>OY728161.1:472488087-473738087 GCA_963277665.1 Viscum album
ATTGTACATGTATTTATTTTAGTTATAACTATTGGAAATAAGTCTATAAAGGGCGAATTGATATGGTATTTTTTATCATATGGTGTACGAAAACGGGACTTGAAACACACCTAGTTTTAACCTCCTTTGGGATTTTCGACGATAATTGACAAACTATATATATACCATCATAAAGTTATGAATTGTAAACAAGATATAACTAGGTTATTCATACAGTTCCATAGAAGGTGTGATGATTTATATATTCAATATGTGATTTCTCATGATTATTTGGTACCCCAATATTATTATTTTTGATTACACAAATAGTTTTTGTTTTATTTAATGGTTATGCCCTAAAGAAACATGTTAATACTAAATTACATGTAAAATATAATGATTTTCATTATGAGAAAACTTATTTTTTGGGATCTAGACTAAAAAATCTTGTATATTTTTTTGATACAACATTACCTGGCTAGAAATCAAGTTAAACATACAAATAAGGATTGGATGGTTCAAATTTCTATTGAGTATGTCATGAGGAGACATCCAACATAATTTTGTGGTTATTATGATCCATGAGTAGATGAAAATTGGAGTAGTACCACTGCAGAACTTTTTTTTATTCTCTAATATTTACTATGTCTCGATTGTTGACCATTTGAAAACTAAGGGGGTGTATCGAATTAGGGGGATTCCCTTGGGTTACATTACATCAGGCCTTCATAGGCACGTGGTTGCTTTATCGTAAACCCATGTGGTCCTTGTATTTATATTATCCTTTATATTATTGTAAAATGAATCAATGATGAAGATATATGATTTTTGGGTAGAAAATAAAAATTCATTGAATGCATATTGTAATATAGTTTGTTGATGTCATTCCATGAGTGTTTCATAATATTCTATAGAATTGTGATGTTGAATCCTTAATAGACCCCATACATGGTGCCACTAAAATTTCAATTACCCCCTATAGAAAGGAGCCAACTGAGATGTAATAATTGAAGAGGAATTAAAATATGAATATCAACAAGTTATTTATTGAAAAATTTGTGTCACTTTTGGATGAAAATTTCATTTTTATTAATAAAAAATATTGATAAATGTTACATTTCATAAATTATTGGGAACTAAACAAGATCCCAATAATTTATAAGTATCCTCTATCTCATATTGACGATTTATTTGAAAAGTAGGGGTTATATGAATACTTTTCCAAGATGGAACATCACTATGAATATCATAAGTTGATGTCCATAAAGGTTGTTAAACTCAATAAAACATTCCTTAGAGGTTATTAATATTATGAATATTTATTAATGAAATTTATTATTACTAATTCAAATATTATCTTCATGAATATCAGGAATATTATCTTTAAATATTACCATGACCAGTTTTTGGTAGTATGTATAGATTATAATTTTATCTATTCAAAGTGTGAGGAAGAGAATAAAAATCATTTGAGGATTGTGTTGAAGTTACTATCAAAAGATAATTTGTATTCCAAATTTATAAAGTATGACCTTTTTACACAATATTTCATTTTAGTTTATATAATAAAAATTTAGTGTACATCAATGGACCCAAAAAAATTAAATGATATTTATTTACAGTAAAATTTCTTTTATTGTGGGTTACCCATCATTTTTTACCATTATTATAAACCCTTTTTATTGTTATCAATTTGGCATAGACCTTGAAGCAGATCCATTATGCTAGTTCGTATGATTGTAGTGAAGTAATGTAGTATTTTTTTGTTTTTATGCCATTTAAACAACAATTATCTATAATACATAGTGTTTTTTCAATAAATAAATTATAATTATCATTGGGAGGCCACTTAATGATGTGTAATAAACAATCCCTATAAAATAATGACAGAGCATTACATTATTTGTTAACCTTTTAAATTCTATGTAAATGTTGTGAATATATTTTAAAGGGGAAGAAAACATTTTTTTACCTCACCCCCTTATTTACCATATGTTATACCACACATAGGAGGTCTACCATTGGAGTTATCCCTCAATCCAAACATTGTATACAAACTTTTTCATCTTACCAAACTCTATTTTGACATCCATATATATCTTTGGATATCTACTGATAAGATCATTACATCCCTTGTGTATTTATTAATTTTTATTCCCCTTGAATATGGTATTTCTCTATGAGATCTTATTCCCTATTTAATAGTATTCATATATTTGACTGTTTTCTTCAAATTTTCGCAAAATCGTTGGAAAATAATAGAAAAGTGTTCTGTCACATGAAATTATAGGTGGTATATACTTCTTCCCAATGGTTTCATTTTTTATTATGTTATTTACATTTTCCCACAAGATGAAAATTATTGATGTGGTTTATAAATTAAATTATTAACCATAAATTAACTTTCATACATAAAAAAAAGGCTCATTCCTCACATAAACATGGATGCAGGTTGTTAAACTCATCCTAATACATAAATGAGGTATGATATCCTATAATTACTTTTTTAATACAACCCTTTTTGTGTGCATACTCACCATCTTCTAGAGGGATCCTATTATAAAAAAATTATATAAATGGATATGGATATTCAAATTAAATCTTTTAATTAAATGTGATTAAACATTTTAAACCATAGGATTATATAAACATTCATTTTAATGGTATTTCACCAACCAATATTATAGAAATAACAACTATTGATTACAGTATGGAACCATTTGGGAAAAATAGTTTTAATCCTTTAACATATGGTATGAAACAAACTATATTTGTAGGTATGAAACCATTAACTTATGATAGGACAATGAGTCATATAACATTATTTCACCTTTGACATATGATATAACATTAACTATTATTAAAGGAATGTATCGTTTTAATTATGGTATGATGTCGACTTTTATTAATGTTATTTTTACTTTTACATATTGTATGACTCTAAATCCTATTAAAGGTAACTAAAAATTGACTTACATAATGACATTTCTTGTTATTAAGGTTATGGAAATCAATTATAGATGTTAAGGATTAGCCAAGGGGATCTAGGTATAAAAAATCGCCAACGATATGCATCAATCATTATGAATATATGTTGCCCATGTTATTTCCTTTGGACCTATCACGTGTAGAACAAACCATCATTTAACATATTGAATATATTGATCTAGTTAGTACCCATTGATGGAATTTATTGAATAAATATTGATGCTCATTTATTATTTCATGTTTATTTACAGACTTTTCATTGGACTCATTGTATATGATATATATTCACATCACTTCTGTTATACATGATAATGAATATAGTTTATTTCACTCGTTGAATTTTTTATAGACACCGTTTGTTTTGATATGACGCATTTTGTATACACATTTAGTGTTACTAATTAGTACCCTTTTAGTCTTCATGAATGTGGGTAGGGATGGTGGAGAGTTCTCAGTCACTGATTCTTGATTCAATATTACATCAGAGAGGGGGATCATAGGACTGAGCCATGTATCTTGATTATATATAGAGATAATTATTTTTTGTTTATTTTTCTTTTTATATAACATATATCGTGATTATCTAATTAAATTATCTATTGCTTCTTTTTGTAGAGTCCTAGAAATACATAATATTTTATATGGTACTATATATTTTGGTGGGTGGATTATTTTGTAAATGCCATCTCAATGATATATTGATAATGCCTTCAATATTATTATAATGATTCCACTTTATATCTATTCATATATTTAACAATTGTGATACACTGATTATGTTGATATAGTCTCCCCACACTACCACCATGGACCCTCACTTATTGTTTATTGCAAGTGGTACATGGGTAGGTGCGCTTTAGGACATATGATCAAATGTATGGGGGCCCTATTTTTTGGAATCTGGCTTGGGATGTTACAAATTGGTATTATTGTTTTTATTATATGCAGTACTATTTTCAGATGGATGATTGGATACTAAGATATGTCGGTATTTAGTAATGGTCCTATGTTTATAATTATCTAATCAACATATGGGGAAAACCAAATTACTGGGGATGCATCATACTGTTAGAGTTTATCTATTTATATTTCATTTAGTTTATCCACTAGGTGAAACAAATGTTATGTTATCTTATTAATATTTTTGTTCTGGATTATATTTTTACCTTGGATGGTTATATAATGTAATCATTTATAATTAATTATTTTTGGCAACATAAAAGTGTAAATATTCATTCCTATTTTCATTCTATAAAGGTTTTATGTCTCTATTTCACAGTAATTCTTGTGTGTTTTGATATTGATATAATATTTCTGATCCCAAAATTTCTCTAGGTTAAAATACATTATAAAAATTATTATTAATGTTTCAAAATATTCCAACGTATTTTTTCCCGTATAGTTTAACAATGGAATAACATTTATCCAATTTACACATGTTTGAGTTATTTAACTGATGTTAAATTGATTAAAACATTAGTTTATTTTGGAAACATGAATGAATTTTACAATTTAATGAGTTTTTGTACCTTTATAAATTAGTAATTATGATTTATTTAGTTATATCATCTTATAATGCAAATTATATTCAATTATTAAAGGTTATGGATAAGATTAATTTAAATGAACTACCTAGTAAAAAATATAAATAATTTTCTTGTATAAATTAGGAATTTTATTTCAGATGAATGGTTTATTATTTAAATGATTAATTTTCAATCTTATAATTATCATGGTCTATGACATATTATTATTCCAATAGAAATTTTATGTGTGTTTTTATCTATTACGTACAAAATATGTTCAATATATCATGACCAATATTGTGAAAAAATGACTTTGACTATGATACAACCATAGTAGTGGGTAGTAGAAATGTCTATATTGATTCATTATGATCTTTATTATCATCCTAGTCTAGATTTTTTATCAATAAGTTAGGTGTGACATACTTATAGTAAGGCGTGTAGTAGTCATACTTTTATATCTATGGCATTTTGATATAAAATATTTTCTAAGGAATGTTAATAGAATTTTAGAGTTATTCTTTCACAAAATCCTTCAGTCTTGAATCAATAGGGTGGAGATGACCATGCTTTGGATCTATTTCCCAATGAGCTATAACTATTACTTCTAGAAGTTCCACATTTTTCCCCTTAATTTATTTCTAACATGGGCAGTGATGCTCAGTTTCATGATGTTCTTATATAGCTTATCAAGATAATATAGGGAGCTCCATGATTAGGTCCTATTATGGAATAATATATGTAAAAGTATTAGAATTAGTATCTACCAAAATTTTTTGGGGATGGTGGACCTTACCATGTATTTTCATATATGGGGGAAATTTTGATCATCATTGAACTCCTCAAGATGATTGATTCAGGGATGGTGAATCTATCTATGTATATTCATAAAGATTCTTCGAATCGATGTTGGGATGTTATCACTGATGAAAAAAATCCTTAGGGTATGTATTCAAATCATTTTTGTATATCACTCATTGACTTCATTTTCAATAAGACATTGTGAGATGATCATTCCATGGAGGACATGAACCTTTATCCATGTTCTTTTTATGTTATGGATTACTCTTCTTGTTCTTTAGAGCTGTAGTACTTTACCCAAATCTACACAAATGGTGATCCATTAGAAGTTATATGTTTTGAATATGGTTTTAGGAATATGTTTCTATCATTGGTGTATATTTTCTAGTTGACAACCATGTATTGTATATTTAAACAGGCTGTTAAAATAGAACATAACCTAATGAAATCTAGCCTTGCCAATTAGAGTGAATATGCATCTTGATGTAGTAGTGTAGTATATTGTGTCTTGAAGCATGTCATCAAAACATATCTAGAGGGGAGTAATATTTATAGTTTATATATATGTTCTTTTCAATTTTAAGGAAATTTGGGAAGTTATAGAATATGAAACATCGGTGTAAAAGTGCTCCAGAAGATTACAAATCACATGCCATGTTGGTATATTTAATTATTTTTGAATATTTTTTACTCCAGTGGTTAGTTAGAGAGATCAAATCGAAGTTAATTCCTTTAGTGGGTTCATTATCTCTCTGTCTAATGGGGAGGTGGATTGTTACTAGCTGATCGGGCTGAGATGGTGGTCATTGGAGTGGCATCCAGACACTATTTTCATAGCATCATTAGAGCGATCCCACTAAAGATTTCATGTCATTTATCATTGATGAAGAAAATTACATGTTAATACAGTAAAGTGTTCTTCAAATGAGAATTTTCCAATACCTCATGTAGTTTGAGGTATGATTATAATATTTGCTACCATGTTATCAATTTTGTTCTCTAATGGTTCTTTGAATTTGATTATTTATATGGTTATTATGGAAATCCCTTTCATTTAAATTTAGAACATCTATGGGGTGATGAATCATGAAAATTACTACATTATACATTTTTCTAGTGTACACCAATGTGGGTAGATCCCTTTGAGACAGGCCATTATGGTTTCTTTAACTGATCATCCTTGAGATGTCTCTTTTTGACAATATATTGGAATGGATTGATTAGTTCATTATCTACCGATATAAAATTTTATCAATTGAAGGTTTCATTTAATTCAATAGTTGGATGTACTATTATTAAAATGGGAATGGGGGATATCAACGAATGTATAAATACACCCGAGCATCATGGGATGAGTAGTGTGATAGCGCTGATTGCAAGAATTTATATGGATGATATGGGAATATTATAGGTTGAATTTCCCCATGTAGAATATCATTTAAAGGATATATTATCTGATGAATTTTTGTGTTTACATATAGAGTGATAGTTGAAGTTATCTATTGATATGATACTATATTCTTCACAAGTTTCCATTACAAATTATGGGATGGCTGCAATTGAGATAAACGATCTCAATAGATAGTGATAGGAATTAGAATCTGAGGGTTTTATATTGACTAGTACTTATCTAAGGGGGTTTCATGTCTTTTACTCCATGGAGTCTGATGGAAAACTTATAAATTTTTTGGATTACTGGAAGATTAATAATCATACTATGATGAACCATTATCCTTTTCCTCATATATAAAACCACGTTAATCTGTTCCGATACGATTAAACTATCTCAAATATTGATTTCAGGTCCGGGTATCACTTTGTACGTGTTTGACCTTTACTCATGCATTATATATATCTCTATAGAAGGTATAGTCTAAATGATCATTTGGTTATTTCTTTAGGCCTCAGTAAGCACTATCCATTTTTAAGGCCTTGTTGAATTGAGTTTTACAATATTATCGTAATTAATTTGTGGTGGTATTCTTAAATGAAATCATGTGGGATTTTTATACACAAAATACTATTTACAACACCTTTAGATTGTTTTGAATACAGTGATAGTGCATCAGATTTCTAATAAAATATTTAAATTCCACTATTGGATCAAGAATGTCATTTTCATGGCTGTCAATATCCATAAGGAAGGTGTATAATTTGACCTAGAGAACATGAGGGTAGTAGTTACCTCAAAGGATCTAATTATGTTTTTAATATAAATAGTTTCTTAGGGATATTAATATATTAATGTACTTTATTCATTATTTTTCACATGTAGAAGAACCTCTTACAAGATGAATTAAGAATGTCCTAAGATTTATGTGGTCTAATGACTATGAGTCGACCATTCATAATTTTTAAGAGAGACTGAATTCAGTGTCTATACTGAAGATTCCATATCTGGGTAGAAGTTTTACATTCTATTCTGACAGAATAATATTCAATATAATAGAAGATCTGATACAAGAAGATTATGTCATTGTATATCGATCATGGATGTTGAGTCATCATGATCAAAAATACAGAACACATGAATTAGTTCTAGAAAGATTTTCCTATAACTAATAATTCTATATAAACTATTTGAATGGATTATATTAGGTGGTGTTTATGGACCAGAAAATCATCATATGTATATTCACACAACATAACATAATCCTTAGGTAGATGATTTGGGAGGAATATTGAAATCATTTTTTATCTATTGTATATACATGTTAAGGGAAATGTATTATCATATTCTCTAGGATGAAGGAATAAGACCTATGTAGTTTAAGAGGCCATTGATGTATAAAATATTTTTTCCTTGTTTTCTAATATGTAATTGGTGGTTCGGGACCATGATTAAATTATTTACTAGCATCATTATCTCTGACCTCATTACTTTTGGAGTGATTGAATATTTGATAGATATTATTTGTCATTTCATTAGTCCAAAGGGGTATTATTTCAGATGAGAACATTCCTCCAGGATGGATGGTTGATGAGGAAGGACTATTTCATACTAAATGATGCATCAGGGTTCCAACAGATATTCATATGGAATTGATATGAGAATAACATGACTTCTTATTATTTATACATCACTGTCTTACCAAAATGTATTGTTTCATACACAACCAAAAATGGTGCACAGAGATGTGAAATGTGATATTAGGGTGTGTTAATCGGTGTTACACCTATCAGAAGCTAAAGGTATTAGAGTAGTGAAAATAATGACATTTCCAGCCATTTCACATTCATTAATTTAAATGGTAAGATATCACTATGGATTTTACGACTAGTTTATTGTAATCCACATGAGGCAGTGATGCATTAGGGGATATCGTCGACCCTCTTATCAAGGTTACCCATTTCATTCCAATCAAAGATACATTTTTAGTGATGGGTTTGGGAGACAATTTTTACATGATATTATAAGACTACATGAGGCCCCATATCATATTATTTATGATTTTTATGCACATTTCATGTCATGGTTCTAGAAGGAGTAATAGAAATATTTGGTAATATATGTGCCTTTGAGAACATCCATTCTCCCACAGATCAATGTCCAATCTAAAAGGACGATTCTGTTGTTAGAGGTTATGCGCCAATATAGAATCCTTGATTTCATATTATTTTTGGATGAAAGAAAATTCATTATGTGATTTCTATTATAATAATATATATCATGCTATGATTCATATGTATCCCCGTGAGGTTTTATATGATATGCTATACATATTATCTTTATGCTTCATAGAGGCCGGTATGGTTGCCTTACAAGGTTGTGGTGTTGTTAATGATCATTCATTGAATGTTTAGTTGATTTGGAATCATTATTATATAGAACACTCTAGGAAAAATTCCTGTGTTGATCATCGCAAACGACCTCTAGAGTTCGAGGTTAGGGATTAGTTGTAATTTTGGGTATTGACATGGTGGGGCATGTGAATAGTCTATATTTAAAAGGGAAGGTTTTACCTCAGTCTGTTGGATCCTTTTACATTTTAGAGTGGGTTGGACTATCTTCAAATCAAATATTACTTCATCAGATATTCTATTTTGTGAATTAATTTTTTCACATTTCATAAATAGGTTATTACTTTTAAAACTTGTATCATGTGTTCCATCCTAATGATGTGCAGAAATATATTGATTCAACCCTTTAAGAGAATCACAACTTTATTTTGGATCAGTACACAATGGAGAAAAAATGTAAATCACTTCCTCAGAATGGTGATATCAGAACACTTCCACAAACTAGTTTACAATTGGGTGTGGGAGGCAAATATATGTACATTGTTAGTGGAGTTATTCAAAGATGATTTTTCACCATCCTTGGAAGGAAAAATGAGGATAGTTTTCTTTAATGTAGTATATTGTAACATATTGTATTTTTATGTGTGGTATATATCCTATTATAGATTTTGATTTTACCATATTTGTAGTTCTACTTATGTCTTCAACCAATAATATGATACGTTATATTGTTTGTATGTTTGGAAAGAAGGAATGATGGGTGAAGGATTGATGTAGTGAAAGTACACAAAATTTATTTGGAATACACATCGTGTAACAATATGATGACATGTATTGGCCTCTTCTAGACAATTATTGAAGAATAATGAAAATTTCCTAGAATTGATAGCCCGAGAAATACATGATCTATAAATAATTTTCACATCGTGTAAATGATATGAATTGTTTGTGAAGGGTTGAATCCATTTTTTGTTCTCTTATACAATTATTTATCTTTTCCTCTTCCATGAATAAGATGTCCAGCATAGGATCTCTTCCTCTATCCTAAAATTGGATTGAATCATTTTCAACCCTCAAGACATTGTTTATAGATTTGTTAGTCATGTGGGATGGCCACCAGTAAGCATTAGGTTCCTATCATTCATTTAACTACAACTTGATAATGTTATTTTGGTGCATTCTCATATGAATTATTATTATGAAATTTGTCTTTTTTTCTATTTCCCATCATTTTAGGTAGAATTGAGTACTGATAAAAGATCATTGTTCAACCACAATTATAGGGTTTGTGGTATATTACATTTACTTATGGTTTTATTGATTATAATTCTATCAACTTTTGACACTAACCAGACTATACATATGTTCTTTCTAAATTAAGTAATATTACATAAATTAATTGTTATACCTAAATGGTGCGGCCCTTTTAGAACCTAGACATATTTGGATTTCAGCAACCACAACTCAGTCCACCAATAACAAGTTTTCATCTATCTTCCCTACCTTATTCTAGCCCGTTGGGTGTGAATGAATTATATATACTAGTGGTAGAATATTATAAAATAAGTGCCATATATGGAGATAGATATTCCAAATCCCCAATTTTATTATATTTTATTAAGGTGGATAAACTGTTTGATTATGTGAATATATAATTTGATTGTATGGTACCATATAATATTATAATTATGAACATATTTATTATAATATGGCACCGCCTGTTATTAATGGTATGAAACCATTGAATTCTAGTGTGACAAAAAAAAATTATT
This sequence comes from Viscum album, assembly GCA_963277665.1. Lineage (NCBI taxonomy): Eukaryota > Viridiplantae > Streptophyta > Magnoliopsida > Santalales > Viscaceae > Viscum > Viscum album. Next base: position 472,498,895 of record OY728161.1, read on the forward strand.
AAAGGTATGAAACCATTGACTTATAGTATGAAGCTGACTGTTATTAATGTTATGGAACCTTTGGCATACAATATTGCACAGACTATTACTAAATTTATGGAAAATTTGAACTATGATAAAAAGATGAATCTTTTGAATTGTGCAACCCCTTTGACATATAATACAACAATGAATATTTGTAATGGTATCAAAACAAATAATAATGGTATTACATGGACTATACACATATCATTCGGGATATAGGATTCCATATATATTTCCTTGGATCCTGGACCATGTTCGCCTAACAGTTATTTCACAAGTGTTCTTTTCAAATCTAGTTAGTACATGTTGTTGAAATATCTTGTCTATATATTGATGATCATCAATCAGAACATGTTATTTTATATTTTGTTCATTAATTTTTTTTTATATATTCATAGAAATTCTGTTATACTTCCATAATGTTCCAATATATTATATGGGTAGAAATATTTGTAAAAATCTTTCATGGTGGCCTATTGAGTTTTTCTCACACCTCGGTCAAGGAACTGATTGGTAACCGAATAGACTTCATGTTTGAAAGAAAATTATGCGTAAATCACCTAGTTGTTGATGCTTAAAATCTTTTTGCATGGGACACATAGTTGAAAAGAACATTAGATTTCTCATGATGCTATTTGAAGATAGTATTTTAGTATTTTTGGTTCATTTAATATATGCATGTATGTGTGCTTGCTGAAATTTTTCAACATTTTGTAAGAACATGATTTTATATAATATTTTAAATGGTATTGGTTATTTATAGTGATGGAATTTTTATTAATTTCATCTTAGTGTTAAACATATTAATTATTTTATTATTATTATGATTTCTCTACGTTTATATTCATCAATTCTAGTCTTCCAACTATAACACCATTTACCCTTACTATTTGTCAACATCCTCTTGAATATGAGGAGGTGCAATTGAGGCCTTTTGACTAACCAGTTTTGGCACGTTTTTATTGGAATTTGAGTTGGGAAATAACAAAAATTTTGGGTCTGATAATCAAAAGGTACAGAGATTCGATTTTTTCTTGCTTTGGCTCGGTATTATCAATTATTTGTATGGATTTTATAATGAATATTTACTCCTCCCTCCATGTTAACTCAAATGTGGTAAATTTTCATAAGAAATAGTACATTGTCTTATGTAGGAGGCTCTAGCATTGCTAAACTGTATTAGATGTGAAGGAAGAGGAATTTTGATCTCATTATTGTTGAAATGACTCTATTATTATCAAGGATCCCATGAATGGAAATCCAAATACAACAAGGTCTATGTCTTATATTTTGAGAAGATTTATGACTTTTATTATCGATGGAACATACATTATTAACACTTGGAGTGATGTAAAAATGGTTTATAATCATGTTGCCTCATTTTCTACATAGTTTCTTGGTGTCATTCTTCACTAATATGTTCATTCCTTCTCTATTTATGGGAAGAATTCAGATAAAGGTGATGTTCTCAAGATTCATTATTTCAGTCATCATAACATTCTAGCCTTTTATCTTTTTACTTTATTCATACTGTTACTATTGTTTTCTGTATTATATTTAATAAAATGAATAAATGATGGTGATCATGTTTACAATATTTTCCCTTACTGGGCATCTAGGATAACCATTTCTTAAATAAATGAGATGGAATATCAGTAACTGTACCAATGGTAAAATTTCAATCGAGTGGATATGTGTTTGTAATAAATATTGATTCTTTCATGAATTCATTATGATTAATGTTAATGTAAAATGACATTGTTTTTTATTATGAATCAATAAGATTGAAGGTTAATGAGAAAAAATTCCCATTTAATGATTTGGTGTTAGGTGTTATACATAAATAATTAATGATATGGATGAATTATCTATATAGATATAATTGGGTAATATTAATTGAAGACAATATTTTATTTTATATATCCACAAATAAGGTTTTGAATAAGGACCATAGAAGTTGGTTGGATATGATTATTGAATATGTCTTCTTTATACATTACAACCTTAGGAATGAAATCTTCGTGAAAAATGCATTGATTTGAAAATATAACAATATATTATTGTTGATGTTGAAAAAAAATTATTTATTATTTTGGGATTTCCAAGGGATGTGTATAAAAATATTTATGGAAAAGGAGATATCATACATTTCTAAAATAATTGTTCATGCATCTCTCCATGTGATAATAAATGATGAGATAAAAGATGATAGAGATAAGAAAAAGATGGTTAGAAATATTACTATGTTTAATATTGATAATAAAAAATTGATAAGGTTTAGGAACCCTTTATTTGATCAATAAATATTGTATTTTAGGAAGGATCTATTTAAAGAGGATAAATGTCCATTATTCCTTATATATCTTGGAAGTACCAAGATGTATAGGGATTTGAAAGATTATTTCTAGTGGGAAGGGATGAAGATATATATCATCGAGTTTGTATCTTTTTAGTAGTATATCAAAAAAGTTAAGAAGCATAGTAAATAGTCAAATTTGATATTACCACCATTAACCGTACCCAAAAGAGAATGGTTACACATCATTGTGTATTTTTCACCAAACATTCCCAAATATATAGAAAACTATTATTATATGGGTAGTAATAAATTTCATTTTAATGTTATAAAATTTGAACTAAATAAAAGAAGACTTATCACTTCATAAAATTTCTAAAATATTCATAAAAAAATTGTTATGGTTTTATGTATAACGATATTCAATTTTATATAGTCAAGAAACGATGTTTACAAAGATGTTCTAAATAATTACCCTTTAATCTTGTTATATGGAGTTATGTTTTTGTGTTGTATATCATTAATAGTTGGATGTTTTTTTCTAAGAAAACCATTAAAACCCAAGATGATATGATATGATATTGTTTGGTAGAAAATAAATATAGTTTAAACAAAAACATTCCTCAAGTAGATTTTTCTTATAACAACATAATTCAAGAAAGAATTTATATTTATCCTTAAAAATACCTCTATTCAATGTATTGTAAAATGCAAACATGATGGGATAAATTAAAATAATTAAATCCCTTGGTACATACGATAGGTGAAAAAATGGAATAGAAGGTTATTTAAATTTATCAACACATAAGGGAAACATGAATATAACAGAAAATATTTGATTAGAATATCCAACATGATATGGAATTTGATGTAGGTGTCATGGTGTTTCTACAGATTTCTCCACAGAATAAGGTATTGATATTTCGAAATAAGGGGAACTATTACTCATGAATATTCTCCCCTGTTAAATTAATGATCATATTAGGATAGTATATTATAAATTAGAACATATAGAAAACCATTTTCAAGCCATGATATGTTCCAAGATTCTCTGATAAGAAATTCCATACTTGATATGCCACATACACTGTTTGAAGAGGTCAAAGAATTAGAACATGATATCTACATTTATGGAAAATTGGTGGAGATTTTGGATTGTGGAGAGAAATTTATCAGAAACAACATCTCAAAACATGTCAAGGATTAATGTCAAAACCACAATTAAATGTTACTATGTGGGAACTTGAGGATATTATGTGGTAGAATTATACAACATTTTTATTATCATTGTCTTCATTTTTGAGGGTTGATTTCGTTTTATGGGGGGTATAAAGTAACATTATGTGTTTATTTGAATGATTTTTTGAATAAGTTATTTTTTTCATACATTGAAATACATGTAACAAAAAGTTTTAACAAACCCATATATACTACAAATATTATTATTTAAACACTAACATTATAACCTATCCATTAAAAATGTTATCTTGAATAGTAATAAATATATTTAAAATATTATGTATAATGATTTAAATAATAAAATAATATCGGTATAAAAAATATAATTATTATTAAACCCTTTATATGTTTCCATAATACATTTTTCACAAAAAATGTAATTATTTATTTTTTCGGAAAAATTAAATAAAAATTGTATAATTTTAGAAAATGGATATTAAAAAATAAAATGAATATGTTAAATTTAGATTATTAGTTTATCATTGAGTGATTTTATGATAATTTTGTTCAATGATTATTATTTTGATGAATAGTAATCATACATATTTTTATTAAATATATCACTTTAATTGAAACAATTTATGATATAAAATTTATTTTAATAAGTTTTTAAATCTAATATTACTTTCAATATATATTTATTAATTATTTTAATTCATTTCATTATATTTTAAATTGAATTTTGAAGAGGAATAATTCTATATTCTTGAAAACTTTCTCCATAAAAAACAAAATATTATTAATACATGTGATTATATTTCTAAATTAAAATTTATGAATATGTGAATAAAATTTTAAGAATTTAATTGCAATATATGGAATCATGAAAATTAAATTTGAGTAATAATATCAACTTAATATTTATTACGAAACAAATATTAAAAAATTATAAAAATTAATTACGATAGTTATGATTAAAACGACTTTACTAGGGGTTAAACTAAAAATATAATTGTAAAAATTACAAATAATATTTTATATATCCATATTATTGACTTATGTTTTTAATATATCTTATAATGTAAAATAATTATCAAATTTATATCTATTGGGAAGGTTAAAAATGTGACTACACCGTTTTATTTTGAAAAATTCCATTTGTATCCTCTCACCAATACTTTTTATGGAACCACTTTTCCCCTACCCTAAAAACATGAAAACACGTTTGGTTCTACAAATAACCAATAAAACATAATTTTAATTCACTATGAACATTATATTTTCTTATTTTTATGACGTAAACCACATAAAAAGGCTTTATTTATAAACCTAAAAGTGTTATAATCCTTAACCAAGAATTCTAATTTTTTTTACTCTAACTCCTAAAAATATACTTCAACCATGAAGATATAATTACATAATTTTATAATATATTATTATAATTGATTATGATAATTTAATTACAAAATATTTCACATATTTCATAAATTGTGAAATGAAACACTCGACCATGTGAATTACGAACTACGACATCGTGAACCGATGTTATATGATTTCCATCACCACACCTAAAAAATGTAGATAATGATTGATTTAATATTTATAAATCATATTTATGAAATAATTATACTTCATAATTTATAATACCACATATACCTTACTACACTACAATCTGTTAGTAAGTGATAATGTTTCTCATGCGCACATGAGGACTACCACTTCCATGTTACGATGCAATAGGATTTTAAATTTTTTATGTAATGGATGATAGTCAAGATCAATAAAATGTATATATATTATATATAGTATATAATTATTATTCACTAAATGTGAGTTAATGTTTTCATTTATTTCATTACATCTGTTGAGATGAAGGATACAAAGTTCTTTTCTACGTACAACCTACAGTCTCCATAATCAGTGAACATTATTTATATCTAAAATTTTAATTAATTTCACAAAATAAATACATAAATAATATATATTATATTTATATAATGGTTATGATTCTAGATATTATAGTAACATGATGACAGAAAATGGGCTTCAATTAAAAATGATAGATGTACGTAAAAAAAGAAGAAATTATTACATGAAACACGATTTTAACATATAATTAATAAAATAAAGGTAATAAAAAGTAAAATTGTAATTAATATATGGAATTTCTTATAAATATATCGTTTAATAGTAGATTTATAATACGCCAATATTTATTATTATATAGGAGTAAATATGTAAAAATGAATTTAGTATTTATGGTAAGGTATTTTTTATCAACATTTATTACTATGGGAAACATTCCATTTCACTACATGTTTCTTTTGGGTTGTGTATATAATACCCATGAATGAATTTAATTATTATTATCCTGATAATTATTTGATATACATATTGGTATAGCTTTTTTTTATTTCAATGATATTAAGAATTCAAAGCTAGCAATATGTAATGAAAATTTATGTTCTGATCTCATTGTTTTTAGAGATTGTATATAATTACTATTCCAATGATGAGATACTATGATATTAATCAAAGAAAACAAATAGATCAGTTTCCACTCTCATTATTTATTGAATGTTTTTGTTTTAGTTTTATTTTTATAATTTTATGTAATCAATATTGAACAGTAATATATTAAATAAAACACAAATTTATTTCCCATTTCATTTGAAAACCCATTTTCATCCTCGATGAGGTTTTATAGAAACTCATTTAATGAAATATTTTAGTATTATTAAATGATTTTTAAATTAAAATTTTATAAATGTATTATTTATTTAATATTTTTGAGAGTTGTCTTATTATAATATTCTGAATAAGGCTCTCATGTGTTTTTTTGAAATGTGAAAGGAACGAATATTTTAAAATTTACAGAATGAAAAATATTTCCCACAATATTGGAAACTCAATGAATTAATTCATAAATTTTATTATTCGACATTTATTTTATATTAATTATTTTTCTTTAATAATTGATTAAATATCATTATTTAATGATGTTTTTTTCAAAATGTATAAGATATTTTCCCCAATAAATACTGTATGTCCTTATTTTGTAATATATATTTATAAATGAAAAATCCATTGATGGTGTTTATGTTTTTATATGAATAAAAACCAATTTTACTATAACTACTCATTCCCTATTTGATATATGATATCAATGATGATACGTTTATGAAACAAATTTCTTTTCTCTGGGCTGCTATTTGATTAGATGACTTTGAAACCCATTTCCATTCTACTGGTTATGTAATAATGAATTATATTTAAAACCCATTTCTATTATATGGGTCATGTTATGATCAATTTTTTATTAAACCCATTTTGTATCTTGGGTATATGATATAATTAATTTTTATTGAACATTTTCAAAACAAATGTATAGAATATATTATTAGTTTGACATATATCCCCAACTAATTCATGAGGTAATGATTAATATATTATAATCTCACAGGATTCATAGGAGATTATACCAAGTAAAAAAAGAAGGTACAAGGGGGGGGGGATTATCCCATGCATGATAAATATTGTACAAGGGTAGATATGTAAATATTGATGTAGTTAACTAGTGGATAACCCAATCCTAACCTGTTATGAATTTTTTTCTAAGTAAAATTCATATATGTTTTTTTATTCATTTATGCATAACATAAAAATATTTATTATTTAATTTTAATGATACAATGGATCATGTTATTATATTAAATTATCATTCTTGTATTCTAAACTAGTTATATTGTTTCCATAAATCATGTTTATTTTAAATGATTTCCATGTTCTGGATCCAAATGTTATTATCATGTTCTCATACCCATAAGCTCATGTTAGGTTTATATCTCCTTTCTTTACAATTAATAATCATCAAATATCACTATAACATATATTTACCATGCCCATGTAATGATGAATTTTATTATTTATTATATGTCTAACAAGGTTTGCAGTAGTGAAAAAATTAGTGCGAGATAATGTATCTCAATTATGGAATAGTTATTTATGAATCAATGTTCTAATTGAATTAAACCTAATGGATTTTCTACTAGAATGTTCTCTTTTTAATGAATATTAATCTATTATGATCTAATATTTATGTAGGGGAAGTGTGGGACTCTATATTTTTTATAGTCTAAATTCTAACTGGCTCAAATTAATTTTGTGCAATGTTCAAAATGGAATTTCACACTAATAATTATTTTGTAAATATCTATTAAATATATGAATAAATAATAAATAACATGATAGTTTCACAATGTTATGCCTTTGGGATATGGGATAGTGAAATGAGATGTTTTTTCACAATGAATGAAAAGTTGTGAAGCTATAAATTCTCACCATATCTAAATAAAAATTGACATATATTTATTGATTAATTAACAACAGTATAATGTGATTTAGAAAGTCCTCTAAAACATTCTATTCACAATGACTGGACAAAGATTTTCTATATTTATTAAATTACATTTTTGAGCCCTTTTTTATTTATAATTTATTAAATTAACTATGAACCATGATGTCTAGATTAAAAATGAAAATAAATGAATGAATTCATAATTAGAAATGAGAAAAATATATGATCTTATATTGATCACGCAATTGGTATTTTAATGAAAATTTTATGAAAGTATCATCTTTTATGAAGGTGTTCTATATTTTCAATCCTATAAAGTAGTGTAAAAAAATAATTATTTTATTGAATATTATAAATTTTAAATATTTGAATTTCTCTATTGAATAGTCATATATCTATGGAGATTATGATAATAGTATTATAGAGATACATTCCTTATAAACATATTATTTGATGATTTTTAACATAAACATCATTCAATTATAACACAATACTTTGTGATGCATAGTGTCTTTGGATGTCTCGGTTCATAATAAATCAAAGTATGAATTAATATATATTTTTTATTATCCCCAATGGGATCCTAAATTCTTTTGAGATCCTAAATATAATAGGATAACCTAAGGAATATATAGACAAATGGTGATCTAAAAACATAGTATGATAATAAACATGATATGGAATCATAACTTGTGAGTTAAAAGTATAACATAATCTTATAATATATAAGGATACAGATTAAAAAAATTGGATCATAACATAAATAACATGGTATAATAATATCATGACATCATAGGAAATTTTGATGCATCGTATAACATGACATTAACTTTAGTCCAGGTTAACTGCCTAAACAATATCACATTGTAGAAATCATATAATAATGAATTAGTATTATTTCATAATCCTACAAATGATGTATCATGAGACTATAGAATTACTCAATACATTGGAGGGATATTTGGGAAATCCCATACTATATTGTACATGATTAATTATTCCACATACAAATCAATCAAAACTAATAATCAAAAGTATTACTGAAGGGAACAAACATGTTTCATTGTTTTGTCATATATAATATCCTAATGAAAAATCATAAAAAATTCATTTAATAGATAAAAAAAGTTATTTAGTACCTCATAAAAGTATTGGGATAATTTGTAATGTATATATTTGAGCACCATATATTCTTACTTTAAAATAAATCCATCACATCAATGGTTTTCAGTATTGATGAAAATGTTTTCAAAATATTACATGGAACATTTCATGACTAAAATACATTATTTAATTACAAATAATTTATTAAAAATATATATTTTAAAAAAAAATTTATAGAAAAAATCATTAGGTAAGGAGAACCATCTAAATATTTATATTTATATATAAATAAGAAAGTGTTCATGAATGTGATAATTCTATACCTACTGTATACGATTAAAAAATCATTCATATACTAATATTGTAAAAAAGGTAAAAAGTTTCAAATTTTGAATATGAAAAGAAACATTCATTTAAATTGATCCTTAAAATTAATAACATGGGTAAAAAATTATAAAATAATGAATTTTCATAGTGTTAAAAACATTATTGAGAAATATTATTAGAAAAAATGGATATATAATATAAAACATTTTTAAATGAATGTAGACATCTTGTCATCTTTTCTTAAAGGAATATTCTCAATAATTTGAGTAAAAATGAGAAGATAATAGTAAAATAAATGAAAAATTCCATAATATATATTAGATAATAAAATTTTAATGGGATTATTATTGATTTATCATATAATTCCTTCAATATAATTTCATTCATGAACTGTAAATATTAAAAATATATTGAAGCATAAACCTTTAATACTTTAGTAAAATTTTAATCAAAATAGATATCAAATAAATAAATTCAATTTAAAAATTAAATACCATTAATATAAATATATTTATGATATTACATGTAAAAGGAGATTTAGAAATACTACATAGAAATAAATATGTTCTTAATACAAAATATGACCCAATGGAGTGGCAATTGAGACACAATCTCTTACAATGATTGTACGGTCAAGATGATAAATAATTAAATAAAGGATTATGTGTATTAAATATGATTCCATTAGAATTGTTTTATATATAACATAAAATAATTAAAATACATTATAATAAAAATTTATAATCTCAAAAAAATATAAAAGTAATTTAACATTATAAATTATATCTCGTTATAAAATACAATTGAGTTTATAAAATTTCAATTCAAATCCACGCGGATGAAATAATTATAATTCACACTAAAAATAACCTTGATTATTATGTATTAATTTTATAAAAAATATAATGGTTTTATATACAATGTATAAAATAAAATATTTCCATCCCGTTAAAATACACCTCAATGAATGAAAATTAAGATATAATCTCATACCTCAAATCCATAATTATAGTGTCTGTAATTTTTATTATATATAATAATAATATATAGATCTTATTTATTATTAATAAAAAATTTTAGGTCTAATAACATATACTTAAACCATTATGTTATTTTATTTTAATGAAATATATAATTAATTACATAGTTATGTCCACATCTGATGTTTTTTGAGGCTTGGATCACAATTTCAAAATTAAAACATTCTTGTTGGTAATAGTATTATGGTTCATAGTCAAGTTATATAAAAAATAATAATCATGACATAAAAATAATATATATAATAATGTTTTAATTCTACTGATGAAATATTTATAGGAATAATTACAAATGATATAATCATGCATATTATAGGCTGAATGATTTTATGATTTTCCAATGGATGTTAAGGAATGAAATAATAATTAAGATAACATTCATAAATTATTAATATTTCTTGTATATATTTTATAAAAATTAAAAACATCACTATGAACATACCATATATGTGATGATGAAAAACAAATTAAACCTCTTCACGATGAATTAGTCCTTCGTACACATGAACAATGGATTTTTTTATCAATTTGAAGGAAGAGGAGATGTATAAGTATTATTCAATAAAATAATTATCTACAATTTCGTGGTTTATCAATTTTTTCTAAAATCTCATTTTTACTCAATATACAATTTTTTAGGGATAGTGTTCTCCAACATAAGTGTCACTCCTAATTGCCTACCTTTATGAACAATTCTCAGAAATGGAATGAAACATGGTAATAAATTAAAGAAAAAAAAAGAAACTTATTCTCCAATATTTTGACTAATCTATACATAGATGGGTTATCATTGATCTAATATTGATTCCCTACCTTCAAAAATAATGTTTTACATGATGATAAAAATGGTCAATCTCTTTTATAATATCGTCAATGTATCTATAGGGAATAAGTTCTTATACTTATTTAGTATGATTAGAAGATGTGCACTAATATTGTACTTTTTATCATTTTTACATATCCCACCATATTTTGTTTTTTATCCATTTATACTTTTCCGAATAACATGATCCTATATTTATTGAGAGATATAATATTCTTATATATCAATAAATTATTTTCATTCATATATGAAAAATTATATAAGGCTCACATGGTTAAAATAATCATTCATACTAAATTATTACATATATATTCAATTATTATCTCTATAAAAATAATATCCTTCCAATTTATTTTGTATCTATTAATAACTCCAAAAAATAAATGAAATTTTAAATTGACATATTGACTATAATTTGTTCTAGCCATACATGAATAGATTCAATGAGGCCCTTGATATTTATCGTAATCACATTAACTACTCAGTTTCTATCATTTAAATCTTGAAAACAAAAAAAATATCATTTTTCAGACATATATATGACATCATCAATGTAATAGTGAACAATAATGAAAAATATACCTGGATTATAAGAAAAATTCATTTCACAACGTTTTCTAAAATTAATAATTTCATTTAAAAGAATTATTTAGTAAAGATGATTTGGTAAACACCTTAGACCATGCTAAAGACATTTCATGAATATAGATTTCATAAATCATCTCCAAAAAATCACATAATATATCTACACATATTTTATGATTCTATTTTACTTATTGGTTTGTCTGTATGATACTTAAGGGTCTAAAACAAAAAATATGAAACATATCACACCACATACATATATTATTCACCTATTTTATGTTAGCCCTTATATATTAATATAGTCACCCCTATAGTATAACTCATCCATGGTGATGTATTATTCCATATAGAATAATTGACTACTCATAAAAAGAGCTATATTAATACGACATAGAATTTTTTGAACATTATCTTACTCATAGGAGTCCCTTGAAATTCAAAAAATAATCACATATACTATTTTACAAATCATGTTTACTCCAAGAAAACTCGTTTTCCATAATTTTTATCCTTTTACAGCAGATTATTTATTATTTTTCTTACATTAATCATATTCATCCAATAATAAAATCTACTATAAGCAACTTTTTACTAATATATGGATAGTTCCCCTATGTTATTCAAATATAACCTTCTATAATTCCAAATTATTCTTATTTTCTATCATAATTATCTATAATTCATATTTATAATCTTAATATGGTAAATTATTTAATCTATTTTATTTATTCTTAATAACCCTCACATTGAAGATCTTTAAAAATACACCCAAATTTCTATAATAGAATATTTTCCAATTAATATTTTTGTATTCTAACACAATTTTCCCCTATCTATGTAGAATATTAATCAAAATTCCCTTTATATTATTTAAAATGTAGTAGAAAATAGTTTCCAATACATTTTCATCATAATGAAAAGACACCATCATCATGTTGAACATTACTAGTCGTTTAAAAGTAGCATTCTAGCTGAAAAAAAATCTAACCCAATTTATTAAAAAATATATTGGATGATGAAAATATACGATTTTGGATTTTTTAGAAATACTTATCTTGAGTTAGACATAATTAATTACAATGAGTATTCTAATTTGGGAAACAGATTCATGATTCCTTTGTTCTCCCCCATTTACATCAAAATAATAAGTCATCCCTTATATTAATAATGTAGATTAATTCATACAATACAATACCTTCGAAATAATAGAATTCATATTTAAATTTTTATTTCTTTCTCCCATAGGATGTTGATGTATTATATATAATAAATTAAAAAATTATCATTATTTTTGAGAATAATAATTAATAGAAATAGTTTTAATTTTTTTGATTAATTATTCCCTAATTATAACAAAAATAAATAGGGGTATATCTAATTTCAATTCACCCCCAATTACAATAAATCTCTTTATGAATATTTATATAGACATAGTTCCCTTGAAAATTATCTCCTTAAAAAAATAAAAACCCTTTTAGATCCTTTCTCATCTCTATATTACACTTTTTCATTTGAATATCATCTCTTTTTAGCACCTTTTGATCATTATGTCATACCCCCCACATTTCACTATGCATGAAAAACAATATTCTATTTCAAAGAACACTAAAAACTCTTCATCCTATTTTTATGAAAATTATAGAGTAGTCTTTCAATATTTACCACCTCTTCCAAATGTAGTTTAATTATCAATGACTATTAATGAGTGAAATTATAATATAGGAATCATTCATTACTAAATCATATAATATGAATAAAATTTAACTTTTTTAGTAAACAACCATTTATGTTAAAATTACCAAATATTTCTATTATTTCTACCTCTAGTATATATATATATATTATTCATATATTACCAATGAAATTCCTTTATGATACCAATCATACATTCATTAAACCATTAGTGAATAAACATGAAACACAATGTGTGCTATTTATTTAATTTTCCTTCTATAGTATAGAAGGTTATAGTATATTTAATAAATATCATATAATTACTATATTAATTTCAATTCTTGATAAGGATAACACCTTCAAAATATTGGTACTATACATTCCGTGATTAACTACCCATTTTATGCTAAAATATAATTAATATATGTACTAAGATCTATTGCTATTTTAAAACATTTAATATCCAAAAAATACATGATAGGAATAGTTAGATAAAAAACTAATAGTATTATGTCCACTATATAATAATTCTTCAAGGGGACCTCTTACATCATAAAGTCTTGATACCAATGGATGTAACATATAAGGTTGGAAAAAAATATTTATTTATGATTTCATACCAATTATCATTTCTTATGAAACATATTATTGAATTTACATAACAAAAATTTTAGACTCATTATCACTAATTTTATATCTTACCCAAGGATTGAATCTCCCCTAATGACCTATAAAACATCAATAATGATTATAGTATATAAATATATAAGTATATGAAAGACCATAATTTACCTATGTTTTTTATGATTGTGGGTCTCTAAACACAACAACATTTCATAATTAATTATTTTATCGAATTCTTCTTGAGATATGAAATTTATACCATAGAATAAAATAAAAATTTATTCTCCAAGGTATTAAATAAATATTCATGGATAAACTACTAATATTTTATTTAGTAGTTCTAATTACCATCAAATATATCTCTACTAAACAATTTCTTTTAAATTCATTCCAAACAATCAATTTTTTTCTATAATATTATGGTTTGTTAATTTTCCCAACAAATAAAATTAAATAGGATACTTCATTTACCTAAATATATATTTATTTACAATATGTGAGCTTTATTCTATATTCCAACTCATTTTATTATTTTTCTTGGAATTTTTCAGTGATATATTTGGATATCCTTATAATTCTACATTTATTTTTTTCATATTCATAAAAGTAATGAATTATATTTTTGAATAGAATATATTTTTTAATAATGGAATAAGTTTTCCCTTTTTCATTCTAGATGAATTTATCCTTTGATCATCATTAGATACATGATCAGAAAGGAAATACAATTTTGGAATGATAACTGTACAACATTTTTTCAAGTTGATCACATTATTATTAAAAATTTACCAAAACTTATTGTGTGAGATATATTTAAATGGTTTAATAATAAATCTATTAACATGACCCTTCATGATATAGTAAATCAACATATCTTTATACATTACATTTCTAAAATTTAGTCATTTGTCCTAAAATATTTTTGGTATCTCCATGCATGTGTTTTCATTACAACCATTTATTTCAAGATAAATCATTAAATATATTGTATTTATTTTATTTGGACTATTAGAATTCTTATTTATTAAATTTTTCTATTAGGATTTATTATAAAAAATGTTAGTATTTTTTCTAGTACATCTAATTTTGTCATTAAACATTCAATTAGAATCTTCTTTGATTAGGGAAAATTTAACATTATCTCACTAATATTAAATTATTGATAATAAATTATTAATTTAAAATAAATTCTTAGAATATGATTAAACGTTCTATTTCATTTATTTATTTTTAGGAAAAAAATTAATCCACATTTGGATTTCATGATATTTTTGTTTCTAATTTATTTTTATTACCCATTTCTCACTTTTTCATATTACTTTAGAGTTATCAAACGTAAAATCATAGATAATAACATCAAACATATCCATTTTTTCATAATCTTGGTGTTCATTCATGTAGTATAATTATTCATTCATAATTTCAACTTTTTTTCTTTTTATCTCCTTAACCAGTTTCCCTCAGTTTTATAAAATAAATCTGTCTTACACTTCATGTGTTAATCTTTTTTATGGTTGGGATATTATCTTACAATTTTTATTCACGTTTCAACATTTTTTATGAAATCTACACTAATTCAATTTATTGAATATCATTCATCCCCTCAAAATATCAATCTATCCAAAAATATTGTTTTCAAGGTATATAAATTTTCAATATCAATATGATTTATTGTTATTTTGAATCCATGTCCCACTACCATTTATTAATCTGAAATATTTTATTATAGTCCTTGATTTGTCTCATCAAATTTGTAGATAATCTATCCTACTAATTTCATAATAAATAATCTAAATCCAAATATCCATTATCATATAGAAAATCATGTTACACATCTAATCCCAGAATATCATTGAATTCACAAGAATATTTTTAATAAAAATTACCTACACATTCTTTTCAAGGGATAGTATAGAAATTTATAGTTAGAATCATGTATTCATTATTCTTACATTAATTTTTAATTTTTTATATTTTTTTTATTATCATGTAACCAAAATGATTTTTAGGAATTTTATTAAGAATTTAAATATTAATAAATGAATCAAATGGACAAATCACATTATAAATCATATAACATGATTATTAATACTATGATATAAATTAATATTTTTTAAATGGGAAAAATGATACTTGTAAGAGTAGTTTATACAAGGATTATTTCTCCAAGAATTTAACACATCTATTTCTATTATTAATTTTTGAGAAGGATGGCTTTCACACCTTGTTTGGTTGTCCAGAAATATGTATTAAACCCTATTTATATATCAATGAATCAACTTAGACTCAAATTTCAGAGTCCATAAAAATATAAAAATTAGGTTTCACGTTTCTTCAATATCCCATTCTTTTCAGATATACCACATGTCTAGTCCAAAATAGTTTTTCTTGAAACATACCAAGGGGAGTAAATTATGGTTTCAAAATATATTCCAAAAAATATCTAAATAATATATACTATTACTAAAATAATTTTTTTTCTCTTGATTTTTTTTCTTTTATTATATTCTTTTGATGATTATTGGATTAATATTCTATTGATGTTATCGTTGATTATAATTATTTAATGATAAAATACAACGTTAACTAATTTATTCCGTAGGGAGATTATATACAACATGAATGTATGAAATAATATATTGATAGTGTTTAACAAAGTGTAATACATTAAAATTTTATAGAATATTAGATATTTATTGAATGAGAATCTATTAAATCACATCAAATGATGTGTATAAGAAAGGTTAAACTGTTCCATTTGTTTCTCCATAAGCAATCACTTTTTGATGGTAAAATTAAACCCAAGGGTTACTACATAAATATTTTATTTATGATACATAAAAAAAGGAGCATAAATTTACGTTTTTTTAATATAATGACTAAATAATATCACCATTGTTTCATCTATGCCATCTGAATCTGAGTATTCAATTTGAATAAAATATGGGAAATAAACTTTTTTGGATAATGGAAGACGTTTTTTTATTAAAATATTATATATATTTTTTTATAAGAAATCACTTCACCCTGTTAGTTTTTTTTGATATGGTTATTAAGTTTAATTCTCTAAAGATGGTATGTAGATTTATTTTTAAAATTCTTTCAACATAAGTTTTATTGTCTGATGATGTTTGGTGGGAGAACTTTTTTTAGACTTGAAATTATAGAATGAGATTATTATAATGGTGTTTGTAAATGTATTAGATACAAAATGTCGTTATAGATGTTTGGCACATAATCTATTGATGAAATGTAATGAAACTATTTTCCAACATCTAATTTTACTAAAAATTATGATCCATGCCATATGAAATAATAAGGGAAAAAAATTATTTTAGGGAAAAAGAGATGAAATATTAATTTCATATGATTATATGAATTTCATGTTTTCTTAATGAATGTCATCAGTTTGAGATATACAGGATAGTAATGTTATTTTAAGTATGATATTTTTAATTATTTTAAGTCATAGTTTTTTAAGAAGTGTTGATCAACAGATCTATCAGGTGGGATGATCCATCAGATGAACGTATGCATCAAATGAACAACTTTTTACTGAGCATCAAAAATAATATAGTCATTGTTGGTACCAATTCATCAAAACAATTCTGACACATAACATTATACGAGTTCAAACATTGATCCATCAGACATATGGTTGACATTGATAAGGCGTACAATAAATAATTTGATAAGTGGAAGAACACTAGGTTATCAAAATAATATTGGGAATAACAATGTTTTTGTTTCTGAATGAGATGTAAAATCCTTTTCTAGAGTAAATTTGTTGAGTTTTCGACAAGGATGATCTCCTGCTACTGATCCATTCGATGGAAATCAGGGACTAATAAGTCAAATGAAATACAACTATATATTCATCCATTTATTATGATATGAAGAATCAATTCTAGGTCTCCTATTTTTTTTAATTGGGTCACTAATATATAGAAAATGTGTGAGAATGATAAATAATTTGAGGATAATTTCCCTTGGATGTAGTCCCATCTGTTGAGGGTCTATTGAAAAAATATTGAGAGGGTGTAACATATTGAAGTTCCAATCAGTCTTCTTTTGAATATTTCTAATTTCTGTGGAAGTTTCAATGATGTTTATGGTAACACAATTTCATTTGTTTTGTAAAATCTGACATGGATGAACTAGAAAGAAGAACATGTTCTTGAATGAGATGATCAATAATATGACTATCTGAAAATTTAAAAATATTTTTTATTATTAAAATTGGATAGAGGATTAATTTTTTTTAGAAATCAATATAATTCAAGAATAATAGTTTTATGTTAGAAATCATTGATAAATTGTCAAATGTGGTTTGAATATCTAAAATAATTGCAATATGTGAATTTCATTGAAATTAAAAACTATTTAAGGTTCAAACCCTTTTTTTTGTCACACATATATAATGGAGTCAAAGTACAATAAACACTATCTAGTTTCATGTGGCATAGAAAGAAAGAAAACTACAGAGTTGTTTTACTAATAGAATTTCATGAGAATCCTTTCAAAAAAGACGATGTATTCAGAATTTTTTTTTCAGGATTTATCATATTGGAATAAGTTATCAAACTAAAATATTCTATATTAGAATTTACTAATTTGGTTTTATTTTATGTCAAGTTATTCATACATGTTTTTATATTAAATAATTATAAATAATAATCATAGTTACCAATCAGATTGAGTATTTTTATAAAGTAAAAATAACTCATTCCTACCTTCTATTGGGTATGAAAGTGATGATTTGTTTTCTAAATAATTAAAAAAGTAGATGTATTTTAATATTTATAGTGACATGTTCAAATATTTCTGGATAAATATTCTAAACTGGTTAAAAATATATTTCTAAATTATTTATTATAGATAAATTAAAATAACTATTTTATTGATCATAGTAATACACACGTGTTATGGTATTTCATAATTTTTTCATGCACACAAAAGGATTTATTTGAGTTTATTATGTGGAATTTCATTATTTAAAAACCATGTGAGATTAGATTCACTAATTTAGTAGTGAAACTTTCAAATATTTGTGTTATTCTTGATGGGAAAATGAATTTTTTTATAAAACTGATAAATAATTTATAGAAGGAGAAGTATATTTTATAGATATTTAAATAAAAAGAAAAAAAATTCTATGTTTCAACCCTCCCCTTATAAATTAATACATTGATATGTGTTAGACCATTTCAATTGTTATCAGTGTGATTGTTGATTTATTTACTATGGAGTTAATGATTTTATGATGTGATATAGTTCTGGATAATATGATGTGTGTGAGAATTAAATAGATTTAAAATTTTTATGGAGGAATCTACCATATCTAGAAATATATAATTCTTTCATATTTCATGTATATTGGTTATAATGTTTTGGAAGCAACTACATATCGATTTCATCCTCCATTGTAAATTTTTTCTTAATATTTTTTGTTAATAAAAAATTGATTGTTTTTTAAGGGTTATAAATTTGTAATTATTATTATTATCTAAATGATAACTTCCATGAGTGATGGGAGTTGAAACTACAAAGGTTATTTTGGAATATTTGAAAAATATATCTGAACACAACACAATTGTGAAGAACGAAATGTATAAAATCTAGAGGCCAAATAATGATGATCTTAAAATGGGTGAGTATGAATATGTTGCTGACTTCTTTACAAGTTTGAATGATATTGTAATCACCATAACATTTTTTGGTTGTAATTTTTAAGATATAAATTTTTTTGAATAGAACATAAACATTCTTAATGAAATGATTGATGCCAATGTTTTATCTGTAGATAAAAAAAGATGATGAGACTCTAAATTTATATTATATACATAGTTCTCTCATAAAGTATGAAATAATAATAGATAAATATCTAAGGTAAAAGAAATGGTGGATTGAAAATTTTATTCTTGGAATTTTAGAGAGGAAATACTAGAATATTCTTGAAGATGATGTGGATTAAAGTTATTCTTTTAAATATGAGGTTATTAACAATTTGGATAATATAAAATCTATATTTTCTAAATATTTGAAAATTGTAACAATAATGTTAATGGGAATGTTAGTAATCAAAACATTTTAATGTAGAACATTTTCTAATATTGTGGTGAATTTCAATCAATATATAAATAAAGATTAAATTGTCATAGAGAACTAATAGTTATAAAGATTATGGGAAAAAGTAGATAAATTGTAATCATGCTCCATGGGGAAATACAAACTTTTCCTCAAATACAAGAATGTAAATTTTTTTAATATTAATTATGAGGATCATGACAGAAATTTTTATGATGAAAAATTCACTAATGTTATTAGGGAAAATAGATTTTTTTGAAATTTAAATGATTAATTTTTTATGAATGTAGTCTTTCAAAAGGAGAAATAATGTTAGAGTATTATCTGAAAAGATATTTGAAATAATTTCATTAAATGAATTTGGGAATTGAAATATAAATCATTAATTTGAAAAGGAAGTATCTAAAAGAAAAAATGAATAATATTTTCATGATTATAAAGGGAAGATGATAGAATAGATTTATCACTTTTTAGAATCTCTAAAATAAGGAAATAATTAGAATGATCATCTTGATTTGAAGATAAAACTAAGTGATTATGTTATGTAACATGTTCACAATTTTTTTTTTCTAAATCTGATAATGTATGTAAAAAAATTTAAGAACACGATATTAGATGGTTGTGAATGTTACAAATTTTATAAATATTGGAATGATAAAAATTTCATATTCATATTTTGAGAATAAAATTGAAATTATTTATAAGTAGATGAATGCTGATAAAATCATTTATGTTTTCAAAACTATAAAATGTTAAAAATAATAATTTTCTAAAACATAAAATTATGAAAACAATAATCTACTAATTATAATTCAAATAACACAGTTATGAAAAATGAATTTATTAAAAATCCATTAGATGAAAATTTGTTCTTTGGGTCCCAAGAATGTCCAGATGTAGAAGGTAATAATGTTTCTAGAAAACATGTTTACATCTTCAAATAGTGTGGATGTTACAAAGGTAATTATAATTTCTACGGTTACTACTTGTGTTGTGGTGGATATGAAAATATAAATAATATGTGTTTTCTCCATCGACACAACTAAAATTATCTGATTAGTAACAAGAAGAATTGTTTTAGTGGGATTCATTCCTCTAAAAGAACAATTTATGATAATTTTATTTAGAAAATTGAAAATCAATTCAAACATATTGAAGCTATTTGTGAGATATTTGATAAGGATGAACATGTTGGAAAATGATTTCTTTGTTTTTTTATTGGGACAAAACAATTAAAAAAATTATCAATTTTTGGATGACATGGATGATAAAGGGAATGCAAAAAAAATTGTTATAGTAACTAATCCTAATGACAAAAATTGATAATTACTATGGATTTTAGATATCGAGTCCTTTTCCGATAGGATAGGTGATTTGAGGCTATAGAAGAATTTAAAATAATTCAATGATGGAATTGTGATGTTTATAAATGATGACTCACTCAGAAGCAAAGGTTTTTGATATTCTATTATTTGAAAAACACTAAAATCAAAGAATTCTTTATTTTTTGATGAGATGAAACAAACGTTTTTTTCTGTTTCATAAGTCATACAAGATGTTAATAACAGATTTTTCTGTGAAAAAATTATATGATATAATTTTTTACATGATTGTAGTGAATAAAGGTAAATTTTTTTGAATTAGTTAAGGTATAGAGTACATGTTATAATTGATCGATGGATTTGAATCAATTTTTGGGTAAATTTTTTTGGAATATGTGTTAGATAAATATGATCTAGTTAACAATGATAGAGAGTGATTGTGATATTCCTTAACATGATAAGAAGAAAAGATTGGTGTTTTTCTTGTTTTCTTGAAAGGGATTATTACAACAAAAGTTTCACTATAAATGTGAAGTTAATTCAACTCGTCCTCTTGAACAAAATCATTATGATATTTTTCTGCTAATGAGAAAAAAAATAATTTTTTACGGTAATTACATAATTTATTTCATATATTATTTTACATAAATTAATATTATTATGTATTTGAAACATAAATTAGATTCTATATATATGATTAGGTGTTTTAGTAAGAAAAAATTAAGGGAATGTGGATATTCTATGAGGATGTTGCGAACTGATAATGTTGTAGAAAAAAACAATAATAAATTTAAATGTTTTATTTTAAATATATAGAGTTTTTCATGAGTTCAATTAAACATACACATAATAGCTAAATTGTTTTTATGAATAAATGAATATATGTTCTCTGAAAATGGGATGCACAGTGTTAATTGAAGATGTTCATTCTAAGGAATTCTTGAGGAATGAAATGATAAACGAAATCAATAATAAGAAACAATGTTTCTATTGGTCATGTTCTAATGGAAATCATTATGAAATTTTCATGAATTAAATCCCAAGTCTAAACACATAATGGTTTTATTAATTAATTTTGACAAAAAGAAACATGTTGTAGATCATTAAAAATTGGAAAAAATAAGTTAATATGAAATATTCTTTGCCTATGATTTATTTTCATGTGTATATTGATATTTTAATAAAATAATAAATATAGATGATTCTATTGATGTAAAATTTCAGGAAATAGTTGATGATGATGTTTTAAAAATCATAAAGTTATAGAATATGGATAATAAAAATTATTTTTTATTTTTAAAGTAGAAAATAATACAAAAAATAGTTATTTCATAAATATTGACTAATCATACATAGATATTTAAAATAAAGATTATGATAATTATACATCCAATCCAAGGATATAAAAAAAGGTGAAGTAAAAGAGATCATAGTTGATAAAAAAAACCATAATAAAATCAATGGTGGTTTCACATATTTTTTTTTGAGAGATATCCCAAATGACATAGATGAAGGTTTCAAACAAAAGGAGTGGATTCATACAACAAATGAATGGTTGGAATAAATTGAGAGGAATTATACATGGGTACATGTACTATGATATAATGATAGAAATGTTATTGGAACATATTGGGTGTTCTAAAATTTATTTTATTATGAATATTGTGAAGTGGTAATAAACAAAACATGACTGGTTTTAAAATGTTTCTCAAATATGTAAGGAATTTAATATTTTTATCATTTTACTAATGTTTCAATATTATAAAAAATTTGTATCATTCTTTTTTTTGGTGCACAATGAGGTTATATAAATCTTTATTTGTATGTGAAATCATATTTTTTTAATGGATGAATCTATGGAATGTTTTATGTTGAACATTCACGTAGAGTTTTAATTGGGAAATTCGAAACATATGTATATATGTTGAAATTTTTTTTTTGGGTTAATTAAATATTTGAGAGATGGAATTCCAAATTGGATCTATATTTATGGATGTTAAATAGTTTGAAAGGGGATATTGACATTAATTTATAGATAAAATAAAATTACCTGATATCCATCCTTAAAATTATATATATTTATATTGATGAAATTATATTTTATTGGAATGAGTAATGAACATGTAAACCGCCTTCATAAGATATAGAGATTCTGTTTTATATGTCCTTGATCGAGGAAATGATATACATTATACCCTTAAAAATTTCACCAAATAACGTTTGTATTTTTGTATCAAAATAAAAAAATTCTATGGAACATCATAAGAAGATCGACATTGAAATTTCAAAATGTCATTCTACACAAATTTCTGTGGGACCCATGTTTTCAAAAGATTTAGTAGGAAAGGATATAGATTAAAAGGAATTTATAAATATTATTGGATATTTATAATATATTATTTCGTTATGACCAAATATTTTATATGCTCATACATTATGTGATTGATTTGAATGTTAAAAAAGTTCATATCATTTCATGGAAAAGAATTTTTAGATATTTAAAAACTAATAATATATTCTTGAATCTAATATATAATTTCAACAATAATTGATTTCATTAGTTATATAGATGTTGACTAGAAAGGAGGTGTGGATTACAGAAGATTTTAATATGGTATAGTTTTCATTGTGGGGTAAAGTAGTTTGAGTTGGTTTAATAAATGATTAATTTTGTAACACTTTTATTTCATGATTTGAACATCTTTCCAATAGTAAATCTTCAAACCCATCATTTATGGATAATTAAACAGTTGGAATATATTATAGTAGAGGGTGGGTTGTAATAATAAATGTGAAATGAATATAATAATTACTCTTGCACAACATTCTCATTAATCATTTATTGATAAAAAACATCACCTATACAAATATCCTAATGAAAATAACGAACCCAATTCGGATGATCTTCCTACCACATATCAAGCTGGATAATTTTTCAAAAAACCATTATGATCGAATTATTTTTAAAATTAGGATTTATCTTCGGTTCCTATAGTATTTATCTCTATGGTTAAGGTATGTATTCTCCTCTCTCTCATATAGTATTATAATTGAGTATTAAATGGGGATGAGGAATTTATTTTCTATAAATATATCCATTGATATGAGCTATCCTATTTTGTAATCATATATTTAGGTGGTGTATTTAAAAGGGTTAAGATGTGAACTAAATGTGTGAATGTGGGAACATTTTTAAATTTTATTTAAAGAGATTGTTTTAATGTTGTTTAAAGCAATGTTTTCTTGTTGAGAAATGAAAAAAACAGTATATATGATGTTGAATATTTAATGATGATGTTTTATATTTCACTATATATTGAAAACATGGTTTTTTATTTAATGGATATTTCTTCATATAAGGAGATCTCTCATGTAGGATAACAATTGTTTATAAGTGTTCCAATGTTTGAGTTAAATTTTTATTATGATTTAATAATCATTATTGACCAAAATAACCCAAATGGGTAGATTTTTGGGATCGTGTTGGCTGTTTTTTTTTTCATATATTTGAATATGTTGATTGAAAAATGATTCTTATTTGGTTGTTTTTATGAGAAATAATTTCAAAAAAATGTTGATCATGTGATGATCTTCTAGAATAAAATGATAATTGTTTATTTTTAGAATAAATATTTTGATGCTTTGAATTATTGGTATGATTATATTAGAATAGATTTGGATGTTATGTCATATATATATTTTCTTTAGAGACATTGACCACGTAATATATTTATTCATAGCTATCATGAATTTTTTCACATTCATAATTTTACTAAAAAAATTTATTTAATATTTTTGAAGAAAGGGGTAGAAAATTGTTTTACGAAAGAAGAAGGGATTATCTATGAACTTTTAATATTTCTATGAACTTGATGTTTTCATATTGCAGGTCAGCAGTTTCAGATATTAAAGAGTATAAATTATTTTAAAGGTGGGAACTTGTAAATTTCTATAGATAGAGTTTTTAATAATGTCTTGATTGAGCAATCCATAAAATTGGAAAATATATTGGATGAACTGAATCATCAAATAAACAATTAGTTTCTGAGTTTCAGAATTAATCACGTCGTTGTTAAAACAGATACATTGGAAATTTTTTGGCACTAGTCCATTATAAGGGTTCTGAAATCAATTCATTAGACATATGGTTGTAACCAATAAGAAATAATATGTACAATTCCATCAATGGAAGAAAATAAAACTATCAATATTGTATCAGATATATCAAAGTGCTCATTTTCGGATTTGTAGGGAAATTTTGGGAACCGGTCTATTAGTTGAGTTATTTACATAGATTTTCTCTACATACCAATACATTGGATGGTCATCAAGTACTAATATTCTGATAAAATAATAAAATTATTCTGCCATTTTTTATGGATTTGAAGCATTAGAAAGAGGTATCATGTGTTTTTAATTTTAATTTAGGTCACAAATTGGTGGAAAAGTTGGGATTTCTATGAATCATTTGAGGATTAGATTTATAATACACTTTTCCATCATACTGAGGATCTACAAAACATATGATAAAAATGTGTAACATGTTTAATTTTCCATTGGACTATTGATGTAGTGTTTTGAAGTCTACATAAGTGAAAACTATATTTATAGCAAAGTAGTTTCTGTTGGATTATTGAATAGGAAGGATATGAACATGAATGAAAAAAATATGATTGAGATATTTTGGATAGTCATGTTCATTACTAAACGCATGAATAATTATTAAAAAATGAAGTTTATAATTAATATGTTTAATAGAATTTTGGATGACTTAAGAAGAATTTATATGAGTTGATACATAAAGATAAAAATTCATTTGAAGTTTCAAATTCTGATATAATTCAGAAGATTTAATTTCATTTTGTTGGAAAACTATTTCATGTTCCAAAATTTTCTATATTGAGCACCCCAATATATAGGTGTAAATGTACAATGTATTTTCACACTATTCATATATTTGAGAGGTAAAGAGAATTTAATTTTATGTTTTAAGAAATATTTTTTTCCAAATATTTACATATATAAAAAGGTTTCTATGAAGTTGTGGTCATGCATTATATGATTATACTAATTTACTAGAATTATTGATTTGGGGAAAGAAATAATTGAATCAGCCTTTTTTTAACAAATGAATAGGATAGAAGAATCACAGTGAGTGATCTTTGTGATGTTTATTTTGATATCCAGAGAAGTAATTTATACATTCTTCTAGGTAAAATAATGAATAATTTTTTTAATAATAATAAAATAGTTAGTTTCAGAAGCATGGCAGTTATATGTTTGAAGAAACTGGTTATAATTTCTAAACAGTTTACAAAAAACATATTTACATCTGTTGCGCTAGATGAATCAAAATAACAATTGGATTTATCAAAGTGATATAAATGCATAATAATATCTCTTACTTATTTTATCCACTTAATATAATTTTTCTATTGTGGATTGTGGGGTACTATATTTTTTCCATTCATTGCCATAGAAAATACACTATTATTGACCATTGAACATTTTAAATACATGGGTTCATATGGATGTGTGAATTTTTGGATTTTAGACATGTGATAAAACATTAATTGGAGGTGAAGGTTTGTTACATGATATATAAACTAAATTAAAAAGATATTCATGTTTACCCCTTCCTCATTAGAGATTTGAATGTTCATAGTTGGGCCTATAATGCTCATTGTTCTCCTAGTAATTATCCACCTTAAATAATCTTCTATCATCTCAATGATAGAAAAATCACTCTTTGGAATGTAATTATCTATATATAAACATGGAATAACCCAATCCTCATTAGAATAATCTATAAATGAGTGATAATATTCTTCTTTATATATTTCATTCGGGAATTCTTTATATTCTGAAATTTATCCCTAATTATCTTCACATCATCTATCTCAATATATAGTGATATATATCATTTCTACGTCAATTGGACTTCATTCCACTAATATATGATAACCTATTTATGTTCCCTCTATCGAATCATTTAAATTTCATCTTGTTTTATAGGAAAATATTCATTATCACCTTCTAAATTCATCAATTTTGGATCTCTTTATAATAATAAAAAAGATAATAAATAATAAATATATATATGAAATACAACATTTTCCTCAAATTAATGTATAGGGTCAACTGTTGAATTTCTATATCTAGTAAATGATTTTATTTCACAATGTTCTTCCTCCAAATATAGAACACCCCGAATATATCCCAATTTTAATCTTTAGTAAGACAAATATACAAATTGATGCAAATTAAACTATAGTATAATACATTTCCATGAATATTTCATTTTTTAATCCCTCCAATTTTTTTTCTTTTACAAATAAATCTAGATTTCATAATGTGGTCCAATACATCCAACACACTAAATTCCATTTTACCTGCCTATTTTTAGTAATTATATAATAGAATGACAAAATTAGATTTATGCATTTTTAAAGCATCCGTATTTCATAAATGGATTTCTTATATGAGGTGTTGATTATTGAAAAGATTATTTTGTGTCATAGCAAGAAATTTACATTAGTTATTGACCTCTATGATGACCACCCTCAACCACTATAGTGATATTCCCCAAAACATAACTAATACATTATAAAATAACCATTAATATAGTATTCATGATTACTCATTCATATAAAAAAATTACTATTATAAATAAATTAAAAACGATATATAATTCATAAAATGAACATAAAAGTTTATTTTCATCATACATAAAATTTAAAAAATACTATTTATCTTATTAAACTTATCATGCATATTTTTTTTATCATAACTCACTTGTTGATTACTTATGTTTCACTAATCTCACATGTATGACCATTAAAAATAACATATGTTAGATTTACATTACTCATATTTGACTTTATTATTCTCTATTATATTATTACAATATCTTTGATAATTTTCTGTTATTCTTGAACTTATCCATTCTGTTCGATGGTTCACTAGATTTCCCTTAATGACTTATAATCATAAAATAAATCACATATTCAATGTACACATCATATTATAATGATTATATTGATTTAATCATTTTTCTATAATAAAAATGTATTCAAATAACAAATAATGTTCTTTAACATAGAGTATCACAATTTTCATGGAATCTACAACTTAATAGTTTTTCAAAACAATGATAATGATAACACCATACACAATCAACTGTAACTTAATCATCATAAATAAAACTCTATCATCATGAAGCATATAATTCATGGTTAATAGGTTTCAAGAGGGATGACAATATATAAAAAAATATATGATCTATTTATTATTAGATGTTGACACGTCATCATTTTACTGTAAATTAGTTGATTAGGATGATAAGCTATTTTCATGGAGTAAAAATCATCACCCAAAATAAAGAATTAATATATGGTTGTGAAAAAATAATTTCCTTCCAATGATCTACATAATAACATCATATGAATAAAATATTGGATATCAATGTAAAAGTTTTTGGAAACTAACCAATGAGGTGATCTAGAGAAAACCATAGGTAAAATAAATTCACTGATAAAAAAATACTAATTACCTTTGGACTGTTATATTAATAAGATAAATTATGGGTAGTAAATATGGAGATATTTAAATGGATTGTGTAATTTTTTTGGAATATAAATTAATTAGTTTAGTAGTCCAAAAAATAGTCCTTAGCATTCTATGTATAAATCCTCCTCCAAATACAATTTTTTTTTATTTATTGGAAGGCCACATTATGTTTTAGTGTGATCCCTACAGGAAATGTGATTCAAACCAAACCTCCATGACAATTTGATAATTTATAAAAAATTCAACAACAAATAAATTACTAAAAGATCATATATCAATGATTCGTGTTAATATTTTTATAATATTTTAATTATCTCATGTCATGATTAATAGATTTCCTAAATTTAAATTTCTTAATGATAATGGATTTTGTGCATCATAAAATGTTAAAATATCATAAATGAAAAAAAATTGTGTTATTAAATGATAAAAAATTATCCAATCTATAGAACATAATAAATATGTATGGATTAATAAACTGCTCATGTAAACAATGTTTTCGTATCCTCGTTGAGTAATAAATGGGTATAAATATAACTATGAACTTATTGATATAGATATATTTCATCAATTCATGTTTTATTTTATAGTTTTGTTAAAAGTAAGATAAAAATTACCACTAATGTACTAGTTTATTATATTCATATTTACCATTACTTTCATTCATTATATACAAATTCTTATTTGTTAGTGACTTTTACTTGACCAGATTATTTATTACTTCCACTCCTATTTTTAATCATGATTTTAAAATTTCATAACAAAAAAATTGAAAATAATTTATAGTTTTCAGTTTTTTCATGGTAGTTTAAGGTTTTTGAAATCCTTGGATTCAATTTGATCAAATATCCCACACTATAAAGAAATTTTTATATTTTAATAATCAAATTTATAATGATATATTATTCCAATTTTGTTGAATTTTTTTGTAGAATCCATAGTTTTTGGGGAACTAATTTTATGAAGAAAAAAAATACCCATTTTAATCTATTGATTTATTAGTAAAAAAATATAAAAAATATTAAAAATATTCCCTTTAATGAAGTTATTTTGAGAGTTAGATATATCATAGGACTTAATTCTAAAATTTTAATGATGTTATGTTAGGTTATAGCTGTCTATATTCTCAAAATAGTACAATTTACTCCCTACTAATATTATACATTCTTAAAACTCATTTCCTGTTGTCTTAAAAAATATTTCTATAATAATCATTCCCAGATAAGTTAAAAAATTTAACTGAATTAATTCATTATAACTAAACAACTTGGATGTACTATGCTTCAATTTTAGAGATGAGTATAACTCTTATGTTTACATTTGTGGTTGTAGAGATTGTAATACTAATGATAGGTAGTACAATTAAAATATAGATCTATTTATGCACCCTATGCCCCAAAATGGTTAATTACACATTTTTGGATTGGAGTATGAAAATTATAGACTTTTTATGATCATAAAATTTGCAAATTACATTCTGGGTTTACTATAATTTTCATTACAAACAGATTATGTAAAAGTATCGTAATTTGATTTAGATTAAATATTTCATTATATTTAATCTATTTCTAGTTGATAATGAAATGAATAATTTATCTCAACTATTGGGAAAGGAGTTTTCTTTTTGGTGAACCAAATTTATTTTTATAGAAAATCAATAGAGGATAATTTTAATAAATATATTTGAGTTCTCATTATTCTTTTTTCTTGAAACATTATTAATAGAGTTATTATTAAATATATATGAAATGAATTTTTTT
The DNA here is from genome assembly GCA_963277665.1 of Viscum album. Taxonomy (NCBI): domain Eukaryota; kingdom Viridiplantae; phylum Streptophyta; class Magnoliopsida; order Santalales; family Viscaceae; genus Viscum; species Viscum album. The sequence continues at coordinate 472,529,663 of OY728161.1, forward strand.
ATTATTACCCAATTATATTTCAATGGATTATAATTATAATTCATGTTAAATCGCATAAATAAAAAGGACATATAATTTTAAGATAATATATAAAAAACAAATAAAAAATTTAATATAATTTATTATTTCATGAAATATCATAGTGTGGTTTAGGGTAAAATTAAGTTAATGATTTTGTTTTACAATTATATGATGGAATGGATATATTATATGAACACACCAATTAGAGTTTCTAGTCATATATGAATCCTCAATTTTAAGAATAATTTTTCCCAACACCAAAAAATTCAACAGTGATAAATTAAATTTCTAGAATAAGATAATATCTTGGGTAATTTCTTCATAAATATTGGGATCCTTTTAAATTATTATATTTAACTTCTTCAAATAATAAAATTAGTGACCAATTTATTACACAAAAAATTTATTATATTTCAATTATAATTAATTTTAATATATTGATGTAGTTAAAAGTTGTTTAATAGTAGATACAACTCTGATCATAGTAATGATTCCCATCACTAACATGGTACAAAACACCCAAACATTTGATTCTTGATATATCACACATGAAAAAAGGATAATGAGTCTAAAACATATTCATTTTAAAAAGAGGGATGAAAATTATGATAAAGATTCTACCCTTCTTGCAATAAATTCATATTTTCATGGTCACATACCACATCACAACTGATATTTATTTATCAATCAATATTGAGAATGACAGTTATAGTATAATGGGACCTTTAATATATAAGGTAAATATGATTATGGTTGTGGTTTTTTAATAAATAATTTTAAGGCATTTGAATAATCAATAGAAAAGACTATTTTATTATACATGAGAAAATAAATAAAATGATTCTATATAAAATTTCACAATCTCAGTGTAACAAAACAAGACACTACAATATTTTAATTTATTGAAAAAATTAATTTTATTAAAATCATTCTTCGTACAAAATACCATGTTATGATTACAATACAAAAAATAATGAGTTTTCATGCAATACATGCGAGGCCGAGTTTTACTAAACTACAATATATTATTATAATTATATTAATTAATTTAATAATATATGAACTAGCAATTACATCTGTAGTTATGAATATTAATATTTATCTGTTTAAAATTAATTGGTGAATTCATTGGTTACAAATAAATTATAAATGAATACCAGAACCAAATAAACATATATGATATGTTTTTATAATGAACTGTTTTTATGATCACAATGTAAATTTATTCTAAAAAATAAATTAATAACAATTAGTGAATGATATTAATTAAATATATATTTTATATATTCAATAAAATATTTTTAATATTTATAAAATAGATTTTATAGTCATAAGATAATAATAAGCCCAATATTACACATGAAACAAAATATGTCTATAAAATTAGTTTTCATATCATTTAATGGTGAAAGTTTTATAAATTAATTTTTTGAAACATTATTATACTTCATTTTATAAAATAAAAAAAATTATTTATATAAGGATATAAATATTATAGTTGGTTGAATTTTTGGAATTTTTTTGATAAGTTTCCATTATTGAGGAGGAGTGAAAAATAATAAAAAAAAATTCAAATTAAAATTTCTGATTTAAAAAATTTATTATGCCAAATTATCTTTGGGTTTTACATTGATATTTGATTATTATTTTTGTTGTATAATTCTAATTAGGCAATTTAATTTAATTTTTCAATGAAATTTGATATAAACACCAATAAATATTTTTATTGTTTTAAATTTTAAAACATATGTTTTCATTTCATCAATGAGTCTAATATTAAATTATTTTCTGAAACATCCTATATTTTGAATTTAAATATATTAATTAAACATATTTAATCATAATAACCTAATTTACTGTATATGTTTCTATTATTTTTGGAAAATATGAATAGTATATTTAATAATTATTTTTGTCACCACAATTAAGGAAAAGGTGGGTACTTAAGGGAATACATAAGGTTACAAAATTACCCTAACACTTTTCTTAATTTTAATGGTAGAATTTTTTAAATATCAAATCATTAAAGATTGGTTATGATAACATTTATGTCAAATTGGAATATAATACTACCTTTATAATATTGTATTCAATGGAATGTCAGTTTTGTGACACTTTTCTTTTTTATGAATAAAATATTTTTATTATGGGGTTATATATGGGACATTATCAATTATAAATGCTATTTATAAATATAAAATGTGTAATTAAATCATTTTATTTAAAATGTATTTTTAGGGAGATAATAATTACCAAAAATGGGGGCACAATGATGATGCAATAATTGTTTAATTAAGTAAATTATCTAATAAATGATATAAAAATAATAAACTAATAATTATTCTATATAATTAATGTCACCCACGAATTTTTAGATTAATTTTAAATATTATTTTTTTATAAGTATTAGTTTGATATTAAATTTTTTTTATGATATGTTTCCAAATTCAACTAATGAATTGGGTCAGAATTAACAATAATGATATTTTAAAATAAAAATTAATTTACAAAATGATATAATATTATTTTAAAATTTAATTTCTTCCAAATGATTTTTATAATATTCTAAATATAAACCATGCATTTTTTTTGTTTTTTTTTGAAATATATTGTAACTCTATTAACACTGAAATAGTAAAAATCAAAATTGTCACGGTAAGAAATAAATGGTTTGACAAATGTTATAACCATAAAAATGGGTGATAATGGGACCTGAAACAGTATGAAAATTATTTTTTAATGTTTTTAGAAACATAATAATGTTATATTTCTAAAAAAATTACATTTTATCCATTTAAATTAGAAACATAATTTATATTAATTAACTATTTTAAATATTTCCTAGATTACCTCTCCCCAATCTTATAAAGGGGTACATCTTCTTCATTTTTATTCACACATCAGAACCTATTGGTATCATACCAAACCTATAAAAATATTCTCTATATATATTTCCCCTAATCCAATAAGCCACACTTGGCAATGAAATAGTACAGATAATGTATATTATCATAATCTAAAAGGACTTAGCTGAAAATGATGTAATGCTCTTCAAGAATTGCTTTAGATATATTTCATTCTCTACCCCATATATGTATTTTTTTCAATTTTATATAATAACCATAGTATCCATAATAAATTTACATGTTTTAATATTATGGGTTCAATCAAAAATTACACACACATCAAACAAATGTGTAACAAACTCACAGTTTTTGTGTGTGATAAACTACCACCTCATGAAATGTTGTTTGTTTTATCATTTATACCTCTCAGGGTAATGAATTATGATAACCACAATATTTTTAAATGATATATATGGTATTTATTATGTATCAAATATTCATTACAAATTATATAACAGACACCTCTATGCTTTCAATTTTCTATAAATATAATAACTTCCTCTATAGTCGTGTGGACTACCACCTCCTCAAAACAATGAGATCTGGTCCCAATATACATGTAATGTAATCATATTTGTTTTAATATAAAATGGAATATATAAAATAAAAATTATTATAAGATTTTAATCCACATAAATTAAAATTATAAATACAAAAATGAAATCGATGTAGCATTCATTATTACATTGGACCTACCATATCCATGAATGGTGAATTTTATTTTATATATCCAAATATTCTAGATATTTATAAATACACATATATTGAATATATATGAAATTAAATTCATGATTTATCTTATATGGATTTCTAAATCATTATCTAATTAATTGGTACATTATGTAACAATTGAGATCCTACTCAGCAAACTATGAAGTTAAGACTGAAAATAGTGAAAATAATGGAAGATTGTTAACAAATATGTAAAAATATATTATAAGAAATTAATATATAATATTCTAAATATTATTATTTTGGTATTAGTTAATATAAATATTCTAGCACATATAAATTAGCTTAATTCAAATTAATATAATGGTAAGTGAATAGTAATGGACTTCATCTCAATCTGCTTTCATTAAGGCATAGTTTGATGTTATACACCCACACTCTTTTATAAGGTTTATATACCACCCCTTTACATATCATTTAATGAATTTATTTATTATAATGATATTCAAAAAAATTATATTTATTCATTCATTGTTATTATGATCTAAATATTACAACTTGTTTTAGAGCCCTTGAATGTTTAATGATTTAATTATTATATATTTTTTCCATGACCATGTATTCAAAAAATAATGAAATATGTTTTTTACTATTCTACAATGGTTGTTTATGTGATTTTTAAACTTTTTTTATTGTATAAAAATTTATTAAAATTCATATTTTCCTATTTAATAAACATGTTCATTAGAGGATTTTCGGAAAAAAAAAATAAAGAAGGAAATTTTTTTCCAATATATATTTTAAGGGAATATTTTTTCACCATCATAAGTCCTTCATATTTTGAAACATATTATCCAAATTTAGAAATGTATTTTCAATGAAAATGGTTTATTTTAAAAATAATTAGTCTTTAAAATACAATTTTTTAATGTAAAATTTGGTAATTCTATCATATAGTTTTTAATTATTTTATTAGATTATTTTCATCTATAACAAAATCTTATATTGGATTTTATGAATAATTATGGTTGATATATTACGATATAACATACCATATTTAATTGAAATATTTTTTATTAAGTATTAATGTTGATTTTCAATTTTTATACTATTCAAAGTTTTTCACTAAAATATTTTCATTTCATATGATAGTTTTTCAATATGAATGTTCTTGTTTTTTTATGTTTCACCATTTTCATATGAGAAATTAATTACAAATAGTTATCAATAAAAGGGGCCCACATTAAATTCTCGATTAATTGATAGGTTTTTTGAGACATTCCAGATATGGACATGGTTTGGGCCTGTCAGTTTTCTTATTAGAGATGGATTTTTCTGATTCCATAACAATTTATATTAATATTTCATGATTGAGTACTCAATGGTTTATTTAATTTGTTCAAAATTACACATTTCGTTAATATGCTAGTAGTTATTTCAATTCCATCTGATTATTTCAATAATATAATATCATTGGTTTCATTTCTTTAACATTTAATTATTTATATTTCATTATTATATCTTTTATATTCCTTAAATATTATTCTTGTGTTATTGATTAAATGGAATATAATTTAGTGAATCATAGTTCCTTAATCATTTATTCCTATTTATGATCGCCTCTTTTGTATGTATAAACATAATGAAAATATAAGCTCACCCCTCTTATAAGTCTATTTTTTTTCAATCATTCCTAGACGTTTTCTATGAAATGAAATTAAAGGATATGCTAGAGGGAATAAATTTTTCATAAAAAGAAAAAATCACTAGCACATAAAACATTTTTTATGGCAGTTATTTTTTAGTTTTTATGTCAGTTTTTGGTCGAAGTTATTATACATGACTTTATAAATATTGTTTTTTATGTTGATTATTTAAAACCGATGTAAAAACAAAAAACCGCAGTGGTTTCTTGGTCCGTTACTCACAAAACGATTTGGAAAATGCTTCAGATTCGTGATGTATTATGTCGATTATATAAAAAATTAAATTAAATATACATTATCACATCAGTTATTATATACCCTATGTCCTAAATCATGCCTCTGATGCATTTATCACATCGGATATGCAAATAGCTGGTGTGATAAAGCAGTCTATGAAGCGGTTTTCTATTTTTGTAAAATAATAACTGACGTGAGAACATATCTATTATGTTGGTTATTTTATAACCATTGTAAATCTCATTCCCATGCATATGTTACATCAGTTTTCAAAAAACTGATGATAAAACAAATCTAGATGCATTTTTTACGTTGGTTATAAAATAAGCGACGTAAAAACCAATTTTTTTTTGTAATTAATCCATTCAACCACAATTAGTCCCATCCAAAAGAATACATGAAGAAAAAAATAGACCCCCCCCCACCACACACCCATGTAAACCCCCCAACTGGACACCCTCAAACCCATTCACTCCCCTATACCCTCCTAGATAGCCCCCACACCCCTGCACGCCCCCCACAACAATGACCAGCCAAGAAAATACCTTAAAGAGAACAAAAATTGACCAGCCCCCCCCCCACACTGGACATCCCTCCCCCTCCCCCTAGACAGTTCTCCCACGCCCCTATAACACCCCCCACTGAATAGCCTACCAACAACGCTAGACACACCCCTCGTCCTGGACATCCTCCACCCCCCTAGATAGCCCTCTCACCCTCATGGACACCCCCACCTCCATAGATACCCTAGACACCCCCACACACATCTGAAATACCCTCCAACACACCTAAACCCCCCCCCCCCCCAACCCCGCACACACACACCCATGGAAAACCCCTAAACTTCCCCCAAACCTCATGGATACCCTGGACACCCCCACCCAACTAAAAACCCTCCCACACCCCTAGAAATCCCCCACACCATTGGACTACCCTCCTAAGACCCCTGGACATCCATCACACACCCTTGACTTCCCCCAACCCTCATGGACACCCTGGAAACCCCCACCCCTTTGGAATACCTCCCACACCACAAGAAATCCCCCAGACCCCACTAGGAACCCCCCCCCCCATAACCCTAGATTTCCCCCACCCACCTAGTTAGCGCCCCACATCTGTAGACACCCCCACAACTATTCTCAACCAAAAGAATACCTGAAACATAAGAAAAAAAGACCACCCTGCCCCACCCAACTAGACATCCCTCTTCCACCCATGGGATAGCCCTCCCACACCCCTGTAAACCCCCTCCCCACTAAATAACCTTCCCACAACCCTGGATAGCCCCACCCTTTTAGAAATCTCCCACCCCCTAGACATACCTCACACCCTCCTGGACACCCCCACCTCCATGGACACCCTGGACACCCACACCCCTGAACTGCCCTCCCACACCCCTAGAACCCCCCCCCCCCCACCTTAATGGACAACATTCCCCAGACCCCTAGATAGTCATCCCACACCCCAAAAAACCTCCCACAACCCTAGAAAGACCCTGGACTACCCCCCCCCCCCCCCACCCTCATCACCTCCATGGACACCCCCTAGCCCTCTGGACAGGCCCCCCACACCCATGTAATGCCCCCTGACCCCACTGGGCACCTCCCCAAACCCATGGAGACCCCCTAGACAGCCCTCCAACCGTCCTGGGGACCCCCCCCCCCCCCCACTAGACTAGACATCCCTCCCACACTCTACACTCCTGGATCCCCCACCCCACTGGACACCTCCCCACACCCCTGGACCCCCTATGACTAGAATCCATACCAAAAAAACCATCATAACTAGACCAAAAGAAAAAGTGTCTCCAAATTTAATAGTCACATATATTACATTCATAACATAAAATGCCCGCAAAAAAACCAAAATCCAACCCAAACGACTATAAAATACACATTTAAAATGACAATATTCAAAATAACATTTTACACCACAAGAAAATTGAAATCCAATCAAGCTTGTAAAACAGTTTGACCATTCCACTTGTATGTGTTTGTACTTTTGATAAGTATTGGGTTGTGGGTCATCAAATAGCTAAAAATTAAAATTATATTAGTTAACATGAATAATGAATATATAAAATGAATTATTATGGCACTTTTTAAAAGTAAATCATCAAATGTCAATGTTTAAATGGAAATATTACCTTGTAAATTTTCAAAATTGTTCCAGTTGTAATTATTTCATACATAAATATTACCAAATAATACCCAAATTCGACGATTCCTTGTTATTCATGACAATTCTATTTGAATGACTGTAAATTGAAAATATTATTTTTATGTAATGCATCAAAAAGTACATATTATAAATGGATGTTTACATTTACTTCTACATATTCAATCATGGAACTCATTTTCTTTGGGTTTTTTAAATAGTAGACCCATACCCTATTAAAAAATAATATGAAAAAAATAAATTTATAATTAATCATAATATATGAAACTATTAATAAATTGAAACTTAGTTTTCCAACATATTCATAAAAAATTCATGCACATCGCCATGGACAGAGCATATCCAATAATGTGTTTTCTCTCTTGGGGAAAAAACCTAACGTCTAATAATTACTGATATAAGATAATTTAAGGTCAGTGGGTTTTTATATTAATGAAAATGAACTCTTTTCCCGAGATATGTTTCATACCTCTCACAACAAGGCATCATCCAACACTATGTGACTATATTCTATTCAAATATTTTAGCAATATATAGAATTCATTATTCCTAATCCAATGCATGTGCGTCAGAGGGAAATCAAATGTGGGCCCATGAATCCATATACATATGACGTCTCATTCTTCTCACACATGTTATAATGATACCTAACAAAAAATAGACATAACTATACATTTTTAATAAATATAACGTATTTAAAATGAGTTAACACTTACATAGAAAACATTTGCACCATGTTGATAGCCTACTTATCTAGATTAATAAGTTCCATGTTATCAGTTTTTACCATCCCCACAGTTATTTCATATTAAAAAACATGAGATTCCATTAGAAACTCATAATGATCTGCAACAAATTTGAATATATTTACAATCCTTCAAGACCACTAGAATACGTATATGATGTAACATTCATTTGTCTTTTTTGTGGTTTATACTGAATTTCATTAGCTTTGAATTATTCCTATAAAAATAAATAGATAATTATATTATTTTTAATAATGTAAAACAACATTAATAAAAAATAAAAAAGTATATATAACATACATACTTCTCTGATAATGAGTCACATATGTCTGGATTTCCAAATTAAAAAATTGTCGATACAATTTCCAACAATTATCACGTCATCTGTTGGTAATGGTACACAAGCTGATCAATATATAATATCATGTAAAATGACCCTATGTTGGTCTACCTATAACTATTGATGATGAACAGTATCTCTTATAAAATATACCATCCCATATGAAACTATATGATGTTTAGGATCATCAACATAAAACTCTCAATAAGTAGGAAGATGCGAAAGAAGCGTAGGATAAGAAATGGGGTCCACAGGCTGAGGTGGGGGAGTGGGAGCTATTGGAAGGTGTTTAGGATTTGTAATGGGGTCTTGAGGGGGAGGTGGAGGAGTGGGAGATACAGTATGAAATTTCCTTTGCATGACTAGTAGCATAGAATGTACTGAAACTCTAATATTTTCCTCCATCATCGCATTAATATAATGAAATTTATACTACAAGGATTACATTTTTTTATAAACACCTTCAATAGTAATAGTAGAATAACGTGGAAACACTTTTCGTACTGATACAAACATCTGATATCCTCATACATGACCAGGATTTCATTGCTTTCCCAATTATGCAGATAAAATATATTTCCTCCCAGCAGCTGTAAATACCCCCTGTGAGCTCCACTCCTCAAGAGAATCCTGTAATAATTTATTGAACATTTATGTAATTATTCAAATTATATGAAGAATATAGTTATCTTAAATAATTTAAATAAATATCTTACAATCCTCTCAAATATGATTCTCTAATCTTTCGAAATATATTTCTCCATTTTTTCCCATCAGAGCTCTCTTACATTTTTCATGTCTAGATAGAGGGGATGGGGGGAAACACCTCCAGAGCTGAAGACTAGAAACTTGGTTTTTGTAATTTTTCCGCCATCATTTTTCTACCCAAAATGTATACCCTCCCCAAGATAAACTATGTGGGTATACATATTTAGATAGGATCTCTTGATGAGATTTCCTTGTTTTCTTTAAAATTAGAATAATAAATCATTAACAAAACATTAATAATATAATTTAAATATGAAAGATTTTAAATGTTTACAATGAACTTACAAAAAATGAATCTTTTTATTATAATTTCAAAAGACTATCTCCATTTGTCATCATCTATGAAAGGATATATATGACATGGATTGTCATGAATCCAATAACCAAAAATGAAATCAGATGTGTGGGTTGATTTGAAATCCCTTCATCTCCTAGCAGCCATCGATATGCATTTATTCCTAACTCCTATAGTGTCAGGATTATCAAATGTCTTCTGATAAGGAAGAGGTAAAACATATTATACTATAAACATATAATTAATAGGCACACACTAGCAAAAGAACATACCAAAATCTTCTCCCATAAATGAGTTGTTATAACATTGTCCACACTTCTCCAATAATGATACAAAAGGATTACTTTTCTCTTACACTGAGTTGATACAAAATTCTTAATTTTTTTTCAATTGGTCCTCTAGGAATATAATTCTAATCAATTTCAATGAGTATCCTCTAGTTTTACATACAATCAAGTGAAAATTTTGGTAAATTTGTGCACCCACATTTACCAACTCTTGAACTGTTTGTCATTATGGGAGCACAAGAGGAATACTGGGGAACATCAAGAGGAGAATGTGAATGTTCCTCCCTAGAGGTATGATCATTCTGCTCCATTAACTAATCATGTGGTTAATAGACTGATTGATATTTCATTCTACATCAAATAAAAAAACATTAGTTCAAAAATATCCAAATTCAAATATTAAAATACTAATGTAAATATAAAAAAGAAAATTGAACTAAGTTATGTAATAGTAAACTAGGTTAATATGGTAAGTATGTTAAACAATTGTAAAGAGGGTAAATGCAGAACCTCCAGTTTGAGGAATGTGACCTTTTTTTGGATTTTTTGTGCTTTTTGAAGTGGTTAGTTCAAGTTTAGACAATTCTGGGATAAACATTTGATGTCATGGAGGTTGTGCAGGGGTGCACGGTTGGCACACGGTCTGGAAAAACCATGTGGACCGCACAAGAAATCGTGCACCCATGAATGTGGGTTCCGCACTGGCGGCGAACAGTTTTTCAGACTGTGTGGGAAATCCATGAGATGTCCTTGGGTGAGATAGTGGCAACTGCATGGTTGGCATATAGTTTTCCAAACCGTGCGGGGTAATTGTGCGGACACCTAATTTTTGGGTTTTTAAGTCCCATGCCACTTGGGATTTCCCGAATTTCCCACATTCTTCCTCTCACTCATGGATCATGCACGAATTCCAAATTTAAGAGGTTGGGGGATATCCTTAGCTCATTTTGTAGTCAAATTAAAGGGGCTTCTAGGTGGCTTGATGGTGGGTCTCCTCAGGTATGTCCCTATTTTGTTTCATTGAGGTTTTTGTTAGGTTTAGCCCTCTACCTCACTTAGTTTACATGATATACAAGGGTTTCATGTAGATATAGGTTTTTTTTTCCTTTATGTGTTAAAATTTGTTCTTGTTGATGTTAGGGAGTGGTTTTTTGAGGTGGTTTTGAGGAGGAAATCAACCAGTTTGGAGTGTGTTTGGGCAAAGGGTCGATCTTACCCACCTATAGAGGTAGGTGGCTTCTCTCTCAACTCCACTAGGTTGAAATGCAATGTTCATTACAATTATATTGTAAGCATTAATTTATTTATAATAATGTTTTGTGAATTTTGTTGTAAAATCAAATCGGTGATGATTTAGAGGTTTTGACATGAAATTGGGGTTTTGTCTAAATGGGTCCAATTGGTTAATTTTAAATTGGTTATTTTAAAATGGTAATTATTGCAAGAATGAGTATTGATTTCAATAAACTGGTGATACTGAAATGTGACTGGCATGGAAGTTGTATTTGTTGGTATTGACAATAATGCATGATTACTGTTGTGGCTTATGTGAAAATGGATGATAACATAGGATGGATGATGTTGGGACATGGTGGAGTGGATGATAAAGTTCCACTATAAAAAGGGAATGGATAGTGGATGGAAGGGCCACAATCAATACGAAAGTGGTAGTAATTACCACTCGAGTGGATTGGTAATGAATGGGTTAGACGAGAGGCACCACCATGGTTTTTTGTGTGCATTGTTGGTGATGTCTGTAGATGGAGTTTATGAGTGAATTATGAAAATGGTAATCATCTTGTGGAATGGATGAATTTCTTTCCTTCTGTTGCATGGTTTATTGGGCTTCCTTATGTGGCATGATTGTTTTATGGAATGTATGGGTTGGCCAGAAGGGATGGTGGTGTCCATGGGGTGGGGGCCTTTCTAGGGTGGGGAGATATCTGTGGGGGTGGGCAGTGTCCAGGGGGTGGGGTAGTGGTGTCTAGGTGGTGAGGGGGATGTCCAACCCCCAACCCCATTGGATAGCACCCCCCCCCCTTTGGATATCCCATGGACACCACCACCCCCTAGATAGCCCCCCACCTCCTACACAGCACCCACCCCTCTAGACAAACCCCACCCTTTGGGCAGGCCCCTACCCCCATAGACATCCCACTCACCCACTGGATGCTGCCACCCCCTAGACACCCCGACCCCCTTGGATCGCCTCCTCACTCCCTCGACTCCACCCCCACCACCTTGAACACCCAAACCCCCTTGTACAGCCCCCGCACCGCCCTGGACCCCATCCCCACCCCCTTTGACACCCCATGGACACGCCCACCACTTTGGACATCCCCCCCTCCATGAGCAGCCCCAACCCCTCCGGACATCCCCCCACCACTGGACAAACCACCCCCTAGACACCCCTTACCCCCTTAGATATCCCACTCACCCCTAAACACCATACCCCCTTGGACACTATTACCCATTTGGAAATCCCTATAACCCCCTAGACACCACCTCCACCACCTTGAACACCCCAACTCCCTCGGACAGCCCCCACACACCAGGGACACCACCCCCACCCCCTTTGACACCCGTGGACACCCCCACCCCTCTGGACATCCCCCCATCCCTGGACAACCCCCACCCCTCTGGACATCCCCCACCCCATAGACACCCCCACCCCTATACACCCTGTACCCCTTGGACAACCCACTCACCCACATGAAAACCACCCCCACCCCTAGACCTCCCCCACACCACTAGACACCCCCACCCCCTGGACACCCCACCCCTTGGACCCCCCTACACTATTGGACATCCCAATCACCCCCTGGACACCACCCACCACCACCCTGGACACCCCTCCCCCTTAGAGATCCCCCTCTCCCCCTGAACACCACCCCACCCCCTTGGACACCCCAAAACCCTTGAACAACCCTCACACCACCACTGGAGACCACCCCCACCCCCATTGACGGCCCATGGACACCCCCCTCTGGACAACCCCCACCCCCTGGACTACCCCCAACCCTCTGGAAAACCCCCACCCCATAGACACCCCCACCCATGTACACCCCTACCCCCTTTGACAGCACACATACCCCCTGGACACGACCCCCACCTCCTAGACACCCCTATCATCTGGGACAACCACCTCACCTCGTGGACACCCCCTGGACAACCCAACACCATTGGAATGCCCCCACAACTCCCTAGACACCACTCCCACCCCCTTTACACCCCCTGGACACCCCCACCCACTAGATATCCCACACCCCTGGATATCCCCTACCTTTCTAGATAGCCCCCCACCCCCTTCGACACCCCCTATACATGCACACACACATGATGGAACACACAAAAATTATAAAGTTGCATGATATCTCTTCCATGGTTTCTTTTACCCCAAAAGAATTTAGCATGATATAAATGAACATTATGAATCTATACAAGATAACAAAAATAAAGATAGAAAAATAACATCTAAAAAAATTAATTTAGGGCATCACGACAAATAAAAACTAAAAATGATATGTGTGGATCATACATGAGTGTTGCCAGTCGACCTGATAAATATGGTGTAAATAATGATGATGAATGGTGTTGGGAAAATGAGGTTGGAGGTCACGACCTTTAGAATTCTTTCAAGGTTTTCCACGCTGTAGAGATGCGTCACAGGTCGCCAGATTGATGAAAAACGAATAACTGAATACGGGCCGTGATAAATAATTTAAAAGGTTTATCACATATTTTATTTTATAAGCGACGTGACAAACTATTTTTTATGATTATAACGTCAGTTATTTAATAACCGATGTAGGAAATAATTTTTCACGTCGATTATTTAATAACTGGCATGATTTATGGAACTTTATAATTTCAGTTCTTTTCATAACTGACATGATAAATTGCTTAGATTTCCTTTATGAGGTCTGTTATGTAATAACAGACGTGATAAACCATCCATATTTGATTTTCACATCAGTTATAAAATAACCTTCGTAATAAATATAATATCTATATTTTTGACATGGGTTATAAAATTACTGATGTAAAAAATGGATTCTTATCGATTAATCACATCAGTTATAAAATAACTGAGCTGAAAAAAATATTTTAATAGCTTTGAATGTCAGTTATATACAACCGACGTGAAAAATGCTGATGTGTAAAACATTTTTTCCACTACTGAATGACGAAATTAGTGTATTATTCTATAATATAAGACTCATGTATGTATCTAATTTTCCAAGACTAATAAACTAATCAGTCCTTTATGATGTGGTATAATGGTATCTATGAAAACATAAAAAACAATTTCACTAACTCTAGGAATCTATGGTTGGGGTGTTATAGTTTTTATCAAATCATGTTTAGTACCATCTATAAAAATATATTTAGAATAACAGAGATTAGGAAACATATCAAAAAAAAATTAGGATAATCATTGAAGTAAATCCTATAATTTTGATAAGGTAGAGACTATGTGGTTCTTCCACACAACATATCTTTTTCTAGATACAACTAGGGGAATGAATCTGGAAAGGATCTACCTAGGGGTAAAAAATATAATAAGTTTCATCATTCCTAACTAGGCATAATATGGTATATGACAACGTGCCTTAATATGCACCTCGTTTGACACCCCTCTGGTATATTTCTTTTATAATAAACATTTTACATACAAAACATTATAAGTGTTTTGAATATATAATGAAAATGAATGAACTAGTTTTAACCTAAGGATAAGTATATTGAAAATAATTTATCAGTATTTAAACATCCTAAAATTGATTATATTGTTTTTCCAATATGATAATTTATTCTCATACTATTGATTTTTGTTTTAAGAAATTAGTTCTTCAAAAGGGCTAAATATAGTCCATGTAAGGATAAATATGGAAAAAATTGTTGAAGTGTATTTGTATTGAGGGTATATTGAATCCATTGTTTAAAATGTTTTTAGTGATAAAACATATTTAAAATATGTACATAATATTTATTTTATATTCTATATTAATATTGTTTAAATAAAGTAAAACTCATTGATCAGGTGACAACACATCACGTCTAAAAAGGTCGTGCGGTTTTCACAAATAACTGAAGCAAAACAATGGTGAATCACATACCATTATCCTAAGGAGATCTTGTATTGTAAGATTTTTTAATGTTAAAATATCTTATAAATATTGTTTGTTCTTATGTTAGAAATTTTTTAATCAAATAGAAAACCATGGGATTGGAATAATGTTTGTTAATTAAGTGATTAATGTTATTTAAAAATATGTTTTCTATTTTAAAAATCATATAAGAAGATGTTAAATATAATTCATGGTATTTTATATCCATATATAGCTTTATTTTTTAATTATGGTGAGATAGGTTATTAGTGGAAATAACTATAAATCACATGAAATTATGAGATTTAGGAAAATAAATTTTTTTATAAGATATTAAAAGTGATTGGTGGTATTTGAAAGACTATTGAAATTTAATATTTATAATTTTTGGGTTTCTTGATTTTTCTAAAATATTTATGAAGTATGGTTTTTATTTTCTCAAAGATCTTTTTTGAATATTGGGGTATTACAATTGATTGTTGCATATTATTTTTGGGGAATTATCTTAAATTATCCTAAAAATTTTTATATCACTTTATGTATTGAGAAAATATTAGTATAAAGTTATAGGTTTTTTGATGTTGTTATACATATTAGTTGGTTCTAAATCTTTAGGAATTAAAATTTTCTTCATAAATACTCATCCATTAGAGAAAAAGAATAGTTTTTAGTGGAAATTAATTAATGGATGAAAATATATTTGTAATGTAAGTAAATTTTCTTTATATTGAAATTCCTTGAAGTAAATGATTTATTCAAATTTAGAGAAAATATTTTGAAAATAAAAATATTATCCTAGTACATCCTTTCATGATGAATAAAATTGTCACTTGGATCATCATAGATTTATATATTAGTGTTTTTTAACATTACCATGACAATAGTCCCTTTAACTCTCTATCTGAACCTGGTAGTTAGATTTATATTCCATGTCCATGTGTTCCTACTTGTGACACTAGTATGTGTTATCATAGTTGTCCTTCATACTTCCTTTTTTTATATTAAATTTTAGGTACCAAAAATCCTTTTTCTATTTTGGCATTTCAATAATGAATTTTTGATTAATCAAACCCTTTGTTTTCTATCTTGAGATTATTGTGTGATGAAACACTTTATTGTTGGTGGGGAGATTGTAACATCAAAAGAAATTAATTTTTTTATTTATCAATAAAAATTCTTTTTTAATGAGCTTGATTTATATGCAACAACATGTTATGTTTCCGCTACATAAGAAAATGGTTTTCATTCATTACATGAAAGTCCATGTTTGGACAATGAACAAAACATAATTATAATATCTTTATTTAATATAAAAAGATATTACCTAAGAGTTAAGTTATATATTTTCCTTTTAAATAACTAACATATGAAATTATTTTGTTTATTATTATAGTTAAAAATCAATTAGAAATGAATATTGTATGTAACATAATATATAAGAAATAATTTCATAAAGAACAATTTTTATGCACATAAAGTCATTTTACAATAATAAATTAAATTAATGATAATTATTTAATGATATTAATAAAATATATATGTTATACATTCAATAAATTATTTTATATATTCATCCAATATATTGTATACTCATAAGATAAGTATAGACCCAATATTAAACATAAAAACATATATATTTTTTAAAATAGTATTACCACATTTTAATAAGAAGTATTTTTTAAAAACATTTATATTTTACATATTTTATTTGTAAAAATTAATTTATTATTATCAGTATTATATAAAAATTAAAATTTATTGAATTAATTTTATTCTTATTATATGTTTCATGTCTCTATGGGTAGTGAAAATAATAAATTATAATTGAAAACCATATTTTTCATAGAAATAATTTTTTATGTTAAATAACATTTTTGATTGCTTTTCAAGTTATTTACATAAATTTTATTTCAGATAATATAATTTAATTTATTGTAATCAACATTAAAATGATGTTGGATAGAATAAAAATTCAACAATTTGAAGGTTTTAACATTGAAAACATGTTTTCTCATTTCATCACAAAGATTAATTTTAAATTATTTATTAAAACGTTTGTGTTTCATATTTAAAAAAATGGAAAATATATATGGAATCAAAATATCTAAATTTTGAAAATATTTATGTTTTAATATTGGAAATTGTGAATAATACCATTATTAATATTTTTTATCATCACAGTTATGTGTATGTTTGGTAAATAAGGGTAGAAATAATAGTGTAAAATTATCCAAACACATTCCATCATTTTATTTGATTATTATTTGTTCTACATTTTCCTTAATCTATCAGTTATGATACAATTTAAGGCCTTTTGGAAACAAATAAAATGTTTAAATTATTATAAAAAAATTCTATTTTTTCACATTTTCACTTTTAACAAGAGAAATATTTTTAATTGAGGGTTATGTAGAGGATATGTTGGAATATAGATAGTCATTGGATTTTTAATTTTTTTACATCATGGTAATTTATTTATAATTTTTATTTATAATATAATTATCTTAAATAGAGACACATTTATGATGGAGTAATTGTTTAATTAATGGAAATATCAATTAAATGATTTTAAAAATATTTTCAAATTATAATAGGATTTAATTAATTTCTTTAACGAATTATCTAGACTTATTTTACATTATAGTGTTATTTTAGAAATAATTTTATATTATATATTTTTTATGATATTTTTAAAATTTTATATAATTAATATTGTCAAAATTGACAATAATGGTAATTTGAAATAAATATTATTTAGTTAAATGATATAAAATTCATAAAAATATTAAATTCATAAATAATATTGTTATAGAAATTAAATTTTCATACTTGACTCACTTGAGGTTCGTTTGGTATTTTATAGTAACTATATTAGATATATATAGTAAGGATCCCTATTGTTTTGGTATGAGACAAGAAGATTAACTATGGGTAATAATTAGATGAAAAAATTCCTAAAAATTATTTTCAATGTTTATATTGAACAATATTTATATTATATTAGATATAACAATCTTTTTATCGACATTAAATATAAAATTAATTTTTATTAATTTCATATTTTTATGATTTCAATGACTGACCCTCCCCTCTCTATTAAAAGTTAACATCTTCTTCTAATTAATTCACACCTCAGATCCTATTTTGTTTGTAAAATACATATAGAAACCATAAATACTTATCTCCCCTCGTCCTAGTATCCTCCTTTAAAAAATAAATCCTACCATGTAAGTCTTTTGGTATAATCCATTAGTAGATACTTGAAAATGAGGAAACTTTCTTCAACGATTTCTTTCTGTCTTCCCCTCTTATTAATTTATTATTAGTAAATGTTCGTATAATAACCTTAATATCATCAATATACTAATATTTTTTTATATTAAGGGTTTTATATGCCCATAAACACAATTCCATCAAAATCATAATGAACATAACATTTTTCATGAATGGGGAACTGCCTCCTAACATAATGATGATGTTAATTATTCCTCTACCAGCACTCATCGTTATGAATTATCGTGGAAAAAATATTTTTATATGATTTATCTATTATTTTTTATTCATTTATTCATATAGTATTATGATATAAAACACAACTTCATAAATTCAATTTTGTGTAAATTTGATAACTTTGTTTGTGGACGTTGGGACTACCGCCTCAATAAAAGATTCAGATTAATTAACACTATTCATGGAATTTATTAATGATTATTTCAAAAAATATATGTGAAATATATGAAAATAATATAATAAAAAAATTATAATAAAAAAATTATTTTCATTATTTTAATTATGTGAATAAAAAGGAAGTAGCTTTCATGCCTACATACGACCTACCCACTTCATGAATAGTGGATCTCATTTCCTATCTCCAAATATATTGGATTTTTACAAATATATATATATATATATATATATATAATGAATACAGATGATATTTATATCATTTACTAAATTATTATGATGTTGACATCATCATCTAATTAATAGGAATCACAAGTAATAAGTCAAAACCTACTTGAAAAACTAGGTATTTAACAGCCAAAACCATAGAAATAATGGAATAATGTCTAGAAATGTGTAATGAGATATTATATGATGTTAATAAATTATATTAAAATTATTATTATATTTTTTGGAATAAATTAATAACATGGTTTAAACCATTATAAATGAGTGTAAATCCCATTCATCTAAAATAATATATGAAGTAAAAGGATTTATCTCAATATCTCTTTATTGAGGCATAGTGTGATGTCATACACCCACATTCTTTTCGGAAATGTGTATACAGCCTCATTGTCTTATCATTTAATTAATATATTTATTATCAGGATATTTAATATTTTTACATTACATTCTTTTATTTTTCTTATGATTTAAATATTCAAAGTTCTACATGACAAGTTGAATGATTAAACAATTAATTATCACATATTTTTCTCCATGTTCATGTTTTATAAAATGGTTTTCATATTTTTTTACAATTCTCCAATTATGGTTAAAAATAATTATATCCTTTTTTTATTTTTAAAATATTCCTTAATTTTTATATTTTTTGGTTTTCTAAGCAATGTCATTTGAGGTTAAATTGACAAAAAAATTGGATGGAATGTTTTTTCTAACATATATGGAATGAGAGAGGTTTTATACCTTCATAACAACTTAATGGTTTCAATATGAAATTATATGTTTAAAAAATCATTCCATTTAACATTTTTTTAAATTGATTTTAACTTTTAGAAAATTTCAATGTAAAATAGGGTACATATCTCAGGAAAATTTTAATGATTTTATAAGATTAATTTCATCTATATAAACATAATTTATTGTGTAATATGATATAGTGAAATTGATCTCTAATGATATCATTTATATTATCTCATTGAATGTTTTTTTATTTAGATTGACTATAGATGATCTATTTTTTTATTATTCATTGTATAGTTCTAAATTATTCTCATTTAGTATTCTAGGTTTACAAAAAGTATTTTTATATCATTAATGTTTCACCCTTTTCATATGATAAATGAATTAGTCTGAGTTTGTTATGGGAGGGCCCCACTATATTCCCTTGATGAATCGATATGTCTCATGGGAGAAACAAGATATGGACTTGGCCTAAAGCATGGAAAAAAATTTATATATGGATTCAATAGGTCCCTTAACAATTTATTTTTAGATGTCCTAGATGAGGCATACATGGTATGTCTTGAGATGTACAACATAATTCATGCCATTTTTTTCATAACCCCTAACAAAGATACCTTTCTAGTGTTGGTAATGAAGGAAGGGAGATAATGACCCATGAGTCCCACCTCCAGTTGGCCTTGGGTTGGCTACTATCACCAAGGGTGTAAAAAACTAAAAATATGTAAGGCATTACCATATTTATGTAAAAGTGATCGGTATGTATGATGGATCATCCACAAAAAAAATCTAAGACATTAAATAATGAAATCTAATTCCATTCCACATTCATGTGTAAATTAGTATTGATACAATACATAAGTATCTAAAGTTAATACCAAATGTTAAATATAATCAGAAAAAAAATATACCGATATTAAAGTGTAATGTCCCACATGGCCTACATAATTATTATTGAAACATAAATACACGTTATATACATATGGTGAGAATATTAGTATTCTCAGTAGGAAACCCAAAGTCTCTAATGCAAAAATGAAATATGGATTCTAATTCTTTCGTAATAAAACCACAAGACAAAACAAAACCTAGAATTGAATTCCAAGAAAACCCATCCCCAATATTTAAAGATCACCAAGTCACTTAAGTCATTTATTACTATTTAAATCAAATAAATAGATGGGTACCCTGAACCACTTTCCCTCTCTTTAGCCTCTCTCGCATACAAACATAAAACATCTGAATGCACCCACCTCTTTCGAATATTACACATAACTTCCAACCCACACATACCTGGGCATTACAAAACACCCATCCCACACACACCTTGGCCTCACAACACATACTAGCCACACACACTTGGTCCTCACAACACATCCCACACACTGACACCCCATCCTCAAATAAAACCTCACCTACACACACTAAGGCCTCACAACACATCCCATCTCATCCTAAAGTCACCTGGGAAAGCACATCCACACTCATACTTAAGATGCATTGTACACAATATCACAACACATCCTAAAAACTCATGGGTACCACTTCTCACCACATTCTTCCCAAAGTATCATGGACCCTCATCACCTGCAAGAGGGATCATCAAAGAGAGGCTTTCAAACCATCCATCCACCCATTAGAATGTGGGGAAAGACACCCTCCCCCATATATATGGGAGTTTCATAACATAGTTCACTACAATTTATGAGAACCTATAGAAATCATAAAAAAATAAATGTGTATATAGATAATACCAAACTCTCCACCCCATCATATGGATTTACAAAAATATCACTAACCATCCCAGGACTTCCTCACTTTCCATCTACCTATAAATGAAAAACACTAAACAAAAAGCCAGAAAACTAACTTTAACTTCCCATGTGATTTATTTATCCATTTCCATTCTGTTAACCAATCTATCCAAAACAATTCCAAGCATTATTAAAAAATTATTTATTCATTACATCCCTACACTTTAAACTAATCAACAGAGAAACATTCATGGTACATTAATTCATTTCAAATAAAATAGTCATCAAAAATTGAAATCTAGATGTTTGTTGAATCTTTCTATATGTTTTCAATGGTGAAACACCCTTACAAATCACTATTATCCTTTAATAATTCCCATCCAGAATACCATATCAACAGAATCATCCCCACACGTAACAACATTCTAGAACCCCCAAAAAGAGTCATATTTAACAGCCCTGCTACATTATCATACAATACCCATAAAACCATGTTTTACAACTAGGAGAACAAACACACACCACACCGAAAAAATTAATTTTCTTTTCAGATTTTATAATGAATTCTTTATTCAATTCCACTTGTCAATTTAGGGGTTAAAATATAAACTACATGATCCAACGGAACAGATTTATTAGCCTAATATAACTTTCTAACAAAAATGAATATATAATCATTTAACAAAAACTAATCAACAACAATGATATAGACCTGTCACGACCTGACCCTACCTGGGATCGAGCCGTAATTACCCCAAGCCCACCTACATAGGCCAGGGACTGGAAACCAGCGCCGAAGGTACAATAACTCGGGGAGGCCTTTGCCCAAGTACCTGTACACACACATGCAACACACTCAATGAAAAAGTGCTGAGTAAAATAGAAATGACAAGTAATGTAAAAGTACCAACTACTATAAATAACCACAAGAGTGCATCGACCTCTAAACAGTACAATGTACATGCTGAAGTGATACTAAAATGAAAAGGGGAAAAACACACGCCCAATCAAAATGTGTCACAACCCGACAACAAGTAAAATGACAGTAAAAAGATGGGAGGGTCCCTCACCTGGAACCCGACAATGACCACCACACGCGGTCCATGCTCCTGGCTCTTATGCTCCTCTGACGTCACGACCAACCTGTCCGTCGTCTGCAAGGTAACACCACATTCTGGAAAATTCCAAGTAGGGTTGAGTATAAAAATACTCAGTAGGATACCCTGAAGGATCGAGGGAGCAACAAAGGTGGTACCGAAGGGTGAGCAGCAGATCGAACTTGAAAAGTAATGAAGTAAAACTGAGAGTGCAGTCAAGAGTACAACAGTAAATAGTCCAGCTCAACCCAACAAGAGAAAGGAGGTAGCCTCTTCTAGACACAAGGAGTTGGAAATGGTGAGAAGATGAACTTCTCGTTGATTATTCACTACCTATAGCAGGAGTGTAGACTCATGCAACCACGAGAATCTAGACATGGAAATCATGTGTCATACCTCATGCGTCTACGCCTCTCCTGGAGAGAGAGTATCCAAACCCAAGAAGTGGGTACTAGAACAAGGTATATACAAGTCCATATGCACAATCAAGAAGCACAAACAAGATCGTAAGGGGATCTCCATCCTATAGCTCAGTCCAAGGAAGTGAGTAACCAATAGTCCAAGAAGTAATGACCATCGATTCCCAGCATCCCACACGTCTTCCCCGAACTACAAGTCAAGGGGATGAAACCACCGCACCTCGACACTATCTTCTTTGGGCGACAGTGACATGGCCGCACGGTTTTAGGTCATGTCAGAAGGGCACATCTCGGTGGAGGAAAGTTCCCCATGTACATTAGAGTTCCGGGTTAAGCCATACCACACCTCGTCACTATCCCACAGTCGAGAGGTCTCCTCAAAGACAAGGTCATACCATCACTGACCCTTACAACCAAGGGACTCGTTCTGGTAATCACGGAGGAAAGCCACAAACTAGCCAAGTAGAAAGGACTGAGTCTGGAATGCCAATGGGTGTCCCACTGCCCAACCCAGCTGGAGGGTAATTCATAATATGATATCAGGTGATCCAATGCCCATCACTACTGCAGGGTAAACCTGGAATAAGTCGTTAGGCAACCCACTGCCCAGCCTTGATGGAGGGTAGACCTGGATGAAGTCGGTGTGTGACCAACTGCCCAGCCCTTCTGGTGGGTAAACCCTAATACATCATGAGGCGACCCACTGCCCAGCCCCTCTGGAGAGTAGACATGGAATAATTCGACGGGTGATCCAATACCCATCCCTACTAGAGGGTAAACCCAGAAAAAGTCGATAGGCAAACCACTGCCTATTCCGGATGGAGGGTATACCCGAATCAAGATGAAGAGCGACCCACTGCCCAGTCATTGCTAGAGGGTAGACCCTCAAGATTCATCGGGTGACCCACTGCCTAGTCTATACTAGAGGTTAAACCCTGAGAAATCCATGAGAAACCCACTGCCCAGCCCTACTGAAGGGTATACCCTAAAGAGTCGATGAGTAACCCACTGCCTAGCACAACTGGAGGGTGAACCCAGAACTGATCTGGACATATATAATGGATGGTGTAACACTATCCAACCGAACATGGAGTGGGTATCGAGCAACCACCTGACTCAGGAACAAACCAGTGGAAACCACTCAACCCTGATAATCTAAACCATCGAGCACAAAGATTGGAGAGAAACTCAACCCCACTGGTCAACAATCGAGAACAGAGGGACCCTCTACATCGTGAGAGGTCAAAATTACGCAATGCCGAACACGTCACACACATGGGGATCACACGATGTGCGACCCCAAGTCAACCCCAACCGAACGCACAAACATTCTCAGGTACAAACAACCACATGTACCACCATGCGTTCTTGCATACTCCCATAGTATAACATGTTCTAGCCCAAAGGCTAACGTGCATATGGCACCCAACTTCAACAATAGGGCGTAACATAACAACTCTAACCAGCCACCTCATTGTCCCAGGCATGGCCAACCACATCTCATTAAGTATATAATCCGCTCAAAAGGGAGTGCACACAATCACGCACCAAGGGTTCTTGGAAAAAAATCACAGAAAGAACCACCATCGGTACGCCTCTCATGTTCCCACATTTTATGAGATCTCAAAGTTTACTCTTCACATCCTAATAGATTACACCATTAAAATCCTCACAGAAAAACATGCGGGATAGACTACCTACTCGCCTCAAATGGATATCCGATAGAAAAGTCACCAACACCACCTCACGCCCGAACGATGTCCGGTGATCCCGATCCTCGACCCCGAAAACAGTCGGGAACATCGCACCATTGTAATATCCTTGGGAAAACACATAAAAAAGAATTCTCACTTGATCAAAACATATATCCGCAGAAAAAGATGCATTCCGGTGCACCGCACATGAGCGGTGCTATGTGGGACCCGCATCCCAGTCTTGAAACACAACGAACGGATTGCGTCATTGCGATCCTCTCGAAAAGTACACATGATGGACTATTATATGGTCTAAAACGGTCGCCCGGTGATAGAGACTGAAAAATCACCATCAATACCGAAATGGCCCACATAGGGCATGTACGACCATGCGAAATTAGAGCGGGCGGATTGAAGCATTGCAATTCCCTCGGAAAAACATCCATAATCGACTGCTCACACTCCACGAATGGATGCCCCCTGAGGAAGCCGCTAAATACTACTCGTAGCTCTAAAGACGGGCTGTGGGGATGGTGCCTCATCTTCGTCCTTGACGTCTGAGACCACCATAGAACGCTCCACCTCGATGCCAGGGTTCCAACGCCACTGACGGTGCTCAAAACGGACGTCGGACGTGTCCGCTCCGCTCAAAAAAATAATTCCATGGAAGTCCGCTAAGATAATTTACGCACCTCTCGTGCCCCTGAGCCTCTCGTCTCAGAAGTTGCAAGTCCCAAAACCACCTCATAATGTTCTCATCGACGTTAGGTCTGTGCCTTCATAGACGGAGTGAAAAACGGACGCCCATAGCTCAAAATACAAGCGTCTAAAATTCTAAGGGGGATTACCCCTGGGCCAGACCGACCCGGTTCGGCCGGTCCACCCCGCTCGGGTCTCCCCGCTCCGGCCGGCCCGCTGATCTGCGACCTAGCGACTAGGCCCGGTCCGGCTGGACCCGCGGGCCACCTCATCATGGCCCACCGCCTTCTGTGAGGCTTGTGCACCTGCGCGGGATCCACCCCCGACCGGCCGACGTGAGCTGTCGCTTCCACGCGGTGATCGGCCATCGGCGGGTCCCGGTCTCCCCGCGGGGTCGCGCGCCTGCGACCCCGATCGTCCCCCTCACCGGTGTCCTCGGCCGACGCCCTCGGCCGGTCCGTCGTTTTCATCCCGCACTGGTGAGGTGCCGCCCAACCAACCGGATAGCCGACCATCCTTCCGCAGCACCCCCTGCCACACCGCCGTCTGCCGGACCTCCCTGCCGACCGCCGGAATCTGGCCTTGTGGCCGGAAAACATCATAGGACCAATAGAAAAAATCTGGTGGTCAAAAATATGATCCATATAGCATTCCAGAAAGCTCATAACAGGATCTACGCAACAATGGTCTTGTTTAGAAGATCAGTCAGCAATTCGACAATGAAAAATTATGACGAACATGGTGCGGAAAATAAAACGAAACAAAAAAACGACTCCTACCTCGAAGGGCGTTGCCCTACGCTTTGTGTGCGGACTGACGGAACCGCTGCGCCTCTCCATAGATCGCCTCACCGGATCTGCCTCACCGTAGATGGAGGAGAGGGGGGGTTTTGAGGAAGAAGAAGAAGAGGAAGAAGAAGGGTTGGGGGTGTTTAAGTACAAATCACTTAAACGCCATCCCGACAGCCCCGAACCCAAAATTTTGGCGAGGTCGGGGTTAATCCTCCCCTAGGATAAAAACCAAGCTTCGAGTGAAACAAAAATCTTGGAATTTTAATTCTGAGGCCCCGTTCAAAAGTTACAACGCCCACGCCCGAGGATTCCAAATTACGAAAACAACCCTGGGTCCATTTTCCACTAACGGCCCGCCCCTGCTGAAATCATAACCCTCCTAGGGTAAACGGAATGCTCTAAACTCAACGGTGCCTTCGGTTTTCCCATATGAGTTACCATTTAAGAGATAATTGAGTTTCTCCATTAAATGAATAAATAAATTAATTAATTTATCAGTTTAACATTCCAAAAGTGAGCGAGGGGTCCAAACGTCCCACACCGACATGTTTTATGTCGTTCCTATGGTAAGAACCCCATTCTGGACCCATCTGTACACTAGGATCTCTGATCTGGCTCACCGTTTAGGAGTTATTCCATTTATTTTGTGTGTCCAGTTTGAACACACTTAAAATTTTATTCCGGCCAATACGGGGCCCGGAATCGAATGCATTCTAAGGTCGTTTCTCTGGAATATCATCAGGAATATTCCAATATCTTTTCCAGAAAAAATTGGGTTCTTAAATAATTCCATACTTCAAGCTTTTCATCCCCGAAATTCCAAACCAGGGAACGACTCAGGATACTAAGCCCACACCTTGCTCTCCCGTACCAAGAAGAACACACGCACAGCTCTGCGCCACCCCACACAGACCAAAGGATTGATCTGTTTCATGTGAGGTCTTCCCTCGCCGATGACGTAAATAAGAGAAAGCACACATATCCTTAGGTAAGCCTTGCGAGATATTTCGTGCACCCACACCCAACCTTGGGGTTAGGGCAAGGTGGTAGGGAACCCCACCATCCCTTTGCACGGTCTCAAATGGACCAAAGGCTCTCGGGGTAGCTCACCTCCCCGACCGAACCCCTATGTTGCACGCCGTGACTGGAATCACCACCCGAACCTAGAACAAGGCCTGATGATTCCCTCCTTCAGAATATCCATATGGTGAAAAACCCAAGGATATCTGGTCACACAAGATTTCATAGTCGATGTATCACAACCAAGACTCTCTTACATGCTCAAGAAGTGATGGAGTTAACATCATTGACTAAAGGAAAAGGTCCCACGCCTTTTATCAAACCAACACAGGGTTACACCGACGCCTCATGCCACCCAGGTAACACCTCAATCATGGAGCAGGGAGGAAAGCATTTCACACACAGAGTCTAACAATTCTACTAAAAAAATGTATAAGAGTTGTAGAGCGTAACACTTATGACCTCACAATCTATAAGATCGTAGACATCCAATGCTCATGGATGTCCTCTTTTCCAACTGTCATCTCCCATAGCCTATCGTGGACCACATAGTGGTGATGAGAAAACCATGTAAATACATCCACCAATACCACCTCCTCCAGCTCCACTGCTAGCACCACCTCCCGGGGTACTACTCTGATCACGGCACAACCTCGGTCATGGTGGCGCACCTGCTGCCTGCCCGACGTTCTCCGCATGCCTGGTCAGGGAGTCTCGTTCTAGGTGACCTCACCCATCACAAGCATAGCACTGAATCTTTTCGGGCTTCACTGGTGCCCTCCGGAGCCACTGTGGTATATGACCATGCCTCTGATTCCGGTTTTTAAAAAGCCACCTACGTCGAGGTTCTACTTGCCAGCGCCCGCTAGCTGTGGCAGACATCTAAACTCCAACGTGCCCGCATCCACCACCAACTCCAGAATGTAACTGGAAGCTCTCTTTCACATGTTCCTGCTCTAGAAACATGGAATATGTGGAAATACCCAAGGGTACTATGACAAAATGAATATCTCGGTGGAGTCCATGCTCAAACATTCACGCTCGGATGTCGTTTTCATGGAACATGTTCGGGTAAAAGCGTGCACCGTCTGCGAAGCTAGCCGCGTACTCAGCCACCATCATCCCTCCCTGCTGAAAATGAAGGAGCTCGTGAATCTGAAAGGAGAGCAAGCAAGAGGGAAAAACTCCTCATGGAACAAAAACTGAAAGTCTCCCCACAAAAGTGACGACCCATCAAGAATCCGAGTCACAAGACTCCACCAATGCCAAGCTGCTCCCCGAGAAAGCATCGCGTCCAAGGCCACTCTGTTGATATGATGGCGTCTACACAAGCCTGAAAAGGGGAAAAATTGCCTCGAGCAAAACCTCTACTTCCTAAGGGTTTGGATCACCACTGAACCTCAATGGTCTCTGCCGTTGGAACTCACGTAGTGAGCTCAACCTACGCTCAAACTCAGCCTACTCTACTGAAGCTGTCTACTACTCAACAGGTGGGGGTGCTGCTACCGACCCAACCAGAGAATGGGGCTCACATGATGGGTCCTGAAATGTGGCCTCGTAGCTCATAGGGTCGTCGTCACGCACCAAAGATAGTATCTTGGCTGGCTGTCTTTGCGGAGACATCCTAAATATTATCAAGGAGTATTGCGGTCAGATGAGCATATATGTATATACCAATAACAACGATGGGGAGATAACTCAAGAAGTATAGTAAAGACTCAATCATATGTGATACACACACCAAATTTTCCCTCCAACGAGCGTCTCAGCATGTCGAGTTGACATAAAGGTTATCAGGGTCCTGCTAAATGTGTACGTCGGCTGACGCACCATCACTAGACTCCCTGGATTGAGAGCAGCTATCGAGACATGTTAACATTGGTTCCCCAAATCCCATCCAATTCTTTTTTAGGGACGTCTGAACAATTCCCCAAGTAACGAATCATCTCTGACTCCACATTTTCACGACCCGGCCCTATGCAGGCTCGAGCTGCAGCTACCCCAAGCCCGCCTCCGTAGGCCAGGGGCTGGCGACCAGCGCCGAAGGCACAATAACTCGGGGAGGCCTTTGCCTATGTACCAGTACACACGCACGCAAAACACTCAATGAAAAAGTGCAGAGTAAAAGAGAAAAGACATGTAAAGTAAAAGTACCAACTGCTATAAATAACCACAGGAGTGCATCGACCATTAAACAGTACAAAGTACAAGTTGAAGGTAAACTGAAAAGACAAGGGGAAAACACGCTCCCAACCAAAAAGTTCCACAACCCGACAACAAGTAAAATGTCAATAAACAGCTAGGAGGGTCCCACACCTAGAACCCGACAATGACCACCACACGCGGTCCAAGCTCCTGGCTCCTAAGCTCCTATGACGTCACTACCAACCTGTCTGTTGTCTACAATGGCACACCAAGTGTGGGCAAAGCCCAAGCAGGGGTAAGTAAAAAAATACATAGTAGGGTACCCCGAAGGCTTGAGGGAGCAACAAAGGAGGTAACGAAGGGTGAGTAGTAGATCGAATAGGAAAAGTAAAGGTGTAAAATTGAGAGTGAAGTCAAGAGTATATCAGTAAAGTGTAAAAATCAACCCAACAAGAGAAAGGAGGTAGACTCATCCAGACACAAGGAGATGGAAACTGTGAGAAGATGAACTTCTCGTCGAGTCTTTGCTACCTATAGTAGGAGAGTATACTCGTCCAAATACGATAATATAGACACGGAAATCACGTAGCATAACCCATGCGTCTTCGCCTCTCTTGGAGGGAGAGTATCCAAACCCAAGAAGTGGGTACTAGAAAAAGGTATATACAGGTCCATATGCTCAATAAATGGGCCCAAACATGATCTTAAGGGGATCTCCATACCGTAGCCCAGACCAAAGAAGTGAGTTGCCAATAGTCCCAGAAGTAAACACCATCGATTCCCCTCACCCCACATGTCTTCCCCGAACTACAAGTCAAGGGGCTCAAACCACCGCACCTCGACACTATCTGCTTTGGGCGTCACTGACTTTCCCGCTCGGTTTTAGGTTGCATCACAAGGACGCATCTCAGTGGGGGAATGCACCCCTCATACTTGAGAGTTTCGGGTTAAGTCAAACCATACCTCGTCACCACCCCACAGTCGAGAGGTTTCATCAAAGAAAAGGTCATTCCATCACTGAACCGTACAACCAAGGGTCCCTCTTTGGTAATCATGGAGGGAAGCCACAGACGAGCCTAGTAGAAAGGACTGAGTCTGGAATGTCAATGGGTGTCCCACTGCCCAACCCTACTAGATAGTAAACCCTAATACATCATCAGGAGACCCACTGCTCAGCCATGCTGGATGGTAAACCTGGAATAAGTCGTCAGGCGACCCACTGCCTAGCCTTTCTGGAGGGTAGACTTGGAATAAGTCTACGGGTGACCCACTCCACAGCCCTTCTAGAGGGTAAACCCTAATACATCATCAAATGACCCACTGCCCAGCTCGGCTGGAGGGTAGACCGGGAATAAGTCGACGAGTGACCCACTGCTCAGCCCTACTGGAGGGTAAACCCGGAAAAAAGTCAGCAGGTGACCCACTGCCCAGCCCTGCTGGAGGGTAGACCTAAATCAAGATGACGAGCTACCCACTGTCTCAGTCATTGCTAGAAGGTAGACCCTCAAGAGTTGTCGGGTGACCCACAAACTAGTCTCTGCTAGAGGGGAAACCCTGAGAATCCATGGGCAACCCACTGCCCAGCCCTGCTAGAGGCTAAACCCTAAGGATTCGATGAGTAACCCACTGCCCAGCCCCACTGGAGGGTAAACCCAGAACTTCTCTGGCCATATCTACTGGATGGTGCAACACTGGCCAACCGAACATGGAGTGGGTATCACGCAACCACCTGACTCCAGAACAAACTAGGGGAAACCAATCAACCCTGCTGATCTAAACCATCGAGCATAGATATTGGGGAGAATCTCAACCCCGCTGGTCAATAATCGAGAATAGAGGGACCCTCTACACCGTGAGAGTTCAAAAGTATGCAAAGCATCACACGACACGCACATGGGGCCCACACGACGTGTGACCCCAAGTCAACCACAACCGAACGCACAAACATTCTTAGGTACAAACAATGACATATACCTCCATGAATTCCCACATACTCCTAGAGTATACCACGTTCCAGGCCAAAGACTATCGTGCACATGACACCCAACGTTAATGCGAAGGTTTAAGGTAACAACTCCAACCAGCCACCTCATCGACCTAGGCACTGCCAACCACGTATCTTTAATCATTTACTCCACTCAAATGGGAGTGCACGCGATCACGAAACAAGGGTTATTTGCAAGAATCATAGAATGAACCCCCATCGGTACACCTTTCATGTTCCCACATTTGATGATATCTCAAAGGAGACTCTGCACATCCCAATAGATTACGCCGTTGAAATCCTTGCGGAAAACACATGGGATAGACTACCTACTCTCTTCAAATGGATATCCGATGGAAAAGTCACCAACACCACCTCACACCCGAACAACTTCCCATGATCTCGTGCCTCATCCCTAAAAAAGGTCAGGCGCATCACACCATTGCAATCCCATCAGAAAAACACGTCAAACAGACTGCTCACTAGAGCGCAATAGATATTCGGAGAAAAAGATGCATTCTGGAGCACCGCACATGAGTGGTTCTACGTGGGACAAGCATCCCGGTCCCGAAACACAATGAACAGATCGCGTCATTGCGATCCTCTCAAAAAATTACAGAAGATTGTCTATTCGCCTGTCCAAAATGGTCGCCCGGTGATAGAGAAGGAAAAATCACTGTCAACGCCGAAACGTCCCCCATGGGGCCCACACCTCCATGTGGAATTAGAGAGGGCGGATTTCACCATTGCAATCCCCTCGAAAAAACATCCAGAATTGATGGCTTGCACGCCCCGAACAGATGCCTGATGAAAAAGCCACTAAACGCTGCTCGCAGCTCAAAAGACGGGATGTGGGGCCTGCACCTTAAATTATTCCTCAACGCTTAAGACCACCACGGAAAGCTTCACCTCGATGTCAGGGTTCCAACGCCACTGACGGCACTCAAAATAGATGTCGGAAATGTCCGCACAGCTCAAAACAATAATTCTTGGGAAGCCCGCTAAGCCTTTATGCAACTGTCATGCCCCAGAGCCTCTTTTCTCAGAAGATACAACTCCCAAAACCACCTCATAAATTCTGCCTCGACGTTAGGTCCGCATCTCCGTAAACGGCGTGCAAAACGGATGCCCATAGACCAAAATACGAGCATCCAAAATTCTAAGGGGGATTGCCCCTGGGCCGGACCGGGCCGGTCAGGCCGGTCCACCCCGCTCGTGTCGGCTTGATGATCTGTGACCCAGCCGCTGGGCCTGGTCCATCCGGACCCGCGGGCCGCCGGACCACGGCCGACCGCCTCTTGTGTGGCCCGTGATCCTGCGCAGGCTCCTCCAAAGACTGGCCGACATGGCCGGTCGCGTCCATGCGGAGACCCGACATCGGCGGGTCCCGGTCTCACCACAGGGCCGCGCCCCTGTGACCCCTATCGTCCCCCTTGTCGGCTTCCTCGGTCGGAACCCTCAGCCGGTCATCTGAGGTTGTCCTGCACCGAAGAGGTGCCGCCCAGCCGGCCGGATGGCCGTAAATCCTTCCACCGCGCCTACTACCGCACCGTCGTCCGCCGGACCTCCCTGCCGACCATCGGAATCCGGCCTTGTGGCCAGAAAACATCAGAGGACCATCGGAAATGATCCGGTGGTCGAAAATTCGAACCGGATAGAATTCCGAAAATCTCATAACAGGATCTAAACAACTATGGGCTTGGATCGAAGACCGAGAAGATATTCGACAATGCAAAATTAGGACGAACGTGGTGCAGGGAATAAAACGAAAAAAAAGACTCCTACCTCGAGAGTCGTAGCCCGACACTTCGTCTGCGGACAGTCATAACCACTGCGCCTCGCCGGAGATCGCCTCGCCGAATCTGGCTTGCCAGAGATGGAGAATAGGGGAGGGTTTGAGGAAGAAGAAGAAGAAGAAGAATAAGGGTGGGGGGGGGGGGGGTTTAAGTACAAATCACTGAAACACCCGCCCGATAGCCCTGAACCCAGAATTTCAGCGGGGTCGGGGTTAAGCCTTCCCTAAGATAAAAACCACGCTCCGAGCACAACGGCGGTCTCGAAATTTTAATTCTAAGGCCCCATTCAAAAGTTACAATGCCCACCCCCGAGGCTGCCGAATTACGAAAACACCCCTGGGGCCATTTTCCACTAACGACCCGCACCCACTGAACTTATAGACCTCCTAGGGTAAATAGCACGTTCCGAACAAAACGGTTCCTTCGTTTTTTCCATACAAGCCACCATTTAAGAGATAGTTGAGTTTCAACATTAAACGAATAAATTAATTAATTAATTTATCTGTTTAACATTATGAAAGCGAACGAGGGGTCCAAATGTCCCGCGCCAACATGTTTTATGTTATACCTAGGGTAAACACACCATTCCAGACCCATATGTACACTCAGATATTTTATCCGGATCACCGTTTAGGTGTTATCCCATTTATTTGGCCTTCCTAGTGTGAACACACTTGAAATTTAATTTCGGCCACTCTGGGGCTCGGAATCGAACGCCGTCTGAGGTCGCTGCTCGGGAATATCTTCAGCAATATTCCAAAGTCTGTTGCAGCAGTAACTAGGTTATTACAAGACCATACAATTCGCAAACAAGGACCCCTAGAAATTATGATTTATAATGGGTATTTATCTTATATAAATCAATATATCAACTAATAACTAAACACTGAAGATCATGCATCTCTTTTCCCACCCCTTGAATATTAATTTTAGACCTATTAAATTATCATTATTAATCTGGAATAAACTATCTTCATAAATCTGAACAACTACATACCCATACCACATTATTCACAATTATGAAATATGAAGGGAATCCTATTTAGATTAAATGATGATCACCTACTCCTAATTGTGGAAAAAATAGGTGAACCAAACAATAGGTGAATATCTCAGGAATCATGAAACAAAATAAGGAAAAAAATCAAATGAAGAAGGTTTTGGAGATGTCTGATCCTAAGAAAAAAGAAATGGTATGGAATAATGGAAAGGAATCTTGACATTAGGAAGATCGTATACGATTAAATAGAAATTGAATATTGTTTTAAATTACCATTAATCGCAGATATTGACCATGAACACGAATGAAACTAATAAAAAACATCATCAACATCAGGGAATTTGTAATATCATTTTTGGAATTTCAATTGGTTTCATGTACATTCAAATATGGAATTAAACTTCATTTACATAAATGAAATATTCCACAATGGAAAAAATCGATGAGATGAAAATATTGTTCACGAGGAAAAAATGGATGAGGAACCACCAGTGAGGCACTATAAGAAGATGCACCATTGGAACAAGCACTGCAGGATGAAGAACCATCTAGATGAACCAACTCTCACCGTCAATTAGTAACTACTAGGGAAGACACCACTATGTGAGTCATCTCAAGATGATGCATTGCTGGTCGTGGCACTAGTAGACGAGCGACCCCAAGTATGCCACCACCAAGGAGCGACCAGCCATGACCCACCACCAGTGAGACACTACCAGCAACCCACCACCAGTGAGAAACCACCAGTGTCACACCGACAAGGTGGGACACTAGAAAGCTGTTCTACAGCTAGGGTTAGACACCGTTGGAAACCAGGGAAAACTTTTATTGTTTCCAAGGCGTTCAAATAAGCATCCTTGACCTCCAAGGATAACTCAAAACCATATTTTGTACAATATAATGTACTAGAGAGGTTCATCCCATTACATCAGTTACATCTCAAAATATTCTCTACCTCAACAATTCCAATCCAACCCAATGTGGAAGACATGAAGGGACTGAACAACCATCCCACATTATACCTTTTAATGATCTCATTACATATATAACACTAATAAAAACTAGAGATATCATCATTAAACCACCATTTGTTGTTTGAATGAAATAGTGGAAACTTCTACACCAAATAAAACATCCCCTAAAATCATCTTAAAAGGCCTTATCATCTAGGGTTTTGACACATCTACCAAAATTACAAAAAAACACATATTAACAACAATAAAAAACCACACCACCGAAAATATGAATAAAGGGATTATGTCATCCATGTCCGGATAATATCCACTCTAGGTACCACTAAATATCCCCCATGATTTTAATCACACTGCAATTAATACATCTTGATTAGAAATCAGGACCTCCCATTTCCATATATTAGGTCTTTATCACACTTTACAAAAAACATATCACAAAAAATGAGAACATCTCATCTTAAATTCAACATGCATACAACTTCAGATCACAAATAAAATAAATGAATAATGTAAAACTCAGAACAACTCTTGGTACTAGGATGAATTCTATGTCTCCCACTCCCAAGTACTATCCCCCAATCATCCATACCTCCACAATGCTTTAACTAAAGGAATGGTCCATCTATGAATCACCATCTCTCGACAAACCTGAATCTGTACTGGATACTCAAAAAACATTGTATACCCATGATATATAACTCTCCTCAATCAATGACATGAGAATCATCATAAAGATAAAGACGACGTTCAGAAAAATGGAAGACATCAGGGATCCTATCCAAAGTTGGTGGTAATTCCAAATGAAATGCCACCTCACCGACTCTCCCCAACACCTCAAAGGGTCCCAAAAACATTGGTGAAAGAAGAATCCCTTCTCCATACCTCATCGTTCCATGTCGATGGGAAAACATCAGGAACACGTGGCCAAAATAATTGAACTTCAAGTGCATCCTTCTACGATCAAAATAAGACTTGTTCCTATCCTATGATGCATTCATCCTCTCCTGAATAATAATAATTTTTATACCATTCTTTTCACCACATCAGGTCCTGGAACTGTTGATTCCCCAGCTTCTCTAAAACATAATGTAGAATGGCATGGTCTCCCTTAAATATACTCAAATTGGTCCGTGCCAATAGAAGAGAGATATCTATTATTATAATTAAACTCCAACAACTAAATATGTCATGCCCAAGACCCACCAAAGCACAAGAAAAATTCTTATAGCATATCCTCCAATGTATTGATCGTATATTTTATTTTCCCATCTTTCTGATGGTGGAAGTAATTGACGAGCCATAATAAAGTGCCCAATGCATAGTAAAATTCCCTCCTGAATCGTGATGTAAATTGGGAATCTCAATATGAGATAATGGACCTCATAACTCCGTGAAACTTCACCACTTCATCCACATACCTTTTATCCATGGAATCTATATTTCATGATTCCTTGATCAGTATGATGTGGGATGATTTCATTATCTGATCCACACTGACCAAGATACCATCATGTCCTCCCTGCTCTATGGGAATCATGTGATTAAATCCATAGATATGTCATTCCATTTTTACTTGGGAAAATCCAATGGATGTAAGAAACCACCAAAAACATAGTGTTTAACCTTTAATTTCTATAAATCTAGAAAATTTTTCACAAACTCCCACACTAACCTTTTTATCCCATTCAATCAAATATATATTCTTAAACCATAGTACATCATGATTACTTAAGGGTGTTCTGCGAATGTTAATTTATGAAACTAATGATAAACTATATTTTACATCTCCATCAGAACAAACAATATTCCAGGAAACAAAAATTAGTTCCAACAATCCTCCAACCATACATCCATACCATTAACATGGACAACATGAATTGGCAACACCTCTACCTATATGTCTCTACACTAAGACCCCTAAACCTACTACACCCAAGAAGACTGCATCATCATCTGAAAAAACATCATTAACAATCATTCAATTTTTCATCTCAGTTAAAGGATTATAACTCATCCCTCAATATCCATGCATATAATGATTCATAAAAGACATCCTTACATGCCTTTCTGGTCAAAGAATCAACCAAAAAAATCCCTTTCCTGAGGTGTAGAAGATCCAAAAATCGTAGTGTTGAATAAAACCCTTCAACCATCACGATATTAGATTCAGATCATGCATTGAAAATATATACGTAAAACTATTGTGATTTTTGGAGTCCACAAAGCACTCCCCAATGAGGTAATTCTTCCAAAACATCAGTGAAACCACAACCACAAATAACTCCAAAATGGGTATAATATCTTTACGATTATGGGGAAATAAAATTATATACACATAATAGATAAAAACTCATTATTTCATATGCACGCATCCCAAAACTAGAGGGGAAGTTCCAGAAAGCACTAAAAAATTCCCCATTCCTTAGGAAACCGGAGTAGTAGGTCATTGAGAAACTACCCCTTATTGAAAATGAATTCTTTCTGCCATTGATCTCTCTAAAAAAAATCGTTTTCATTCAATATTAAGGAAATAAAAAGGGCTTCGAATCAAGATAAATCAGATAAAAACCTCCAATAATGGTGTGTGGTATCCTGGAAACTATGAACCTATACCACTATCTTCAACGTTTCCCATGAAAAAAATTCTTTAACCTTCAACGAGCCAACCACCACAACTTTTGAAGGCATCACATGCCTGATAACATTTATAGACTATTTGAAATACATACACCTAGACAAATTTATATAGAGTTCATGATGTTGAAGACCCTACAAGATAGTTCTATTATGATCTTCGTACTCCTCATCTGGCATCGAGTAGATCAAGATATCATTGGTGAACATGGTGATAAAATGGTCTACGTTATCATAAAACATGGAGTTCATAAGCCCAATGAACATGGAATGGGATTTTATTTCACCAAATAGAATGAATTTAAACTCAATATTACCATAAATACATATGAATAATGACTTTGGAAAATTCCCATACATTACCCTCAACTGGGGACATCCAAACCACATATCGATCAAAGAAATCCAACTCACCCCTCATAGATGGAAGTAAATATTGTATTTATAACGAATATGGTAAAATATCATTACCATCACAAGATTCAACTTATATTGGTCTATACACAACCTCTTACTACCATCCTTCTTTTTTGAGAACAAAACTAGAGCACTGCTCCATGACACACTGGGCTGAATGGAACATTATTACAATAGAGCATTTATATGAATCATAAACTCAAACAACTTTAATGTTTCAATCAGATAAGGATCCATTTAAATGATTGAAAACTTGTGCTATGACTCTATCCTTTACAAAGAAACAAATTGAGGGGATAAATTCACAAATTCCTCAGGGAAAACTACTAGGAAATTTCCAAGGACCATGGGGAACCTCAACCATGTCAGCGTCCACTCATTCCACCTATAACTCATCAAATAAGGGTAGAAAGGGCCCAATATAATGACTATCCAACTGAAAACCCTTCATTACAACAAATACAACACATTGACCACCCAAATATGAAGAAATTACACTCCTCTAAAAGCATCGAATAATAACATGAACATAATACAACCAATCGATGTTGTGTATGGAATCTTATGAATGCATATATATAGAAAATAGAGATCCCCATGGGAATGATGTTATCCTATCATCAATCTACACAACTATCCCACATCAAACACGATATTCCTATATCTGAATAACATCCTCAAAACTAGGCTCACATAAAACCTCTCTGTATATAGTCCCAGACCGTGGTCTAGAGTGGAAGAAACAAAAAATTATAATGATCATGAATTAAAAAAAGTAATACATAAGAGTACTAACCATATTAATCATACCTCAGATGGTCTCTATCCTCATTGGAACAGCTACCTCTACTTCATCCAACTAACCTCACCCAAATCATCTACCTCTTTTTGAAGACCACCTCCACATATATTCTTAGTCTGCAGTCCAATAACATAAGGTACATCTATAGGTTGACCACTACATCCATTATCCCCTCAATAATGAGAAAAATATTGCTTCCCCTACTGCTGAAATAGTATCACTTGAAACATCTGTTAATAGTAGAATTGAACCTATCCACATCCAGAAAAATTTACCTCAATAATCCACTAGGTACTAGTTATAAAGTTACATATGAACCACATATAAGAGATAAATCATCCAAAATCACATATTAAATTTATGGAAACCATAAAGTCGAACGGGAAGCTGTTGAGGTCATATCATGTATAGTTGAATCCATGAAGGTCATAGCATACAAGATCTTCTATTAACAAATATGCCTCACTAAGAACTATGCTGGATCACCTCTCCAAAAATAATTTCTAGAGGGGGAATCCTTTAAATCACCTATTTATTCTTCTAAATCTCATGATACATAAAAACCATAAATGGAGTGACTACATTCTAGATATAAGGGTGCAGTGCCTCCTCAAT
Source organism: Viscum album (assembly GCA_963277665.1). Taxonomy (NCBI): domain Eukaryota; kingdom Viridiplantae; phylum Streptophyta; class Magnoliopsida; order Santalales; family Viscaceae; genus Viscum; species Viscum album. The sequence goes on from OY728161.1 coordinate 472,569,421, forward strand.
ACATCTTGATTGAGACTTCTAAACTAGAAAAATGTCATTGGAAAATCATAATGGTCCCTTAATTTGTGTCTCATTTATTTCAATTAAATACTACCTTGTAATAGGGAGAGTATACCTTTCCGATTCATAGACTCCATGGCCAATGAAATGATCACTTTCAGAAACTCTTTCAGGTAGTCTTCCCAAAAAAAATATCTACATCATCCCTATATCCCAAATACATCATCCACCACTAACATGCATCACCCCAAAAATGACTAATTGATATAGGGACATTATACTTGGTCAAGGCCCTGATTAAACGGATGGTGATCTCAAGCTAGTTGAGACATTTATTTGTACCCACCTCTGAAGAACATCCCTATTACTTTCCCAATGCATGATGATTGAGAGAATCCAATGTCCCCTAGAAATGATCATATTTTTCGACTAGAATATACCAATGGTGATCAAATATATTATCCAACTGATACTACACTTCCCGAGCCACACATGAATGATAAATGAGTGAAATAACATAAAAAAAGATATTTCTTAATCCTTAGTATTATAAAATTTTATTAATAATTGTTTTAATTAATTTCATTCATTATATATACATTAACCTTACCAAAAAAACAAGTAAAAATAAGAACACATGTCATTAGGATGAATGTTCCATTCCTAGGTTATTAACGTACCTAAATGTCCATATCACTTGTCCATGAAATAAGCTCATATTTCATGCACTACTGAAGAGGGGGACCTAAAATTTTGTGTGCTAGCCGGTCTCCCGGTATTTTTTAGGTACCAATGGAAATTGAAACAATTTCCATACCATCCAATGAAATTTAAAATGTGACTAACCCCAAAATCCCGCATATCCTTCAACCATCAACTTTGATATCACTATGTCCTAAAATCCTCCCTCGATAGATAACCATCCTTGGGTGGAAATGATAAAAGTGTTATAATGAACCCTGAGTCCCACCTTCAGTAGGCCGTGGGTTGGAGACTATCTGTAAGGGTGTATGAATCTAAAAATATGGGAAGAATTACTTTTATAATGAAAATATATAAGGACATATTATGGATAATCCAAAAATATAGATTGATCCATATAATAAATAAATAAAGAAACATCCCACATGAATGTGTAAAATATAACTGATAAAACAAAAAACTATCCAAAGTATGTTCTGAAACGTAAATCTAAGAAGGTACACATAAACTGCCTATATCTAATAAAGTATGGTATAGAAAAATCAATGTAATCTTATTGAAAACATGAAATTAATTTATATATGTAGGGGTAGAATATATGTATACTTAGTTGGAAAACCAATGTCTATCATGCACATGTGAAAGAGGCATACTAATGTTCCCTGTGGAAAAAACATAACCAAACTATACATAAATAGTTTTAATGAACAAATAAAAACTCATCAAGGAATCACCACCAAGTAATTCAATTTATTATGTATAATATAAAAAACATCGATAATATGGTACCACACACAACTTTCCCACTAATTATCCATTATCACTCTTCAGTGGAAAACATCATTGCACAACAAAATCTTTGAATATTCTATGTCACATCCCGCCCACACACACCTGGGCCTCACATCAAACCCCACCCACACACACATGGGGATCATTGAATATCTCACCCGAACACACCTCGGTCTCACATCACAACCTCCCCCCACCCACACCTGTGCCTCAAATCACATCTTGATCACGCATTACTAGGCTTCACACCTTAACCAATCCCATTCAAAATACATCAGGGAAAGCACATAGTAACTCATCCCAATGACACCAAGGAAACCACGTCACATATCATCCCTAGGACACATGGGACACCACACCACATCACATCATTCTCGATGAAATATGATCCATCATCACCTAGGAGAGGGAGTACGGAAGATTGGGTGTCCCATCCTCCATCCTCCCACCAAAATGTTGGGAAAGAAACCATCCCCCAGGACTATTGGGGTGTTCAACGGATATTTATTAATGTGGGTGGGGTGAATATAGAAATCAGATGATATTAAAATTATTTATATACAATAATGAAAACTGAAACTCAAACATTTGTTTTACAAAATAAAATCACTAATCATCCTATAACATCCAATCATGGCCACTACCTCTAAATAGATAACACCACAAAACAAGCCACAAAACCAATTTTGCATATCCATCTAGTTAATTTTATGATTTATATTCTTTTAACCAAGATAATAAAAAACCACACTTAATTAAAAATTTATTTGTTCCATCCATCACTAATGGTGAAACTAAACCACATAGTAACATTCTTTGTAAATTAACACACATCTTATTATGGACAAATCAATCCATATCCTCTAGATACAGGGTGAATATTTATAGATTATATCAATGATGAAACAACCATACCAATAATTATTTTTCTTCATCACACACATCCATATAAAATACCATATAAATATAACCATAAAAAAATCACAACCACATTCAGCAACACAATACAACAAAACAAGTATCGCATCCCCATTACATCATCATACTATACCCATCGCTACCCCTAGTGGTTAACCATTTCAATTACCACATAACCACAACAACCAATGAAAAACCCATTTTCATATTTTTAAATCCATCCATTATTTATTTCCACTTATAAATAAAGTGGTTGTCATAGAAACAATACGATCCTTGGGAATCCATTTATCAACTAAATACACATGGTAATGAAACATTTATATATAAATATTAAACAAAAACTAGACTCAAAGAAGATCATAAACCGTTCATGGTCAAAACCATGACCACCATCGTACATGATTTTTGTGGGAATTTAGCCAGTACAAATCACAATTTCATACAAAAATAAAACACAAGAAGTAATTGTGTCTATTTTACAAACACCTTATATATTGATTTTAATCTTATTTAATTAACATTAATAATTTGGAATCATCTATATTAACAATGGTAAATAACTAAATACCAATCCCTCATTGATGAACAATGAAGAAAGATGAAGGAAAACCTAATTTTAGGAAAATGATAATAAGAAACACATGGTTACGCCAAAATCAAGTGTTTGTGTGTGTGTCAAGTAGGTGACTCTCTAGGGAATCAAAATTAAAAAATATAAAACAACTCAAACAAAGAATTTTTTTGGGGATGCCTAGTCTCAAGAGAAAGGGGAAGGAATAGGTGAAGAGAAAGTTATTCCTACTTTAGGATGATTATATCTGATTCAACATAAATTATATATAGTTCTAAATTTCTCTTAAAGGTGGATCTTGAAAAATACCATGTGATTTTACAAATTTAGTTGATCCCACTATCAGGGAATTTGTGATATGACTAATGGGATTAAAATTAGTGTTAAAGAAAATAATATAATAAATTAACCTTTTTTTACCACAGGGAATGTTGTCAATAGTTATGATTGAGAAGAACTGTAAACACTAATCACGAGGCACTTCCCGATGAGGTAGCACCATTAAGGGACTTCCAGATGAGGAACTGTAAGATATGGAACCATATGATGGAGAACTACTTGAAGAGGCACCATCAGGATGAACATCCTGCTACAGTCAATGATTCACAACCAAGCGAGAGACCGCCAGGAGAGACACCATCAGATGAAGCAATGTTGGATGAGGAATTGTGGGATAGGAAAACCCCATTTAGAGACCTCTAGAGAGCCACCACTAGTGAGATACCTCAAGACATCCACCACTATGGAGAGACACCACTAGAGTGGGATGTCACTAGCAACCCCCAACCCGTGATCCACCACTAGGATGAGACACCACCAGAGTGAGATACCGCTAGGGAAAGACAAAATTGGAAAAATTGTAAAACTATTAATTTTATCATGGTGTTTAAATAAGACACCATGAATTCCTAGACAAATAAAATACAATATTTCCCACAATGTTATGATCTGATGAGGTTTGGGCCATTAAAATTATTATGATATTATTTATTTATATTACAAGATATTGTTTGACTAGTATAATATACATGGTAAATTTTAATTCACATGTGACTATTTATATGTAATTATTTAATCATCTTACATTCCTACCATATTATGCTTATGTTTTTTATTTAATTTAGTTTTTTTGGTTAATCATCTTTCGATAATCATTTATTATTTCTTATGATTTCTTTTACATTATGAATACCCTTACTTATAATCCAATCTCACAACTTTCATATTTATATTTTTTTCATTATGATTCCTAAAAAGTATACTACAGAATTATATGAAATGACATGTCATATGGAATAATTATTTTCCCAAAAGATAATAAATTATGATGCAATTAGTTTATTGATTTGTAATATATGTGTAATGTATGTTTATAGTCTACCAATACTACTAAACTAATTATTTAATTAGGAAATGATTTACATATATCTATTCCAATGTAATAATGTACTGCAATGACTTTGGGATTCTAGGGACACGGTGTTATACTATGTCAACATCCTTTCTATTGTATGATTATTTAAAATTTTAAAAATCCGGTTAGGAAATCTCTTAATGGTGTATAATTCCCACTATAAACATTAACATGGAAAAATAGTAAGTAGTGTATTTCACTAATCAAATTGGACATGAATATAAAATTTTATGTTCTTCTTAATTAATATTCCAATAAAGACCCATTATAGACCATGTACTATGACATGTTATTCACAGGGAAGAATTTATAGGGCATGTGGTACCCAATTTCTTGAGTGGGAAAATACTTTTTTTTCTACTTATAATTTATTTTACAGGTGCCAGAAAAATTAAAGACACACAGACTTACATATCGGTATATTTGTGAATTATTTTTTATATTTTTAAACAAATTGGAATATTTATACATTAGGTGGAATATTAGTAACCTTACTTTTTTATATCCATATGATATTAGATTGGGTTCAACCCTTGTATATTAATAGATATTTTACATTTACTAAATAAGGTAATTTTTTTAAAAAAACTATCAATGGATCTTACAAATAAGAACATAGGCTCATCCCACATCTCCACATAGATTCATAACAAAATAAAAATAATTATTTATTAAAATAAAAATGTAAAAATAAAAATATATAATATCTAAATATTCCACGAAAAAATAATGTACTTTCTTATGAGTTTACCCACCAACTCTACCATTGATAACAACCTAGTCTTTGTATTTCCTTATACTAGACCACATCAATGATTCTAACCAAAAATATGTCTTATAATATCCATGATTCTTCCCACTTGTTCTCTCCCAAAAAATAATTATCATGATTTTATACCACATCAGATATCCTAGAAAATCTCATAATCAATAATTTCTAGTTATGACTAACATCTTTTTTGGGGATGACATTGTTTAAATTTGAAGGGGTCGACATAATCAATGGTGGTCACACTAGTAATAAATGATGGTTATGATCTATAAATGAGAACAATTTTTATGTTGAAGAACTCTTAAATTCAATAAAAACATATAATTATATATATATATATTTAATTTTTATCCTTATTATAACATATAACAAATACACTATATATTTAATTCAAAAAATTAAAATGTTAAAATCAATAATAATTTGAATACAAAATTAGTACCCATTGTTGATAAACGAATGATTTTTTTGGAATCATTTGAATCTATGCACTCATACCACATGAGAAATTAGGATTAAGGATATGATATCCATTACTTATTATAAATGATTCATGGAAATTGATCCTACTATAAAATCATGCTACTGTTAAATGAATCATAGGGCACTATGTAACAATGTTCTGAAATAATTTTATTCCGAGGTCCTATTTAGTATATACTATAAAATGAATAATTTAAATAACAAAATAATTAATTTTTAATAAAAATACTAAAATAAAGATCTTTATAATTAAACTAAATTTAAACCCTTGAAAAAAATGATGAATGTTTATTTTCTTTTTATATATAAAATTTATATTTGATCATTTAGAATGTTAAAATTAATATTATCCTACTCTGGTGTGAATAAATGAATATGACCATGTAATATCATAAACAACAACAGTGAATAAAATTAATCTTCTAAAATAAGTAATCCATCAAAACATATCCTTCATAAAAATTTAAAAATGCATAATAAAAAACACAAAACATTTGAATTTAACAAATATATTCCTTCAAAAATATCGTTTTTAAAAAAAAAGTGTAACAAATTGTACGTCCAGGATAATATATAACAATTATTTCAATAAAATAAACAACATAACCATATAAACGTCAAGCCACATTAAGATAAAATTGAAGGTAAATAGAAATGATCAATGTACTCTACAATCACATAAGAATTATATATTTATAAGGTCTTCATTACACATCCATTTTTCCATAACATTAATTTTTGGTTGATTAAAAATACATGCATGAACTTCTCTTCATGGACTTGAATATATAGGGGTATCCCCATAACAATGTACCCCTCTAAGTAAATCATTTTTCATGATATCCTATAATAATCATTAGACATATACAACTATAAGTGTAATTTATATTATTTTACACATATTATGTTATTGAGATTGAGGGTCCATGTTGGAAAAAATCTAACTACAAAAAATATCTAAATGCTTTAAAATAATTAATTATTTTGAAATATATTTATTAATAAACCTTTATTGTAAATTCCAATGATAGGACATAATAATGAAATTTCCTCCTGCATGAATTTATTGATGTATTCCAATAATATCAAAATATGATAAATATCATATTTTCACTATTTTTATATATTCAAAATATTCAACACATCCCATGTTCATATGTCCATGACCGAATTTAGCAAACCCCTCAACATCAACCTAATTAATTGGAGATATTTAGAATATCTGTGTAGAATATAAAATGATTTGATTAAAATGGTAGATAAAGAAAGAATTTTAATATAATAAATATACAATTGGTACATTACTTAATAACATAACCCAAAAAATATTAAATATACATTCGTAAAATATCCTATAATGTATGACTGCTCCTCGTTAAATTGTCATTATTTTTTGAGAAATGTACAACTCAGGAATCATATTGTTCAAAAATCTTGTTATAACTCCCACACCAATCTTTTAGTGAAATACTAATCATAATTTAGGAAGAACATTAAGAAAACTCTTCACAACATAAATTTTATAAAAACATGATTACTTTTAGAGCTAAAAATTAACTATATAAACAAACATTACAAAATATACATAGAGTGTGAAAAAAACCCTAGAAATATCTTGAACATGACATTCAAAATGGGTAAACAATACAATAATTGAAATTTTAAAAGGTAAAAATGGATCAATATCTAATTTATTTATCCCCAAAAAATCATAAAATTCTATCATTACCTTGTTAATTAGGTCTAAAAATGATTAATTTATAAATTATGTAGATTAATTTATATGACTTCATAGCGAATAAATGAATAATTCATGATCAAAAAGTCAATATGTTGTATCATATTATAAATATTTATACAAGGAAGTGAATCAAATTCCCACATATAAAAACTAATATTACATAATAATTGAATTTTAATAGTCATTTCAATTACATCATTATTTATTCCACTATGTTGTAATGAAAAAATTAATTGGATATATCATCACTCACGGAATTAATTTTAAAATAAATATTCGTACAAAAATATAATTATTTGTTCCATTTCCTAATCAATATGTTTTCAATATAACATATATTATGACAACATAACAACAAATTTTATAATCAATTATAGGAATAAAAAATCCACAAATATTCCATGAACTAAATATTTGATACCATATATTTTAAATGGATTGAAGTATATTTCATAATATCATGGAGAATACCAATTTGATAAATTAAATAAAAAGGTTCATTTTTTGAAATTAATTTTTTACATTGGTAAATTAGATTCCCAATTTCTTGGAAGAAAAACAGAAACCATTACACTTCACCAACGTAAGATACATTTCTTAAATATAATATTATTTAAAACACAACCTAACATTAATTTCATATATTCTATAGATTCCAATAGTAAAACTAAGATACACTAGATAAAATATGAAAATGAATAATTAAATATTGATTCAGATTTAATTTATATATACCAACTATATAAATCCAACAGGTATTTTTTAATCAATCATTAGTCTATCTTGAGTACACCATATATTATGAATATATAACCAATATATAGGTAGTCCCAAAGGATGAATACAATCTTATTTATATTATTATTATAAATTATAAAATAAAAAACCTAATATAAAATAGATCATATCATTTCAAATTCTCTAGTAGATATCAGATTAACTAAAATCCTAAAAAACCAACATTAATAATGTATTCAATATTGAACTAAAAATTGTGTAAAATCTTCTTAAACTTGTTACCCACAAAGGGTACATGCTTTTGTAATCAATAAAAATAATGTCCTAGTATATCTAGAAAAAAAATTTAGTATCTATTTCATGAGGATTGTATTTAATAATAATCCTTTATATTCTTGTTTGAATTATTTTCATTTTTTATGGAAATATTGATAGTTTCATATTAATAAAAGAAATGGTTGTAGAATAATGCACTGAATCTTTTTAGAATAACGTGACATGGTTTATCGGGTATATATAGTCGATGATACAATGTACTTAATAGAATGGCATAGTGTAAATTGCCTCTATAATATCCCATTATTAGCCTATTGTAGGGAACATTGTATGCTATTTCATGTGGGGTAGCTGATTTATATTGAGAATGATCTATATAATATTATGATATGATATAAATGTATGATGATATATGTTCTCCCTAGTATGGTATTTGTATCATATATTTTTTTCATTCCATTTTAATTAGAAAATCCTATTAAATAATCTCTATTAATTCTCAATCCTTATATATTTTATATATATTGGTAATTTTTCCTAGATTATTATCCATTAGTAGTGCTGTTTTTTTCATTTTTTATAAATTATAATATCTATATTTTTTCTAAATGATATAGATTTTGGTCTTTACATCATTTTAAATATTCTCATATTCTTCCAGTTAAATGGAATTGCAACTCTTATGTTGTTTGGGAGGATTTAAGGGTCTAATTTTTGTAATAATAATTTTTTTAGTCTATGATATATTATTTATTCTAATACATGGAATTTAATTGTGTAAATTTATATTTAATTTGCAGTTTTCATATGAATTAATTATTTTTGGTAACATAATGTTGGAAGAAATAAATATAATTGATATAAAACGAATTATGACAAGAATTTTGTGGTGGTAATCATAATTTATTATGTAAATTTAAAGAATTAATTTAATAATTTCTCATTAATAATGTCGATTAAATGGGATAAAATTGGAATAAATATTTAACAAGACTTCCAATTATTTTAGTCAATATTAATGATTTTTTAGTATTATATTTATTCTTAAGTGTTCGATTATGAATAAATAATTTATTTCTATATAAGTTTATATTAATGTTTTTAAATATTTTTGAATAATTTTCAGTGAAATATATTGATTATGTATGAGTAACTACTATTTTTTTGGGATAAAATAAATTCATTTATTTTTTTAAAATAACATGTAATTTTTAAGGATACATTAAAAAACTGAATGAGATTTTATTTTTTAATCATGATATTAAAATGAATATATTGATTTGTAATGTTTTTTAATCTTGTTAAAATTTTCATGTAGATTAATTTTTTTATGTAATTTTAATGATATTCTAAAATTATTAATGAATTGATCAAAAATTGAATTTAAAAGGATAAATTGTTTATTTTTAGGATTATAATTTCTGAAAATAATGAATAAATACACATAATGAGTGTATGGAATTTAATGTTTTCATATAGTATTAATAAAATAAATGTTTTATTTGGGTGGTATAAAAATGGGATGATTTATTTCTTATTGAGTTGGAAATTAATTTTATATTTTGTATATCAATGAGAAATTGTATTGTTGTGAATGTTCCATAATGTTTTCTATCATTCAGGCACATTTTGTAATGCATTGACATTATATGATAAAAAACGACGTATGGGGTTTGGCTGGGACATGATGATTTCATGGTATTTAACTAAATTCCATGGGTTATTAAAAATAATTTAAATACCCTTATGCATTATATTAATTCCATATAATAATTTATTAATGATTTCAAAATTGGATAATGTATATTAATGGTTATTTTACATAATTTATTGAAACATAATACTCATTATTTTTTAATGATATTATTAAATCATTTAATAAATTTTTAACTTTTATATATGATCAAATTATAAAACAATGGTTATTGTGGATTATATTGGTTTTTATTTAGTATTAATTTTTCAGTCTATGTGAGTCCACAACTCATATATTTTTAACATTTTATTCATGATATTGAATATAATTTAAATATTTCGTAGTTGAAGGACAATGATTTCTTAATAAGTCTTATATATAGTTTCTCATGATTTTATGGTTTCATGGCTGGGTTGTCCAAACAGTACAGTTTTGTTATTACTATTATTTTGATATTTTTAGGGATGTTGTGTTTTTAAGGTGTTTTATTAATTTATGTTACCTATGAGTAGTTGTGAGAAATTTTTGGGAATTTTTCATGAATGTGAATATTTTTTCAACAAAATATAATTATTAAATATTTACATTATTATTATTATTAAAATAGTCCATTAGAGGGTAAATTTGTGTTAAACAAAACACAATTAAATTAGAAATATGTCACTATACTCTAGTGGTTGGGAGTGATTAAAGTAGTGTGATGATTCATATCAACTAAATGTCCATTTATTTGTGTAATGATACAAAATTTAATTTTTGTAGTTACATTAAATTGATTTTTATATATGGGAATTTGGATAAAGATAGATTGTGAGTTTGGACATCGTAATTATTATATTTGTATGTGGATAGTTAACACCACCATAATATATCTCTTTTCTTCCAAGATAATATGATATTTTATATATTGTATTTTAAAGTGATATTTTATTTAGAATTATAATTACTCTAGTTGAGGGTGATGAGTTTTTTAATCATTTATCATATTTATATTTTTAAAAGACATATATGTTGGTGAATGTTTTATCATTGGTTGAATACTTAATATTAGTTACATGATGTAATTATTAATATACAATTTACTATTTGAGAATTTATTTTGTAACTAATGTATCAATTATATAATTAAATATAAATAAAATGATGGTTTTTAAATTTTTTCTTTTAACAACATACTTTATAAATATTTGGGTGAATTGATTAAAAGATATGAAATTTGATGAAATTTTTAATATTGATTTTCATCTTCAACATTTATTTTTATAGAATAAAAAATAAAAATATCTGTGTATGTATCATATCATTTCCATTTCATCATGTGAATAACTGAACCATGCTACTAAAAAGCATTAGTGAACCTCCCCATAAGGCTAGGTATTTTGAATATAAGAAAGGGTCGATATACAAAATTTGGGATAACTATGACACCAAGAAGAGATAACATATAATAGAGGGTGAAAATTAAGAATAATTTATCATAATATAAAAATACAATGAAATACACATTCCAAAATTAAATTTCAGACAACTGTACGTGTCAACGTCATGAAATATAAAATATGTGAAATTGAACATGACATATGGGTAATAAAATGTAATCAAAATCATTCATGGGAATATCATACAAAATTTGTGTAAAAATGTATAATATTTAGAGGATGCTTCCAAAAAAATAAGTCCATACTCCTTGCCTACTTCCATATTCTAACACTGACTAAGCATCCGCATTCATCAATCCAATCATGATGTGTTCTCATCCAAACAACTTAAAAACATATAATATCTACTCATCTTCCATGATAGCTGAATATGGTTTGAGTATCACCCAATATTCCTCCACAAATTAGGTCCCAAAAAATTATCGTAAATACATATGTCATCTTGACATGAATTTCTAATAATGTAGTAAATAAATATCATTCCAACCAGTGGATGTTTCTATCAAAACAAGATGAGATAACATCATTTTGGGACAATTATAAAATTGTAATCCATAAAAATTTGTTTGAAACACCGTAATGATGATACATCGATCACTCATTATTTAACACTAAGGGTAAATAAGCTATCACCATTGGGTATCACTGGATGAATAAATTTTCAGCAGAAAAAAAAATTTCGATGTAAAAAATTAATCAACAATCCAATATAAATGGTGAATGAGTCCTAGTCTATTATATGATGATTCCTCAATACTAAGGGGATGGTAAAACACCCAAACCCATCATACGATGGATAATAGGACACCATTAAAAATCACTGGTTGATGATACCGAACAAATAAAACACACAATTTTTTATTGTTGCACCACCAGAATCAACATCTTGAATGGAAGATATACCCCCACTATCAAATTCTATGAGGATGATAAACTAGACAAAATAAATCTCTCGATGGAACATATACCAATATTAGTAGTAACAAAGTGGATGATAAAACACAATAACTACTTCACTAGTTAGATGGTAAACCACTAACATGAATATATATGGGGATGACACACTACCATTGATAATTTTAGGTGGCCGATATACCACCAATGAAACCATTCTATTGTTGGACGTATCACAACCATCAAACATTATTAGAATATAGTCATTTGAGAGTGGTTATAAAAAATCATCCTTAAATGATTTTTTGTAATAATTTTAGAATCATGCAGGAAATTAATGATGATTTTTTAAATACCACATCATATAGTGATGATTAAAACCATATCTAAATATTTTTTTTATTTATATAATTTTATAAGATATTTATATAATTTATCAGAAACATTATTCATAAATAATAATTTATTATCGATTATTATTTAAACATTTAAATTATTAAGATCAATAAATAACGAATTTTAAATTTCTAATTATATTTAATAATAATTATTTATTATTTATAATAATTTATTATTAAATATATAAAATTTTGATTGATTTTTATGAATAAATAATTCATAATTACAACAAAATAGTTACTTTTAAACTAGATTAATTGTAAAATATTTTATATTTGTTAATTTTTTATTTATTTTTAACTATTATTTAGTAACTATTAAATATTTAAAATTTATATATCTATATTTTAACATATAAAAACACACAAACACACACTAAAAACATATATATTATAATTTTGGTTGAAACATTCTCACTTAACTAATGTTATAAAAGAAGTTGAAAATTTGACTTCTGATTCAAATGGAATGAATTTTTGATGCTATTATCTATTTGTGCTCTATGACATAAAAAATCTATGTGTATGAAATAAAATAGGACCATATTGAATAATAGTTTTTTAATAATTAATATTAAATTATTTAACAGTGTTATGACAATTATAATCACTATTACATTTGATCTGGATGTCCATTTGAGTTCTACGGCCTTCTAGATTGAATATTTTGACGTGATATATGATATTATTTTTTGGAGAAACCGAGTATATCATTTTTTATTTTTCTAAATATGATTAAAATGAATCTAACCCAATTTGTATGTTATAGTAATTTAATTTATAATCTTATGATATTTTTTCTTCTTTGTTTATGGGTTTTTTAATTCTTTTCAAGGACGGTATGGATTTTTTCAAAAGGATTAAATTCCTTGGAATAATATTGATCAAAAATTATATTGGTGTTTTATCATTGGGAGATTTTTTGTTTGATGTGTCTTCAATCCCCAAAATTTTATTGAAACAATAAATCTAATATAAATATCTAATGGAAATTCCAATACTTGTATTTTAATGAAATCCATGGTTAAACTTTTATGGTAATATTGATTACATACGGTGAGATGTACATGGTTATGTTCTAATCATGTGTATATATTTAGAAATATTTATAATTTTTTGTATGTGTTTGTATAGAAATAGAAATTTATGAATATTTTTTTACGTATTTATATATATTTACCCACTCCCACACACATATCTATGTGTTCATATATATGTTTATATATTATTTTATGAATATTTAAGTTAATAATTATTTAAAATAATATATAATTATGGATGTGGGAGTGTCTGCATCTGTATTTATATATTTATATACAAATATATTTATATTTATATTTATATTTATTTATATAGGAATATATTAATTTATTTGTATATTTTTATTTTATAGGTATTTATATGTAGTTATATATAATATGTGTATATATATATATGTATTTATATCTCTTTTTATGTGTGCGAATTTATATATATTAATGTGTGTTTATTTATAATTATACGCATTTCCTATAATTTTATGTATTTCTAAATATTAATGTATATTTAAATATTTTTATATTTATTGAAATTTTTATATTATATTTGGGCGTGTACAGACTCCCACATAAACACACATATTATTATATATTAACATATGAATATTTACATGTGAATATATATATTATCTAACTATATATATGTATATATATGTTTATATATTTATGTATTTATATATTTATATATTTATATATTTATGTATTTATTTCTAATATATATATATATATGTTATCCCCTCCTTATTTTAGTACTCACAAATCATGTTAATAATGTGTTCTATGGACATACTATTTTTTACTACATTTTATAATATAAGGATGTTTGGGAATATTTGACCTAGTGTTGAAAACAATCACCTATAAGGGTGATTAACCACTAGAAAAGACTCAAAATTTTGGATGGGTCTCCCTAAAAAATAACTAACCATTGAGGATGAGTCGGTTACAAGAATTTGGTATAGCTAAAAAAGAAGCACCACCATAATTGACTCATCACAAGACTTCTCCTACCACTAAAGGTGACCTCCCATAACACGAGTCACAATTGAGATGAGAAATAATTTATATGAGTCACTATTGAACCAGATTCACCACTAAAATATAACCTATCATGAAATGAGTAACCATTGAGCAAGATATACCATAAGACGTCTTATTGTCAGCCTGACTCACCATTGGATATCCTCAACACTAATAAGTCACCACAGGCCTACCTCACTATCTCATTATTGGGACATATGAATTAGATGTTTCTAATAGCTATATGGGAAAATTTAATGTAAGGGAATATTTTATTGAGTAATATTTAACTATTTCATGGAACATTATATGATGTCATGTCTCATTACTAGGTGTTAGTAGGGAAAAATTATTCATAAAAGAGGAAAAGTCATACATACTGATTGAGACAAGATATACGTAAATGCATGAATGAAGAATGAGTGTCATAATTTAATCATGTGTTCCCTTTATAGGAGAGATTTACACGTAGAATATTTACTTGTGTATGAATGTGGATGAGTAGACCACATCAAACACCATGTTTTTTTTCTGGTTCTCATAAAAAATATAGTTTCTGACAATCAATTTGACTTCTATATTTTATGAAATGAATATATCTCTTCTCTATGCCACATAAAAGGAGAGTAGAGATTTTAGAGAACAACAGTTTGAGAAACAATTCATTCTCTACATATTTATACATCTTCTTTCTATTTTTTGAATTTTATTTCAAGTAGAGTTTGGGTTTCCCTATTTGTTAAACACACACTATCTCAAATTCTTTAAGTGGAAGATTCAATATATCTTCTTTAGTCTCTTTACCTTTAAATACACAGTGTGGAGGAAGTGTCCCTTATGCATCATGTGATTTTTTATTACCAGGGATATTATCAGTGATGGTGTTATATGGATTTGATATAATGTAGATTTTTTGTTTATACCTGATATTGGTTTTTTGTAATAATTATATTTATATAATATGATTGGAAGCGAGGGATTTCCATGTGGATGATATTAGTTTTAGGATAGAGAATGAACCCTAATTTTAACACCAATGTGAGTTTATCATTATTTCAATTCTAATATTTGAAATTAATATTTTTTTAAACTATCAACAAGATAAAAAATATTGTAGTTAATCTCAAATACAGTTTATATTAATATTTTATTAATGAAATTTAATTCAAATGATATAATATTTTTTTATTTTAATTTAACTGAGTAATGATCAATGTTGGATGAATCTTTTAAAATATCTAATCATATATCGATATTCTCTTTAGATTATTTATACACATTTATTTCAATATGGTGATATAATTCAAAAAAATTGAATATATATTTTATTGGGTACTCAATTCAGCCCCATTTGAGATACTCACTTTGACCAATAGATAGTAGAAAAGGGCTTAAAATATTTTCAACTATTATTTTATTTGTGTTTTAATGATACAATATTTTTAAAAATTATAAATTTATATTCATTATAAATATAATATAAAAGACGTATGTGCAACCAAAAATACCACCTTTATTTAATAGAAATTATTATTTTCAATTGAAAAAAATTAAAATGAACACTCGAAGTTTGATCTCTGAAATAGAATATTAAATATATGTTATACAACTGCTAGAGTTATATTATTTGATACTTCTAAAAAACCATATGTAAATAATTATAATATATTTAATTATATTTATTGTTCAATATCTGATTACTGGTTTAATATTATATCTTATTGTGAAATATATTTTTATATTTTGAGACACAATAGAGGTATATCATGATGTAGCATGTAATGTGAATGGAATAATATTTAATATTTATATAATTAAATATGATATACTCAAAATAAAACATGCTATTTTAATTTCTTCTATGTATCATATATTTTATGAAAATGTGATTAAAATGAGTTCATGGGAGAATCTAGTGTGAGATAATGATTAAATTGTGTGACTCCTAAAATGTCTTACATATACTTATAAAGAAACACCAATTTCAATAATAGAATCAGGTGACCACTATAACATATATATAAAAGTATTTATTGTAACGCTTATAATGTATGAAACACATATTAAATTTAACTATGAAGTGGAAGATGAATCATTGTGGATGTTTGAATAATTTAATAGTAATTAATAAAAAAAAAGTATTAGATAATATATCTTCTGATTAAGAATCAACATCATATAGTGATGAGGAAATATTCCATTCATCCAGAATGACTAATAATTTATATATGAAGATGAAATCCATACGAAAAAATAGATATAAGGTAATGTATGAAAATTGAGGTAATTGGAATAAAACTAGAAGAGATATGATAATTCAAATTATATAACACTCTATGAGTGTAAATGAAAATGAAATGTTACGGATGACATGACCAAGATAATGTATTAAACTAATTAAGATGATACATATAAAAAATATATGAAATACATTAAATCCACATGGATTTGCTGTAAGGAAAAATATATTGACACCGACTCGACTCATGATAACAATCCTAACTGATCAAATATATATATCATGAAAATAATATCTAATTTACTCATTGTATATACATTTAAAAACATTTAATCTCTCTAGTAGAATAAATCACGAATATGATATTGTAAAAGATGATTTTTTTTATTATAACATTATTGTGAAATATATATATAATGAGGATAAATTCAAATACTATATTTTAAAGAACCAACATCTTTTATCTACTAGTGTGTTAAATCATAACATACTATAGAAGAAGGGAATAATTCCTAATTGTTAATGGATAAAATTGAACAATAATTTTCAAATGATAATATAAAGAAAGTGGTAATGATATATTATAATGATAGAAAACTATCACTCAAATATTTGGAAAAAAGTAGAACATAGTTATATAAATGTCCAATATTAAAATCCTTAAAAGAGGATAATTGAGAATGGAAAATTTATTCCTAAATCGAGTTCATGAATTTTTTCTACTAGTTATTATTAAAGTAGACATAATTTTATTATCTCAAATATTAATCAATCTTATTATAGGAATTATAGAAGGATTATATTTGTTCCTAAATAAATAATTAGTATCACAAATATACCCATGAAAATTATGGTAGAAAAATAATTCTTAGTATAAAATTTGTTTTGTAGGAAAACTAGTTGAAATGATCTTTCCAATTTATATTCTACCCGGGTTGTGGAAGATACTGAAATATGATCTTTGATTACTCTATCATCATGCACATGATAATGTTTGTTGATGGTCATTTCATCTTTGGTGAAAATTCTAATGTAAAAATAATTGGATTTTAAAAAATAGGAAATTATATCTCATTTTTAATTTCTAAATTAATTTTTGTTCTTGGATTAAAATACAAACTACATAACATCTCATAGATAAGTGATTATTGGATTCTTCTGAAATATGAAAATAATTATTCTAATGTTTTTTAATACAAAAATTATTTATTTTTTACTATCTTGATAAATTACAATTCTTATGATGTTAACATATATTCATTACATTTAGAAATAATTTCTTTTCTAGGTGACTTTCATATAGAGTATTGGCACTGGAATAGAAGACATGGAAAATGTAATATGAATTCACATATAAATATTAACATAAAAGTGTAATTATTGTATCTAAAAAATCCTGAATTACCAAATTGTAATGTTTGTAAACCCATTTTAAAAGTGAAACCTGATAAAATATCTTCTATGTTAAAGAAAAAAGTTCATCCTCTTATCCACTTCAGTTTGTTCAAAAGGACATGATTGGACCATTTAGATTATCTAGTTAAAATATAATAAAATATATCCATGTACATGTTGGATAATTTTCTATGTATACAGGTGTATAATATTTTTATCAAAAAATTAAAGCCTTATATTTATTTACTATGTATTATGGATCTATAGAAAACCTATGTGGACATAGAAGTATGATCATAATAAGTGACTAGGGTCATTAGTTTGAACTAGTGTACATTCAATACTTGTTTTTTACAAAATGTTTATAACCACATATTTCATTATACTAAGACCCCTCAAAATAATGGAGATGTGGAAATAATAAATATAACGGTATAAGATGTATCTAGAACATTGTTTAATGAATATGACATAACTGTGTACGTCTGGGAGGATGTGGTGAACATAGTCTGTTATAAAATTAATATAGTATTTATTATTACTGTTTTAAATAATAATCCTTATGAAATTTAGAATTTTTTGAAGCCTTTTTGTAAATATCATTACATTATTTTTTATCAAAAATCTCTTTTCTTAACACAAATTATAATCATGATGATATTTCCTACATGTGAAAGGATGTGATATTCCTTAGTTGTTGAACTTATAATAAATCATATATAGTTATTAACAAAAAAACCAAGATCATATTAGGTTCATTCAGTTTAAGGTGTTACATGATAGTTCAATATGAACATAATATCTATTTTGAGAATGATCAGGATAATTTATCAAATTTGAACATGAATGAAAATCATTTTGATACTTCTATAAAACATGCAAAAAATTCATCATGTATTTAGGAACATCTAGAAATGGATACAAAACCAATATAATATCATAAGTTTAAGGGATCTTATTTTTATATAGATTTTTTTACACATAAATATCATCCATAAGATTCTTCACTTGGAGACACAGATATAGTTACACATATTGGATCTTCTCTAAGAAACTAGTTTGAATATCATGTTTTTTGTCACAACATGAACATAAGAACATCACCTATTCATTTATTGAGGAATTGTCGGTAATGTCTATACAAGATGGGTAACAACCAAGGTACTTATAAACTAATTTATAATCATTCTATTATTAAATATTTAAAATATATAAATATTTATAATTAATGAAATTATATTTATAGAATTTAATGACATTATACAGGTGGAATAACAACATGACATTAGAAATAGTAAACTGACCATTATGAATAGTAATTTAGAAAATAGATTAGTAAACTCACCTATGATTTAATGTTACAAAATATAATTATGAATTTTTTTACAATTAATAGGACTTATTTTGAGATCCCATGCATTGAAGTTAGAAGATTCTGATGCCCGGTGAGCCTCAAACTGAATTTTATACTTTTTTAAGATTCCTTAATTAAATGTGTGCAAATATTTTTAAAACATTTCAACATGTTCCCAAAAAACTACAAGGGTATTATTGAACATAGAATTCTGGACTTCACCAAGATCTGATTTAACTTCGGGCAGAAAGTATCGGACTGAAATGATAATTTTTGGACATTTCAGAAAAATAATAAAAAACACAAAAAGTTATTTTATTTCATTTCTAAATGATGAGTTGCATACAATTACACAATGGTTTGGTTATGAGACTAATTATAGGAATATACTTAATGACCCTTCTTGTATAGAGTTATAGTTATATTGTTCCTTATGTGAAACAACATAAAGATGTGACATCGCAGTGTAAGTGAAACGGTTCTACGTGTTTCCATTTATTAAGATAATGAATCATAGTGTTGAGAATTATACTATAGGGATTATTTGAAAAAAGTGCATCAATGAATCCATCCAATTAAGAATAATGTATAAAAGCATGATCACTATAAATGTCAATTCCATAAAAAGGACCGGACTATGAAGTGACAAATGCCAACAATGCGTAAATACTCATGGGAGAGTTTATTCAATGAAGAACATTGATTGAGGTTGGGGTTAATTTTTTTTTACATTTCCCCGTTCATCAATCTAAATGAAGAACGTGTATTAACCAACGAAATGGTTAATTTATATATCACTCATCCTTGAGAGAGGGTGATACTTCTTGGGTTTCTAGAGAGTGTTCGATTAATTGTTGATAGAATATCAACCCCAAGACTCCCATGATTTGAATATATAATTTTTAGGGTACAAGAAAACATAAAAAAGGATCGTACCCTCTTCACCTTGTGCTTTTATGTTGGACATCTTTTTAAATGACAACAAGTCATGTTCAAGGCCTTCACAGGGAAGGAAAAACCCCAGAGAGGCCATATGCATATTCTATGTGAAGAATAAACCACTAGAGTGAACCTGATGGTCCATGTAGTATTCTGCTGGCACGCAGGAACCATTGGAGGACAACGGGCGGGTGGCAGTGGACCACGACGGTGCCCCGGGAGGAGCATTGTCGCCGGCATGGGCTTGTGGCTTGTGGGGACAGACACGACCAGGTGGTTTTATCATTAGAGTATCCCATAACCATGGGGTTTTTTATGTTACATGTTCATCATCAAAGTGGGACAGTCTGACTGTCCAGACAAGCCATTTTCAAGGTCACAACCCTTGATGCATTGTGCATCCGAGTTGGAGGAACGAGGTCTTCAATTACATGTAGGTGTCCGACCGGTAGGACTAGACAACCTTGTAGAGACAAACCTAGATTCTCCCTAATTTTGGGATGGAGGATATGGCCCCTCATCTATTTTGGTACATGATGGGGAGCCATATGTGGCCTCATACCAAATCCCGACCTGGTGGAAAAATCAATCTGCCTTTAGAGTACCGGGCAGAGCACGGGCTGGTCCACCCCAATGTGCAGGACCCCCCAAGTGAGCCAGACATGTGGCCCAAAAGACCAGTCTCAGGACGGGCCAGGTCAGGGAACCTAAGATGGGTCGGTGGACCCTGGGCTGGGTCTTTGGACCATGATCGATGTCACATCAATTTGGCCACCCATGGTCGAACAATTCCTTGACCCAACATGGCCATTTTGGGGAAAATGTAAATATCACGGAAATTGGGTTTTATATTAATGAGTTGTTAATGAAATTTGAACCCTTGTGATGGGATAGATATTTTTCCATATTATATGGAGAATTTAATGGAATTTGAAATTCTATGAATGTCTTGCAGAGGGGTTCTCTAAAGATCATGTGTTCTATGTGCGGATACCCTGCAGTTGGTTGAGACCTAGAGACTACTGACAAGAAACCCTGTGTGGATAAGTTACTATGACCTAGTCGGAAGTGGCATTTGTGTTACTCGATGGGTCCAAATTGGGAAGAAGCTTCTATGTGACACGATAGACTCCTGATACTCGAACGGGTGAGTACCTTATTATGCCATAAGTGGGAAGAAACTTCTGTGGTATCTGGCATTCTCACGATGACGAGCGGCTTTGGTGTTACCCATCATACCCACGACACTCATTAGGGATGAGTACCTATGTGCTCTTAAGGATAGTGGGATACGACTATTTTATGACTTAGTAGGCCCAATGTACTCATTGAGGAGGAGTTCTTCAGTAGGCCATGGAGTTTCATGATGTGAAAAATGGTTCTACTATCCTACGCTAGATTATAATTAGTTAGAGTTGGCATCATTCATTCTCATTCATCATGTATATGTTTCATTCTTTTTTAGGATTTCATTGTGGTCTTTACATTTTTTTATGTCCCCTACTGATTATTTTGTTACTCACCCAACACGGTCATTACTAGCATGTGTTTTCTCTAGTGAAGATGATCGACGCTCTAAAAGCTGACTTTGTGGCCTAGGACCAGTCGGGGCCCAGTGAGATCATTGAGGCATGGTATACATCTATATATTCTAGTAGCTACACTACTCATACCCATAATGGGGGATTTTTACCGGATGGCTAACAAGGGATCATTTTGTACTTTTTTCCATTTATTCTATTGTTGGGTTTGTATTCTATCCCATTTCAATTAATTTTTACATGTGATATTTGGTTTAGTGGATTTATTCTTTTCATTTTCTACGTATGGATGTGGTTGTGTGTGTGCGTGTAAAGTAACCTATTTAATTGCCTCCCACATGTAGGTTTACAACTTCGATACTAGTATCCAACACCTGACCATCAAGAGGCGGACATGGTTTATATCACAACATATTCCCTGTGGGATAGTTCATGGAAAAGTTGTATCAACAGTGGTCGGTTTTACCATAAAGACTTACGGGCGGTTGTTTGGTTTTTTGGAGACAGTGTTGAATTTTTTGAATTTCACTTTTAGATTTGGGGAGTCTACTGTTGGTGTAGTAGCCAATTCACTACTACAAACACGTCCTTTATCAGCGCTCCGAAAAGCGCTGATATAGGACCCCTTTATCAGCGCTAAAAAAAGAGATGATAAAAGGGGGCTTTTATCAGCGCTAAAAAAATCGCTGATAAAAGTAACCCTTTATCAGCGCTTTTTTTAGCGCTGATAAAGGGGTCCTATATCAGTGCTTCCTTTATCAGCGCTCTCGTTTTAGTGCTGATAAAGGACCCTTTTATAAGTGCTTTTAAAAAGCGCTGATAAAAGTTAAAAAAATTTAAAAAAATTTAACATAATTTTAAAAAATTTAAAAAAATTTAAAAAACACTGCCAATCCGGGGGCTTATATAGCGCTTGAACCCGCCCCCCTTTTACAGCACTTTTCGGCCCTTATACAACACCCCACGCACCCCACACACCCCCCTCAACCCTTTAACAACGCTTTCTCCAATATTCCCCATGCGCGCGCAACCCTGCCTCCACCAGGATTTGAACTCGAGACCTCCCCCCTGCGCGCCTAAGCCCTTACCACTACTCTATTTTGATTTTCTTTCCAATTCATGATATCTCTATATATATGTATTTATATATTTAGTAATATTTATTCGTATAGTAATATATATTTATATTAATATATATATAGTTATATTATAATATATATATATAGTTATATTATAATATATATAGTAATATTAATATATATATATAGTGGTATTAATATATATCTATATCTATATCTATATATATATATATATATTTAGTTATATTTATTCATATAGTAATATATATTTATATTAATATATAGTTATATTAACATATATATAGTTATATTAACATATATATAGTTATATTAACATATAGATAGTTATATTAACATATACATAGTTATATTAACATATATATAGTTATATTAACATATATATAGTTATATTAACATATATATAGTTATATTAACATATATATAGTTATATGAATATATATTTATATAGTTATATTAATATATATTTATATAGTCATATTAATATATATAGTGATATTAATATATATATTTATGGTGATATTAATATATATATATATTAATAATATATATATATATGTAGTTATATTAATATATATATATTTATTAGATTAATATATATAGTTAGATTAATATATATATGTAGTTAGATTAATATATAGGTATATAAATATTCATATATTGGTATTTTAAATAAAATGGATATTAGTAATTATTTAGATAATTCTAATATATTTTATATGTGAATATTTTCAATTATTTATTTAAAAAATTTAATTTTTAGGTGTGAATATATAAAAAATATGTACATATAGTTATATATTTGATTATAAATAGCAGTTCATTATAAAAAAGGTTGAAATTTAAAATACATAATATCAATATGAATGTAATAACTTGGAATAAATTTAGTCCCCACCAAGATAATCCAATAATACCCCCTTAAACGAGTTTGAAAATCCACAAAATGTTAAAAAATCTGGGAACCCAGAAAAAAAACTCAGTTTTGGAGGCCTTCTGGGACTCTTTTGGCCTCTAAAAATGCTTGACTAGGGTCCCCCCGAGTCATAGTGACGTAGAGCTCGTCGCAGGCTTCGATTTGATATGTGGTAGAGCTCAAACTGACACCCGGATCAAAAGTTATGGTCATTTGAAGTTTGAGTTGTGTTTTCAACATATTTTGGATCTTTTTTTTAATTTTTTTTAATTTTTTTAGTCCTCAAATTGTTATTAAATGACTATTACTCTATAATGATTATCAAAATATTAATTAAAAATATTTTTTTAATTTTTTAAGAAGTCATTTTCACTATATATCTTAAATATTAAGTATAATAAGTGTAAATGTACATTTATACTTAGCTAAAATATATTTAAAAATTATATATAATATTTATATAACAATATAACTATATTTATATATTAATATTTTTTTAATTTTTTTTTGAATCCGACCCTTTATCAGCGCTAAAAAAAGCACTGATAAAGGCCCCCTTTATCAGTGCTACTAAGCAAGCGCTGATAAAGGGGTGCCATTTATCAGCGCTCCTAAGCATGCGCTGATAAAGGGGGTCCCTTTATCAGCGCTTTTTCGTTAGCGTTGTTAAAGGGGAGCGCTGTGAAAAACTATTTTTGTGGATATTCATCTATAAACCCATACACTAAATTATGGTTTTCATCTGTATAAATGAAAAAACTAGATTCATAAGTGTATCCATATGATTTTCTTGGATAATATTATGCACACTAGGTATGATATTATGATTTTGGTACATCATGTTCTATTTCATGATGCCTCCATGTAGACATCCATATTGGAATTCAATACATGATCGTGTGGACAATATTCCTAGCGATCATGATTCAGGTCAGAGACTAGAGATTGAGATGGACCCACAGGGTGGTGCACTTGTGTTTCCACCACCTATTGATTAGTATAGACATACTGTGTTACCCATAAAGGATGCCCACAGGCTCAGTGTTTTGTATGAGTTCTAGAGACAAATACCTCATGGGTTCAGGGGAGAGATGGATCTACATGTCATGGAGAACTAGCTGGAGGTACTGAAGCAGTTCTTCCACTAAGTGAGGAACCCACAAAACCAGATAAAGATCATGGTTGAATGCCTTATGTCAGGCACGTATGAGATATGGTGGATAATAATGATTCATATGTATGATATGGTGACCCTCACCTAGACAGAATTCGATCAAAATTTTAGGGTGGAGTTTTTCCCCTCGACCATATGCTCTGTCCTAAACCATGAGCTGCTTCACCTATAGAAGGGAAACCTATCAATGGTTGAGTACTCTACGAGGTTTACATACCTCTCACTCTACTCTACATACATAGTGTTTGACCATTTCATTAGGTCCTGAACCATTGATTAGGTAATAAAACCGTTGAACATGGATTCTTTGGTGTCTATTAGCATCACTAATCATGCTGGAGTGCTTGAGATATCCATTATTGTAGAGAGATTCCTTGTAGAGGATCAATCGACACCTGGATCCGCTAGTAGACCTCAGGATGAAGAGACATAAGTGGTGAGTTGCAGATAATATTCATGGAGGGCCTAAGCAGGCTACATATTTCTGGGGTGACCCCAAGACTTGGGGTATGTAGTGTGTGGCTCTCAAAGTTTAGGGAGTCACTAGGGATCCAGGTTATGCATCACATGTGGTGGGTATGATCACATGGATCATGAGTGCCTGACCAGCCAAACAAATGATACGCAGACGGTTGAGGGACCACTAAGGAAGAGTTATAGGTTTGTGTGTGGTGGTCTTTAGCGCTACAGACGTGGCATGGGAGTAGGCTTATCGGTAGGTGGTGGAAGATAGTTTAAGGTTCTACCACAACCACCCATAGGTTCTCCACCACAAACATAGGTAATTGGCAGACATGGGTGACGAATGTTATCTCCAAGGATTATCGAACTTTTCCAGATTATCAGTAGATTTGCAGAGGTGGAGTACCACCTAGCTCATCCCCCACAGATACACCGGGGGCACAATTTTATCCACAAGTCATTGCTGAGAAGGTACATGAATGATCTATCACATGTCATTGACCGGGTCAAGATGGTTATCGATGATGGGGATACATTTGAGGAGTTTCCGATGGTGATATAGGATCTATAGTATTGGTTTTTTTGTGGATGGTTGACTCATCTAGTGCACATACGGTGGACGCAATGGAAACTCTAGGAGAGCACATTGCAGCGGGAGGCTGAGATTCATGCTCAGTACATCCAGTTGTTCATTTTTCCATGTTTTGTTTTATGGGGACATAAATACCTAAAGTGGGTAGAATTTAATTTCATAGAATTTCTGTACAATTTTTTTTATATTATATGGAATTCTTTTGAGAACACATGCTTTGACAGTAGGTGATTCCAAGGCCCAGTGGGCCTGGAACATAATTTTGAACTTTTTTAAGTTCCCATATATAAATGTGTGATTTGGTATTTCTAAAATTTGAACTAGTCCTCAAATCGAAATCCTGAGGGAAACATTAAATTCATAACAACATGATTCTCATAGAAATTAATTAAAATTGACCAATAACAGATGAATAGAAATGTTAATTTTCAGACTAATCAGAAAAATAATAAAATAAAATAAAAAACTTATTTCATTCCATTTATCACCATTATGTGGTAGACCAATGCATTGTAGTGTGGTGACGAGGGGAATTACAAGAATCCCTTTATTTACTGTTTATGTGCATAGTTTAAGATACGATGTTTCATAAATGAATCTATGTAACAACATGACGACACAATGTAATAGAAACATTGTGATGTGATTCCTTTTATTATGCTAACACATTGGAGAGTTGAGAATTAAAATCCAGGGATTCTATGACGAGCATATGAGCATGAATCCCTCCAACGACGAAGGATGATCTATGAATGAATCACTAGAAATGTTGACACCTTCTATAGAACGAGACCAGGATGATAAAAAATCCAACAAATCATAAATCTTCCTGGGTGTAGTACTTCAATATGATATTTCGATTAAGTTAGGGGCTTAATTCATTTTAAATTTTCCACTTTCATTATTCTAATTGAAGAACATATTTTTAACTATTAATAGTTTAATCATCAGATCATACATTATCGAAGGAGGGTGATGGTTCATGGGTTTCTTCAACAATAGTGATTAATAGTGGATATAATATCATTCATAAGCCTCTCATTTTCTAAAAATATAACATGGTGTGTGTGAGCTGACAAGATCTATGCTCGACCCCTCCATCTTGTGCGTTCATGGTGGATGAATTTTCAAAACAGTATCCAGACATGATCATGGCCTTTTCATGGAAGGCAATACCCCCCAAAAATATTTTAGGCTTAGTCAGCATCACAATTGGAAAACTAGTGTGGACCCCGACGTACGTGGTGTATTCTGTTAGTGTTCCACGATATAACATTGGGAGCATAGCCGCAACTGGAACCAGACGCGGCTGAGTGAAAGGGGCTGATGGCTGTGTTGGTGGCCTGTGGGGGAGAACGCGGCCAGAAGGCCATGCCGGTGGAGTAGCCCGCAACTACAGGCCATGTTTTTCAAAGGTGTGTGGTCTTTGACCATATTCCGGATCCGACTGGCTAGACTACTAGGTCGCATAGTGATAACCATGGACGTTCCATGCATCCGAGATGGAATAACAACCCTTTGTGACCACTGGGAGATCATGTTAGCAGCATGCAACTGCCTACAACATCTCGTCAAGGCGGACAAGCCATGGCCCATGTCGGACACACTGCCCGACAGACCAGACACACACCATGTACTACCTTACCACTGGAGGCCATGTTCTGGTCCTGTTGGGGCAACACACATGGCCGTGTGGGGGTGTATTGGAGGACGCATATTGCGGATTATGAAAATAGTGAGTACATTACATGTTATTCAAAATTACATTCCATGTACATTAATTTTTTATTTAAATGCCCTGGGGTCACGTCTAATTGCTAGAACTATATTTTTATAGGTTTTCATCATCCGAGAGAACTCGTACAAGTTTGATCCTTCTCTGAGCCCCAGAGTCTCAATCCTATATCTGATTCGACCGCTGTTGATTATGTTGGGATCGCCTTGGTAAGCTCTCTCTTCTTCTTGATCACTGTTTCATGATTTCTCTTCATTATCAATTTATCATACGTTGAACATTGAAGTAGTTTTTATACATATCTAGTGTTATAAGGCGATTACATCCTTGAGGTTCACATATAGCGATCACCCAACACCGAGGTAGGTGGATTGTGCCTTTTCGTTCAATGTATTTCAGTATTATGTGAAAATTCCACCAATACCCTTGGATAATGTATTTCATCTTTACCCTTTTTCACTTTTGGTTTACCTTCCATGCTTGTATGCCTATGTAGAGGTTAATTTGTTATGAATAGGGTTTATTTTTTATGATTTTTATATTTTTCCAATGCATGTTTTTTACGACTGTTGGG
Organism: Viscum album; assembly: GCA_963277665.1. NCBI lineage: Eukaryota > Viridiplantae > Streptophyta > Magnoliopsida > Santalales > Viscaceae > Viscum > Viscum album. Next base: position 472,598,333 of record OY728161.1, read on the forward strand.
TCATGTTTATCGTATTTCACTACCTTGCCTATTTTCTGTGCCTAGTGGTGTAGGGTGGAATATTTATATTCTTACATTATTGATATGTTATAGGCTGGTTATCCAAGTAGTTTTGTCTGTTTAAATTATCCATAATTCATTTCTATGCTCAATGACCTACATAGGGACGTTAGTACCTGTTGTAGTGGACTATTTGGGGAATTTAATGAGTGATCTTCCTACGATATTCTTTGAGCACTCTAGACTATATGGGGATTTGAACATGAAATCTTCCTCAGAGTGCCTTTTTTTTACTCTAAATTACCTTGAATTACTCTACAGTATAAGGGGAATTGACCAAGCGAGTTTCCTCATATAGTCTATGAACGACCTGGGCTAAATGGGAATTGACCGAGTGAGAATCCTTAGAGAGTCCTTGACCTTGGGCCATAAGGGGAGTTGACCATGAGAGTTTCCTCAGAGTGTCCTTGACTACCATAGACAATAAGGGGAATTGATTGTGAGTGCTTCCTTAGAGAGTATATTTATATATTCTTGTGATAGAACCAGAGGGGTTAGACTGAGTGTACTTCCCAGAGGGTTTCTTGCAATTGTTAGGTATGACTATAGGCGATGGGTTGTGAGTATACCCCAGAAAGTTACATGTTTCTATTTAGATGGTTTTTTAGTTGTTTCTTTATATTGGAACTATGGATTGGTTACTTCTATGTACTTTATTGTGTACTTATTTCATTACTTTTACCATCTAGATATTCATTTACTGTTAGGCACATATCATCAAGAGCTTGCCAAATGGAATTTAGTATCACACCCTATTTGGGCTATTCTTTTGGTTCCAACCAGATTATATTGATACCAGTGTAGACAATGGAAAACACCCTTCTACAATAGGAACTTGACTTGTTGGGGAGCTGGAATGCATGGGACCAAGCATAGGTTTGCGATATTGAGGATTCATTTATCTGTTTAATTTTTAATTTAGTTTAGCCTAGGTTGTATTCAGTGTTGTGATTTTTTGGCTGTTTTCCTAGACATATGTATCATGAATCATATTTTATATATGTTCTCCAGTTGGTTATTATTTCAGGATTTTGATATTTACTGTTGTTGGTTTTTACTACTTCTGCTATTGTATGTTTGTTTCTCTTCAAGTGTGATACTCATCAAACTAGGTAATAGTTTCTTCACTATCACACCAAATGCCATCGCTGCTAGTCAGCAGCCTCTAGCATTCTAGGAAATGCACTTGAGGCCATGTGACCAACCTTGTACGGGGCACCTCTGGGTAGAGTTCAGAACCGGGACATTACAAAGTTGTATCAGGGGGTTATTTTCTCTTGAATTACTATTTAGAGCCTTTTGAAAGGGATAGGACTGGAAACAACTTGGTAATAAGCTTTCCCCGGGAGTAGCTATGCTGTGTATATGGAAAATCCAATCTACCTCGTTTATTGAAATTTTTATGGTTTTCAATTTTACGGTTGATAAGATTTTCCCCATTAGGTGGGTCACATGTATTGTGTTGTTGTCATTATTGTTATTGAGGTTCTATTTTTGTCCTAACCTGATTAAATGTGGGTATTCCATCACATGAATTGTATAGGAACATGATATAAATCACATGTAATGCATTATTTCCTTGTCTTTTAAATGTATTAGAGATTTCATGTTGTTTTGATATATGTTGTGTATGATATGCATGCTGATGTGATTGATTCCTTGATAACAATTCTAAGTTTGATAGGGTATTTTTTTCATAATGTTTTGTTTGAATTAAATACAAACATTGGTTCTTGAGGTGTTATGGTCCCACATGAACAAGAATTTGGTGGATCATTTACTTGATTACCTTTTCATAACATCTTAAAGATTCAAAACATTGATTCATGTGGAGTATGGTCCCCCGCATATCTGAATTTGGCACTTTAATGTATGTGTTAGTGTTTTTATGGGTTCCAGAGTAGTTTCTATGGCTTAATGTTTGGAAAAACCCATAATACATGTCGTGTAGTTTTGAAAACACGCCATGTGTTCATCTGTTCTATATGAAACTATTTTTCTTCAGTACACTCCATGTACTTTATGTTCATTCCATCTAGTATCTAACCATATAATAGGCTGTGTGGTCAGAGACACAGGATATTGAAATCCATGTGGGAACACAATGTGTACCAGTTGTGCATGTCGTGTGGTGTTGACCTAGTGTCCACCTATGTGACTAACAACACGAATGGATAATACTTAAGTTGTACACACCGTGTTAGAATTTTCACACCATGTTGTTTGACTTAGGTAACCGTCCATGTCATGAACAACGCTCCTAAGAGTTATCCTTTCTCATACATGTTTTTTCCCTCTCGAACATTCCGTGTAGTTTCAGTCGGATAGTCGGTCTTGTAACTAACAACATGGTCAGTTTGGACTTATTAGTACACGTCGAGTCTATCTAGAACAGATCGTGTAGTGTAACCTGGGTACATATTCCATTTCACTTACAACACGTGTCGATGAAGCCTGTCTAGTATATGCCGTATCTATGTTGAGCACACCATGTAGTCTTGTATTCGGAGAGCTGTGTGGCTTAACCTTATAGAAGTACTCTGGCTGGGAATGAGGAATCATGTACACACCATGTATCAGGAAAACACGTCATGTGTTTGGGGTGTTATATGAAAACTTTTAGGTGGAGTACATGGCCATGTGAATGACTTAAGGGAACACGCTTTGTAGGAATTGTACACGCAGTGTAGGTATGATTTGTAAAACTGGAATGATTTCATTCTCCAGTTCCATTATTACAATTCTACTTTTCAGTCTTGATAATCATGATATAAAGTTTGTTCTTGACCTTGAAGTGTCATTCCACCAAGACGTCCTCTAGTTTTACGCTAGTTTCTAGACGGTGATCAGACACCAAATATGGTAGATCAGGAACATCTAGTAGATCCTCCAGTTGTTCCAGTCTAGGCACAAGCCGTTATACTTGACACATGAGATGATTCTCAGTTCAGAGAGGGATTTATAAGGATAATGAATATTTTCAGGGAGGGGCGTATCCATCCCCATCGATGGCAGAATTTACGCAGGACATTCAGCTGCATCATCCTACTACATTCTTAGGGGATGGAGGACCGCAGGCTGTAGAGTCATGGCTAGAAGTCACGCTGACTATTTTTTCGAATCTAGAGATACCACAATAGAAGAGGGTGAAGCATACTGCCTACATGCTCTAAGACACCTCCGAGAGGTTGGGTGATGTGATCTTACAGGCAGGACACCAGCAGTGTATAGCTTGGGATGAGTTTCGGCGCATCTTCTACGATTACATATATCAGTAGACCATGAGGTCAAATAAAGAATGAGATTTAATGAGTCCAAAGCAGGGTACTCTTAATGTTATTGATTATTCCCCTCACATCATAGATCTATAACTTTTAATGCCCATTCTAGGTGGGGATGATTTTCTCCTTGCATGAAAGTTTGATAATGGTCTGAGGCACGACATCCGATCGCATGTGAACATCTTCAAGTTGACTTCGATATCCTCTATCGTCAACAATGAACTAATCACGGAGCAAAATAGTAGGGATTCTAGAGCTGTGATCCAGGGCGGTTCAGTATCCATAGTATGTATTCCTCTTACAAATAGCAGTAACTGTCGCAGGAAGAGTACATGAAGAGATTGGAGTAGGCGGGATGCATCATCTGGTATCCATGTGGGGTTCTACCAGTGCGGGAAGACCAGGCATATGTGGCCGCATTGCTCGAGAGACAAAGTGGATTGCCGATCTTGCGGAATGATGGGTCACCTTTAGCACTTTTGTTAGATCTTCAAACTAGTATCTGGTGAAATGGGTTCTTCTATGATGTCACATTGAGGATCATCTCCACCAGTTTCTCACCAGTCATGGTACATGAGTTCTTCTGTCCATTCATGCCGAGGTGAAGGTCGTGGTTGTGGCGGCCAGTGGCCAGCCATTCAGCTGTAGTAGGGTGAATCAGCTCATAGTGGTCAGGTAGGGTCACATGGCTACAACATAGGTCAGACTATTACAGTGGAGCAGACCCATCAAGAGCAGGATCCAAGACCCTCTACAGTTCGAGTTATGATCTTAGTAGCCGCAGTTTTAGCTTTTTCTCTTTTCGATACAGGGGAATCCCATAGTATTATATTTACATCTATTGTGGAGAGCCTCATGCTCTGTATATTTTCTTCTACCAATTTATTGATGCTATACATTCCATTTGGGACTAGAATGACTAGTGTACATTAGTGCAGGGAGTTCCCTCTGGAGACTGGTGGGTGTCATTTATTTTGGGACCTCTATGTCTTCGAGATGAAAGGCTATGATGTAATCCATGGGATGGATTGGTTTGTTCTCTACCAGGTAGTCCTTGATTGTTATCATGATAGGGTCATTTTCATATCACTAGAAGGTGGTTCAATTCTTCATAGGGGCATGTGAGATGTCCAGTCGTGTAGAGCAGGACCTGAGTATCATGGATTCGATGAAGTTACATACCAAATTGCTAGTCTATATCTGGATGACCAGGGGACTTTATAGTTAGACATTCCCCCAGTTGTGGAGAATATAAAAGATGTCTTTATAAAGGAATTTTTAGGGTTTCCTCCTGAGCGTGAGGTAGAATTTTTGATTGATCTTGTTCCAGGAGTGGCACTGGTGTCCATTCTTCTTTATAGGATGTCTACACCAGAGTTGCGGGTTCTCAAGAAGAAATTGGTGGAGTTGCATGAAAATGGTTTCATCCGACCCAGTACATCTCCTTAGAGTTCGCCAGTCCTATTGTGAAGAAGGAAGACAACACCCTCATGATTTTTGTGGACTATCAGACGTTGAACTAGTTGACGGTCCTGAACTGGCATCCCTTGCCCAGGATTGATGATCTCTTTGATCATCTTCGAGGAGCCCAGGTGTTATTGAAGATTTACTTGAGTTCAGGTGACAATCATATTCGTGTTAGACCATCCAATATAGCTATTAGAGACGTCTGAGGCTTGTATGGTCTATACGAGTATATGGATATACCGTTCCGTCTCACGAACATGCTTGAAGTTTTCATGGAACTGATGAACTGAGTGTTCCATCCATACATGGATTCATTCATGGTTGTCTTCATGAATAATATCTTGGTGTACTCTCAAACATGACACAACCATGACACACATATTGAGATCATTCTGAGTACACTGAGAGAGCATTAGTCATATGGTTAGCTCTCAAAATGCCACTTTTGGATGGATGAGATTCACTTCTTGGGTGATGTTATCTCAGAGATAGGAGTATCAGTGGATCCAGAGAATGTGAGGGCAGTAGTCTCCTAGAAAAAGATGTAGAATGTCTTCAAGATGTGGTGTTTTATCGGGAATGCTAGATACTATAAGTGTTTCACACATGAATATTCACGCCTAGGAGCACTGCTGATAGGTTTGACTAAGAATGGTGAGAAGTTAGTATGGTTTGATTCTTGTGAGTCATCCTTTCAAGATGTGAAAGGGAGGATGTCATCAGCAATGATACTAGTCTTTCCAGTGCCAGGAAAGAGATATATTGTGTACTGTGATGCATCAGGTATCGGGTTGGGAGATCATCTTATGCAGGGAGAAGGAATCATTGCGTTCAGGACTTGGGTGTAGAGGCTACATGAGATGAACTACCCGACGTAGGATATGGAGTTTGAAGTTGTTGTTCATAGCATATGCTTTTGGAGACATCATCTTCTAGGAGAGAATTTTGTGGTTTTCTCTGACCATAGAAGTCTCATGCATATCCTCACTCAGCATGATCAGAATTTGAGATAACTATGGTGGTTAGAGTACCTACAGTATTTTAACATTGAGTCTGCCAACACACCGGGTAAAGGAAACGTAGTAGATGATGTGTTGAGCAGGAGGACTCAGATACAAGTAATTATAGAGGAAAGTAGTGAGTGGGAGCATATGAATCTATGCTCGGAGATACATTTGGATGTGCACAATAAATTGGGCCAGAGCATCCTTTCTTCTATAGTTGTTAACTCTACACTTCATGATCGAGTATAAATGAGGCAGCTATCTGATTTTGAAGGCCTATTCTTGTGGGAATGTGTGTTTATATAGGACCCTATTCCAATATGAACCATTGGAGAGGATGATCTATTGCGTTTCTGGGGGCGTGTATGGTTTTCAACAGACATATGTGAGGATCTGATGGAGTATTTTTATTCCTCTGTTTGGGTCGTTCATCCTTGTGTCACCAAGATGTATTGTCATCAACACCACCAGTATAGGTGGTCATGAATGAATAGGGATGTTGCTGGTTTCGTCCTGATGTGTTCCACTTTTCATTAGATGAATGCGGAGAATCAGCAACCAGTAGTGCTTTTACAGCAGTTACCCATTCCCGAGTAGAGAGGAACGATGTCACGATGGACTTCATGATAGGGTTGTTGAGGTATCCTCGAGGGAATGATGTGGTGGGGGTTTCCATTGAGAGACTCAAAAATATATCTCACTTCTTTCCAATCAATGTTACCTTCAATTTTGATGAGCTACGATAACTGTACATCTAAGAGATTGTACGTCTTCATGGAGTTCCACACTCCATCGTTTTAGACAGGGATGTACATTTTACATCTCGGGTCTGGAAGGGGCGCCATAAGGATTTGGATACATAGGTACTTTTGAGTACAACATACTATCTATAGACAGATAACCAGTCTGATTGTAATATTCAGGTGCTTGTGGACATGCTCTGGGCATGCATCTTGAATTTCGGAGGTTTTTGGGAGATGCACATACCTCTTGTAGTGTTTCATACAACAATATTTTTCATGAAACTATTCAAAAGTATCCTTATGAGGATTTGTACGTTATTCCATGACGATCAACCTTATGTTTGCTGAAGGTGGGAGAGATAGCTATGTTGGGACCTCGCCTTATTTAGGAGACCACAGAAAGGATAGATTTCATTCAGAAGAGGAAGGCTACTGCATAGTCTCGTCATAAGTCTTATGATGATCAGGGAAGATGACCTCTGGAGTTAGAGGTTAGTGATCCAGTTTTTCTAGGTGTTTCACTGAGGTTGGGACACATGAGGATTATTTGATAGTGACAGCTTTTGACGAGAAACATCTGCCCATTTGAGGTGTTCGAGAGAGTTTTTCTGGTTGCTTATTGGTTTCTGTTATCCTAGAGGTACCAGTCTATGCACGTTTTTTTCACGTTTCTCAGCTCCGACGTTAATTTTCAGACTCATCTCATGTTTTCCAACCTGAAGAGGTTGAGCTTGAAGTCTATTTGTCATTCTAGGAGCATCAAATCTGGATTTTGATCGCATTAAAACGGTTCACTTTGGTCGGTCTTTTCCTCTAGTACCAGTGTTATAACAGCACGGGCGGGTACATGACGATATGTGGGAGAGGGAAGCCAATGTACGAGATCTGTGGCCAGAGTTGTTCAGGATTTCTTCTTCTACGACACGCTAAGGAAATTTGGGGATGAATTTCATTATGGGGGGATATTTTTAAGAACCTGATACTTCATTTCATGTATGTTTTTTCTTTTCATGCCATTTTTTAAAAAAAATAAAATTTCAGGAAATTTTCAAAGTACATTCCCTATACCTTATGATTACACGCAGTGTACTACCATAATGCCAAAGGATGTGTGTTGGCCATGTTGTGGCCATACACAAGGCCGTGCATGGGTGTTTTGGAGGCCTCCTAATGCGGACTACATAAACAGTGAGTACATGCCATGTACTTCAAAACTACATGCTGTGTACTTTCATTTTTTATTAAACGCACCCGGGTTGCGTCAAAAAGCCAAAACTATATTCTTATAGGTTTTATTTTTCCGATAGTACCCGTACTATCATTATCCTTCTCCGAGCCCCGAGACTCCATCTGATCTATGATTTTACTTTAGTTGATTGCGTTGGGATCGCCTCGGTAAGCTATCACTTCTTCTTGATCTTCAATTCATTATTCCTATACTTTCTCATGTTATTATCCATTGAACATTATAGATGTTTTTTATAGATCTTTGGTGTTCTATGGAAATTCAAGCCTCGAGGTTAACATATAGGGATCTCCCAACACTGAGGTAGGTGGTTTGTGCCTTTCCGTTCATTGTCTTTGAGTATTATGTTCAAATTCCACCAATACCCTTGACCTAGGTATTGTGTGTTTACTATTTGACACATGTGGTTTACCTTCCATGTTGGTATGCATGTGTAGAGGTTCATTGGATATGAATATGATTGATTTCCTATGCTTTGGATTTTTTTCCCATTCGTGTTCTATTCCAAACCATTGGGTGATGTTTAGCCTATTTGGCCTCCATTCTTATTTTTCATGCCTAGTGTTGCAGGGTGGAATATTTATATTCTCATTGGAATGATATGTTGTAGACTGGTTAGCCAAGTTGTTTTTTAGGTTTACTTTGGCCATATGGAATTTTTATTTTCATTAACCTACATATGGCTATGAGAATATGGTGTAGTGGACTATACGGGGAATTGATCGAGGGAGCTTCCTCATAGAGTCTTTCAGCTCTCTAGAAAATAAGGGTAATTGACTGTGGGATCTTCCTCAAAGAGTCTTTGTATTACACTGAATTACCATGAATTACTCTAGACAATAAGGGGAATTGACTGACTGAGCTTCCTCAGAGAGTCCTTGACCTTGGGGCTATAAGGGGAATTCACTATTGATGCTTCCTCAGAGACTACTTGACTACTGTATACTGTAAGGGGAATTGACTGCAATTTCTTCCCCAGAGTGTCTATTTATATATTCTTGATACAGTACCATAGGGGTTAGACTGAGTGTATTGCCTAGTGTATTGACTGTACTTTTTAGGTAGGAATTGAGGGGATGGGCTATGAGTACTTCATAGAGGGTTACCTTTTTGTGTTTAGAGTCTTCTTTAGATGTTGCATGATATTGGAACTGTGTATCAGTTACTGCTAACTAAATTCCTGTGTACTGAATTCCATACTTTTACCTTTCATATATTCACCGAATGTTAGGAATAGATCTTCGGGTGATTTCCTATTAGTATTTAGTCTCACACCTTGTTTGGAAATGATTTTGGGTCCAAAAAGATTATATTTCTTCAAGTGTAGACAAGGGAAAACGCCATTCTACATCAGGAACATGAATTTCTACAGAGCTTGAGAGAATGGGATTAGACATAGGCTTACGATACTGAGGATATGTTTATCTATTTATTTTGTACATTGGATTAGCACTGGTAATGTCCAACATTGTGACTTGTTTGGCTATTTTCCTAGTCATATGTATCATGCATCATTTTATATATATGTTCTATAGTTGGTTATTATTTAAGTCTTCTGTTATTTATTATTTTTGCATATTTACTGCTTCCACTATTGTATGTTTGTTTCTCTTTAGCTTTTTTACTCTTCTAATGAGGGAATAGTTTCTGCACTATCACACCCAAGGCCCTCACTGCATGTTGGTAGCCTCTGGAATTTGGGGAAATGCGTTTGAATCCATTTGACCAACTGGGTATTGGGCGCCACTGGGTGGCTTCCAGAACCTGGATGTTACACATGGACCCAACAAGCTCCATTTTGGAAAAGTTTCAATATCATGCAAACCAATCATCCATTTGATTATCCATTTACACTATTTGAACCCTCATGATGAGGTAGATCTTTTAGAATAATTTTTTAAGGCTGTAATGAATTTTGAAATTCACAAAATGTGTTGGGTAGTAGTTCTCTAAATATCAAGTGTGCTACATGCAGAAACAATGTGGTTGGATGGGACCTAAAAAATACTAATGAGTAACCCTGTGAGGATATGATATTATGGCCTAGTTCGGATCATCTTCTATGAGAGCTGACAAGTGCCCGATGGGGAGTGTTTTCTTGTGTGTCCTGGAACACCCATGATACCCAACAAGTGGATTACTGTAGTTGGCCATAGGTGTGAAGGGGATTCTGTGTGATCCGACATGCCCATAGTGGGGAGAGGCTTCTGTGAATCCAAGCATACCCACGATACAATTCAAGGATGATTACCATATAAATCCTATGGTTAGTGGGTAGTGGATTCTCTGTGACCCCTATGGACCACTATATTCAATGAGGAGGAGTTCACTAGCGTCCCACATTGTTCAATGATGTGAAAATGGTTCTACTATCATACTCTATAATATACCAAGAGTCATTTTTTCTTGCTTCATGCTTATTCTTCATGATTATGAATTTTCTAATTCTTATAGGATTTCTTTGTGGTCTATCCATTGTTTATTGGGGTCCCCTACTAAGTATTTTCTTATTCACCCCCACATGGGCTTTGATCGAATATGTTTTGTCTCGTGCAGATGATTGAAGCTTCGACAGAGGACTTGGTGGCCATATAGTAGGAGGGGACCAATGAGATCGAGAAGACTTGGCATACTCTTACAACATCAAGTAGCTACACTACTCTTACACATCATGTGTGTTTTTCAGTGAATGGCTATCCATATTTTCTTATGTAATTTCCTATTTTACAGTTACTCTTTTGTTGGGTTTGAATACTGGACCGTCTAAATTTCAGTTGTAATTGTGATTGGTGTTTGTTTAGTGGCATGCATGAATACTTTTCCAGTATTGGAATGTGGTAGTGTGTGTGTTCGTAAAGGTACTGAGGAAAATTCATCCCACTAAAAAGTTTACACATTCGATTCTAGACAAAAACCATTGGTCTTTGAGAGGCAGGCATGGGGTATGTCATGACATAGGACCCATGGTTTGGGTCGTGAAAAATGAGAGTATAAATAAAATTTATGTATCTTATAAGTATATTCATGGTATATTTATATCATGGAATAAGAAGATAAATGTTTTTTAAATTATTAATTATTTGTTTTCATTTTTTATAATCCTTCAATTATTTAATTAAAAATTTATAATTAATATAAAGATACAAAATAAAATCTATCTACTTAAAATAGATTCATAAATTACTAATTTTGTTTTTCTTATGATTATGGGATTATTTTATGAGACTTTAATTATTATTTCAAAGTGTTACAAAATTAGTTATAATAATAAAATTGGTACTTATCAAATAAATTATGACATTAAATGAAAGATATATTTTTCATATATAAAATTGAAATAAAAAAATCTATTACATTTTTGGGTTATAAATGTCAAAAAATGGTTGGGGTGAATTTTTTGTATATTTATAAAATACCTGATTTTTTTTAATATTAAAATATTGTAATTTATAATGTATACACATTAAAATATAAATAAACTATTCCATGAATCATGACAGCTTTAAGAAAAAAAATATAATTTTCATTAATTATTATTATATATTTCTTGATATATTTCTAAATATACATAGCCTTGACCAAAATTGATAATCTAATGAATATAAAAATGAGAAAAGACCCACATACTCTAATATAAATACCACCTCTCGCAACCTATTCTCCTCGCTCCTAAAATCCAAGTAACATTATTGATTTCTACCAAAATATCTTACCAAGAATCTTCTCCATGTCATAAACATACTGGTCTCACCAACATTCCAAAACCATGGTCTATAAGTTGGTTATGTAGGAGGAGAATTGAATGGGTTAAATCGTCCATCATTTTTTATTATTTCATTTTAAATTATTTTTATTTTCTTATATTCGCATCACTTACTCTTTTATAAGTGGCATGAAAACATTAGTATTGTACATATACTACAAATAGATCATGTTTATGGAATAAATCAGCATCATCCTTCTTATCCTCTCCCTTTTTTTCTAAAATTTATTCATTTTTTGTGATGTGTCGATTTACCAACATCGTGGATGATGTGTTTTCAATTACCATTACCTCATTCAATGAAGTTCATAAAAAAATAATACGGGTAATTAAGATTTTATTACTCATATTATAGTCTATTTAATGTTTTTTAACCCTTATATAATCAGTTCATTAAATATAATTATCTATGATAATGATCATTGTAACAACCACTAATGCAAACTAATTCATTTCAACCATTTATTTATCTAATTATTCATCTTTATATGATGAATCAAAATAAAATATTAATTAAGTATCAATTATGGAAACATATTAAAACAATTTTATTCAAATTCTTGTGTATTTATTCCATCCGATTCGATAATCCGTAATAAACCAACCGTGGAACCCATGAAATAAATGCACCAGAAACAATATAAATGAGAAAATATTATTTATAACGAGGTTAAAAGATGTTATGAGAATATCATATAAGTTATTATAAATATTAATAAAATAATTTAATATATTAATAATAATATTTAAACCATTATACCAGTGTTTTGAAGAATTTTTATGTTAGGGGAGCCTCATGTAATGGAATTCTTAACCCAATTTCCATTCCTTGAGTTAAACATCGACTTCATACAAATTGAAGTAAAAAATTATTTATGTAATGAATGTTGTTTATATTATGTTTTGTCATGTTTATTTATAGTTTATAAACATAATCCTTTCATTGTTTTAATTTTCACATTAATTAAATGGTATTTGTACAATACTTCTCCTTTATAATCATCTTTTAATATTCTATTTCGATATAATTTAAATGGGTATTTTTAGGAATGATTTATACATTTAATTTTATGTTATGGTTCATGGGAATTGATTATGAAAATGTTTGAAACCATTTCCTCCCTTATATTAATTTTTTTTATATTGGAGGTTAACCATATGGTTACTCCATGTGTAATAGTAAAGGTTACACCATAAGGTAGATGTGAGGGCAACATTATAAGGTATTTGTGAGGGATAAATTGTAAGGTAGTTATGATAGTTAAAAATCATAATGTAGTTGTGAGTTTTACAAAACATATGTTTTTAATTTCTTTAGAATCCTTTATTATGTTTTATTTAAATATCATGATTTAATAATTAATAAATATGATACATATTTGGTTAGAAGCATGTCTTTTAGAGAAATATTTCATATGTTTATAAGTATTAATTTACTAACAGATTATTACCATCAATTTCTATCCCCTTTTTATCTTTCTGATCATCGCAAGTTTGAAAATTTTTCATAGGGTTTATGTATAGGTAAGGGGAGAGTAGAAGACAATATAAATTTTATGACGACATTTCCTGAAATGGTTTCGTTTATTATCAAAAAATTATATTATGAAAAAATGTATATTATTTTAGTTTTATCAAAAAAAAAATTGGATTTATAGTTATGAATTTTCTCCCAAATCATTAAAAATATAAACCAATAAAATTTTGGGAATGTAAATAAGTGAATTCTAAAATAATTTAAGAGGTTATGTAATGTTTATGGTTGGTTCCATATAAGATGAACAAAACCAATTTTAATGAATTAATGTTTTTGAAAATTTTGTTAGACCCAATGAAATATTTCCTATAAGAACTAAATGGTCGGTTAGAAATAAGGTTGATGAATCTAACACAAAATAATTATAAAGTCTACTGAAATTATACAAGGGGAGTGTTTGGAAGAAAGTATTGACAATGGGGGAACTATTTAACCAATATATTATCTTAGAGATATTATAATACTTCTTTAAATTATATCACAACTAGATTTAAAACTATATCAAAAGGAAGTCAAAAGTGAATTCATGAATGGGTAAAAAATTAGGGATTATTATGTATAATAAATCATTGAGGTCAAAACCATAATGCTCCAAATCAGGATTTAAAATTACCAAAAGAATTATATTGTTTAAAACGTTTACCTAGAGATTACTGTTATAGGATCAACACTTTTATAATTTATAATGTATTTTAAAAGGAATAAATGATCCTACAATGTTTATAAAGTAATTTTAAAATATTTTTTAGTTGTTAATATTAATTTATATTCTATTATATTTGGATGATATAAATATTCATTATGTAATGAATTTTCTAAAATAATGAATATCGAATTTTGAAAAGTGTATAATCGATGAACTGATAATCATTATTAGTTTTATTTTTTAAAAAACAATGAAAGAATTATTTTAAATCAATGTTAATATAATAAAGTCATTTTTAAATGTTTAGGTTTTTATATCACTAAAAGTATTAACACTCTTATAAGTACCACTAAAAGTTGGATCATAATGACATGGGGAAATCATTGGATCAAACTAGTTATAATAGAATGATTTGAAGTCTTTTGTACTAAATGGATAGACAACTAGACATTATGTTTTGTGTGTGTATAGGTGCTCATTTTCATGAAAACCCCAATGGGTCACACATAGTTATTGTAAAAATTATTTCTAAATACCTCAAGTATACCATAAAATTTTGAATTTATCTAACATAGTTTTCATTGATTTTACATACTATATTATTCAGATGTGAATTTATATAGTTACAAGGTAGATATAAAAATAACATATGGAACATTTCAACATTTGGGAAAGACTCTAGTTTCTTGTAATAATTAGAAAAAAATAATAATTTTCACAATGTACTACTAAAAATGAATAAATATATTATAATAGATGATGTTCTTAAATATTATCAATGAAACTCACACTGTTAGATGATGGATTTTAGTTCCAAAATGTACCCATAAATTGTTACAACCAATGTTCTATAAATATATGAAAAATAATTTAACTCACTCTTGAATAAACAATGTTTATATAAAGAATAGCATTTTTAGATATCATTTAAAAAATGGAGATATAAAAATTATATACTTTTCAATTAGACATCACATTTCTCATACATTTATTAAGACATTAAATTATGAGAGAATATTCTACATAAAACAATAATTAGAAGGATTAATTTTTGTTAAACTGAATTTCATGAAACCACTGATGGAGTTTATAAGTCATTATAGTTTATCCACCATTAGAGTTTATCCATCATTAGAGTTCACTCACCACTGGAGTTGAGCCACATTTGGGATTTTCCCAGCATTGGAGTTCACCCACTACTGGAGTTCACCCTCCATTAATAGATCACCCACCACTGTAGTTCAACCATCATTGGATTTTACCCACTAATGGAGTTTATGCACCATTTTTGTTTCCCCATCTTTTCTAATGAATTAAAATTATGTTTGATTCATTGTTAATTTATAAAATTATGGATAAATTTATATTTTTTGTACAAATTAAATTAAAATTTATATTCTTTATTTTTGAATCTCTAAATTAATACAAATTATGGAAATTGTCTAATTTTGGAACACACACACACTACCTCCCACATGCGGTTTCCTATACAGTTTACTTTCTACTTTTCTCTCCGGACCATTCACCTTCCCTCGACCTCATATGAACTATCTAAATTACTCACAATTGAAAAATTGAAGTGAGTAGTAGTGTCGTATCTGGATGAGTCACATACTATAAATAAATTCATAAGAGATTCATGAAGAACTGTAGTTGATATGTGAAACCCCTGACACATGAATCGAATAGTGATTCCTTTCATGGAAGTGAATACAGAGTGGATGTTGGTTAGAAATTAATTTCCAAATAGATTAGTTTAATACATGGGATATGAAGTGTTGTTTTTTATAATGTTATGTTGTTCTATTTGAGGATAGTGACTCAGTTTTATTCGAATATTTTTATTATCATTGGAGAAAAAAAATATTCTAAGGAGGATAAATTGGAAGAATGTTTTTTTATCATTAGGTTGATGTAACATTTTATCAAAATTACCTCATGAAGGTGTTTCAAATGACTATTAGGGATTGATTTCAATTAATATTGATTATTATAAATTGGAGGATTAATTAGCTAAGTTGATTGGAGAATATCATTTGAAAATACTTTCTGAAAACATTTTTGAGGGCCATTTTTGTTTATTATTCCAATTTATTCTACACATGTTGTTCTGGATAAAGTGGGATTTTAGAATAATGTGTTTCCATGATTTATACATTATATAAAATATAAAAATGTATAATAAAATTAATCTGTTTAGGTACCAGATGGATTACATTATAGAAATATTAAAAATATATTTTATATCGAACTCATTTATTCTTACCGAATTCATTTAGGCAATGTTGGAGGACAAGGAAATCATATACGGGGAAGAATAAACCAAGTTGAACTGTATATATTTATTCCTGAACTATTTTATATATAAAAGGATGAAAATTAATTGGTACACCTAAAATGGGAAATGTGTTTTGATGATGATAATATATATTAGGATTCAATCTTATTGATCACCCTATAGAGAAGAAAAAACATTTAGATCCCTGCATGGATCTGGATAATGTGATATAATATTTATATTAGGAATAGAAATAATTAAAGGATTATTATTCTTCTAGTGATGAGGATAAAGAGTTTTCAACTGAATCCGGTACCGATCCTTAGCTTCCCAAACTCCCAACTATCAAATTTTGGGCACATAGTCATCATTGATACCTATCTCTTATCAAACTAAGGTTACTTAATATGTATAGTATAATTGTTATTATATATAATCTGATAATGAAATGGTAAAAAATTTAATTGATAAAAATAATGGATAGAATTAAGAAGAAGAAGAAGAAGAAGAAGGTAAATATGATGGAAATTACCATGGGGTTGGATGTGATGGTGGTTTTGACAAAGATAGGCCTGATGATCATTTTATTTAACAATTAATTATTTCTTATCTATGTTTTTTGGTTTATTATTGGTATAAAGAGAGACTGAGATTATTTCGTGTTATTGATAGAGTATCTAGAGTTGAGAGGGGATCATTATTTGAGGTGATGGAATCCTTATAATAGGATAGTCACCCAGTTGACCATGCCAATGGTGAATCGATTGAGACTAAACATGATGCGTAGACAGTTGATGTGAATATAGATGATGAGTAGATAGCTATAAAGAATATATCTATTTATAATAATTTTTTATCTTTTGAAAGATTATATTAAATCATTTTAGAAATGGGGGAATAAATCTATTTATGTAATACATGGTTTGAAATATATTGAATCTGATATTGTGCCGATTATAAAAAATGATATTTTATTCTTAGGAACTATTTGAATGGTGATGTTTCCTAAGGGATAAATGGTGTACTGGATAGATGTAGGAGGATTACATCAAAGATTTTCATCAGATATACCTACCATATTCGAGCCTACAAAATCATTTTCTCTTAAGAGAGATTCAATAACCTTGCATGATGTAGTTTTTTCTTCTATGAAAATTGATTTGGTTAGTAGATCCATTCAGTATTATTTTAGATAAAGGAATATTTATGAAATTGTGGGGATTTCGAATAACCAAACACATTTAATCACTACTATCAGTGAGATATATTCTTGATATATTATTGAGGGAGTGGTACCCTGCATTTATCTAATGATGATGCATCACATTCCGTATTTGGAGATAGAGAACAATAGAAATTTATGTGAGCTAGAGTCCATTAGATAAGTAATAGAGTATATGATAACATAAATTTTATATCAATTTGGATTCTTTATTGGATAGTTTGTAGAATATTCATTATATGCCATCTACTCTGGGTTCTCCAACTCCATTTCCTGCTATTGATATTATAAATAAGTTTTTATAAAAGATACTTGAGATATTTCAGGAGATTTCCCTAATATCCCTCAAGAGTGTTTGAGAAACATTAACAATAATAATGACCATTTGTATAATATGTTCCTGGAATTATTCAATGATGTCAATACAGATAGAGGGAAAATAAAAAATGTAATAAATAATTTCCATTTATGGTTATAGACCAATTATGATCTTAAATCTCACATTATGTTCCTTGATGAGGACCACATGATTCTTACAGTTACTCAAACCATCAAATTACAGTTCAGTCTACTAAAATTATGACCCATTTGCTCATGTTTTCAATGTAGTAGAAAAATGAAAATTTTCATTACACTTGTAAGTGGATGGAACACCATCATAGACTTCATCAATAAGATGAAACCCTTATTTCATGTTTTTGGTTTATTAAATCTAGATCATTATCCAATTCAAATGAATGATTTTCTCACTCATCTTGACACTACAATTACTATTTTCAGAGATGGTATTACACACGAACGATAGTCTCATTTACCTAGATCGTTTTAAATTATTATCTTCACTCCTAGAAAAAAATTCCTACATCAAGATGTGATTATTATTCACGTTTCTCCTTATCAACATGATTTTCCTATATCCCCAACTATAGTATAAACATCATTAATCTTTGTTACCTCTTCTTATGATAAGGGAAATAAAACTGATTTTTCCTACCACATAGTCTGAGCAGAGTATATATTATGATTTTAATGATATGGACTTATTTGGGACCTTTATTTATTTTTTTGGATGTAATACAATTTATCCATTACTTAAATTGATGTCCTGATTTTCTTCATATTTTTCATCTATAAATTTACAACTTTTATATTCATTTTTTGATAATACCAAAAGGGTATAATTATTATGAAAATTTTTTATTTCATTTTTATATATGTGGTGCATTCATTAATGATATTCCTTGATATAATACCTTTGATTCCAGTTGTTTTTTTCTATTAATTTCATACACGTTATTTTAACCTCTTTATCATTATATGTTACATAATTTCTATGATAAATTTTTATTGGTCAAATAAAATTTCAAACCCTAAAATTATATTTATAAGGTATGTAGATAATATATTCTCAACATATGATTATTCTATAAATGGTATTTATAATTCTATGTTTTCTTATTATTATAAAGGGTAAAATTGTTGCCACATCATTGTTTAAATTCTCAGAACTTCTATTAATTAAGTATTCAATTGATCCGATATTTTATAACATAATTTTATTATATAGGGTTGTATTGGAAAATTTTATTATGTGTTGAAAAAGATAACCACTAAGGATGAGTCACCACAAGAATATAATAACCACTAATGATGAATCACCACCAAAAAAGATTCACCATTAAGGATGAGTCACCCCCATGAATGTCTCACTACAAAAAATTAGTTACTTCCACACTTGGATCATGACAATACATAACCTATTATTGATGATGACCTACCATTAGAAGAATCACCATGGAGACGAGTCATTGATGAGATGAGTTATAGTTTTCATAATTCACTCTATATATGTGTCACTACTGAAACATAGTCACCTTAAAAGATGAAATACCATCAGATTAGTCATTATTGACAATGGGCTACTTAAAGATGACCGACCATTATCATGACTCACCATTGGGTTTTCTCACCACTACACTATTGTTTCCTCTGCCCTAACTCAAAATCCTTATTTTGGGGCAATTTAATTATATGTTTCTTAGGGTTATATTATCAAATATAACGATGATGAATAAATTATTCATTATTCTTAAACTATTGAAAGAAACATTATATGATGCCTGATCATAGTAAAAGGATTTAGTAGAGTTGAGTGATTCTTTTCAATAGAGAATGGATCCTTCGTGATTATTTAGACAAGATATATATGAACTCATTCATGATTTCTGAGTGAGAATATATGATCTGTTATGCCATTTACAAAACAGTATTACATGAATATTTTTTACATTCATATGTCAATGGATGGATGTAGAATATAAAACCACTTGTTTAATTCCAAAAATCAGAGAAATGAAAGATTATGATACTCTTGTTCATTTATGTTTTTTTATAAATGAATTTGAATCCTCTCTAACACACATACATGGAGACTAAATAATTAAGATAATGTCAAAAAGACCCACAATTCATTTTCTACATTTCATTACCTTTTAGATTTTTATTGCAATTAATCTCATTTAGTTTGTGAATTACCCTATTAATTTAACAAACTTTTTCTTATATAATTTAATTATAAAATACAAGAAATATTATTCACTCTCATTATATTTTATTTTACAACTATTTTTTGGAATACTACCCTGTGAATCTTCTATTTGTTTTATTTCCAAAAATATTATAGAAGAGGTCCCAACATGTGCAAGAAAATATGTAGCTACTGAATTTAAAATTGATAAAATTAGTGGATAATTATTTTATTTATATAATATTCTTTATAGATATAGAATTTCATGTGAAGGGGATTGTGTCTTGGATTGAGAATGATCCACTTGTTTTAAGTTCTCTATGTGATTTTATATTTCATTTATAACATTTAAGTAGAATATATTTTATAATTTAATCAAAACCATTTCATAGATAATTAATCTCCACTAGAATTTATATAATTATTCAATTATGTTTTTAAATTTGAAAATTATAATTATTTTCATATTATATTAACTGAGAAATTACCAACCATTGAGGAATATTTTAAACGAACAGAACATATATCGTTCTATGGTTTTTATTAACCGAGAACATTATTTTTAATTTGTGGAATTTATTTAAACATTATTTGAAGAAAATTTATTAAGTCTTTAATTAACTCCCCTCTTGATATAATAACTCAAACCAACATTATTTGTGTCTGCTTATTTTATAATTATAAAAAAGGAAACATATTTATAGATATTGATATGTATATATATGTATATATTTTTTATTTTTATATATGTACATTTATAAATATTTAAAATTATATATATTTTTATAGAAATATATATATTTGGATTTATATATAGTTTTGTGGATTTGGTTTTAATCCATAAAACCTTAAATATATTTATATGTATTTATGTATATTTATGCACAATTATTTATATTTATGTGTGTGTGTGTTCATTACGAGGATATATATATATGTGTGTGTGTTTATATATATATATATATATAAATATATATTTAAATTTATATATTATTTTATAAAGTTATGCATATATGTTTTTATTAATTTTTTTATATTTTTTTATATTTGTATATATATATATATTAATATGTGTTTATGTATGTTTAAATTTATTATGTTGAGGTGTATTTATACCACAGACTCACACAAGAACACATTTATATGGATGTGTATATATATATTAGTATATTTTTATGTGTTTATATATATATATTTATCAATAAATATATTTTATTATATAAATTTTATTTCAAATTAATTTTTTTAAATATAAATATGTATAAATTTATATTTATTGATATTCATATATATTTTTTATACTTAAGTATATATAGATGTATTTATATATATTTATATATATTTAAATATATTATATGGTCATATATCCATAAACATATATATGTGAATATTAATATTAATATATATTTATATTTATATTTATATGTTAGTATTGATTTATATTTATGTAGTTATATATATATATATTATTTTCTATATTTATATGATTTTATATATATTTATATAGAATTTTACCTATCCTCAAACACGATTATATAAATATATATATATATATAAACAGACACACATATATATGTATATATATTGTTATAAATCACCCTCATAGATTTTTTTGATGATCACAAACACATTTTTGAATTCAGAAAATGTCATTAGTATTATTTTTAACTATCATTACCAAGTATATATTTATGTTTTTAATTGGTTAAATTATGGGTGAACGGGGAGATTAGAAGGACATTTGTGAAGGCCATACCATTTGCTACCACTAGCCACCTGGAAAACAAGATAAAACCACCATAGCAACATAAGTTCCTCCAGATACCTAGTGGTTCTCAAAGGAAAGCTACTGAGGTCTATACTAGGTTATAAAAATATATAATGTCGACCAACCGATTGGTGGGATGATAATGCTAGCCAATTGTGTCATGTTAGTATATCTAGGTAGGATTGATGGTGGTCATCAATGTATTACATGAACCATTGACACCTCCTACTGAACCTAGAGACCACATGATCTTATAAATTCATCTTAGGAGTGGCATGGAATAAAGTCCAACGATCTTCCACATACATCAATTATATATAGATACTCAGGTATGGTCATTAGTTAGTAAATAAGCATAGAACATGAAAATTTACTACAGTAAATCAATGAAATAAAAATGTGTAGAAAATAAATTTTTGAAATGGCCAATTTTGGTGGGGTTTTAAGAAAATATATAAAGATTAATTAAAGATGGTATGAGAATAATAATCTCATGAAATTAACATTAATTTTTTTCTATAATAATTTGATTTAATTTAGAAACCATAGATGGAAATAAAAAATTTCATTAAGTGATACATGAAATGAATAAAGAAAATAATTATTTTCCATTTAATTTCATCTTTTTAACAAATAAAATTCGGGAGGGAACACTTAAACCATCAACAACCGGAGAAATAAAATGTTTATTAAACATGTTAGATTTGTGAGCTAACTGTATATATAATATATATAATGTTATTAAAAATAATTGAGATATAAATGAGGGAAAAAGAGTTAAATAATAACAAAAATACAATATTGTGGGATGGATTGATCCCTTACCACATGTCAAAATTATTTCATCAATTATACATAACCTCATAAATAGGTAGAGACCACTGAACTAAATATAATGAAGTATCCCATATTTAATATTAATACGTTAATGATATTAAATTAGATTTTTCCGCTAAATATTGAAAAAATCCCTGAATTATTTATTGCCTGTTTTAATACAATAATAAAAAATGTAACAATGAATAAATTAAATGAGAGTGATAAATTTACCTCTACATATAATTTGGATGAACAAATCTAAAATATGATAATAATTGGATGTTACATGGAACAGTGAAGATGAATGAATAGATAAATTGAATGAATGATACACAAAATATTAGAAATAAAATTATAAGAAGGTTCTAATTTAAAAAAATAGAAGCATTAATTTTAATAAGTAATAATTTGAATAAAACAGATTTTTATCAGGTACCCACATGTCATCAACATCATTCCTTGTACCCCTTAGTTCCCACTTTAGGGTCACTATTTACTCTGTGGACCCCATAGTTCTACACCCCCATTACCTACCTCCAACATGTACCTAAATGTAAGAAACTGGATACACAATAAAATTAATAAATTTTATATATTTCATAGAATTAGTTCTGTTTTCAAAAAATAGCCATAAAATTCCCCATCAAGATCTTTAATATTGATAATTTGTAAAAAATATTTTTTGAATAAAACGATAAAAAATGAATTAAAATAAATAAGTATTTGTGAACTCCCAACAATAGGGTAGATCTTCCAATATATATATCAACATTCCATATCTGTAAATAACAAATACCATTAAGAATTAATATCAATCTATCTATACTATCTCTCAATAGAAATATGAAAAATCATTCACTACAGAAGACCAGTTTCTCCATTTCACAAAAACTGAAATCCATAGAATGATCCATTTTAGAGAACTACTTATTACTTTAATTACATATCATGAAATAAATTTACATCGTTAATGTTGATCACATGGGAGGGATATAGTTTTTATCCCAAAATATATGATATGTAAAATACATTATTTCTATCATTGAAAATATATAGATAAACTAATATATATATACAATTATACTCAACCTTCCTATAATTTCTATAGACCAAAAATATTTGGGAACTATTTTAATCTTCTTTAAAAACTACGATGTCCAGACTAGGGAGACATCCTCACAAAAACACAAAAAATGATCTCATTCTTAAGTGGGAATATTTTCTTATTTACATATTAACAAATCAGACTCAGTATAGTTTTAAAACACTTCAATATATACTGATATTCTTTAATATCTAATAAATTGGACTTGATCCAATAAAAAAAATCTCCCAATAACAGTAACCTACATATAGATTAATTATGTGACAACACATCCAAGGCCTTGAAGGGATCCATATAAATTGATATATTATAAATTGTCTTATTAGAAAACTATAAATTCATGTGATGAATCTTCAAAAAATATATAAATCTAAGACAGATCCTTGTCTAATGGCCTAAATAATACTAATACTACCCTTAGAATTTACATTATCTTGATGAATATATGTTATTCTATCATCCACTTGAGTATGAGGAACAATATGTAGAATACTATAGAAGACATATATGAACATGGAACACATATTTGAACTGATACTTCACAAAAAACCATTTAACTAGATAGTCTTTCAGATAAAAAGAGTCATTACCCTAACAATAAACTTGAACACTCTAATCATTGTAAAATTAATGAATTATATTAAATTTTCTACATTAAATAATAACAAATAACTAACAACTTGACCCTAAAATCGCCATTAAAAAACTACCATCAAGTTATCACATTTCCTTTTTAGAATATATAGAAAATGTAGACAAATTACAGACTCATATGCACAAATTCCAACTCCTGATAAGTTTTGTATGAATAAACTCACTACATATATATTCATAACGGGATTCCAATATTATTTATAAATTCCCTAATATATCCTTTTATACCATGGGTGAACAACTAATTTTGAGGAATGTGGATTCCACATCAAATACACTAATATTAATATTGAATAAAAGTGATAGACTCTAAAATAATCTATCAACTTTTACTTCATTTATCAAATAGGTGGTATATCCTCACTATATATATATATAATTCTAAATCTATTTGAAAATCCAAATTAGAGAGCTGAATCCATTTCACTATATTATAGAGTGAAGAGTTAATAACCAAATATTTTAGAGTTACCCTATATAGAAACTCGTGTACATGGAGATTCATATTCATGATTAGCATCACTGACTTCCACGTACTGCCCATATCTTACACCACCTAAGAATTATTATTTTACCTCATATAATCAACCACAACAATCCCTCTCCATACGATATATTCTTCGTTGAAGTCCCAAAAATATTGGACATCAAACCACTATCTCTTCAAAATGGATATATCATCTGGGAAAAATATTTAACTCAAAAAACTTTTCATAGAATAAAATATAAATATATCCCATAATATTTTATGTAAAAAACATCTTAATTCATGAAATACTACTTATAAATATAAATAACGGCTTATATAATTATTCTCATGGGGATTCAATCAATTGTTTTCAAAACTGACTACAACCGTATAATAAATCTAAATGATTTCTAAACTAGCCAATGATGAATCATTATATGGGTTATACTTTATTAATTTAACTGGTATTCTCATTATTTTTGTAGACATAAACCTTCACTTATAATCATTGATTTATTCAACACATGGACTAGACCACCGAGACATCACCACCTTCTATATTAGGTTTTTCATCTACATGACCAATTATTGGATATATTAAATTAATTTATAATAGCATTATTCCATATATATGAATATAGAGATCTTGACATCCTTTTTGAGTCACTCCTAGAACATATTATCCTCAATGTTCTTATGATAAAATGATAAAATTTCCAAAAATATTTCACGAACTGTGAAAGAAAACACACGAATGTAGACAAAATATTTAAAGCCATTCCATTTTATTGATGATATCTATGTGTTCATAGAGGGATATATAATTACTAGGCATGGTATGTAACATCTGAGGTTAATAAATAATATGACATTTTCATATTTATTAATACTGTTGAATAAAATATTAATATTTCTTTAAAGGGGATTCTATGTCCTATGGCGTACCCAATACACAACAAAAAGTTTCTTTGAAATCTTACGTTGCACACTAGTTATATAATAATATTATGTTAAATAGTAGTTAACATTAAATACCCGGACCTTCTTTTTAGGTATGTTTTTACTTTTCTTTTCATTTTTGGGAAAAAGAGGAGAATCTGGAAATTTTCTATGTACACGCCATGTACATTATGAGTACACACCTTGAATTTTTCTCCCATGTGAGGTCATATGCTGACCGTGTCTAGGCCACACACATGGTGTGTAGTAGTGATGTGGAGGCTGCTTAATGCAGTGTACGGAAAGGGAGAGTACATGTCTTGTACCCATGAAGTACAGGCTGTTTACTTTAGTTTTTATTTCATTAATCGGACCGAGATTACATCTTAACCCTACATTCATCTTCAACTCCACCTAATTCTATAAAGAGCATCAGAGGAGGATGAATCTTCTCTGAGCCACTGATTTGTCACTGGATATCTGAATCGCACATCGTCTGAAGAAATAGAATCCCAGCGGTGAGTTATTGGTTCTTCTTTGGCCATGTTTCCGGATTCTTCATCTCGTGTGAGTTACCTGAGGTTGAACATTTCAGACATTTTTGCAGATCTTCTCCATTCAAGGATTATTCACATGCCATGGTTCATATATTTTGATCTCCTATAATCGAGGTAGTTGGTTTGTTTCCCTACGTTGAATGTCTTTGAGTTTTTGGTACAAATGTGTTGGATACCCATGTATCAGGTATCTCGGGTTAGGGTTTTGATCTTGTTTTGTTATCTGTCATGGATTTCATGTATTCTTGAGGTTATTAGATGATTGAAAATTTCTTGTTAGCATGTTTGAGGATCACCCATTGGGTGTATTCCTTGTTTTGGATGTTTAACATAATTTGGATTAGGTTTCCGATGAGGCAGACCTTGTTGCATTGCATGTTTGCCTTGATATAGTTGATTTCATGTATTTCCTGCTGTTTATATGATTTTGATACTTTTCATCTATTAGCCAAGTATTTTTTTTGTGTTTTTACAGGCCACTAATTGTCGATTACACACCACTAAACTTCTCAGGAATGTGTGAACATGGTGTGGTAGACTAAAGGGAGAATTGATGATTAGGGCTTCCCAAGGGAGTCTGTTATGTATTAGTTTCATTCACAGGACCTACGGGAATGGGAATTTGTGCTTCCATAGAGTTTCCTTAGTTAATTATCGAAACTATAGGGAGAATTAGACGTAATTTCATCCTTATAGAGTCTATAACTATCATTTAAAGACCGTAGGGGAATTGTCGGTGAGGTCTTCCTAGAGTGTTTGTGACTTTGTATGTTTACTTTACTAGAGGGGTATGACAGTGTGAGCCACCCATAGAGTCACTCTTATTATTGTTTGGTTGGTTTTCATGAGTTCACCAAAGCCAATGAACAAGCTAGGGTTTTGTACTGCTTGATGATTAGGTAGTCTACTGAGATACCAGTTGTGTTACTTGTTATGCATTGAGAATATAGAGCTGTTTGATAGATTACTTGGTTGATAATTTAATGAGTGAATTAAATTAATAAATAAATGTGAATGGAGATTGGTAGGATTGTCTAATCTAGTGTACTTATGTTTTTCTGTTGCATTTATTTCCTTTACATTTGTTATATTTCTCACTGACAGTATGGAACAGATCTTGTGGTGATTGCCTACTGGGATTAGTCTCACACCATATTTGTGACCTGCATTTCTGCTCAAACAGGTTATATGGTTCCAGGTATGGATAGGGATTGTGGCCCTTCTACTTCAGGTACATGATTTCTGGTTGGATCTAGAGAGCATAGGACTGAGCCTAGGCTTACGATGCTGCCGGAGTTGCTATATACATTTAGTACATTGTTCTCAGTTTTATTTCAGTACGATGTTGTGTTTGTTGCATCCTATAGATACTTGTACCTGCTGCATCATTTTCCTCATTAATATATTTTAAATTTCTTATACTATTTAGTTTCAGTTATTTTGTGATGTTTACCAGTTACATTATTGGATGTTTTTTCATTTCATTGTATACCATACCAAGTGAGGTCATTGTCTCCCCAATGACTCACCAAGGCCCTTGCTACTAGTCGGTAGCCTCTGGCATTTTGGGAAATGTGCTTGAGGTCATGTGGCAAATCGGGTACGGGGCACCAGTTTAGTGGATCTAGATATGGTTCATTACAATGTGGTATCAGAGGAGTATCTTTCCATTATTATTGACATAATGTTTAGCGACATTAGACAGGGATAGGACGGAATAGGTAGATGGTAAATAGTTGTGCCCGGGAATTCTAGAAATTGTGTATAGGGAAAAATCCAGTTTACCTAGAATATTGAAATATTCAAGTTTTGAAAATGTCACAGTTTAATTGATTTCACCATTGGGTGGTGCCCTTGTTTTTTTCTATTACTAATTATATGATTGTGGTTCTATTTTCTTGCAACCCGATGAGATGAGGGTATTCCATCTCAGGCATCATATAGGCACATGTTAAAAAATATCATGTAATGAATTTTTCCATTCCATATAGGTTGCATTAGAAATTTCATGATGTTGTGATAGAATTTGGGATAGACAGTGCATGCTGTTGTGATATCTACTCTGATAGAATACCTGTTATGTAGATAGAGTATTGGTTGTCTTGATCTTATTTATCACGAACGCAAAACATTGGTCATAGAGTTGTTATGGGCCATCAAGGATCGTAATTTTGGTGGGTCATGAGTTTTTAATATTGTTTACTTTTTATATGCTTGGTTATGATGCCAAGCCTTGATTCGCGAGGAGTATGGGCCACCATGGATTGAAATTTGGCACATTAACACTGATTTTTCTGTGTTTTCGAGGATTCAATGTAGTTTTGAGGTTACAGACTGGAAAACCCAGAATACACGACATGTAATTTATGAATACACGTAGTTGAGTTTTTAGCCATGTCACTGATCGTTTGGGTAAAGACACAGGGTCCTGTAAAATCTTGTAGGAACACACCGTGTACCAACATGGCATGTTTTGTAGTATGGAATAGTTATCTGGTCGTGTCATGAACAACATGGGTCGGGGTTTTTCTTCAATTTTACATTGTGTCCCATGGGAACACGTCATGTATAGTTGACCATGTAGCCGACTGGGTATCCAACGACATGGGTTGGTGTTACTTTTCCGCAAACACACCGTGTCTGTATGGAACACGCTGTGCATTGTAAACAGTGTATCTGGTCGTGTCACTAACAAAACAGGCCAGGGAAGTCTTTTCAAGTACTCTTCATGTCTCCTTTGACACGCTGTGTAGTAGTGGCCCGTGTATGAGTCTATGTGACTAACGACATAGAAATGGGAGAGATTCTAAGGACATGTAGGTTAGTGGATAATCACGCCGTGTAGTTTCTTGCTGGTGAAGTCCATGTTCCTAGCTGTTTAATAGTGATCGGGTTGGGAGAAAACTGTTACTAGACACCGTGTAGTTTAAGAAAATTCCATGTAGCCTAGTGGTTTACATAGCCATGTATGGCCAAGGTACACGCCCAAGGTAAATTTTAATAAACAAACTGTGTAGTAGTACTACATGGCGTGTTGGTAGGTTTTT
Source organism: Viscum album (assembly GCA_963277665.1). Classification (NCBI taxonomy): domain Eukaryota; kingdom Viridiplantae; phylum Streptophyta; class Magnoliopsida; order Santalales; family Viscaceae; genus Viscum; species Viscum album. The sequence goes on from OY728161.1 coordinate 472,627,465, forward strand.
CCCAAATTTTAAAGGTTTTTTACTCATGTTCTATTTTACTCTCTTATGTTGCAGTTGTGTTCATCATTAGTGAAGGTGTGTTTTGATCTTTCAAAGCTATGTCACCAAGACATCCTCTCGTTCCACGTCAGGGACTGTGAAATGGACGTACACCTGATACGGAAGATCAGGGACAACCAGTAGTTCCACCTATCATCCTGGACATGTCACCTACAGTGATTCCAGACACTGGTTATGACTCTCATTTCATAGAGGGTGTTATGAGATTAATGCTGACCTTCCAAGGAGCTCAACATCCTGCCCTGACTATGGCAGAGCTGAGACGGGTTTTTCAGCAGCAGCATCCTCTCACATTCATAGGGGATGGAGGACTGCATGTTGCGAAGTCATGGCTAGAATCCATGATAACCATATTCAAGCATATGGAGACACATATGGATATGAGAGTGAAACTCGCGACTTAATTCTGCGAGATTCTACCAAGATATAGTGGTATGTGGTCTCCTAGACAGGGCGCCAACATGCTATGGATTGGGACGCATTTCAGCGTACGTTCTACAACTACTTCTACCCAGCGATGCTGAGGGATAAAATATCCAGGGTGTTCATGAGCATATAGTAGGATACTCTCTCAGTTATGGAGTATTCCTCCCTCTTAACTGAGTTACAGTGTTTCACTCCCGTTTGGTGGAATGAAGAGCTGTTTTTAGAAAGGATGTTTGAGGAAGGCCTTAGACCAAAAACCAGATCACAGGTGAATGTCTTTAAGTTGAATTTTATTACTCTGATATTCAAACATGAACTCATTACAGATAGAAACCTGTGGGAGGCTGGATTTGTGGACAAGGGAAGTTCAACATCCAGGGATTATTCTTTTCAGGCAGTCAGTGAGATGCGCCACCGAGAGTCTACATGAGGTGATACAAGAAAGCGAGTTGTTCATTCTGGTAGACAAGATCTTCTTTCGAGAACCCATGTGTTGTGTTATTAGTGTGGAAAGAGTAGGAATGAGAATCCCCAGTTCCTGAGATACCTAGTGGAGTTCCGATCTTGCGGCAAGATTGGTCATCTGTTGCTTTTCTACAAGGTTCCCCTTCCAGTGGCTAGTGAAGGAGGATCAGTTTTGACTCCGCATGTAGGATCAAGATTAACAGTTCCACAGATGACTGGGGGATGGAGTTAGTTATGTCATTCAGATCAGGTTTGATTTTGTGGACGTAGTGGACATGCTCATGGAGTGTTAGCTTAGGGATCTCAGGCTGCTACGCAGGGCCGCGGTACAGGACAAACATTTGCGGTAGAGCAGATTCAACAAGGGAAGGATCTGCGACCCTCTACAGTTTGAGGTACGATCTTAGTAGCTTTAGTTTTATCTTCATCTATTTTAGATACTTGTGCTTCACATAGCTTTATCTCTGTTACTTTTGTGGAGAGACTTGTGCTCTTTATCTATTACTCTGCTGACATTTTTACTGTTGACACGCCAATGGGAATGAGGACATCTAGTGTACGTTAGTGCTAATAATTCCCTCTTGAGGTTTTATGGTGTCACTTCTTATGGGACCTCTATATCCTAGTGATAACATGATATAATTTCATTCTTGAGATGGACAGGTTGGTTCCCTTCTAGGCAGTCATCGATTGCTGTCGCCGTAGGGTGAGTTTCGTATAACAAGACGGTGGGTCTTTTCTTCATTGAGGCGAGTGGGATGTCCAAGCTGGTAGAGCTAGACACGAGCATCATGGGATACGTGGAGTTAATGCATAGATTTTTAGTCTATATATAGATGACTAGGGGACTTCAAAGTTAGACTTTCTTCTAGTGGGGGATAATTTCAAGGATGTCATTCCAGTGGACTTTTCAGGTTTGCCTTCGGAGCGCGCGGTAGAATTCATGATTGATCTTGTTCCATGAGCGGCACTGGTGTCCATTATTTCATATAGGTTTGAGACAAGAGAGTTGCAGGAGCTCAAGAAGCAGTTTTTGGAGTTGTAGGAAAAGGGTTTTATCCTACCTAGAACATCTCCATGGGGTCTGCCTGTCCTGTTTACGATGAAGGTAGACAACACCATTCAGATTTTTGTGGATTATCAGAAGCTGAACTAGTTGACTATCAAGAACTAATATCTCTTTCCGAGGATATATGACCTCTTTGATCATATTCGAGGAGCCCGAGTGTTCTGAAAGATCGATTTGTGGTACGGTTATCATTAGTTAAGCATTAGACCATCAAATATACCTCTAACAGCCTTCAGGAGCAGGTATGGTCTATATGAGTATACAGTCATGATGTTCGGTCTCAGGAACGCAGTAGCAGTGTTCATGGAGCTGATGAATAGAGTTTTCTATCCTTACATGGATTCCTTCATTGTGGTTTTTGTGGAATACATCTTGGTGTACTCTCACACTCGACACAACCATGCTACCCATCTTGAGATCATTTTGAGTACACTGAGAAATAATATGTTATATTCTAATCTATCAAAGTGCCAATTTTGGATGCACAGGATTCACTTCCTGGGACATGAACTCTCAGATACGAGAGTTTCAGTAGACCCAGAGAAGGTGACAGTAGTAGTTACCTGGAAGCTGCCGAAGAATGTCTTCGAGGTACGGAGATTCATGGGGTGGGCTTGTTACTACAGGTTGTTTAAAAAGGACTTCTCATGATTAGATTCTCTGTTGAATGGATTCACTAATAAGGGGGTGATTTTTTTTGGTCATAAGCCAGTGTTTTAGCCTTTCAGGAGGTGAAGGGGAGATTGTCTTTAGTGCGGATTCTAGTTTTTCCAAAGTCAGGCAAGACTTACACTGTTTTTTGTGATGCATCTGGCATCGGTCTTGGAGTCGTTCTTATTCAAGAGGACTGTGTTGTTTAATATTGATCTTTACAGATGAGGCCACATGACAGGATCAATTTTACACACGACCTGGAGTTGGTTGCAGTTGTTCAGGCTTTGCATCGTTGGAGGCATTACCATCTGGGAGAGCATTTTGTGGTATATACTAACCATAAGAGCCTCAAGTACTTCTTCATGCAGTGTGACTTGAATCTGAGATAGTGAAGCTAAGTTGAGTATCTCCAGTATTTCTATTTAGATCTCTCCCATATGCATGTGAAATGCAATTCAGTGGCTGATGAACTAAGCAGGAGGACTCAGATACAGGCAGTTCAGGATGCTATTAGTGATTGGAATCTTATGGAACTATTCTCTGAGATGCATTTGGAGGTGCAAGACAGACAGGGGAAGACATTCCTATCTTCTATAGATGTTACCTCTATGCTTTTTTACCAAGTTCAAATGAGGCAGCTAGCATTTTCTAAAGGCCTAGTCATATGGGAAAGAGTGTCAGGAGAGGACCCTATTACCTGATGGACTATTGGCGAGGATGAGATCTTGCGTTTCCAGGGACGCGTATGGATACCAGTAGATATATGCGAGGAGCTGATGTGAGCCATTAATTCCTTAGTCTGGGTAGTTCATCCTATTGTCCCCATGATGTATCTTGATTTACACTGCCAGTATTATTGGCCAGGTATGAAGAGAGATGTGGCTGGTTTTGTCATGAGGTGTTCAACCTGACAGCAGGTGAAGGTGGAACTCTAGTGACCAGTAGGGCTTTTACATCAGCTACCCATTCCTGAGTGGAAGTGGAATGATATCGTGATGGACTTCATGACAGGGTTACCAAGATCTCCTCTAGGTAATGATGGTGTATGATTTGTCATTGACAGGATCAGGAAGGTTACTCACTTTTTCCCGATTAAGGATACTTTTGGTGTTGATGAGCTTGGACGGTTGTACATCCGTGAGATTGTATGCATTCATGGGGTTCCAAGTACTATCGTTTGAGATAGAGACACCTGATTCACTTCTCATTTCTAGAAATGGCTATAGAGGGCATTGGCTACACATGTACATCTGAGTACAGCTTACCATCCCTAGATAGATGGTCAGTCAGAGCGCACGATTCAGGTTCTAGAAGACTTGATATGAGCATGTATTCATTGATTTTTGAGGTTGTTGGGAGAGACATATACCTCTAGTGGACTTTCCCTACAATAATAGTTTTCAGGAAAATATTTAGATGGAACCTTACGAGGATATGTATGGTAGGCCATGCTGATCACCTTTGTGCTGGATGGAGGCCGAAGAGGCAGCTTTGGTGGGACCTTGTCTTGTTTAAGGGACATCAGAGCAGATAGAGTTGTCTCAAAAATGGATGGCTACTAGACAATCTCGGTAGAAATCTTATTCTGATCAATGGAGATGACATTTGGAGTTCATGGTCGGAGATATTGTTTTCCTATGTGTTACCTCGAGGTTGGAACACAAGAGGATTAGGAGACAGGGTATGATTTCACCGAGATATGTCTGGTCATTTGAGGTTCTGGGTAGATTCAGGCCGGTTGAATATAAGTTTCAATTACCTCAGAGATATCAGTCTATGAAAGACGTCTTACATGTTTCTCATCTTTGACACTATTTATCAGACCCAACTCGTGTTTATTGACTAGAGGAGGTTGATCTTGAGCAGGATACATCGTTCGAGGAGAATCCCTTCAGGATTGTGGATTCTAGTAAAAAGGTACTCCGTGTCTAGTCTGTTCCTCTAGTACAAGTGATATGGCAGCACGACCGTGTATAATATGAGACATGGGAGATGGTGGCCGATATGCGATCACAGGGGCCAAAGTTGTTTGAGGTTTTTCATCGCCACATTTTTAGGGAAATAAGGGGAAAATATTATTTAAGGGGTGATGTTTGTAAGAACCCAAACTATCATTTCATGTATGTTTAACCTTTTCTGGTCATTTTTGGGAATAATAGGATAATTTGAAAATTTTATAAGTACGTGTCGGGTACTTTATGAGTACATGTCGTGTAATTTTCTCACGCATGATGCCATGTGCTGGTCGTCCCCGAGCCACACACACTGTGTGTAGCAGTGATGTGGAGGCCACTTAATGGGGTGTACTTAATGGGCAAGTACACGCCATTTACCCATTAATAACACGCTATGTACGTTTCTTTTTATTTCATTAATCGGACAGGGTTCACTTCTTAACCCTATTTTCGTCTTCTTCTCCACCTAATTCCATACAGAGCCTTCGAGGAGGCCGAATATTCTCAGAGCCACCAATCCGTCCCTGACTATCTAAATCGAACACTGTCGGTTGCCATAGAATCAAAGTGGTGAGTTCTTGGTTCATCTTTGACCACGCTTCATGATTCTTCCTCTCATGTGACATATATGTGGTTGATCAATTTAGATGTTTTTGTAGATTGAATCCGTTCGAGGCCGATTCACAGTTCTTGGTTCAAGTATATCGATCTCCTAGGATTGAGGTATGTGGTTTGTAGCCCTGCGTTGAATGTCATTGAGTTTTTGTGAAAAAGTGTCAGATACCCATGTATTGGGTATCTCGGGTTAGGGTTTTGATCATGTTTTGTTATCTGCCTTAGATTGCATGTATGCTTGATGTTATTAGATGATTGATAATTTCTTGTTAGAATTATTGAGGATATCCCCTTGGGTGTTTCCCTTTTTTTGGCTATTTATCACCGTTTGGATTAGGTTCCCTTTGCGGTAGACCTTTTTGCATTTTTTTCTTGCCTTGATATAGTTGATTTCATGTATTTTCTGCTTTTTATATTATTTTTATTCATTATAACTATTATACAAGTAGTTTATTGAGATTTCTTAGGCTTCTAACAGTCGATTATGCATGACTAAACGGCTCAGGGCTTTGTTAACCTGGTGTGGTAGAATAAAGAGGGAATTGACGATTAGGCCATTCCTAGATAGTATACTATATTTTAGTATCATTCACTGGACCTACGAGAATGGGAATTTGTGCTTCCTTAGAGTGTACTTAGTTACATATCGAGACTATAGGGGGAATTAGACGTATGTGCTTTCTCAGAGAGTCTATAGCATTCATTGGAATTTTGATGGGGAATTGACAGTGAGAGCTTCCTAGAGTGTCTGTGACTTTTTATGTTTACTTGACTAGAGGGGTCTTCCAGTTTGAGACACCTAGAGAGTCATAATGATTATTGTTTGGTTGGTTGTGATGACTTCACCATGCCAATGACCAATCTTGTGTTTTGTACTGCTTGCAGTTTAGGTAGTCTGTTGAGATACTTATTGTGTAACTTTCTATGCCTTGAGAATATATAGTTGTTTATAGATTCCATGGTTGATAATTTAATGAGTGAATTAAATTAATAAATAAACATGAAGGGTTTTTGGTAGTATTGTTTACTCTAGTTTACATCATTTTCTCTATTTCATTTAATTCCTTTACTTTTTCTATATTCCTCACTGACAGTAGGGCACATATCTTGTGGTGATTTCTTACTGGAATTAGTCTCACACCCTGTATGGGTCCATCTTTTTGGTCCAAATAGGTTATATGGTTGCAGGTGTGGATATGGATTGTGGCCCTTCTACTTCAGGTACATGATTTCTGGTTGGATCTAGAGAGAATAGGACCGAGCCTAGGATTGTGATGCTGTTGGATATGTTGTTCACTTGTAGTACTTTGTTCTCAGTTGTATTTCAGCACAAAGTTGTGTTTGCTGTTTTCTTTAGATACTTGTACTTGCTACATCATTTTCATCATTATTGTTTTATACATTGCTTCCATTGTTTAGTTTCAGTTATTGTTTGTTGTTTACTGCTTCAGCTATTGACTATTATATCCTTTATTTTTCTACCTTACCAAATGAAGGAATGGTTTTTCCAATGACTCACCAAGGCCGTCGCTGCTAGTCAACAACCTCTTTGAGATTGGGGAAACTCTCTTTAGGTCATGTGGTGAATCAGGTACGGGGCACCAGTTGAGTGGTTCCGGATCTGGGTTGTTACATTAATGCCTCACCATTATAATGGATTGAAGGAACAAAACTAATTAAAAAGTTATTATATATGTTTTTTAATATTTTTACATTTATCCAATAAATGTTAGAGGCATAAATTGCGAGTGAAAACAATTTTAAGCATAAATAATATAATATTCTACAAAAAGAAAATTAACCACCTTTTGATGGAGAACCCATTTTAAAGATAATTTTTGACAATTTTATATGTTATATTTGAAAAAATAAAATCCTTATTTAGAATCAATACATCAATATTTACTTTGTGTAATTTTTTTTATTTTTCCTATAAAGTTCATTTTTAAATGAATAGTGAAAAAATAAGTATTTTAATTCAAACCCTCTTTATAATATAATATATTTATATCGTTATATTATCATATAAATTGGTTTTAATGTATAATTAGAATATATTTTTACCATTTAATTAAACAGTAGTAAATTTAATGAATTTCCCTTTGAAATTGGAATAAACAAGTGTCAATATTTTGATAGGTATTGTTTTTCTAAAAACACATTATTTTTTTGACAACGGGAATTATTTTTAAACTAAGTACTGAAATTTATATGTTTGGAATTTGGTAAAATGGATTCCATATTTGGAATTAGAAGTTCCAAATTAGGTAATTAATACTCTTTTTCATTTGGACATTATGAATAGTAACAACGACAATAATATTTAATTATCGTTATTAATAATTAATAGGGTAGTTAAGGGTAATAAAATAATGTTATAATAATATAAAATTATTCATACATTTGTCTAAATGATATGTTTTGAGTCATGGCTGACCATGGTATGCCTTGTTCCCATTTTCGGACCCCATGGAATAACTTTAGTGTGATAGTGACCTTTTATCATACAATTTTTTAAAGAAAGGAAAATATAACCAAAGTATGTATCACCTAAGTAAACCAATTTTACTTTTGTTTATATAAACATACAATTTGACTAAAAATATTCAATGGATATCTAAAAACGTTTCCCACATCATAGTGTTTTTTTTATAATTTTTAGACATTAATTAAATAAATTTATTTATGACACGATGATGATGCAGTGATGACCTCATTAATGAACAATTTAAATAAAATGAAAAGATAAGGTATAATCTAAGACATATACTTGTCAAAAACCTATTGTATGGGTGTATTTTGAACCCTTATCACCATATACTCAATATATATCATTGTGGGACCTTAAAAATCTGAAAATATTTTTATAATAAAGTAACATTTCAAGACTTTCCAAAAGTGACCCTCCTCCCTCTTATAAAAGGACCCCACCAATACCCCATTACCCACACCTCTAAATCCCTTGGCTCATCCATTCTCTAATAATATTATCTCTCCAATACTATCTCTTACTCCTAGATGCCTCACACTAGGAATATGTTTTTCCAAGGAATCCTTTGGCCCATATCAAAAAAAGTTTCCCGATTTAGAGGTAATGTGTTATCTTGAGTTTCTTTAATTTATAGTCCTTCATCACTCACCACTATGTTATTATTATTTGATACTATAATAAAACAATTATCTTCAATTTATTTTAATTTTTTAATGATAAATATTCTACTTACAGTTACACACACCTCTGTCTAATGGTTAATGAACATACTGTTTCTGTGGATGGTGAATGGCTGCCTCATGAAACGATGATTGTTCAATATTCTCCTACCACCTCTCCTGGAATCCATTAACATGTCACAATATTAATATAAGATATATATTATTTTTATTATTTCCTTATGCTTCTATATTTTTCTTTTATGGAATACCATTATAGGTTCTATTATGGGTAAACGCGATAATGTCATTTGAGGTAGTGCGGACTACCGCCCCCTTAAAGTGATATGAATAATTAATGCCATATGAGGGATGTATAAAGGATGAAGTTAATTATATTATATATTATATTATACTAGAATAATAATATACCTTTATATCATTATGATTTCATTGCATTAAATAAAAAATAGAAATGAACGTAGGGTTCATGCGTACGTACGACTTACCGTATCCATGAAAAATGAATTTCATTTCTTACCTTGAAATGTTATATACTATTATAAATATATATATATATATACTGGATATAAAAGATATATATGATATCTAAATCATGAATATCATTCTAGAGACAATTTAATCTTTACCACATGTAATATTTATAATTATAACAAGATCATTTTTTACTCAAGTTCTGAAGATAAACAAAATGTCCGATATGAACTCAAACAATAAAAAATAGTTTTAGAAAGGTAATAAGATCTATAAAATGAATAATAGACATGAAAAATATTCTTAAGAAAGTAGATATTAACTTATTTTTATCATTTAGGAAGAAAAATGAACATACAAGTGAGTCAAGTCGTACACGTGGTAAGGGATTTGTATCTCACATTTAATTCTGTGAGATTTCCATTGTTCGCCACTTATTTATTTCATGTGGGGTATTATATACTGAAATTTGATATATATTATTATGATTATATTTATATTCTTTGTATTCTATGATTTATTTGGTGTTTATTTACCTTTTGGTTAAAGAATCAATGTATTACAACGAGGTAAGGGGTTATAATCTCTCTTTTTATTCCCATTAGATTGATGCTACATTTTCCACTATTTAATTTTGTGTTGTGTATGTACTGACCATATTTGTATAATTTTTGTAATATACATTAATTTTTGCGTATTTAGATCTGCATTATATGGTCCTTCTGTTATGGGGTGTACGTTTCGAATGTTACCCAAATCAGTAATGGATCGTTTCAACCTCCACTTTTTAAAAGACTTCTTTTTGTTGGGTATTTTAATTTACATCTTCTTATGTTGGGATATTTTCTTATATATCCTTATTTATGTAAATTTTATGTCCAATTGATGAGATCCTCTTTATATCTCTCATCAACACATTTTATGAATTTTAATGTCACACCGTTAGACTCTCGAATTTCAGTTAGGGAACTTCTGAACCCAATTTCAATTCATTGTGATAAACCTATACTTCTTGATTATGTCATGCTATGAATATTCTTGGAGGACCTCTGATTATTTTACACTTTTTATCCACGTATATTGGGTGTATTTATATTTTTCACACATAATTATGTAATTGATTTATCCTTAATCTAATGATACCGTCTTTATAAGGGACTTCGTCTCAATCTCCTTTTGTTGAAGAACCCTTTGATTTATACATGACTTTATATTATAAGGTGTATAAAACCCTTTTGACTTTTCATTTCATTCAATGGAAATATTTTCTCTATGAACCGTTTTTCTAAAGGACAAAATGAATGTTTCTTTTTTTATGTAAGAGGTGACAATGACCTTTTCTACCACGAGTATTATTTGATCTTTGGCTTCCCTAACAAGCCGTAATGTTTTTAAAAGGAAAATAAATACCATATAATGTTTTTAAGTTTTTTTTGTATTTAAAATGGGTTTTATAATGGATTCATTATATCAGTATCTTAAAATGTTATATTTTTATTGCAATGTGGGAACGTTATCTTCCCATTATGCTGATGTTATGTGTTATGATTTTGTTACGGTTCATGGCCATTGTTACGTATAGGGATGGTTTTGTGATAATCCTTGGGCGGGTGATCCTAATATTTCCCTCCAATACATTTGGTAATGTGAAGGTGGAAAAAGTTAATTTTTCTCTGAACATATTTAAGGAATATACTATGATGTGTATTCCAAATGTGACTCCCTATGTATTTGTGATTGCTACAATGTAAGTATGTTATGTATGCCTTACGTTACCTTTATGAATTGGGATTAATCTATGTTTTTCATAAATATTATGATTTCAGATAGTATGTTATGATTGGAAATTACGGTTTCATTGATTTTTAATTTTGATGGTTTAATGTTTTCTCTCATTATGTTGTAACCCTTACTATGATATTTATGCTCATCCCATTTTTTTAATTTTTTTTCATAGGTTATAAGGAAGGGTAAGTGAGAGTAAGTATTCAGGAGTATTTATATCAAGAAAGGAACTCTTGTTTAATTTAAGGATTTTAAAATTTGGTTATAGAAGAAATGTCTACTTTGTAATATTCAAGTTGATATGTAATAGTTATGTCCTAATTCTCTAAAACTATAAACCTAAAAATATCCTCACTGTGAATTATTCATTTAATTCATTATTATTTAATGATATAAGGCTGGGTACATATAGTTTGTGTTAGAGACCGGTTTAGACAACTTTAGAGATTAAGAGTTTTCATTAGACACATGGTTAGTCCATATGTCTATTATTTCTGTTAAATCGTAGTTTTATAACTTTTTCAGATTAGGGATAGTCAGTTACAAATGGAAGTAGGAGGATCTCAAACAACATTCCTATCTCTTCCTGATGAATTACTTTCAATAATTATTGAAAAGTCATGTTCAGATGATTGTGAAACTTTTTCTATAATACAAATAACCTGCAAGAATTTTTTTGAGATATCAAACACCTCCACTATACCACGATATCATCGTGGATCATGGTTAACATTTAATAAAATCCTATCTTCAAAATATTTTCATATTATCATGAAAGGTAAAAATTATCAGGGAATTTTTAAATATTTTACCATATCACATTATTTTGAAGCATATTATTATTTTTAATAAGGTGCTGAAAAAGGATACCATTTCGCATCCTGTTTATATTTGATTTTAAAATATAGTCTCTCAGCACATGGTTATGTTATTTTGAAAGGACCATTGATTAAATGAATCAACTCAAATTCGGTCTGACTGTTATAAAAAAACCATGTTTTATCTAATGTTATGAAATTATATGACATACATGATTATTTCCCAAAAATATTTTTCTGTGTACACCCTTATAACCAATGTTGTACAATGTGTATTTGGATGAAGGATGCAATTGTTTTTTAAGGATAACTAAATCATTGTTCTAATGCATGGACCTTCTACCTACGAGATGAAGATGACGATGAAACCATATGGACACCATGATGAAGGTATGTTTTTATGTCTATAAGTAATAGTTTTATTTTATCATTTGGGGGTGAAATAAATTAATATAAAGTATATATAAGGATTCATAAATTAAAATTTTGAGGTATTACTGTGTTCAGATGAAAATTAATGGTATAAGAAAAAAATTGCGGTTAAAACATGTTAGGGTTATTTTTGAGTTTTATAAGAAGGATAACCTCTAATATGGGTAACAAACTATCATGTCCAGCAAGAAAATGGGAATAGAACCCAAACTTAAGGGTGACGAGGGTACATCTCCTACCACTGGACTACGTAAAGTCCCTTGTTTGTATGACATACTATTTTTTTGGTTAAATGATTTTACAAATCAAAAAATAGGGTGATTTTCAAAACATTTGTTTTTTCAACTAAATATCCTATATTAAAGAATATGATCTGGAGATTAAGTGATAAATGTTATCTTGGAAGACATTATCTCTTTTAGGTAACATTATATGATTAAGGGAAATAGAATACTATGGGATGTCATTTGCAGAGTAATGGTTGAAATTTTATTTTGGAAGAATCTATGTTTTTATTGTGGACATAAGGTGACAATGGTTATTTATGGAAATGATTAACCTATCATAGAGGATATGTGATTATATTAATTACTTTTTCTGTATGAGACTTTAAGAGTAGTAGATGTTATTTGGAGATAACTGTTAATACTTACCATGAAATATTAAGTGATAAAATCCTTCTGAATTTTGTGTTTCAATATTAGATTGGATAAATTTGAGTAATTTTATGGAAAATTGTTTATTGAATGGTCTTTGATCAAATTTTAGTTTTTTTAGACAAATTAATGAGATTAAGAGTAGTATTTATTTTTATAAAGGATTATCTTTTTTGGGGATTATCAGATCTAATACTAACCATTTTTTTGTTTAAGGTCTAAATAAATTGGAAATATATAGTTCATCTTTTGTGGATTATGTGATTCTCTAGATGTTAATTATAGTTCTCTTTATGAGAACAAGTCATCCTGAATACACATCGTTTGCAGAAAATATGAGTTTCTGTTAGAAATCTAGTAAAATATTAAAGTCAACATGACAAGTACGTAGGATTACTTGTGTTGTTGTTAAGCTCGTAAATAAATTACTCAATGAAAAGTAACTTAAAAAACGTTGTCTATTAAATTTTCCTACTGAGGAATCAACGACAGTTTAACCCATAACAAGATTTTGATTTTATGGTGGTTAACATTCTCCTAGTCATGTTTTCAATCACTCTCCATCAGACCATGATGGTTTTTTTTCCTCCATATCCATGTTTTCGTTGAATCGTAGTATATGTTTTCTCGGGTGACCTTTGTACTTATTTTTCATTCTTTTTATGTGACATTTATACTAACTCTTTTCCTATGTGGGACTTTTAATTAAGTTTCCAAGACCAATTTTTACAATTGCGAGAACGCAATTCTCAGAAATAGGGGAAAGATGTAACATCCCCAGTAAATAAAGAATACGAATTTTTCATATTTATAAATATTTTTGAATAAAATATTAATTTTACTTTAAAGGAGAATTCTATGTTCGATGATGTACCAAATATAAAACAAAGATATTCATTGAAATCTTTCGTTGCACACTAATAATATAATAATATTATATTAAATATTAGTTTACGCCTAGAAGTTGTAATAGCGGGAATGGACATAACTATCTAAAATGTGATTATATATGTTTTTTAAATATTTTTACATTTATCCAACAAATTTTAGAGGCTTAAAATACGAATGAATCCAATTTTAAGCATAAATATTCTAATATTCATTAAAAGGTCGATTAACCGCCTTTTGATGGAGAAGCCTTTTTAAATATAATTTATGATAATTTTATGTTTAATATTTCAAAAAATAAAATCCTCTTTAGAATCAAGACATCAAAATTTACTTTGTGTATTTTTTTTCTCGATAAAGTTCATTTTTTAAATGATTAGTGAGGAATGTTTTATTTTAATTCAAACCCACCTTTTAATGTAATTTATTTATATGGTTATGTTATATTTTTTATTATTTATAATGTTTAATTAGAATATAATATTACCTTTTAATTCAATGATTGTCATTAGAATTAATTTAACATTGAAATTGGACATAAACACGTGTCAATCTATTGAAAGATATTGTTTCATAAAAACATGCTATTTGTTTTGACAACGAGAATTAATTTTAAATTAGTTACTGATTTTTTTTCGAATTTGGTAAAATGGATTCCATTATTGGAATCAGAAGGTCCAAATTATATAATTAAGACTCTATTTTTTTGGACATTATGAATAGTAACGATGTCAATTATCTTTTATTATCGTGATTAATTAGTAATCACATAGTTAATGGTAATAAAATAAGTTATAATAATATAAAATTACCAATACATGTGTCTTAATTCTATTTTTTGAGTCATGTACAACCATTGGATGACTTGTTCCAAATTTGGGAACCCATGGAATCACATTACTTTGATAGTGACCTTTTATAATATTATTTTTTAATGAAATGAAAATATAACCAAAGTATATATCACCAAAGTAAAACAATTTTAGTATTTTTTTTATAAATAATATATTTGACTATAAATATTAATTGGAATTAAAAATATATTTCCAACATTATCTTATTTTTTTATAGTTTTTAGTTATTATATAAAAAATTTATGTATGACACCATGATGCTGCAATGATTACATCATTAATGAACGATTTAAATAAAATGACATGATAAGGTAAAATCTAAGACTTAAGATTGTAAAAAACATATTTTATGGGTGGATTTAGAACCCTTATTACCTTATCCTCGAAATATATCTGTTTGGGACCCTTAAAATATAAAAATAATTTTATAATACTGTAACATTTCCAGACATTCCAAAAGTGACCATCCTCCATCTTATAAAAGGCCCCCACCTCTACCCCCTTACCCACACCTCTCAAGCCCTTATATCAAACAAAATCTTATCATATTATCTATCCAAATCCCTCTATTGCTCCTATAAGCCCCACTGGGGGCAAAAGTCATTCCTAGGAATCCTTTGGCTCAAATCAAAAAGAGTTACCCGATTTAGAGGTAATGTTTTCTCTCGAGTTTCATTCTTTCATTTTCCTTATTAAACAACCACTATATTCTTCTTATTTTATCCCATAATAACACCAATATCCTCAATATACTATTATTTTGTTATGATATGTATTCCACCTACACTTACACACTCCTCCGTCTAATGGTTAAAGAACATACTGTTTCTGTGGATGGCGAATTAGTGCCTCACAAAACAATGGTTGTTCAATCTTCTCCTACCACCTCTCATGGTGGAAATTAAGATGTATCTATATTTATATATGATAAATATTATTTTAATTATTTACTTATTTTATCCATTTTTTATTTAAGGAATACCTTTATGGTTTCCATTATGGGTAAACGTGATAATGTCATTTGAGGTAGTGCGGACTACCACCCCCTAAAAGATATAAGAATCGTTAATGCCATATATGGGATGTATAAAGGATGGAGTTATTGATATTATATATTATATTATACTGAAATTATAATATACCTTTATATCATTGTTATTTCATTCCATTAAATACAAAATAGAAATTAAAGTAGTGTTCATGCTTATGTACTGCTTACGGTCTCCATGAACGGTGCATTTCATTTATTAACTATAAATGTTATGTAAGGTTAAAAATACATATATATATATAATGTCTATATATGATATATATGATATATAGATCATTAATATCATTCTTGAAGTAATGTAATCTCGACAACATGGACAATTTATAATTATAACAAGTTCATTTTTGACTCATGTTCCGAACATCAACAAAATGTCCGATAAGAACTCAATCGAATAAATACATAGAATAGAAAGGTAATAAGTGATATAAAAGGAATAATAAATGTGAAAAATATTATCATTAATGTATAAATTAACTTATGTTTATCATTCAAAAAATACAATGATCATACGTGCGAGTCAAGTCGGACAAGTGGTAAGGGATATCTTATCTGATTTTTAATTCTATGAGATTTCCAATGTTCGCCACTTATTTTTCGCATGTTATGTATTTTTTACTTACATTTGATATATATTATCATGATTATATTTATATTACTGGTATTCTATGATTTATTTTGTGGTTATTTATCTTTTCGTCATACGACTGGATTTAGTACAACATGGTAAGGGGTTTTTATCTCACTTTTTATTCCCATGAGATTCATGATACATTTCCCACTATTTCCTTTAGTGTGGTGTATATATTGCCCATAATTGTATTATTTGTGTATTATAATTTAATTTATGGGTATTTAAATCTTAATTGTATGATCCTTCTATCATGGGTTGTATGTTTCAAAATTTACCCAAATCAGTAAAGGAACCTTTCACCCTCCTCTTTTTAAAAGACTTCTTTTTGTTAGACCTTTTAATTTAAATCATTATATGTTGTGATATGTTATAATATATACATATTGCTGTAAATTTGATGTCCATGTGATGAGATCCATTTTTTATCTCTCATTAACTCATTTTCTGAATTTTAATGTTATTTCGTTTGGCTGTCAATTTTATGTAAGGGAACTTCTTAACCTAATTTAAATTCTTTGGGTTAAAACACTACTTAATGATTATGTCATGATATGAATATGTTTGGATGACCTCTTACTGATATATACTTAATATGCACTTATATTTGGTGTATTTATATTTTTCACACATAATTATGTAATTGATTTATCCTTATTCTAAGGATACCTTCTTTATAAGGGACTTCATCTCAATATCCTTTTATTGAGGCATCCTTTGATTTATACAAGACAATATTTTATACGGTGTATAAAACACTTTTGATTTTCCATTTCATTCAAATGGAATCTTTTCTCTATGAAGAGTTTTTCTAAATAGCAAAAAGATTGACTCTTTTTTTACATAACTGGTGACCAAAACCTTTTATGCCGCCACAATTATTATTTGATATTTGGATTCCATAACAAGCACCGATGTTTTCAAAAAGAAAATAAATACCATATACTATTATTACGTATTTTGGTATTGAAAATGGATTTTAAAATGGATTCATTATTTCAATATCTTAAAAAGATATATTGTTATTACAATGTGGGAACATTATCTTTCATTTACACTTATGTTGTGTGTTATGATTATGTTATGGTTCTTGGCCTTTATTACGTATATAGGTGGTTCTGTGATAATCCTAGGGAGGGTGATCCCGAGATAGCTCTCCAATGCATTGGGTAACGTGAAATATGTAAAGGTGAATGCTTTTCTGATGTGATTTGGGGAATATACGGTGATGGTTATTCCAAATGTGACTAATTGTGTAGATGTGATAGCTACAATGTATGTATGTTATGTAATACTTAATTTACCTTTATGAATTTTTACTAATATGCATTTTTCATAAATATTATGATTTCATAAGGAATGTTATGATTGAAAATTATGGTCTCATTGATTTGTATTTTTGATGGGTTAATGATTCCATTCATTATGTTGTAACCCTTATTGAGCTTTTTATGCTAATCCCATGTTTTGGAAATGTTTTTCATAGGGTATAAGGAATTTTACGAGAAAGGAAATATTCATTAAGAGTTATATCTAGAAAATAACTCTTTTTTTAAGGAATTTAAATATTGGTTGTATTAGAAGTGTATACTTTGTAATATTAATGTAGATATGTAATAGTTCTATCCAAATTCTATAAAACTCTAATCCTGAAAATATCCTCAATTTGAATTGTTCATTTAATTCAATATTATGTAATGATATAGGGCCGTGACCTTATATGTTAAATTTTTTAATGGGAGTATACATGGATATCTATAAAATAGAAAATAATTAATGAAAAAATTTAAGGTTGTTTTGTCAATTCATCTAGAGAATTAAATAACTCTAGTGCATTTTGAATCCAAATCACATAATGATATATACATATAGATCATACATACTCTATATTGTAGTAAGAGGAATATAAAATGGTTTCATATATAGATATTTATCACCAAACATCATATAAATCCTGGGTAAACACTTTGACCCCCTTATTTTTAGAAACATGGCTTCAATATAAGGATATGGTTAATAGTTATTTACCATCACCTACATTAATTTCAAATAATCCATTGATAATTATTATGATTCATATTTCTTATTTGTCGATATAGCTTGATCATTGTATGTGGATATAATAGGTCTAATTAACTAGTTTACTTCAATTTATTATAGATGATCCATTATCATTCAATGATATTATGTTTTCATTTAATAAGGTTAAATAAATATGTGTTATATACTTATAAGATGAATTATTTTAAACATGAACTATATCTTAAGTGGAAACCAGAATAATCGCTTTAGGAAAATGTCTAAGAGCTTGTCAATAATGAGGGGAAATACCCACCAATTAATTTCCACATCTCATAGTGAAATAGTATCCAACATGGTTGTGGTTATCCATTATTTTCCATAGTCAGTTATTAATTGAAAAATCATCATGTCCCATTCTCTAAAAAGGCATAACATATATCTTCATGGGATGTGAAATGTATTCGTCATTTATCATAATCTATGTGTGATTGAAATTTAAGTAACATGTCTATATAAAAAATATAAAAATGAAAATATATGAAAAATAAATCACTGAGAATCCTATAGTTGAAAACCATAATTACACACTATGTAAATTTATAGATACCCTCATATTATCCCCCATGGGTGTATCCAGAAACAACGACCCATAAAGGTAATCTATTTCAAACCTGAATACTCGAAAATACCATGTAGATTTAAATTAATGTGACACACCCATATAAATAAAATTTATTTGATGATAAATTTAACGAAGACCAATAATTTATTACATTATATACCCTATATATGATCATTATATGTGAGGTAAATAACATGAATCATATATAGCATTGATCCTCTCCCAGGACTCCATATACCACACTACCCTAAAGAAATACAAACATCTTCTTTAACTAACCCATAGAAAAATTATTTCCTACCCCTACATAATCAAAAAATGGACACAAAAAAAAACAATATAAAATAGTTAATACATATAATAATACCTTGGAAAATTTTTCATGAGAACAAATAGATTTCTAATAAAAACATCGGTAATGTTTTTCTTGAAAACTCATCTATCATCAATAAATTAAACTCCTTGGGTAATCACTTTAGTAGTGATATAGTAAATCCCACCTATCCACATTAATAAATAATTGGACCAATATTTTTGTGTTGGTAATATAATTACCCATTACAAAAACCCAGCATTATGTCCCCATTTTGGTGAGTTTCACCAAAACTCCACTTATAGATACTCAAAGATCCACACTCAAACCTAGCTTAACAAATATACATTCCAGAAGGTCTAACATCAAAACGAATTACCAATATAATTGTTATTTGTTTTAACATATATGTAAAAAAATGTTTACAATTATTTTACCAATACCATTTTAAAGATGATTGGAAGTATCCATCTCATAACATCCTAGGGTGGATGAAACCAATGAATCATGATAAAAAATTTCTGACCATATCTCTATGACATGCCCCCTAAACCATATTTATAATCTCAGAATTCTTATTATCACTGAATACTATAGGAATTAAATTTTCAATGAAACAACCGTAAAACACAGTCCTTGTTATACCCAAACAATTATCTTTCTAGTGAAAGACACTGTAGTAGTGTTCAACTATTCATTAAATTATATAAATATTAATCTTTATCAACATTATTATTTGTATCTCAGTAGACGGAACAATGTCCCTAGACACATTCATAATCACAAAAGTGAAAATTCATCAATTTAGTACCATATAAAGAGATTTTCCCTCACAGCCATTTAGAAGCCATTCTCATACTCACATTATTTCCCTTTCTATTAAGGAAAAACAACATGGGCAGTACATCTCTTGTCCATGTGTAATAGATAATAGTCAAGCATAGTTCCACATACCAATCATTATCATCGTTAAATGCGATTAATAATATATCCGCTAGTGGGAATTACATAAAATAATTATTGGTATATATTCCTACAAAAGGGGATAACATATACCTCATATACGATATCTATTTATAAATAATATTCCACTTATGAGAAATTAAATCCAACTTTATCCATAAATAAAATATATAATTTTTTTTAATTCTTAAACTAAATCCACCTCGTTATATAATACATGTATCAAAAAGAAAAATTTACTAATATTTTTTTATAGAGACAAGTCCCTAAACTCACAATATGTCAAAAATAGGTTGATCAACTAATAAACAACCTATTTCAATGATACATCATGGTATATTTATTAGGTTTTGATGAATCAATTAGATGATGAATGGTCACCCCAAATTCAATTGAAACAAGATACATAACCATTGACAACCTAAAAACCCTTATTTGTACTTCCACCATTATACCACTCTTAGTTATGTTCCATTATAATATGTAATAAGCCTATGATCAAATATATTTGTCAGTTATGTCATAACAAGTCTCAATGAAGTCCTCTACGTCCCTAGGTATTATTTTTATACATTGTGGTTGAGGGCCCCATCTATCACCAATCAAGGAATAATTTTATAATGATAAATGTTTCCATAGAGGAACTAGTTGTATGTAACCACCCTATACTATTCAATTGCATATTGTATAATTAATCTTTAGATCAATTGTACACATTCATTGAGGACGAATACCAAATATCACATGAATAATTTATAAACTAGTTGAAGGGTTAAGAATAACCATTATTTGTATAATTTAAACCATCCCATCATGTATCTCAAAAATATTAAGGTCTAGTGACATGTCTCTTAGAAATATTGAAAAATCACTAATGTAGGAATCATTAACGGAACACATAGGAACTATAGAAGAAACATAGAATATATTCACGTGGAGTGAAAAAAATACATGAATTTACGATTCGATACAAAGGGAATGCATATCACATATAAAATAAGAGATACATAACACATGTAATAGGAAATAATATGGAAAGGGGGAGATGATTAGCATAACTTTTTTTTTGTTCCAATTTTTAAAAAATAGTTGGATTTTCGATTAATACTGAAATAAAGTAATTTACTGTATTAGCTTCACACATGAGTTATTGACTCATGTATTGTATATGGATTATTTAAGAACAATTACTTATAAAAAAACATTTACTAGATAATGTATTTATCCCATGATTGACCACTATTTATAGTCAAGGGAAAAAATATTAAAAATGAATAAAATAATACAAAACCTCATCTACTCCAATATAAATACCAAACCCCACAACTCCTTCACGTCACACCTTCAAATCCATGATTGTTTCTTATATTAATACCAATTAAACAACTAAACCTCTTCCCCACATATTGGTCTTTCTTTTCTCACCAAAATACCAATCCCATGTTCTATAAAGAGGTTCTCATGGAAAAGAAATTTAAGAGGAAAATTCATCTTTATTCTCATTTAATTTATATAATTTTTTTTCTTTAATTATATATTCCTTACTTACAGTTTAAAAACAAGCATGATAACTCAAATATATTAAATATAAAATTATTTTATTGTTTCAATGGAATATCCCACATCAAACCTCTTCTCTTTTCCCATTTATTCTAAAAATAAAAATGTCATCTCTAATGGGTCAATTTTCCACCATCATGGACAATGCATTTTCATTTTCCATTCATGAATTCATGTATGGCCATAAAACTGTTATTATTGTTAAAAAATATATTATTAGACAAATTATATGTTATATAATGTTATGTAAACATTATATAAACAAGATATTATGTATAACTATTTATGTTTGTGATGGCTATAAAAACCTTCAAAAAAGTATATAACTTTCATTAATGATTTATCTAATGAATTATTATCATTACATATAAAAATGATATATAAGAAAATTTTATATTCTCAATGTTAATTACTAATATTAAATTTCACATTATGATATGTTATTTTCATTCGAAAAGAACTTGAATAACTAATCTCAAGGGAAGCAACCATAAAATCTTGAAATAACCACATCATGAATTAAAAGACTGAATCTTATAACTCATCAAAAAAACATATATTAACTTATTAAAATTATTATAAACACAATACGTTCATAAATTATTCTGAATTATGTATATATTTAATCTAATTTTAATATATTGGACACTCTCTAAATGTGCATAACGCTTTCAAAAATAAGGTATTGTGTTTATCATTTATTTTTTTCATATATATAGGCCTAATTGACCACTTATTCATTGCATGTAGTTTATGTACACATACCATTTATTTATTCTCATTATTAAATATATATTTCATAAAATATCAATATTTTTTGTACCATTTATATGATTATTGTATTATTATTTAACCAATTTACCTACGATGTATACATTTAATGTAGCATAAACATATGAAATATTGATAATTCCATATTTTTTACAAAATTTAGAAACCCGAAAATTCATATTTTTCACCAATTAAATCAATGTTGGAAGAATGATTTTGACTTGTAGTGATGGGTGGGGCCCAATTTTAGATAGCCACTTGATTCATCAAATTGTATCATGAGACAAATTTTTTTGAAATAAACCCCTTCTATATGTTTCTAGGATGAATCAGATAGGTTTATACCCATTTACATAAAATTAATTTATTGTATAATGGTTAATCTTATAAATATATGATTTACAATAATTAAGTGTTTTTTTCATTCTATATTCAGTTCTGAATTTTCATGAGATTTTCCCAATCACAAAATCTATAGTTGCATTGTCATTCTCGGTTTATTAATGGAATTTGATGATCAGTAATTTATAAAGATATAATTATTTGGCCTTATTGACTTCTCTTCACTTATTATTGATTCATGAAACCCCTATAATGATTTTTATATAACCTTTACTTTTTTTCTTTCCCATGATTTGAAGATAAAACCATTTAATAAGTGTGACAGATTTAGATTATTTTATTTTTTTATGTTGTATGTTTTGTTACCAATGAATAAGGGAACCATTTATGTATCTAGGTATTCAATAATAATAAAATGATCTATAATTAGTGATGTTGTCACCTTTAACTATTCAATTTTAATACAATAACAACATATTATGTAAAAATGGGTTTATGGTTGTTAAAATTGGTATCATAGTATGTTTGAAAAAACACTAGGAACTATATTTTGGAAATGATAAATTTGGTAACATAATCCTAAGAGGGACATTACGAATAAATACAGGAGAAAATCAAAAAAACCACCATTTTCAGGATTTTACTTGTTCATAAATTTTCCAATTTATGTTGATTATTAGAATTGTTTGTGGATTTTACGTGATATAATATATTCTAGTGTATTAACTAATTTTGAAATGGAACCTCAATGAAGTAATGGAATCCTCAAAAATGAAAATTATCTAAAGAGTAAAGAGGGTCAAATATTTTATGGTCTTATACAAATCATTCAAATGGAACTAGTCTCAGAATAATTTTTATAATAGGATGTTATAGTAGTATGTGATAAAATTAAAAATAATTAATTCTAGAAATATTATGGAATTTGAGAAAACTAAAAGAGTGAGAGTACATCTAGGAAAATGTTGGATAATGTATAGAGGAGAAGGAATTATTTTCCTACATATGATAACTTTGGAAAGAGACACCATTATACTTTCTTAAAAGGAATGCAAGATTGGATGTTGTGTGTAGGGAAATTCTACAATGCCGATGATTTTATGGTTTATAAAAAGGATACCATTATAAAATATTTTAACTACCAGGAGATGGAACACTACACAAATAAATTTCTAAAGCGTCAATGGAATATACAACAAAATAGTATAATGGTTCACTGTATTTATTATCATACTGCGACATAAGAACAATAATGATAAATATGCATGAGTTATGATAAAAAAAATTATGTAATTTGAGTATTTTATCTATAATACAATAGTCATATTAGTAATGATATACATATGTATTGGAAATCAGTACTTTTTCTTTATAGGATTGAAAGAATGTGACAAATACCATCAATAATATGGCTAAGTGATTCAATTATAAGTTGATCTTCATGGAAACAAATTAAATTATAAGGATAACCCAAAATAAGTGGTTGATGTTGAAATAATAATAGATATATGATTATGGGATTGTATTGGTTTCTAGGAAGATAATTTGTGATCTAATGGCAGATGTGACGTTAGAATTTTTAGATTATTGGATTTATGGATTCTATTAAAAAAACAACGATTTAAAAAATAGAAGCATTCATTTATGATAATTTTTTTAAAAAGATTAAGATATTCATATTTTAGGTATATGAATATAATATATACATTATTCAGGGATACATTATTTTATGTTGAAGATATAAATTTATTGAAATTCCTCATATGTTCTTGGTCATTGAATTTGGACAAACATATTTTGGATCAGTAATAAGGATAAGTATTTTTATATTGGATTAAGGTTACTATTGATTAACATTAAAGTATGATTTATCAAATTTGATAAAAACTGCTAACCATTTTGGATTAAGTAAAAATTTAAATAATGAAGGAATGAATTGTGGATCTTATGATTTTTATAATTTCTTCTGGCATAAAAATTTATCCTATATATAAATATGTAGATTTTAGAAATGAAGTTGAGATATATCAATGAAAAAATGAAGGATTTGATTTTGACATAGAAAGGTATAATGTAATATAATTTATCATGTGTTTATCTGGAAAGTAAAATTAACCTCCATGTCTTAGAAAAGGAATTTGGAACAAAAATATTATAACAGTACTTTTATTTTTATAAAATAAATGGTCTTTTAACTTATCACATATTAGTGTTTTTTGGTTGGGATACATTATAATGACCATGATATCTATCACTCTCCATCGAAAATTGATAGTTTGATATTTTTCCTCCATTACAATGTTTCACATCCATATAATGTTCTCCTTGTGGGACACCCATATTTCTGGTAACCATCACATTTCCATGTCTCTCTTATTAAGAGGTTGTTTTATTAAATAAATTTATGTTGTGGATTTATCATTAAGAACATTTCAAGTACCGAACTCTTATTTTCAAAGTGATATTTCAAAATTAAGAGTGAAAAATTTACTGAATGATGGGAGAATGTAACACCCCAAATATCATACAAAATGTAACTACTTAAATCAATTCAATTTATTTGATATCTTATATCTTAAAGGAATAGTGATATAATATTAAATATTAAAATGATCATGGAAATAGTAATGTGACCATTACGATTAGTAATGTGGACCTTATATTTGAAACCTCACCTATAAAATTATAAATAAAATTTAGTTATATCATAAATAAAAATATGTTATATTTATATCATTGAAAAATGGGATAAAAGTTTAAAAAACATTTATATCATGTGTTTTTATTTTTTTGAAACCTGATAGTATATTAAAAATTTTAAAAATATTATAACAATTTAAATTATTTTTTTCATAAAATAGATTCATAAATTAATATTTTTTGTAATATAATTAAATTAATTTTTATGAGACCTTTATTATTTTTTCACAATTTCCAAAATTCAATTATAAAATAAAAATAGTTATTTTTTGAATAAATGATTATTTTAATTCAATATTAAATTTTTTATATTTAGAAAACTACTTTTATAAAATTTAGATTATTTTTGAAATATAAATTTCAAAAAATGATTAGGGTTAATTTTTAGTTACTTTTCTAAAATTGTTGAAGTTTTTTCAAATAGTGAAATATGATAATTTCAGATATTAGGTAAATACATTAATTATTGAATCATGAAATATCGATAGATTATGAAAAAATAATTAGTTAAAAATCTCATGAACTAGTTAGTGTATTTTCTCATAATAATCCTAACTATTGAAATTCTTTATCCAAAATAAAAATCAAATGAATAAATTATTCAGAAAAATCACGAATCTCATCTACTATAAAACAACCCCCCCACCCCCCGTATCCTCACACCATATAATCATTGGAGAATTCCTATATTTATAAAAATTCCTCTCCCAATTCCCATATATATGTTTTATGGTTTCTACTCTCCATAAAATACCAATACAATGTTCATTAAGGCGGTTCTTAAAGAGATGGAATTCAAGATGTAAAATCTAATTTTGTTCTCTTTTAATTTAATTTCATTTATTTTATTTTCTTATCCAATTATTACCTAATATATCCAAAAATAAAATATGATTAAAAAAATATATATTTATATATACATATATAATATAATGTAAATGTGTTAATTCAATATCAATCATCAAAGTCATTATCTTCTCCCTTTGATTCTAAAAATGATTCCAAAATCTGTTATCTATCTATTTATTACCATTATAGATGATATATTTTTATTTCCCATACTGACTTAAATTCTAGTCATAAAACCATTATTATGGTAAATAAAAATTATATTATACATATTATATGTTATATAAATTTTATGGAACCAATATATTTACATGATGCTAACAAAAATGATACAAGTTCATGATGGTCTTAAAAATCACAAAAATAAATTAAATCATTTTAGTTAATGTTTTGTGTAATGAATAATATTCATATTGTCTAACAAAATGAAATAAAATAAAACTTAACCTACTTTAATTTTATAAATAATAAATAATTTCACTTCTATAGATTCTATTGCAATTTGATGAGAAATCCCATAGTTAAACTCAATGGAAGTGACTGTAAAATTGCGAAATGAGCACTACTAGAACAACTCCATTGAATCTTATAACAATCAAAAAGGCCATACATGAAATCAATAAAATTATAATTAATAAAATACAACTATAAAAGGTTATCAATTTTTAAATTAGTATATTTATTTTTATTATCTCTAAAACTAAGTAAAAGTGAAGAATGCTTTCGGATATAAGTTACGAGTTTACACATTTCACATTTATTTACGTGAGATATGCATTTTTTCTACTCGTATTCCTTTTTTATTGAGTAATTACTCTTTAAATTTATTTTTGATCATAATTCATGGAAGTTTTCATTATATATTCATTTTTAGTTAGTTAGGGTTATAATTATTATCTTACCAGTATAGAATTTTTACATACAACGTTATATGTGAATGTTGTTCTAACTGGGGAAATAATGATATATCCTAATTTTATACTTAATACATATATTTTACTATGTGATATTAACTAATATTTTAATCATGGAACGAATCATTCCTTGTATGGGTAGTGAAATATGGTTCATAATTATATATAGCTCCTTGATGCGTCGACATGTCTCATGAGAAACAAAAGTTTGCGACAAAACATTCAAATTTCCTTCCAAGAATAATATGATGAGTTTATACCCAGAAAAATAAATTGTCTTGATGGTGTAATGGATCATGATCTATATACATGATTTCCAATATTTAATAATTTAATTTATTGTATATTCCATTATATCTTTCCATGATATTTTCATGTTGAAAATAGTTATGGTTTCATTTTTATTCTCGGTATATTGATGGCATGTGTTTTTCATTTATTTTCTATAACACAATGATTAGGTTGTATTTAATTTTTTACACATATATATCATTGATGTTATAATTAATGGTAATTTAATATCACCCTTTTACATTTTTCATTCCCCATGTTATGAAGATTAAATATTTTAATAAGTGTCATAGAAGATGTTATTTTATGATCTATGTTTAATTAGGAATGTTATAGGGGAACCATGTATATAGAATGTTTTTCTAGACTACTAAATTGATTATTCCTAGGTGACGTGATTACTTGAATCTATTGCGTTGAAATAAAATAACCACTGAATAATGGAGAATATGGTTGAGGGTGATACATATGTATTTATAAAAACACACACTCACACACACCGTTATTAATGATTAATAAATATTTTTCGTTTCAAATATATTAGGATATATTTTATTTGACTACATTAGGTTTGTAAATTTAATAAATTAATTTGAATAGATTTATATTTTATTAAATTTATTATTAAATTGAAAATTTCATATAAGTATATGTGGATAATGTAAACGGATATGGAAATTATAATGGGTGACTGTGTATTTTTGGTCTTCTCATCCACCATTAAATTATAAATATAGTCATTTTAAAATATAATAGATTTTTCATTATGGTAAACTAAATGATTGTAGTTGGAAATTTTTTCTATGGTCAAGGTATTTAA
The DNA here is from genome assembly GCA_963277665.1 of Viscum album. Taxonomy (NCBI): domain Eukaryota; kingdom Viridiplantae; phylum Streptophyta; class Magnoliopsida; order Santalales; family Viscaceae; genus Viscum; species Viscum album. Next base: position 472,655,636 of record OY728161.1, read on the forward strand.
ATTTTAAATTTAAATTTTATATCCCCTAAATTATATATCTTTAGACAATATTGTAGAATAAATTTTATCATATATAGGTAATAAGAGATTCAATCATTGTTATATTGTAGAATTTAGTAATATTCTACTCTCACACTACCTATAACACAAATAACATATTTATTTTTTATTTGATGAGAATGATAATGTTTTATTTATTGAAATAATCCTCGGAATATTAGTAAAAGGAAATCTAGTACCAATTCAAACGAATATATATTGTTTTAGGTAGAGACCATACAGTAGGTATCTGAGGGTGGTTAGGTAAAATTATAGGTCGGGATTGTTTTAATAGAAAACATGTGGCTTTTATTACACAATAATTATGTTTAAATGGCATATTATTTATAGATTATTGTGTTCATTCATATAAACTATGAATCTTCAAACTGGATCTACAAAGAGGAGACAAGGAAGCTGAATCTAAAAGAAACCAAGAAGATGATATGCTTGAAAATCTGAAACCGAGAATAGCCATAATAGGAACTAATGTGTTTGTTTCTTTGATATATCAATTTAATAATGTTATAAATCGTGGAGTTATCGATACTATAGAATAGGAAGGCCTACCAAAATAGAATATGTTATTATTATATCATTTCATGAAACAATATCTCTTATCATTCATTGGATAATTTGATACAATGGTATCCAAATGTTGGATTAAATCCATAATGAATATATGTGATGTCATCTTACTTTAAGAGAATAAAAATATGACCCTTTTCATTTATTATCATGACACTTAAGTTGATCGATGATGATCTCTATTTAAGTATACCAGAGAAAAAATAAATATTGTTAACATGGAATGAGAAACTTGTATAAATCAATATCATGAAAAATATTTTACTAAATTTCTTTATATTAGGATGGAGAAAAAATACACGGAATTGAAGCAACAAGATGAATGTTAAATTGATTAATATGAAGAAAACATAACATGATGGGAAATGTATATACCATATTTTTTATGGACACTACTAGTAAAAATAATAGATTTTAATCTAAGTTGAAACAGTGCTTAAAAAGTTATTTCGCCATTGATGAAATGATATATTTTGGGAAAGTGGGTTGTTGGGGTATGAATGTTATGATGTAGTTTACTGAAATGTATGTCCACTAATATGAAATTAGTAGGAAAATGTTTAGGTGGTAGGAAATATGGTAGAAATCCATTATGATTTATAGTGGTAATGACAAAAAAATGTTCTATGTGTGGTTAAATTTTTCTCAATGAATGATTAATTGGATCTGGAATGTGTTTCTAGTGTGGTCAGTTAGATCATAGGGATCATGACTATAACAAAGAAATACTGAATCAAAAAATAATGGAGTTACTAATACTTATCGCAAGATGATCTGTTTTAGATTCAATAAGTTGGGTCATTATGATGAAGTGTATCAGAAAATAGTTTCTTAGATTTGAAATCATCTTGATAGGAAATATAAATGTACAAAATAAGCATTTACTACAACGAAAATTTATGTTGGTATGTTTGGAGTAGAAAATCTAGTTGTAGGGAGAATAATATTTTTTGATGAATGATAATATGTTTAAAGTCTATGTAACCACACTTTTGATATTTTATGTAATGGATAAATATTCAAAGACATTTATTGAGTTTAGATACAAATTTGAGGTACTTAAAATTCATAATATTATGAAATGAAAAAGTCTAATTGAGGAATAATTTATTTATTTTAGTGGAAATAATTTGAAAATTTATGCATATCATTTTGAATTTATAAGATGTTTTCATTGGAGGATATTTTGGAATGAAAAATTATTCTTATGAGATAACCATTGAGGATAAAAATGTTCATTCATTTTTTTATATTAATGTAAATTCCTGGAATTTATCATATTTTTTGGAATGTTATAATAATTATATATTTTTAGAAATAATAAAAAATGAAAAACTGCGTCAAAATATATCTTGTTTAGTATGCCCATAATAATTGAACACATAAATTATGGGAGATAATGGTTTTTTTTATACAACCAGAATAGGTGAATTCCTAGTTATTATAAATTATTATATTTAGTAAAATTATTTTAATGATAAAAAATATGTTGATTTTGTAAACATATGTATAGAGTACCTTGGAATCAAAAGAAAAATTGTGATAAAGTGATTAATTTTAATTTGGATGAATATTTCTACAATTTGGAAAGCGTTATATGTATAATATAAAAAAAATATTTGTGAATTTATATTATTAATAGTGGATGAATTATAATTGAGTGGTTCATTCTGATTATATGATTTGGGTATATACATTTTTTTCAGTGGGGTTTCAAGAGTAATTAAAGTAATTTATAGATAAATATTGAATTATATTGAATGACTACGTGGTAAAATCATTATTGTTTTTAACATTATAAAATAATCTAAATAATTAATGAGAATGTTTAAGGATACTTATTTATTAATTTAACATTGTATTACTTTAGGTATTACTATTTAATTTTGAATAATAAAAGTAGTTCCTCGTCCTTTGACGAATAGTTAATTTTGAGATGTATCAGATATTAGCAAAAGAATTTTTGTTTTCATTAACTGATAAAGGTTGGATGAATAGATTGTTTAAATTTAATGGATATATATATATAGAGAATATTATTCTAGTGCTTCAAGAATGAAAAATCCATACTTATCATTTAATGAAATTTTTGATTTCATGGTGGGAATTGATTAAAAAATGAAACTATTCATGGAAATGGAGTACATATCCTTATTTTTGTTGGATATATGTCATTTTAATTCCTTAACAATATGAAAATGGATTTTTAATGAACACATCAATCTATTAACTTTTATTAGAATGAAATAAATGGACTTTTAAACAATAGTAAATTTACATTTTTTTAATTGTAAACATAATTATAACTATGTTTTAAATCACCCTCCATCATAACATAATTTTTATTTTTATCTTCTATGTATATAGTTTCGTACATGAAATCCTTTTTTGTGTTATTTGAGGTTACTTTTTACTTTCCATTCACTGTTTTCAAGTGGATGTTTCACAATCCATTTTTTCAAAGACGGATTTCATCAAAGGAATTTAGAAATATAAAACCATAGTCATTGTGCATAAATGTTAATTTATAGGGATTATATTTTCAAAATGTTGATGGTATGTAACATCCCTTTGTTTTATAACGTAGAACTTTGTTCGATATCTTACATGATACACAACAACAAGCTGAAACGAACATTTGAATTTTACTATTTAAATATGGTGATTATAACATAGATATTAAATTGGTGTGAGTGAATAGAAGTAAATAATTCTTCAAAAATATATAATTTCAAAAATCTATAAAACTTTCAAGTAATTTTTTTGAAAATAATAAATCAAATTTTAGAAATAACATATTATTTCTTCAAAAAAAATATTTTCTTAAAAAAAATTTCCAATTGATTTTTATATAAAAAATATAACGATTTTAATTATATTTTGAACAATTTGTATTATAATTTTTTTTAAAATTTGAATATAAAAAATTTTATGTGCTGAAATTTTGATAATGTTCTGAAATATTAAATTTTTCAAATAGTAGTAAAAAATAACATTTTTTAAAATTACATTATTCAAATATATTCCAAGAAAAAATATGTTTTGGATTATTTTTAATTTTTTATTATATCATTATAATTTTAATTAATACATTTATTCATTAAAAATATTTATGATACATCAATTTAGAATATAAAAAATTTAATTTAAAACGACATTTTTTATGAAAAAAGTGGTTTTCTTTTCCAATTTTTGGTATTAATTTAATTTAAATTATGAAACTTTTTTGTTCTATTTTTTAAAAATGAATTATATATTAATGTTATAGGGGATCCAAATTAAATGAATACTTCACTTTTTTCCAATATGAATATAAACTTGTGTAATTTTGTTACCATAGAAAATTGTAAAATATCTACTTTTGATTAAAATTAAAATAATGACTATAAATTCACACAAAAACATTCCCAAATATTATTAAATAATTATTATTCAAATATAATCATCTAAGGATTGATATTATAATATTTTGATGAAAATTATATTGTAGCATGACATTTGTAATATTGTATTTTATGAAAATCATAAGATGTTATAATAATATTTTAAATATATATATAATTTTTAACATATTATTATTCAAAAGAGATATTCGAATATATATTTAAATTTTAAATATGAAATATTTAATTCATAGTGAATGTTATTTTTATTATTTTGGGAAAAAATATTTTTCTCATTGGCTTATAAAACCCTACCAGATTATTTATTTTATTAATGTAAAAATAAAATAAATAATAATAATACTATTAAAAGGAAAATAACATGAAATAATTAATGTCATCCCAAAAATGTATAGGATCCATTGAAATATGATGGATTTATTAAATTATTCCTTTTGATGTTATGTAGTTTTATTTTTTTTTAATTTCAATGTAATGAATAGTGTCATAATTGAAATTAATGAAATATAAGAAAAATATTATTTCATTATATAATATAAAATTATAGAAAATAGAACATTAATCAAAATTATTTTTTTAATTATGGAACATTAAACCATGATCCATTATTGTGTTGTTTTTCATTTTATTGTAACTATATTAACCCTTAACAACTAAAAATATAGGTTGTCACGGTATGAGTAAATGTGGTAAAAACCAAAAGGTAGAGGATGAAATTAAGTAAAAACATATCAAAATTTTACTAAATTAAAGTATTTAGACCTTAAATCATTATATATTTTGAATCAATATGTTTTGATCCATTTTCATTTTGATATTAAGTTAAATTAATTTAATATTTTGTGATATTCTAAGAGTTCTCCTCTCCTCTCCAATAAATAAAATCCTTTCTTCTAGCATCAACACACATCAAATTCATTTTAGATCATCTAATAACTCCCCAATTACATTACTAGAATCCAGCACAATATTCATGAGGCCATATTTTAGGTCTAACACTACCTTGTAAGTGATATCGTTTTAATCAATGGACATTGTTCAATGAAGGAGACGATAAAAGGAATACATGAATATTCAGACTCGATGTTAAGAATATTCCATAAAAAAATTAATTTAATGTTTATTTTTACAAAAGTGAAAAAAATTATATCATATATGAAAAAGTTTATGTTACCACTATCATTTAACATTTATGTTTTGATGTTTCTTTTATTTGTTTTTATGTTTCTTTTCAAATTAAAAGGTTACATTATAAAGCACATAGTGTTTAAGTTTTATAATGAGTTTATCAATTGAAAATTATACTCTAATATCATATAATGATATTTTATGAAAAGAATTATTGATATTTTTTTATAGGAAACGTATCATTTTAATTTTTTACATTTTTTTCTATTGAAAAGGAGTTTTAATGGTAATTTTGTTATTTTAATGTTTTTAAAAAATGGTATTTATTTAGTTTTTTCAATGTTATTTAATAACAATTAAAATCATAAAATATTTTATTCCTGATTTGGTACATGAGAATTATTTATGAAACGCATGTTCCCAATATAGTTTATATGAAAGGTTGATCGCCATTATATCTCATGGGTGAGCGCGTAATTTCTTATTAGATGGGTGTTCCTAGATATCATCGATTGAGCCGATAATAATCAGGGGTGAATGTAAAAAGTACTTTTAGGAATTGGGCAATGTACATTGTTTTTCTGGAAAATAAGGATGGATTTATTGAAGGGTTTCCCCCATTGATTTACCCCAGCTATAGTTATTTCATACACATGTTTAAAACATTATTATGAATGTGAACCTATAGATTGGTGAATGAGGGTTCTAATTTGTGTGTAATGGTCTTTAAAAATTATCAATAATGTAAAATTGTGTTTTTTTCATGTAAATGTTTTTATTTCAACATCTCAAATAACAATGAGATAAATATAATTATTAATCGGGTTTTCATTTATTTCATGGGATAAATGGTTTACTTTATTTAGGACATATAATAATCTTTTTTTTGATCATCCCACAATTTAAAATTAGTTTTCACAGACTTTAATAAAATATTAGAAACATTTATGTTAGAAATATGAATTTTTTTAATTTATTTCATTAAAGGGAAAAATCTATTTTAAAAGGGTTTCTAATATTATATCAAATGGATAGAGAGTTTAGGTTTCCATATGTAATGTATGAGTTTAGTATGTAATATCCCTAAATATTCAAAACTTTAAATTGAAAAAATACATGGAACTACATTAATGATAATTCTATTAAAAATACTCTGGAATATATATCTCTTATGGTTTATTTCTTACAGTCTCCCTCTCACCTATTATATAATATCATCCACTACAATTGTTCTATTTTTTCAATAATTTACGCGTACTAGTTTCTCTATTTGGTTATGTTATAATTCATGTATACTCTCCTAGTTTAATAATATACTAAAATCATAAATAGCACTGTATTATATTTTCACTGAAAATAATCAGTACATACCAAAATATTTACATTCCTCGGGAATAAGGTTTTTTAATGAAATACATCACGTGTAAAGAGATAATTTACTTCCATGTTTTAACAGAATATTTTGAATCATTACCACTAAGAATATTTTTGTCATAATATGATCTATGTGATGTGTTATGGATACGTAATTTAACTTCTCAAAGTATTTCTTAAAATTTTAAAAATTGAAATGTTACTTTATCTCAACAAGAATAATTATTGGGTAGAGAATTGCATTTTGATATATATATTATTACCACTATTCTCTTGTATAATTATATACAAAATAAATACATTAATATAACATTATCATTTTTATTTTTACCTCACAAAATTTGAGAACTCTTTTCTATCATGACTATACACACATCAACCAATGTACTGATTGTAATAAAATCATTTTTTTACTGGTCTATATAATTTACTTACCACTAAGGTAAAAATAACATATATATATATATATATCATTATCATTGATGAAATTATTCAAATATATAATCATAAATCACATTAATTTCAATTACAATATTATTCTATACAATATAATGTAATCTACCATAATATTGGCTTAAAAAGATTTTTTTCCTCTCTTTTGTTAAATTATATTGGAAGACACGTTTTTAATTGACACATCACTAAATTTTTTTTTCAATTAGTTATAAGATATATAAATATTCTAATTATTTGTTAAAACATTGTGATATTTATTAACTATATACATTTTTTTCATCAAGAAATTCATTAATATAGTTACTTGAGCTCACATAAGATAATTTTTTTCCATTTTAATTCACATCAAAATATCAATAGAAAATAAAAAATCTTAGAAAATAGTCCATAATGAATTTCATTGGAATATAATACAAAAAATATAAATATTTGGCATTAATGTATATGTAATAATAATTATTTATAATTCCAAAGACGTCCATGAAATTTTATTTTTTCAATCATATATGAATTATATCATCAAAATATATTTACACCCAAATACTATAATCATGACTTGTATTTACATATTGTTTGTCATATTATCATACTTATGTTAATGTTAACATAATAGTGTATATATTAATATGTTAATACCATTTACATGATGATTTTCTCCATCTTCATAGTAAATAACTTAGTTCTCCTCCCATATAAAATTATTTTTTACCTAAACCAATTTTTTTATCAACAATAATTTTTCATCAATTATATAATTTATGAAGGAGACAATAAATAACATTTCAAGGATTTTTGTCATAAATTATTTAATTAACAATAATATAAATTTATTTATTCTGACCATGAGTAAAGGGTATTCATTTCATTAAATTCAATAACATTAATTTTAAAGTGACCTACGTATACATGCCTGTATTTATTCAAAATAAAATTCAAATATTCATTAATAATATTTCATTAAAACCCATTTAATTCATATATATATATTTTCAAATATTTTGGTATTATATTATAAGTTGAATTATTCTAAATTTGATTAATATATATATTAGTTTCATTTCGAAAAAACACTCCTCATTAATTATTTATTGAATAATTCATTATTAAATAACAAACCTGAGTGTATTAAATTAACTATTATGTATACATAATAATGAAAATTTTCATATTATTCCCCAAAATTTTTTACGTTAATTTTGATTATCCTTATTTATTTTCTATTTACATTAGGTATTGAAGTGTCTTAAATTCCATCAATTTTTTAAAAATCATCTAACAAATTAATAACAATAGTTTATAGAATCATTTAAAAAATTATTTAATATTCAAGAACAAAATTTTTTTCTTTTCATTTTGAGTTTGTAGGGAGTTTTTCAAAATATTATAAATATCTTCACAGTTGATCGTCATTAGATAATTATTTAATGAAATGGGTAACTCATTATTTTATATGAAAATTTATGCAGTATTTTTATTTAATAAATACTTTCTAACATAAATCACATATGATATTTATTTAAGAAAAATAATTTTATTTATAAGGTTTTTTTATAATTTATGATAAATTTTTATAACAATATCTCCTAAATATTTTACTATATTTGTAACATCCCAATATTTCATTGTAAATTTTCTCATTAATGTAATTCAATATCTTGCGCTATATGCAACACCATGTTCGAGAGCACCAAGACATAAAAAACTAGCCGTTAAAAACTGGTTATGAATAGTATTAACTGAATTTTGAATTTTATATAATTTTTATAATTTCAGATAAAAGAAGTATTTTTATAAAAAATTCAATTTTACCATCCTTTAATGGAGTACCATTTTTAAATTCAATATTTGAAAATTTTATATATTAAATTTGACAAAATAAACTTCTTATTTATAATCGGGACATAAAAATTTATTTTCGATAAATTTTTTATGTATTTCTAATAAATTTCATATTTGGGTGAATAGTGAAAAATAATAAATATTAACTGAAAATAAAATTTTAAATAAAAATAATTTATAGTGTTAAATTAAAAATTTTAATGGTTTGTAAGAATAATTAGATTATATTTTTATCATCTAACACAATTTTTGTCATTATAAGTAATTTTACATTTAAATTTAACATAAACACATATCAATCTTTTGAAAGAATTTACTTTTTTTAAACTCGTTTTTTGGTTTTGAAAATGGGAATTAATTTTAAATAACTAAATGAAAATGATATGCTTTTAATTTTTCAAAATAGACATTATTTTTGAATTTGGAATATCAAAATTATCTTATGGTAAATTTTAGGTATTCTTCTGAAAACATTCAATTATTGATGAATAGTGAATAACACAATGTTATTATTTAAAACCGACTTTTTATTTAAACAATTATTTATTTTATTTTAGTTTAATTTAATCAAAATATATATGTAATACCTATATATGTTTATTATAATTTATTTTAGTCATTTTATAATAAGTTTAGATATATAAATTTTTTACAAACTTTTTACCGTTTTTACCCACCTCCTAGGAGCACTTACAAATTTGCATAAAAAATAATTTCACCACTTCTATGAGTTGAATTTCAAAAATCCGAGAGAAATTATTAATATCATTAAGTAAAATGGGGTTCAATTAGATGAAAATAATTTTTCGTGAATCGTAACTTTTGACATTTATTTACAATAGAAAAAAGTAAATACGGTAATTAAGGGTAAATATGAAATTGAAATTACCCTAACACATGTCCTAATTTTATTTGATAAGTATAATTAGAACCAAAACAGCCTTAGGAATAATATATGACACTTTAGGATCACTTGGATTATATTAAGACATTTATTATAATTTAATTTAAAGAATAGTAAAAAGTGTTAAATTTAAGTTTTCATAACTAATACAATTTAATATTGGGTTATACATAAGATAAAATTGACTATAAATATTAAATAAAAATATAAAAGTATATGATACATAATAGTATTATATTTATAACTTTTAGACATTATATAATATATTTTATTTATTATAGAATGATAATGCATTGATTACATTATTAATGAATGATTAAAATAATAGAAATTAGAAACATCCATGTAAATGTAATTTGAGACTTTTGATGAATTAATCTAATTATATAAGTTAATATGAAATGTTAAGGATGATGTGATAATTTGTTTTCTAAGGGATAAGGTTGTAATGACTTTCACAGAAACAAAATACCAAATAATGTTAAAATTGACATAAATTAAGTTATAAAACAAATGTGATATTATTGTTTGATATAATATTCCTAAAAATATAAGGTTCATCCAAAGAGTATGAATAATATTATATATGGCATTAATGATCCACTTGAGGTTCTGTTGGATTTTTATAGTATGTTTATTAACATTATTGTGTAAGAATGCAATAAGACACTATAAAAGTTAAACTATATAACTATGAGTTAACTCTATACCATAAGGTTAAAATGGTAAACTAAACTTGTCTAAAACCTATTGGATGAAATTATTTAGATCCATAACCACCTATGTCTATAAATAAATTCATTTGGCGCCATTATAAACCAACTATGACTGTATAATATATTTACACTTTAATCTTTTCCTAAAGTGACCATCACCCCTCTTATAAATGTGAACTTCACCTTCTCTCAAAATCACACATCCAAAGCCATTTGGCTCGGCCAATCCCTACCCATATGTCCTCCTAAATTTCCTGAATTCATCCTAGAGGCCTTAATTTGGTCATAAATCCATCCTAAGGATCACTTTTGATCAATTCAAAAGGAAGAACCCAATGAAGAGGTAAATATTTCATCACCTCTTTCAAGTTCTTTTATTATTCCACTTCCTCATTATTCGTTATTTCCATTATAAAATATTAATTCCGGTAAAATATATATACTATTTTGTTATTATAAAAAAGGTACAACGATATTTATTATTCTATCCATCATATAAATGACATAGTCACCATAGGTGCCTACGTACATATTACCATCCCCACGCAGTGGTGTAGTTTTTTATTCAAACATTTCATTATTTGTATGGATATAATAATGTGTATAACTGATGTAAATAATAAATATAAAATTTTAAGGATTCAATATATATTATAGAACATTCAATTAGATACTATTCCTCCATCTATATAATGATATTTTCACTCGTGCGTACGTACAGATTACCGTCTCCACGACGCGATGATATTAATTTCCACATTCACCATTCAAAAATGATTTAAAAAATAAATATATTATTAATAAGTATGTAATATATGAAATAATAATTCTAATAGATATAAATATATATATATGTACTTACATATATCTTATTAACTTTCTTCTGTTCAATACGATATTAATATAGAAACTGTGTTTATGTGTACGAACCACATACCGTGTCCATAAATGGTTCCTTCCATTTCATATATGTATCAATAATAAAATTTTATATTCTAATTATATATGATATATAAATCAAGGTTTATATTCGGGATGTATTTAAATAATGATCTAAATGATACGATAAAGAATAACAACTTACAAACGTAAAATAAAGAATGTGACTTTTACATAAAATATTAATTTAACAAGGAAATCAGATTTAAATGGGTAGTATAATGTAATAAATTAATAATGTGTGATATAATGAATATAAATATGGTTCTGGAATAAATTAATAACATACTATGGTCATTATACAGGAGGTTAAACATACCCTCGACCAAAGGAATGTTCAAGGTAAAGGTTAATTCCTCAATCTCATTATTATCCCAGGTTGTTTATGTGTATGTTTTTATTGGGATATATTTATTATCCATGCCCATGATTCATAATTTTTTTTTAAAATGATTGATTTTATGTGAATCTTTAAATAAAAAATCATTTTAAAATTTTTAATGATTTATTCTTATAATCATTTTTCATTAATTTCCAGATTTTCATTATTATTTAAAGGATTTATTTATTTGGACATGAATGTTTTATGATTATAATTACATTATAATTATTCAATGGGGTATGTGACTCATTGATTCAAAAATATTTTCTAAATTACATCTGTAATAAATTTTATGACTTTTAAAATAATATCATGAAAAAAGGGATATTTCTCTCAAAGAGTATTATTGATCATTTTCAACTATGTAATCATCCATTATTGGATATTATACTTGATCGATGTTGTTTTATTATGATAATAATATTCTATATAGTTTTGAAGGTTTTGTGATATGTTTGACTGTGTATGTGTTATTTTTATACCATTCATGGTATATAAATAACGTTTTGAAATTTTGTATGATAGTTTTAATATGGATAAAGTTATGTTTAAGCATTTTAATATGAGGAATGAATTGGACTTAGTAAGTGACTAGTGGAGCCCACTATAGCTCATCGATGTATCAGAAGGTATCGTGAGACAACTATATATTGAATTGTCCGATGCATTTCCCAATATTATATATGGTTTTGGGTGAGGCCTAAATCATTTTTTAGAGGTATAGGCTGAGGCCTTGGAAAAATGTTTCAAAATGTACGACATTATGCATTCCCTTATTATGAAATTAGATATTAAATGTGATTATTCGACAATTTTAATATCCATTTTAATGTAAACATTGTAATTTTTTATTTATTTTTTCCATAGTATGTTTATGTTTAATTTTAAAAGGCCTTTTATAATTGCACACCTTTCCTTAAAAGATTATAGATTCTGCTTAATTATTTACCCTTACTCAGCATCTGAGCTCACCCCTTTCTCATGTTTTATTTTCCCAAGATTCTAAGATGACATTTTTGTTTGAGATTTTTGGTTAAGCTATGGGAACAATGGATTTCTAAAATGATTTTATTTTGTTGTTTTTTGAATGTTTAATGTAACATTCTTGTATGTAATCAATTTTCAAAGACTGCTAGACTGATCAGTCATTTGGGACTTGATTCCTTGTAATAATTCAAATGTATTAAAATAAAGAATTGACTTTGGGAATCAAGGGTCGAGGAGTTACAGTTGGTATCAGAGGAAATTTTGAAAAATCATTGAAATAGATTTAGATAATCTTTAATTAGATAACATTACCCTAAGATAGTCTTTGAGGATTAGTATAGAATGACTTCCTAATATTTTGGTTTTGTAGAGATTTTGTGAGTTTTTTATGAAATACATCCTTGTCTATATACTAGCTGGTAGAGGCATCTCTGGCACAAATGTACGTAGGAGTTAAAACTATGACATGTAGTTTCATGTTTCACCTAGGGTATTCTATTTCACGATAACGAGGCTTGTAGAACTCATGGTTATGACACTCCTAGGGGATATGCTTAGTATAATTCACATTTCCATTATAAGAAATTATGAATTATTTAGGACTAAGTAATTCCTCAATGAAAATATTTTATGATTATGGATTATATCCATTAATTGTTCATTTTACATTAGGTATTTTACATTATTGTAATTATACATTTCCATTCAAAAATTGACCTAATGTGTGCCATTATTTAGAGATGAAACCCAATTGAAGAAAAGAGAACTCCAACCATATATACGATCCAAAGAGTAAGAAGGATCATAACATTCATGGTATTAAGCCAACATTTATAAGGGAAATAGTCTCCCACATATTTTAAACATATGAAGATATAATCTCATGTATTAATAAGATATGTAAAATAATTCTATGAGTCATATGGCTTTGAAGGGAAGTAATATAAGAAAAGGATTGTAGATAGAATGATGGATAAAGGGATGAGGGGAATGAAAGATTTTCTCATATGTGATAACTGTGAAAAAATCACATAGGTAAATGCATAAAGGGAGTTGGAGTATGTTTTATGTCTGGAGAAACAGGAAACCATGTACGTGATTGTATGGGTAAGAAAAAACATTAAAATTTATAATGCTTCATCTACAAAGAGTTGGGAAACTATGAAAATCAATTTCCAAATCATCAGAGTATAGCCCAAATGCTGCTATTGGATAATAATCATGTTATTATTCTACTAAATATTATGTGAATTAATATAATCATTATGTTGTTATTAAAGTATTGTGTAATTTGAGTATTGTATTAATGATTTACATGTTATAATAATTATAGAGTATATAAGGATTGTACTGAATTACTATTTTATTAAGGACTTGAGATTGTGTGGAACCAAGAAAAGTGACTGAATGGAAAGTTAATATTTATGGAAAATAAATTGTTAATGGGAAGTAAACAACCTTTAATATGGTCTTGATACCGAGGTATTGATTTTGGAATATGAGATTGTTGAATTATTATATTGGATATTATTGACATCCATGGAAGTGGTTAATGGTTTGTTTTTTCCATCATTTTTGGAGTTTAAAACATTTTTTGATAGAGGTATTATATCTATTATACATTATGAAATAATGGAACATGACTATAATCAAAAAGGTTTATGGTAATTCAGTGTGTTACTGTGTTTTAAAAGATTAAATGATGAAGTTATTCACATGTTGTTACATGAAAAAATGGATCTTTATTGTTCTTACCATCCTTATAAATTTTGGACTGTGAGTTTGGAATGATGTATTTTGGAAAATTGTAATGTTTGGAGTCAATTAAGTTTGATATTATTTTTGTATTGTCATAAAAAGGATAGCCTGAATGTCGGGCATCAACCCGTCACGTCTTAAAAGGACATGAGACATGAACGCGCAACCGAAGGGTGACAAGGGTGCATCACATACCACTGGCCCATTTGATGTCCTGGATTGAATAACGTAGTTTTTTAAAGGTATTGTAGAAGAATTATAAATTTATTTTTTTGGAACACTATACGAATAGGGTAAATAAAATTTTTTATGTTCTATTATATTTTATAGTGAATGATGTGTTTGTGGTAGAAATTAGTTAAAGGATGAAAATATACTTGTCTAATATTTTTTCTATCACTTATTCTATGACGAAATTAATTCATAAACGATATGTAAGGGATATTACAAACAAAAAAGATTTATCATAATACCTTAGGTGTTTTTGAACCAACGATATTTTAAACCGTCATATATTTATGGATTTCTAGCACTGCTGTTTACACTTTTTTGTGATTGATGACCTCAATAACTCAATATAAATATTTACATTTTCCCTCTAATTATGTGTCTCTAATTTCCACCAATTTTCTTATAATAGATATCAATATTTGGTGGTATCTTTTTCATTTCCCTTTTCCTCTTGTTAAGACTAAATTCAGTTAACCCAATTTCTGATTTGGCTTTTCCACAAACATATTTTACTATTTTTAAGCATTTCATTTTGAAGAAAAATATTAAATTGTGATGATGAAATTTATTAAGGGTGGGGATAATTTAGCACCCCATGATTCCATAGTACATTATCTCATTAAAGTAATTCAACATCTTGAGTTACACGTAACAACGAGTTTGGGTGAACCATGACATATATAACTAGTTGTTCCAAATATTTTATGAATAGTATTAACTGAATTTTGAATTTCATATTGTCCTTATAATTTTAGAATCCATATTATCAGTTTATTATACATAATGTAAGAACAAATTCAAGTTTTTTTCAGTTAAAAGAAATATTTCTCACAAAAAGAAATTTTACCAGCCTTTTAATGGAAATCCCGTTATAAATACATTATTTTACACTTTTATATATTAAATTTTACAAAATAAACTTCTTCTTTATAATAGGGACATAAAAATTTAGTTTCAATTTGTTTTTGATTTTTTTCTGATAACTTTCATATTTGAGTGAAAGGTTAAAAATCCTAAATTTTAACTGAAAATTACTTTTTTAATACAAATAATTTATAGTGTTAAATTATACATTTGAATGTTTTGGAAGTAGAGTTAGATTATATTTTTATCATTTAATACAATTTTGTTCATTATAATTAATTTCATTGTTAATAATGACATAAAATCAAGACAATCATTTGATAGGTTTTACATTTTTTAAAAACCCACTTTCTGGTTTTCAGAGCATGAAATTATTTTAAATTAATAAATTAAAATTATATGATTTTAATTTGGTAAAATAGACATCATTTTTGAATTCAGAATATCAATACTACCTTATGGTATATTTTTGGTATTTTTCTGAAAACATTCAATTTTTGATGAATAGTAAAAAACACTACATTATTATTTAAAACCAACTTTTTATTTAAATAATTAGTAAATTTATATTAATTTTTTTATGTAAAAATGTTTATATAATACTTATATATGTTAAATGTAATTCATTATAGTCATTTGAATATATGTTTAGATATATAAAAATTTATCGAACTTTTTTCGGTCTTTTACCAACCATAGGAGAATTTTCAAATTTGAATAAAACATAATTATACCACTTCTATGAGTTGAATTTCAAAAACAGTAGAGAAAAAATTTATATCAATGAGTAAAATGGACATCAATAAGATGAAAATAATTTTCTGTGAATAGTAACTTTTGACTTTTATTTACCACGGTTTAACATAAATAGTGATATTAAGGGTAAAAATGATATTACAATTATCCTAGAACATTTTATAATTCTATTTGATAAGTATAATTCCACAAAAAATAACCTTAGAAATAAAATATTACCCTTTAGGTCCACTGTATTATATTAGGACATTTATTATTATTTAATTTAAATAAGAGTTAAAGTGTTAAACTCAAGTTTTCATAACTAAAACATTTTAATATAGGGTTATACGTATAATAAATTTGACTATATATATTTTTTTAAAATATAAAAAGATTTATAATATAATTTAAATTTATTTATAAATTTTAGACTTTGAATAATTTAATATATTTATGAATCAATAATGATATAGAAATTACCATATTAATGAACGATTAAAATAATTGATATTAAAAAATATCCAAATAAATGTAATTTTCGACTTTTGATGAATTAAACTAATTTTATAGGTTACTATGACTTTTTATGGTTGATTAGATAAATTTTTTTATAAGTGATAAGGTGTTTATGACTTTCAAAATAACAAAATACCTAATAGTGTCAAAATTGAAATAAATTAATTTTTTAAAATATACTATATTATTGGTTGCTATAATATTTCAAAAAATATATGGTTAGGAAAATGGTCTTAAATAATATTATATATGTCATTAATAAACCAATTTAGGTTCTTTTGTATGTTTATAGAAAATATATTAACTGTATAGTGTAATAATACAAGAAGACAAGGTAAAAGTAAATCTATTTAACTAAGAGTTAAATCTAAAGGATAAGGTTCAAATGGTAACCTAGACATCTATAAAACCTGTTGTTTGAGATAATTTAGTCCCATAACTGCCTCAGTATATAAATAAATAAATTTGGATACATTATAAATAGAATATGGTTGTATAATAATTTAATACATTAATATGATCCTAATGTGACCCAACCCCTCTTATAAAAGGGCACTACCCATTATCTGAAAATCAAACCTCAAATTCCATTTGGATCGGCCTAACCATGCCAAAATATCCTTCCAACTTATCTCCCATCATCCTAGAGGCCTTTCATTGGTCAGAATGTCAACCTGTGGAGCCCTTTTCATCAAGACAAAAGAAAGAACCCAAAGAAGAGGTAAATATTTCATCACCTCTTTCATGTTCTTTTCTTATTCCACATCCTCTTTCTTTGTTATTTTTATTCTAAAATAATAAATACAGTATATTATATATAATATTATGTTATTATAAAATTGGTACAACCATATTCAATATTAATTCAATTCTATAAATGACAATGTCACCCTACGTGTGTACACACCGATTACTATCTCCGCGTTGTTGTATAGTTGGTTATTCAAACATTTAATTATTTGTATTGGACTAAAAGTGAGTATAACTAATGTAAATAATAAATATAATATGTTAATGATTATGTATATATTATATACCATCCAATTAAATAATATTCCTCCATAAATATAATGATATTGTCGCTCGTGAGTAAGTATGGATTACTATATCCACGATGCGATGAGATTCATTTCCACATTCATCATTCAACGATAATTATAAAAATTTATATATTATTAATAAGTATGAAATATATGACACAATAATGCTATTCGATATATATATATATATATATATAAACTTACATATATCATATTCACTTACATCCGTTTAATGAGATATGAAAATGGAAACAATGTTTATTCGTACGAACAACATACAGTGTCCATAAATGTTTCCTTCCATTTCTTATATATATATATATATATTATATATATTTATATTCTACATATATATGATATATAAATCATGGTTTATATTCTGGATGTACTGAAATCATGATCTAAATGATATGATAAAAAATAATATGTTAAAACACGTACGATAAAGTATGTAATTATTACATTGAATGTTAATTTAACATAGAAGTCATTTTTAAATGGGTAGTATGAAGTCATAAATGAATAATGTATGATATAATAAATATGAATATGATAATTGTATAATTTAATAACAAACTATGTTCATTATAAGAGTATAAACACACACTCGACCAAATGAAAGTGCTAGGTAAGGGTTAATTCTTCAATCTCATTATTATCCGAGGTTGTTTAACTGTACATTTTACTGGGACATATTGATTATCCATGCCAATGTTTCATAAAAGAGTTTTAAAAAGGATTCTTTTTAAGGGAATAATTAACTAAAAAATCATTTTAAATGTTTTAAATATTTATTATTCAAAACCTCTCAGATTATTGTCCATGTTTTCAAATTGATTTTGAGGCTTTGTTTATATGGACATGAATGTATTAAAATGTTTATTAAATTGTTAAGTTTCAATTTGTTTTGGGACACATTGATTCAAAAATATATTTTCAATGAATTCCTTTAAAAATTGTGTGACTACTAGAAGTATTTCATGAATAATTGGATATTTCTCTCAAAGAGTTTTACTGATCATTTTCAACTATGTCAACAACCATTATTGGATATTATTATTGAACATGGTTTATTTATTATGATAAAAGATTCCATATTTTATTGAAGGTTTTGTGATATTTTTTATGGTGGATTTTTTATTTTTATACCATTCATGGTTTATGGATAAAGTATTGACATTTATTATGCCAGTTTTAATACGAATGTTTATGTGATGTTAAAACATTTTCATATGAGGAATGCATTAGACTTAGTATGTGACAGGTGGATCCCTCTATAGATATTTGATGCATCATTAGGTCTCATGAAACAACTTGACGTATAATTGACTGAGTCCTTTACCAATTTGATATATGGTTTTGACAATGGCCTAAATCATTTTTTCGACATCTTCAATGCGGACTTGACTAAATGTTTCAGAATGTCTAATAATATGAATTCCCTCATTGTGAAATTAGTTATTACATGTGATTATTTTACTAGTATAATATTCATGTTCATGTTAATTTGTTAATTTTTTGTTATTTTTTCCTTATTATTTTCAAGTTTATGCCTAAATAAATGTAGCTTTTATTACACATCTTTCCATAAAATTTTATAGCTTCCGCAAAATTATTTACCCTTACCGAGAAATTGAGCTCACCCATATCTTAAGTTTTATCTTCCCAGTATCCCAAGAAGTGTTTTTTGTTTGTGATGTAGGGATAAGCATAGTGATCAATGTGGTTCTCAAAAGATTATTTTTTTTCATATAGAAAGTGTAATGTATCTTTCATGTATGTAATATATTTTCTAATACTACAAAACTGATCGGTTTGTCGTTGCTTGATTCTTTGTAATCATGCCAATGTATTAAAATAATGCACTTACTATTGGAATCTACGGTTAGGGTGTTATAGTAGGAATCATAGGATGTTTAGCAACAAACTTGGAAATATATATAGATAATACCTGATTAGATAACATTACCCTATGATATACTTTAGGGATTAGTATTGAATGACTCCATTAAATTTTGGTAATGGAGAGACTTCTTGAGTTTTACATGAAATACATCCCTGTTTGGATATGAGTAGGTAGAGGCGTCTCTATAACAGGTGTACCTAGGAGTGAAAACTCCAACAAGAAGTATTAGGTTTGACCAGGGGTGTCCTAGTGCACAACAACGGGCCTTTCTGCACTGTTGGTTACGACTCTCCTAGGGGATATTCATAGGATAATTCAAATTTTCATTACAATCCATTCTGAAGTATTTATGAGTAAATAATTCCTCAAAGAAAACATTTTTATGAATATGGATTACATCCATAAACTGATCAATTTACATTATGTATTTTACATGTTTGAATTATTCATTTCAATTCATAAACTAACCTAGTGTATTCTTTTTTTTAGAAATGGACACCAGTAGATGGATTGAGACTCCAATAATACGTATGATCCAAAGAGTAAGAAGGCTCATAACGTTAATGATATAAAACCAACATTTAGAATTGAAATATTCTCCCACGTATTCACAACATAATAAGAAATAGAATCATGTGTTAATAAGATAAGAAAAATAATTCTATGATTCCTACGGTTTTGAAGGGAAGAAAGAGAAGAAAAGGATGGTAGAGAGAATGATAGATAAAGGTAAGATGGGAATGAAGGAATTTTCCGTATGTCATAACAGTGGAAAGAATTACTTGTTAAATTCTTAAAGGTAATGATGTTTCTTATAAGTGTAGAGAAAATGGACACCAAGTACGTGATTACAAGGGTAAGAAAAAGGTTTCAAATGTAAAATGCTTCATCTTCAAGGATTTGGGACACTACGTGAATCAATGTACAAATCGTCAGAGTATACCCAAAATGATGCTATTAGATAATAATGAAGATATGATACTACTGAAGATGAATATAATTATTATATTTATTTTGTTTTTATTTATGTATTGTGTAATTTGAGTATTTTATTAATGATCTAAATGTTATAAGAATTATAGAGTATATAAGGATAGTGTTGTATTAATATTTTACTAAGGACTTGAGATTGTGTGGAACCAATAAAAGTGACTCAACAGAAAGTTAATCTTTTTAGAAAATACATGGTCAATGGAAAGAAAAAACATTAATATGATCCTGATACCGAGGTACTTATTTTGGAATATGTTGTGATTAATTTATTATATTTGATATTATTGAAATCCTTACAAATGGTTAATGGTTTGTTTTTTATGTCATTGTTGGAGTTTACAAAATTTATTGAATGAAGGAGTATATCCAGTATTCTATACAGAATAAGGGTTCATGAATGTAATCATCATCGTTTTATGGTAATTCAGGGTGTTACTATGTTTTAAAGGAATACATGATGAAGATATTCACATGTTGTTACGTGGAAAAAAGGATTTTTATTGTGTTTACCTTCTTTATAAATTTTGGATAGTGAGTTTGGAGTGAGCTATATTGGATAATACTAATGGTTAGAATCAATTAAGTTTGAGATTAATTTTGGATTGTAAATAAAAGGACAACACGTAGGTTGGGAGGCCACTTGTCGCGTCTTTCAAGGCCAGGAGACTTAAAACTGCAACTAAAGGGCGACAATGGTGCATCCCCTACCACTGGACAACGTGATATCCTCGATTAAAAAATGTAGTTTTATAAAAGGTTTGGTATATGAATTATAAATTCATTTGTTTTCAACCCTATATGAATATGATGAATAAAATATTTTTATGTTCGATGACCTTTTAGAGTGAAACATGAGTTTGTGCTAGAAATTAGTTAATGGATGAAACTCTATTTTTTAGGTATATATTTTTCTCTTATTATATGAAGAAATTAATTTTAAAAATTATGAATGGGAACATCAAACCAAAAATGTGTAATCCTAATAACTAAAGATTTGTTGAACCAGCGATATTTTAAATCATCATAGATTGATGGATTTGAGGCCTTCAATTTTACACATAATATTGATTGGTGACATCAATCACTACCTATAAATATTTACTTTTTTTCTCATATTATGTGTCCCTAATAGACACCAATTTTCTTCTAATCAAGATCATATTTTGGTTGTTACTTTTTCATTTCCCTTTCACCCTTATTAAGACTAAATTTTATTAACCCAATTTCTGATATAGTTTTTCCACAGAGGTGTTTTTATATTTTTGATCATTTATTTTTGAAAAAAATTCCAAATTGCGAGGACACAATATATTGAAAGAGGGTAGAATGTTACACCCCACGATCTCATAGAACATTATCTCATTAAAGTAATTAAATAGCTTGCGCTACATGCAACACCGAGTTTGAGCGCACTACGACATACCAAACTAGACTTTCAAAAGAAGTTATGAATAGTATTAATTGAATTTTTAATTTTAAATAATACTTATAAAATTAGAATCCAAATTTTGTGTTTCTTATACTTAATGTATGAAAAAAATTTATTTTTTCAGAGAAAAGAAATTCTTTTTAAAAAAATTCAATTTTTACATCTTTTAATGGGGAACCCTTTTTAAATATAATATTTGACACATTTATATATTATATTTTACTAAATAAACATCCTTTTGAGAAATTTAATATAAAAATTTAATTTTGATATATTTTTATCTTTTTCTGATAAGTTTTAATTTTTGGTTGAATAGTGAAAAATACTAAATTTTAACTGAAAACTACTTTTTTAATCCAAAAAAAAATTATAGTGTTAAATTTTACATTTGAATAGTTTGGAGGTATAATTATGATAAAATTTTATAATTTAATACAATATTGGTCATTATTAGTAATTTAACATTAAAATTTGACATAAACACATATCAATCTTTTGATAGGTTTTACTTTTTTTTTAAAACCGATTTTTGGATTTCACATGGGGAATGAATTTCTATTTAATAAATTCCACTTCTATGTTTTTTATTTTGTAAAATTGGCTTCAATTTTGAATCAGTAATATCAAAATATGTTTATGCTATTTTTTTATTTTTCAAAAAACATTCAATTTTTGATGAATATGGAAAAACACTTAGTTATTATTTAAAAATGACTTTTTATTCAAATAATATTTTTTTTTATTTAAATTTATTTAAATTCAAATTAGATATATAATACCTATATAAGTTAAATTTAATTTATTAGGGTCATTTTATAATAAGTTTAGATATATAAAATTTTATCAAACTTTTTACCGTCTTTTACCCACCTCCTAAAAGAAATTGAAAATTAGAATAAAACAATACTTTTACATCTTTTGTGAGTCGAAATTAAAAATTTTGAGAGACAAATTTAGTAGCATTATGTAAAATGGGGTTCAATAAGATGAAAATAATTTTTTTGTGAATAGTAACTTTTGCTTTTATTTACCACATTTAAAAGTAAATTGAGTTATTAAGGGTAAAAATCATATTAACATTACCCTAAAACATTTCCTAATTATAATGGATAAGTATAATTAGACCATAACCAATCTTAGAAATAAAATATGACCCTTTTGGTCCACATGGATTTGATTGGGAAATTTTTTATTATTTAGTTAAAAGAAGAGTTAAAAGTGTTAAATTCAAGTTTTTATAATAAAACATTTTAATATGTTGTTATAAATAAGATAAATTCAACTACAAATGTTCCTTAAAAATATAAAAATATTTTCTACATAATTTTATTTTATTTATAATTTTTAGACATTAAATAATTTAATTTATTTATGACACAATGATGATGCAGTAATTACCTTTTTACTGAATGATTAAAATAATTGATATTGTAAATATCAAAATAAATGTAATATGAGTCATTTTATGAATTAAACTAATTTTATAGGTTAATATTTCATGTTATAATTTATTAGAAAAGTATTTTTTAGAGTGATAAGGTTGTTATGACTTTTAAAAAAACAAAATACCAAATAATGTCAAAATTGACAGAAATTGATTTTGAAACAAATATTATATTACTGGTTGATATATTATTTATAAAAATATAAGGCTCGAAAAATGGATTTAAATAATATTATATATGTCATTAATTATCCACTTTAGGTTCTCTTTGATTTTTATAGTATGTTTATTAACCATATAGTGTAAGAATACAAGAAGACACTGTAAATGTTAAACTATTTTACAAGGAGTTAAATATAAAAGATAAGGTCAAAATGGTAAACTAAACTTGTCTAAAACCTTTTGGTTGGGAGTATCTAGACTCATTACGACCTAAATCTATAAATAAATTCATTTGGATCCATTATAAACTGAATATTATTGTATAATAAATTAATAATTTACTCTTTTCTTAAAGTTACCCTCACCCCTCTTATAAAAGGGAAATTCCCCTTCTCTCAAAATCAGACCACCAAACCCATTTGGCTCAGTAGAACCCATCCAAATATCCTCCAAACATTCCTAACATTATCATATAGGTCGTCCATTGTTTAGAATTCCATCATATAGAGCCATTTTGATCAAGTCAAAACGAAGATCCCAAAGGGGAGGAAAATATTTCATCACCTCTTTCATGTTATTTTCTTATTCCACTTCCCCTTTCTTTCTTATTGACATTATAATATAATAAATCCATTATCATATATATACTCTAATGTTATTAAAAAAATGGTTCAACCATATTCATTATTCTATCCATCCTATAAATGATAATGTCACCATATGTGGGTACATACGTATTACCGTTTCTATGTCGGGGTGTAGTTGGTTATTAAAAAAATTCCTTATTTGGATGGATATAATAATTAGTATAACTAATATAAATAATAATTAAAACATTATAATGATTATTTATATATTATATACCATACAATTACATAATATTCATCCCTTAATATAATTATATTGTCACTCGTACATACGTACGGATTACCATCTACCTGACGTGATGGGATTAATTTCCACGTTCAGCATTCAACGATGATTATAAAAATATAAATAATATTAATAATTATGTAATATATGACATAGAAATTCTACTATCTGTATATAGTTACATATATCTTATTCACGTACTTTCGTTCAATTCGATATGAAAACAGAAACAGTGTTTATGCGTACGAACGACATACCATTTATTATGTGAAATTTTGAAGAATCACCCTGGTAATAGTGAAACATGAGGCATTGGGATTCACACAGATTTGTGAATAGTTTATCTAACTATATAAAGGAACAATGAGAGACACCCTATATATATTAGTAGTACCACAATTACCTCACATTTTATCAAATCATTGGAGCTAACTGTTTAATGAATTAAAAATGGTATTTTAAAATAAATCCCCATATGATTTTATGTAAAACACCCCAAACATCTTAACACTAGATCCTACATCATTATTTCTAGTCCCCAATGGTAAAGAGGCCTCTACCACTTATTTTGGAAGAGATTATAATGTTTTTCAAGATATTGTAATCGTGGTACTTCTATAACATATTTCCTCTCTAGGTTTCATCTATGTTTTCCCTAGATATAGTTCCCCCTATATTAGTTTTATAGATCAACATATTCATCATGTAGATCTAGTGTTATTGATGAATAAATTATGATAGTTTGGATTCATGTTGTTAGTAAATAGATATAAGGCTTTTCCACAGAATTTTTCAACGGGATATGGGGTTTGGCTGCATGTTGGTCAATTCTGCTACAACCCAAAGGTAGGTGGATTCTCTCTATACTCTAATAATGTAGAACTAGAAGGATTTACTTTCAATATAATGTTTCATTGTTTAATGTTATGGTGTTTTTTGGGCGACGATTTATTGAAACCAATTTTGTGATCTGTTGATATGGGGAAAATGGGTTTTTGTTGTGCTATCTTCTTGATGTTGATTTTTAAAAGTAGTGTTTTAAAACCATTATCATAATGGATTTTTGTAAATGGTTTGTGATAATTGATTACAATAAAACAAGTTGATTTATTGAAATTATTTCGGGAATGGAAATGATTTTGAGGCATTATCAGTAATTGTGTGTTTTATTGAAATGGTTGTGGATTGGGATAGAAATTATCGATTGCTAGGGGTAGTGGATTGGATAAATTATTTTTATTGATTAATGGATTAAGTGTTTAATAATGGATTATGAGTGACATATATTGGGTGTAAAGAAAAACCATTAAAGTGAAGTGGGAATGAATTATCCTTATATAATGTGGAAGGTTTTGTAAGTGAAGGTCCACTGTCAACGATAACACTGAGCTTAGGTGTGTGTATATGATACTTGGTCATATTTCTAGGATGTTATTTTTTAATATTATATATAGAATTTTTTTTGAATATTTGAAATGGTAATAAAAATTTTGATTGCATTCCTTGTAATGTTTTTGATCTGGGTGAAAATATTGGTTAAAGATGTGTTTGGGTTATTGATAATTTTAGATCTATTTAATGGTATATAAATATTGATTTCTGTAATTTTGACAATGTTTATATCCTAGTTGTGTGTATTGGGAATATATATGAGGATACAATATTGACAATAATTACTCTCCCCATACTTTGTCATTTTGGTTATTTTTTAGATGACGTATACTGGGATATAGGTAAATCCAAAGTATTTCATTTCCCTAATGTTTCATCATGATGCTTGAGTGGTAATGTCGTCCTAGGAGCATGGATCATAGTGTGGTGAAGTGTGGTTGTGTAAAAGCCTTTTGTGGATTTTTTTGTTATCTCGTCATCTTGGTACTATGATTTTGGATTATTATAGATTGGTTGTATTAATCCCTTGTTATTATTAAGAGATTGGTTTGGTTTTATGGTTGTGTCATGGAATATTGATACATTTGGTTACATTTGCAACATGCATCATGTATTTGTGGTTAGATACAGCTCGTTTGGTTGCTGTTTTTTATTTCCAATGGAATATCATTACCTAATTGTTCATAAAGCCCTTGAAATTTATTTCCCTCCAATGGAACCTTGGGAATGTTGCCTAAGGACAAGTAGCACCACATCCTCAACTCATTCCAATTAGACGGTGTGGAATGTTACAAGTGGTATCAGCTTGTTCGGTCCTTATCGTAGAAGTAATGTTGTTGTTTTTTGATCATGACATCAATTTTCAGTCTTGGGGTGAAATTAGTTCTATGCATATTCCCTTATTTGTGATATTATCAAGGCATATGATTAACAGAACATGATGTTTATAGCATAAAAGGACATAACTAAACCTTTTTTCTGATCATCAAGTTATCAAGGAGTTGCGAACATGAGTTTTCTAGAGATACTTAAAGGAGCATGATCTCATTTTCATGGGTTTATCCATTGACATTAGAATCGAATTTCTTGTATAAATAAATTCCCAAAAAGATTCAAATTTCCTTTTCTATAATGATTCATATTTTGACATGAATGGTTGGATTTTGAAAAATATATTATTTTTTTCTAAATGAATGGTTTTGAAATAAGTTTGTTTCATGTATTATGAAAAAGGGTAGATTTTAAAAATGTGGTAAATTTTTCAAACATTGAGAAAAATTGATAAAATGTGAATATGGAATTCATAAATGTGAGATTATAATGATTATTTTGCTGATTGAAATGGGACCGAGTACACATCGTAGAGACCATTTGGAGGCTATAGTGGTAAATGTAATTTCACCTGATCCTTAGTTGAATGGTAAGCTAGTGCACAACATAGTTTTGAAAATGATGATCCCAATATTTTATTTCTTGGGAACAAAAAAATTGTTAAGGGTGAATATAGAAATATAAATATTTTATTACCTTGAATAATAGTGGAGATAGATTGTATTACAGGCTGGAACATACCATGGTTTTAAATAGGAAGGTTTTGAGGAATATTTTAACAAATAATTATACCCCCATACAATCAAAATTCACCTCACAAAAAATCTATTCATACTGAAGAAGGATAAATTTCTGTGATGGAATGTGATAATATTTTTAAGAAAAAAGTGTAGTTTACACATAAGGTGGCTGCTAGTGTATCCTTGAATGGAATGATAATTGAATCAGGCATGAGGTAAGATATTAATACCAAAATTTCTGTGATATGTATATTTAGTTTTACAAAAATAGTGTATAGATAATCAGTTGATAGAAGGGATATTTTGGGGTATACATGCATGTAACAAATATAAGTACCCCTGGGGAATAATGGGAACTCTGACATGGGGATCAGGCGAAATAGAGACACTTATTTTCATAGTGGGAGTATGGATCAGAACATGATGTAATGACTGATGATTATTCATCTAAATCCATGAAAAATTATAATATTTTTTTATCTAAATTGATAATTATTCAAAAGATAATGAATTTTTATCATTTTTTGTTTACCGAACTCCCTTCATTTATTTATAAATAATCCTCATCAACTTCATTTTTTCAAATTTATTTCTTTCCAATATAATTATATCTTTCAGGGATAAAAATATTCCTCTATAAGGGAATTAATTTATAATATAATTATTTAACTTGATAAATATCTTCCCGATAATATTATCATTGTAAATAATAAATACCATAGACATTAATGACAAATTATCTTATTTGGGAAATTTTCATTTCCCAAAACATTTATCGTTATAACTACAATTATATTTATGTGTTAGCTTTTCTGACCTAAATATTAATATTCTATATTATAATAATGTAATTTTTTAATATTTTTATATGTGGATTTAAATAGAATTAATTTGGAATATTTTAAAATATTTTTTGTATTTAAAAATAAAATATTTTATAATCCACTATAAAATAATTTTTTATAATACATAAATATTTTTAGTGGAATATTATTTAATATTAAATTTATATGGACATATTTTACAAATTTTTTTCATTTATCATTTATGAAAATGGGATATCATTGTAACTATAACATCTCCTTTTAGGCCAATGATAATTGACTTTTTCTGAAAACTCATTTATTATTTTATAAACATTTTACTATTTATGTATAATGGTAATATTTACAGAAAATTTATTTTTCCTGAAGAAAATTTAATTTTTTTCATAAAATGATAACATTATATATGGAGTGATCTATAACTGCCTTTTAATTTCATAACCATCTCAACTGAAAAATCATAATTGTTTGTTTAATTATTTTCCATAATGATTATGGATTTTTATAAATGATATGGGATTTTTGTGTTAATAAATACTATATTTGTAAAAAATTTATGAAAAACACATTCACTAAAATAGTTATTTCAGACCATTATATGTTCTCATAGATTTTGGAGTCTATTTAGAATCACTGCAATGGATAATATAGCTATTATAAAGAAATTGTTATGTAAAATATTTTAAGTGTTAGGATGAAGTTAAATTGAAATAAGTGGAAGAGGAAATGGCCTTGACTAGTGGGAGTACACCACATTAAGCCATGCTATAGGATATTTTGAGAGAGTTTTTATCACTAAAATTTACCATTTCCCAAACCCATATTTAGATTCAAGCACTACATCATGTGTAATCCTTTTTATGGGATAAATTCACAGTTATCAAGTTCACAACCAAAACCATGTTCAATGAAGTACCAAAAACAAATTTCACCATCACAAACCCTACCCTTAGGTAACATGAATGTATAATAAGGGGTCACGTATAAAGACATTAACTGTATGAAATTAAATATTTTAATTTTTAATAAATTATTAATTATGTTTATCCTTTTTAGTATTACATTATATATGATTAAGTAATGATCCTGATAAAAAAATAGATTATAATATGATAAAGCCCAAATTTTCTTTTTGTGAAATGTGTTAAAACTAACAAGAAGTGATTATTGAATAAGTATAAATATTTTGAAATATATTTTTATGTTAATATATTGTTTATAGTATATAATACATATTTAAATTTTTTTGGTTTGGATTCAAACCTCCATCCAATGGCCTGAAGGCCTTCAAATTTAGTTATTATAAAGATAATGGACCCCATTTTATGGAAAAAATGGGGGGACTCAGACACCAAAGACATAGGACATTACACAACCCAAATGTCAAAGAGAGAAAAAAATAGACTAACAACTAGGAGTTTCCCCACCATAGTATTTGATCGGGAAAAAAATCCCTCTTCCTTTTCATGACAGTTCAAAAATTTATTTTCTGGTGTCAAAGCACATACCCGATCTAGCAGAAAATGGCATACCCTCTAAGAGAACCAAATCTTAAATGAAATGCAAATATGAACCGCTAGCTCTGTATAATCGTCTAAGGAATGATCCATTTGATATTGTCCAACTAAAACCAATAATGCACAGTCTAACTACCAAAATAAGAAGAATAATCACCCAAGCCACATATCGATGATAAACCAACCGAAATACATAGAAAAATATCTATAATGTGCAGATCCCTGACGAACCCCTCCCCGCTCCACACACCCACTACCACCATAACCATAGATGACACTAGAATAAGTTCCAAGGAACATTCGGTCAAACCATTGTCACCTAGGACTGAATGGTCCTTCACCACACCGAGGAACATTCACCGATGATGGTGACTGAGCCACACTAAATCAAAAATGCCAAACTAGTCATGAATTTTCTCTAATTTGAACAATGGATGCACCCTCATATGTTTTTGGTGCTAGCCACAAGATGTAGGGGAAGTCACCAGCAGGAGATCAAAACTATGATGTGATGAAACATTTCCATCAATTGAACATCCAAAAAAAATCCATCAAATATAAATTCATAACCCATAATCTAAAAAACCACCATGAAAAACCCAAACCAGAACCCTCCCCCCCTCTAAACCACACCGCGGCCGACACTGAACATGGTAGGAAGGAACATGTCGGAGTTGTTTTCGGGCCGCACCAATGCTGAACAGATATATTGGAACTGTCGCTAATCCACATCAATGATGATGTGATAAACTATCACTAAGCCGCACCGTGAAGTGTGTTGATGAGATTCACCAGTAATTGCATCATCGAGTCATTCCCCAAAGTGTGTCGCCATGCCGAGATCCCGAAAATGAAACCCCACCAGAGCTGCTGCTGAGATGAGATGACACCACGCCGAGATCAAACAACTGATGCCAAGAACACTGGACCATGTCGGAAGAGGGGAGGAGAAAGCTTCAGTGTGGAAACCCTATCCAGACTATGTGGAAAGGAATCCACCTCTAAGAGGCTCTCCCATAAGATGAATTGTTTTGGATTTATTTATTATAATGAGTCTAAAACACATGTTTATAAACAAATAATGATTTATCCCCACTTTTATATAAATAAATACATATCATCCAATTAATCTTCACTCCAAACCCACTAATAATTATTTTTCCCTTTATTATTCTATTTAAATCCCCCATATAGTGATCCCAGTTTATTTTAACTTTCCGACCAGTATTTTAGATGCACCATATAAAGGCATGGGATCCTTTCATCTACAATTTTCAATAACATTATTTGAAGTACGACATTTTATTTGTAATTTTTCATGGTTGAATTTTTTTACTATTCTATATTAATTTATTTTTGATTTAAAATTGGTGAGAGAACTATTTCCTTCTTAATAAACATTTTCATGAACATTTATAGACCAATTTTATGTAAAAAAAATTATCCTCTAATTCCCCATGGAAAATATTTGGGTAGTAAATAACCAAACCAATTTCCACTAAATAGTATTTACCTTGATGTATATACACTTAATTGATATGTTTTTTAGAGATATATATACAACATTCCTAATTGTAGGATTAATGGTGATGAAAGAAATCATTATGTTAAATGATCTATGGGGAACATTTTTGCATGTACATGAAATAAATAAGATGTGGATCTCTAGAATTATAAATTTATCAAATTCATTGGCTAATATTTTTATCTCTGGAAGTTCCATGTTGGTTATATGGATATCTACCCAATGTAAACTATGTAATTATTTATTTTTGGTAACCGTTGACTTATACATATTATGACATGTTTTACATTGTTTCTACATTCCCTTGTTGCCTTTCGGTTATCAACTTAAATAGTTAATTTATGATCATTAATATGATTTCTATCCCTTTTATATAACCGTGTTATGACCATTCTAAATAATATATTACATTTATAATGTTATTATTTGATTATTTCCTTACTATGATTTTTTTCTTACCCCATTATTTCGTATTCCCATATATTATTCATATTGATTTAGATGATCCATGGAATATATGTTCATGTTTTAGAGTTTTAAAATAAGTAGTATAAACCCATGTTTTATATTGGAATATATTTTTCATACTTTCATTTTGACATTAGACCTCACAATATTCTAGTGTTGCATTAATAGTATATTTTTGAAAAAAATAATTAAATTATGTATATTGAAGAAATGGGTTTCCATACATACATCATTGATTGCCTTATGTTAAATTACATTGATTGAGGGTTGTTCACATATATTCTATACATTGATTATGGGATAATTATTGATTTCATGATATATACTTTATGATTATAGTGTAAGTATAATATGATCTATTATATTGACTTTAGGGTATATAACTGTAATGTTATTGAATAACCACTGATAATGGTTTATTTTCAAGGTGTATATCGTGTTATGATTATTAATATAATTTTAATGTTTTACACATACAATTCCATTTGAGAGGTATATAAAACTCATTATCTATTCATGTGTATGTTTTTAGGAATGATTAATTTCTTAGGACATACATATGTAATGGTTACAAGGGGTTGTGTCTTTTATTTTTATCCATTTTTTTGTTAAATATTATGTCAAATGATAAAATGGGAAATGTGTTAAGGTTATTGATCAAACTTGTGAAGTAGTTGATTAAATAATAATTAACCAAGGAAAAAATTTGATTAAATGCTAATACAAAAGGAAAAACACCTGACTAAACACTAATACAATATGGAAAATTTGTTGTTTTTCCTGATCCACTATGTTATGAATCTTATTCTCATTTTTTTCTTTATTAATATATTTGGAAACATATTTATTTTATAATTTCTCATTTATTAATAATGATGTTTTATTTTGAAATGATTTTCAAATGTTATGTTAATATTTTATTATTTTAACCTCATACTAGAATACATATCATTTGATCAGATATGATCACTAATGATTATCTCTTATATTTCCCATACTACAAATAAGTGCTCACCCCTTTCTTATATTTTATTTTCCAGGATAATAATATGGGTATTACAAGTGAGATTCTTATATGGTGTCATATATTTTAGAGGATATAGAAACATATTGATGTGTATTGTCAAAAAATCAGTTTATTTAGAAAATCATTCATGACACTAATCCTTCGAATCTATGAATTGTGTAACTGTTTGTGAATTGAATTATTATTTACGTAAAATAATGAAACAAAATTGTTTATTTTTATTTGGGAGACTATATTGGTTTCCTAATAGGGATTCATGATTATCATAATTAGTCTATATAAAATTATAGTAAATAATACATATATGTGTAAAGAGTAAGTCTATGGAGTAAATCTATATATATGATATATTCAGGAAATTGTTGTGATATATTGATTGTTTTTTTCTAGAAATTATATTACAGTGACCCATTCATCATATACACTGATATTACCTTATTCTAGATGAATATTCATTAAATTAAAAAAATTACATGCCCAAGGAATGTAATAGTTTTGTGTCTATGGAAACATGGAAAAAATCGTCTATCCTAGCGAAAGACCTTCATCATCTCCCATTATTGTATTATCCTTCAGTACTTCTACAAAAAACCATTATTCATAACCTATAGAATGTAAAAATATGAATGGGGTAACCTCAGATTCTTAGTAAGTGTAAACAAGAGAGGCATGCATGTATACAAATTATAATAGGGGTATGATTACGCGATTGTAACACAAAGAGATAATACGCCACATATCAAAGATCACAAACACGAGTTTTGGAATAAGGATTTGAATTTCATAAGACAAGAATCATAATGAAATAAATATCATGATACATGAAATAATTAATAAGGAATAAGACATAATATTTGTGTTATACATATAAAAATATAATTATTTATTTCAATGATAACAACCAAGGAATTTATAACAATTTAGTCTTGTTCTTGGACATCAGTACCTTCTTAGGGATTGGTCTTGCAACCCGTGTACCCACTTTTATTTAGGATTAGGGTACAACCCATGTACCTTATTATTTTTTGGAATAATCTTCAACCATCATACCTTCTTTATTTTAGGATTGGGATACAACCCATGATTCTTTTTAATTTTAGGATTTGACTTTAACACTTATACATTATTTATTTTAGGATTGGACTACAAACCATTAACTAATTTTTTGTTTTAGTCTTGGGAAACATCCCATGAACCTTCTTTCTTTTATGATTGGACTACAACTCCTATACCTTTTTTATTTTTGGTGTGGGATACAACGCATATAGACTTTTAGCTCATATAAAACATATCATTAACTAATGAATTAGAGGTAGATATAGGTCACACCCATCACATAAACAATCATAAATGCATGTTTCATTAAACATTCATCAGATCATGAACAATGATAAGTGATGGGTTTTGTAAACATAATATCATAACCAAAAAATCATTTGGGTATTAATAGAATTTCATCACATAATAACCCATGGAAAAATATATATGATCCATAATCATATTATATAAGTATAACCTGTTAAAAGAGGAGATATTTGATATCATATAACCCATTGGGGAAGGTCAATAATGAATGTAACATATGCTAACATTGTTGTTTTGTATAGAATATGACATGTTGGGTTTATTTGTAACATAAAAAATGAAGAATATAATTTAGTTGTATGTTTGACTTAGTGAAAATATATTTTCAATATTGTGTTCTTTGAAAAATATCAAAATATTAAATTAATTTAAAAAAACCCCCACAAGATCCGGGTATTACATTCGGCCCCCATTAAAATCTATTTATCCATATATATTTGTCTGGGTAATCGATTGTTTAATCTATGAATGTTTAATTAATAGAAACCCACTTAGTTAAATTGGATACTAAAACCTCCCTTAAAATGGAAAATATGGGACCATAAAGGTTACATAAAAGTAACATATATCTGGGTTTCCACATAGAAGGACATAGTTTGGGAGTGAAGATTGGACATGTAGGAAAAGTGTGAATAATTTCCAGAAGTGATTAATGTCTAAAACATCTAACAAGTGAATAATCAAATGAATTTTTAGGGCCTCAATGTCCTAAATCTATGATGTTTCGAGAAGCCATGGGATAAACAGAATTTAAGGTATTAGGAAAACATTTGTTTTGATGACTCTCATAATGTTATGTAATTTGTGATATATTAATATAACTAAATGTTTGTAAATTATTAATTATATGATCAATATCTAATAAATCAATTAACTCAAGGAATGAATATCCAGAAATACACTTTTAATGGGTTTTTTTGCTGAAAAAATAATGAAAAGTGTGACTATCAACATGAATTAATATATAAAACTAAAAGGTAATGTTACTGGATTATCATAAATATTAATGGAAAAAAATATACACATTAACCAGGACATATTGTATGCCAGTGGTAGGTGTGAAACCCTTACTGTCTTTCGATCATGGATTCTAGACCCACAACCTTGCCATAATTGATTGGTTTTCAACTGACATACATGATGTGCTGTTCTAAAACCACACTAATGTAATATATAATATGGAAATCCTAGAAATAATGTTAAATTTCTATTACGATTTTAATAAATGATTTTAACATAAACTCATTGCTAAAATACATCCTAAAAAATTAGGTTAATCTTTTCATGGGCAGTTATCTTTATAACCCTTCTCAATGGTGATCACCCAAAATAGTAGAATGAGTGTCAAAAAACAATCTTAACATTGATTCCCATATATTTCAAAAAATTTCTATTTATTTTCAGATTTCAGACATGTGAATACCATCTTCCTATATTATCTTTCAACATGTTGACAACTTGAATTTTCATAAATCCTTTTAGAAAAAATGTATATCTTCTTTATTACAATGTCTATTTGATATATTCCTAAAATAAAGAATATATATTAACTTCATTGGGGATATTATAAACCACATATCTAAAAAATATTACTTTATTCCAATGTAATCAATTATGTCCAATTTACATATTCTTAAGAAAAAAATAATTATCCAAAAACTATTATCTCAGTGATAGGAACAAATTAAGAGTTACCTTCCCTTTATCAAAATAAAACTTTTCTATGAAACCATTATTATATTTATCCATCACCATTACTCACGTCCTTTTACATCCATAATGAAATACTTATATATTTCATGATTCGTATAACATAATATATGAATAAAAAAATAATTAATTCATTCACACAACACTATTGTTAACTCATTAATTATGATTCATCAATTTATTCATTAATAATGCATTAATATAATTTCAAATATAAACCATGTATTATTGTTATTCAACATAAATCAAATCATACTACTTATTATCAATGTTAACAATATGGGAAGAATATCACATACCATTCCATTGATGTTTTTGGTCTCCTTATCATCAGAAGTATAACTAATATTCGTAACACATTCATGATGCTCCATAAAAGATATCCACTTGGGAAAAAAATTCTAATAATAAAAATACTTTTCACATATAAAACATTAAGTGTTATCCATTTTCTTTCAAGTTATCCTAGTTACTAAATCTAGAAATCAAGTGGAGAGAATAAGATATCATATAAAGATGCCAAATAATTTGAAAAAATTAATTATATGATATCTAAATCATGAATCCATACTTAATAAATTACACATTAGGTATATACTAGATAATTCAGATTAAAATTAGGAGAAAATACTTCATAAGGGTTCATGATGATTTTTTTTAATTCTCAATGCATATCCCCGAATAATGTCAAACCAGGTTTGCAGAATGGCCCTTCGTCGTCTACCATATTACCTCGAGTCAATCACATAACAACATTTTGGTGTTGTTACCCCGATGAACATTTGTTCCAGAGCAACATCCACTTTTAGAATCCATATAGGGATTTATTACTATGAAACCACTCACTATATCCTTTATGAAATTCTATGTAATTTTTCTAAATATTAACTCATCCTTTTACAAATCCTTAAAGATATCACTAGGAAGATAATTAGAAATATAGATAGAAAATAACTAAATATTTCTCCTCCTATTTTAAAATAGTTTACTAAACCATTCCTTTGATACCAGCTATAGTGACCTAGTGTTAACATACATGGATATTACATCATTTTAGATGAATATTTAGTAAGTTAAAAAAAAAATCATTCCTAAGGACTGTAACAGTTTCAATTCATTGGAAACAAGGGAAAAAATATTCTATCCTCATCAAAGGTCGTTATCATCTCCCATAAAGATCTACGCCTTTATTACTTCTTCTAAAAACCATTCATCATAACATATAGAAAGGAAACATAAGAAAGGGGGGACATTAGATGCTCAGTAAGGGTAAACAAGAGAGGCATATAATAATAAACATGAACATTGAGTTATAATAACCTGATAAAAAAATTAGGATAGCATAACCTACATATCAAAGATCAAAAAATTTATTTATGACAAAAATATTGGATCTTTATAGGACTTGAATAATCATGAAAAAAACATCATGATCCCATAAATCACAACTATTGAATAATACATAAGATATTTGGCCTACATATAAAAATAGAAACATTTATGTAATGGATACCAACTAATTCCTTGATAACAAGATATGATTTCACTATGACACTTCATACTACATTTGTATTGGGATAACATTCTATGTACCCATTTATTTTAGCCTTTGGAAATAACCCATGTACCTTTTTATTTTCGGGCATAGTCTGCAACCTATGTACAATCTTTATTTTATTCCTGGTTTATAACCATTGAACCTTCTTTCTTTTAGGCTTGGGATAAAACCCATGAACCTTTTTTCTTTTAGGCTTAGGTATAACCAATGATATATTGTTCTTTTTTGATTAGGCTACAACCTAGGAACCTTCTTTCATTTAGTCTTGGGCTACAAACCATGAAACATTTTTATTTTAGTCTTGCAATACAACCCATATACCCTTTGAGAGAATTTAAAAAATATCAATACCCCATGAATTGGAGGATGATAAAGGACATAAAATTCACATAGTGAAATCAGACATTCATGTTCAATAAAAAATTCATCATATCATCACCCACAAAAAGATATGGGTTCAATAAACAACAAATCATAACCCATAAAATGAAATGGGAATGCATAAAATTTCATCACATCATAATCGATGTGAAAGAGAAATGTTTTTTAATAATCTCATCAAATCATATCCGATGATATGAATCATGATTAAAATCATATAACCCATAGAAGAAAAACAAATTTCATAAATACCATTTAATTAAGCATAACCCATTCATAGAATTTTTATGAATGTAAACGTTAGATAATTTATTATAATTTCATGAGTATCATAAAACGATGTAATCATAGGAATAAATTTTTGAAACATTAATCCAAAACATTTCCTGAGGAAAAAATCCATTTCTATTTAAAAAATCATTTTAATAAATAAAACCATTTAAAAATAAATTTCATAATACATAACATGAAAAAATATAAAGAATACATGATATATTTTTGAAAACCATTCCCATTGAAAATTATTTTTATAAAATTTTTATTAATGATTATCATTTTAAAATGAAAATTATTTATCAAAGGAATGACAGTTTTTAAATCAGTACATGACATATGAGGTAAAATAAACATGCCTTTTTTCATGGTAAAATGGTTAGAAAGAAGTATTTTATTTAAAATAGATAATAAAATTTCATTTTAGAAATTGTTAAATGTCAAAAATATTAAAAATTAATTTTAATTATAAAATGATTTTGTTATAATATTCACAAAACCCTTTTATCCAAATTTTTTTGATGGAACATAGATTTCCAACTAGAATGAATGGAAAGTTTAACTATCATGAAAAAAAATTTATAACTATTTCTTGTACGAAATACTAGAAATAAGATACCATTAAATGTGCATAAAATTTATAACCATGGTATATGAAAATTCCTGAATTTCCATGAGATATTTATCATTTCATTTCATCCATGGAAGAATAATTATTCTTGAAAATTGTGATTAGATTGTCTCAATAAACACTTATTAAATTGTAACATGGGATCATACTCTCCATATAAGAAATTAAATTAAATAATGAATAAAATATAAAAAAAATTGTTATATTAATTATCTAACATGTAAAATATAATTATATACAACTAAAATAAAGAGTTTAGGCACACAACAAAACACGAGTCTCAGTGATGGAAAATTGAGACAAAACTGTTTAACCCATTTGTTAACATTTGAAACATAAAATCCTTGGAGTAAGGATCACAAAATGGTCATGTCAATACCCATAAATATAATTATATGATACATAGATCGAAATAATTGTAATTATATACACCAAACAAATGGATATAGTTCTTAATATTATATGTATCTCATTGAAAATAAATGTGAGATGAAATCCTCTTACCTTGTGTCCTGACTGTAGTAGTACTCGTTCAAACCACCTATATAACAAATATAAATTTATTAGAAATATTTTACAGAACCAAATTATTATATATAATACCATATATGGTTTTATTATGACCATATATCACCCTCTTTCTAACAATCCAAGGTTAACGTTTCACTTCTGGTAATATTATATTTGTTCATACCATGTGTCATAATTTGTTATATCGTTGGTCCTTATAATTATATCATGATTCTATAATCCAAATAATGGTGTAAAATTTTTTATATCAATAAAATTTATATTATAATAATTTATAACATAAATAAGTACAAAACTTAATACATAATTCAAGGATATAGTAAGACGTACCAATACATAAAGGATATTTTTTTATTGTTGTATCGAAAAAAAGTATGTAAATGACATGTTAATATATATATTTATATATATATATATATAATTATTAAAATATAATTATTATATCATATATATCATATATATCATATAATATCATTAAACCATTTGTAATACAGTCAATGTGTTGTGTGAATGAATCATGTTGCATTGAGGGGGTGGTAGTGCCCACTTCCCCAAACAAGGTCATCATATTAACACCAAATTGAAATTAATGTTATGTGTGTTGAAAAAGGAATAAATAAGCTTAAGTATATTATAATTATAATATAAAACTAATATAAATATATTTTTCTTTCATAATTTCTACCATGATTGGTGGTAATGTAGAAACGAGCAATAATTATTTCGTGAGGCAGTGGTTCTCCATACATTGAAACAGTATGTTACTTAAATTTGATAGGGAGTTATGGGTATGTTTAGGTCAAGAAAATTTTATAAAAGCAATCCAAATGGATTAAGTTTAATTTTGTTTTAATATAATAATAGAATAAAGAGAGTGTATTTGGTTAATAAGGAAAATAATGGACAAGATCTTGAGAGAAGACATTACCTATAAATCAGGTAACTCCTTTTGGATTATGCCAAAAGGATTATTTA
The DNA here is from genome assembly GCA_963277665.1 of Viscum album. Classification (NCBI taxonomy): domain Eukaryota; kingdom Viridiplantae; phylum Streptophyta; class Magnoliopsida; order Santalales; family Viscaceae; genus Viscum; species Viscum album. The sequence continues at coordinate 472,696,094 of OY728161.1, forward strand.
AGAAGATTTCTTCTAAAATGGTGTATCCATGATTTATTTATGGTTTTTTTGGGAGGATAATTTGGAATATAATGACCTAACATAAAAGTTTTTATATGTGTTAACAATTAGTAGAAGATGTGGTCTTTTATAGTTGAAGTGGAGTGGAAATCATGTAAATAATTGAAGAGAGAATTCCACCCAATTTTTTCTTGTTTCAAGTGAATAAAATATTATACCATGGTATATAAAATTTATTATAGGCTATATATATGGCCTTAATATAGGTTTTAGGCTTGCTTATAGGTCGTTTAGGGTCTTAAGATTATGGTTTTGTACTTATTTGCCAAATTTTTCTCATAACCGATGTAATTAATATTCATCACATTCAAAAATCTATTTTTTGAAAAAATATTTGAATTTATGTGACAATATAAATTATTATTGTTCAAAATACTAAATTAATTTATCTAAAATCTAATCACATAGGTGAAAAAATAATTTTAAAATATTTCAATGACAAGACACCCATGCAGGTTTCTAAACTAAAACCACCCAAAATTATTTTATTTTTTATATCTAATTTCAATGGGAAATTATTTCATCATACCTAAATTGGATTAATTGATAAAACTATTATATATATAAACTATCAAACAAATTTAATATATAATTAATCTTTATAATTAAATTAGATTAAAAATCATTTTTGAGTTACAATCTAATTTTTTTTACTATTCATTAGAAGATGAAACATGTCATCAAAATATTTAAGAATTATCTAAATATCATTTTTATATTTATTATCCTAATATTATATTTATATGGACTTTTTAAATTTTTTAAGTTTTCAAAATGTGTATTTAAAATGGGTTCTATATTAAAAGGTCGTTAAATTTCCTTTTAAAAAAATAGGTTTTTAGGATTAAAATTGGGTTTGATATTATATTAAGTCTATAAAATATATTATATAAATATATAAACATTTTACTAATTATTTAAAATATTTATAACATTAATATCACTTAACAATTGTTATTAATATAATTTACTATGTTAAAATATCTTTTTGACTATAATTATATTTTCATTTATATTAAATCAGTTTTAATATTCATTAATTTGTAACCTATGAATTCATCTTATATTTGTGTACACAACATATTTTTGTAGTTTAGTTAATACTATTCAAATAAATAAACATAAATTATAGTTTATATTCTAGGATAATATTGTTTTTAGTAATATATTTTAGTTAGGCTACACTCGGTCTTGCATGTTACTCCAGGCCTCTAGGAAGGTCAATCTTGTGTGTAACATATGTAAACCTTGTTGATATGTGAAACATATAACAAGTTGGCATTAAGTGTTACATGTACCAAGTAGTATATGTTTGAAAGAAATTTTTGAATTAGTGAATTGAAAAATTCAGTAGTGTGTGAAGTAAAATATATCAAAAGATTATGTTAATTCAAAAACAATTTCTCCATAATATCAGGGTGTTACATACACACTTCACTAGATATTATAATCGTATAAATCCTCTAGAAATGATGTACCTATTGGTAATTACCATAAAATATTTGGATTTAGTATTAACATAAATGTATCCTAGTTTCATAAATAGAGGACTAACAATGCATTTTTATTGACAGTCACATGAGATATAATATGGCTAATTCACATTCTCTTAGATAAATCATTAAGAAGGATTTTAGTGTATTGTTAAAAAAATTGGTTAGAATAAATAATATGTAATTGAACATAAATAAATAAATATTATTCATGTTGATAATTTCATTCAAATAAATGTATCATATGTTAAAAAAGTCAAAAATGTGGAAGACATATTCATATTGATGTTTTCATATTTATATTTTTGGGCATTATTATAAACATTTTGTTCATAGTAATTTTTTGATATAAGATAATGGAAATGATTTGGGAATGTTTTTATGTGTACAACACTATGTAGTATAACTAAATAAGTGTGCATACATAATGGGTTTATGATTTTCATTATACATCTAATATGATGAAAACCATTACTTCCATGTCATTCTTAAGGTGTTTGGGGATGTGTTTTAATAAAAATTAAAATTTTATATTGTTATTTGTTCTACGTAATTTGTGATTTTTAACAATGATATTATGTATATTCAAAATATTATTTCAATTATATGAAACATATAAGTATAAATGTTACATATTTCAGCTTTAACGATTTCAAAATAGATATTAAATTATATCAATAACATTGAAAATTTATATTATGACCTAGTAATTTATATGGGGATGACAATAAAAGAACATATGATTGAGATATGAATAACATTAAGATTTAATATATTATAGATTCTGATCAAATACCAGTCTGATTGATTTTGAGAGAATTGATTTAGATAGTATTGAAAACTTAGAAATTCATTATTAATTAAACATAAATAAGATCTATGATGTTTTTGGGGAGTTTAACCTCATTTATGGGACAATTATATATATTAACCTATTTTTTGATTATAAGGAGTATTTATTGAGACATTCCATGTCTAATGATATAGTTTATTATTGGAGCAATATAATATCTAACCATGTATCACATTCTTGGACATTCAAATGGATTTTAGAATGGTATATTTTGGACCATATACGATTGTTGAATATCCATACATTGGTATAAACAATTAATATATGATTGATTTCATATCAACTTTTATATACCAAATGACGAATATGTCTTCATTTCCATATAATAGATTCATAACAAATTAGCAATTGATATTTTTAGGATGATATTTATTTTGAAGGGGATGAAAATAAAACCAATGATTTTTAAGGGACCAGACCTCTATGGTATATTAACATTTAAAAAATATGTGCTAGATGTGTTCTGGGTGGTCACCATGACTCATTCCAACACATTTCCAAATTACAAGTTTTTCCAATGGTAGGTCTGAATGGAGAGTCACAACGATGATTCTTAGCAATATCTCTCACCAATGACTCGCACTAGTAGCTCACACTGGTGACTAGAACCATTAACATGAAAAAGTAGCTCAAACCAGTGACTTGCACTGATATCTCTCATATGTGACTTGAAATGGTACCTCTCACCAGTGATTCATCCAATGGTCAGTAATTATCTATAGTTTTCAATTTCTCATATTGTATAAGAATTCCTCCAATTTTCATGTTTCACCACTCTAAAATTTTATTTGACATAAACTGAATTAATTTACATATTTATGTGTTCTCTAGCCAATAAAATGTGAATAAATTATATATTTTTGTTTTATAAACATTATGAGACTCTTAAATGGTAAAATCATATTGTTTTTTTACAATCCGTCTTTAATGGAAATCCAAAACTATTTAAAATACTGTGTGTCTTGGATCTAATACATCTGAGATGGGGGGTTTCCCTATTATCATTCCTTATTCATTATGTTGGTTAGAGGTACCCAAAAGTTTTCACTCCCAAAAAGTCAGGCATTTTTTTGTAGTAGTTGGTTTATTTATTCCTTGGAGCTCCCTAGTATTTTCATTCCCTTATCTTGGGGAAATGAAGAAGTATTAATCATATGTTCTTCGACGTAGGTTTTCTTTCTTCTCTATATATTGTGTATCATGCAGGGTGGGTGTACAAATGTATCCTAATGGATATATTTGATTCCAAATTAAATAAATATATTCAAATCAGTTTCAAATCATTAAACATGTGTTTGGGACACTTGCATATGATTGTTTAGTTTTATTGATATTTTGATCATTGTTTTTTTGAATGGGCTATAATCAAATAGAAAATTCTTGTAATTGAGGGGGGCATGGATGTGCATTGATTATGTTTGAATGCATGTTTTTCTATTTTTTTAAATATAAGGAATCTGTTAACCACTAAAATTAGTTAAAAACATGGAGTCCCTAGGATCAAACTATTTTTAAGATAACCCCAGAATTAACAATTATAAATTAAATGAGGAAAGCCTCGTTAAATATGAATATACATTTCCTAGGTTTGGGTAGTGTAATTGATTCTTTTTTGAGAGATTGATTTGTTATGGAATGGATGAGGAATGTCACACAATGCGGTTTTGGTCAGGTTATTCTATGTTTGAGTTGATGGATGGGTTTGTTGTGGTGTGAATATACATTGGGGATTATAAGAATGTTTGTAGGGAGAAGTTTTGTTCGGTGCTACTTATGTTCATGTTATTCTATGACTATATTGTTGGAGGTGTTGGGTGTGGTGTGCTTATACCTCAAGTATTATAAGAATGGTTGGGATGAAAAGTGATCTTACGATTGGTTGTTTATTGGGGGTTTTTATTGGTGAGAGGATGGTTGGGATGAACTTTATATTATGAATGTTGATTTCAATTGATTTCAAAGGAGTTCAACTTAGGTGAATGTGATGAAACATTAATTTATTGACTCTTCACCTTCTGATAAGTCTTTTGTTGTGTTTCTTATTGTTTCTTGTGAATAGTAGTTTCCAAGGTTAATATATAATAAATAAATGAATTTATTTATCAATAATAATTATTGTTTAAATGTAGTTTCTGGGGGTATGAATTGATTTTGGGCTTATTGTGTAGCTGTGTATTCAGAGGTAGAAGAAACAATGATATCATGAGTAGGTTAATGGTTGAAAATCTATAGGTTGATATTGAGGCACTGATGTCTGCAAGTGATTTGTGCTTTCCAAAGTGTCTTGGGGATGAGATGAATTGTGTTTTCCAATGTGTATTTGGGATGATATGAGTTGTGTATTCTGAGGTGTCTTTAGGTTGATATGTGTTGTCCATTATCATATGTTTTCTAGATGTTATTTGGTATTTGTTAAAATTTTAGATGGCTGGGAAGTGATGTGGCTATGAGACCCTGGTGTTTGCAGGCATGATGTGATGTGCTTCAAATTCCTAGTTTGGGGGGCGGGTGTTGTTGTGAGGCCCAGGTGTGTGTGGGAGGGTTGTGGTGCGGTAGTTTAAGAAGTGGTGGGAGCACCAAGACAATTTTCATTTGGGTGTGAGATAAATTAATTAGTAATAAAGTGGTGCAGGCTGCCCTATTATAAATGTGCATCATATTAATTTATTTGACATATGTTATTTAGTGAGTGTGCCATGCTGAGTTTGGTATGGCCAGTATACCATGTTTGTTGATGTTGGGTTCTCCTATTTTCTAACTAGAGCATTAGTATGCTTCCCTCACACCTGAACAAGGGACTTTTTTATTACATAGTATATCTATATGATCACTATAAATATATAAAATCATCTTTATGGTTTCCAGGAAAATTATGTGGACAATGATGGGCGTTAATAGCTCAAACATTTGGATAGTTGTCGTGTCACCGCATAGCCTTGTTTTTTGTATTTACATTGGAGTTTTTATTGATATTATAATAGTTATATTTTAATACATTCTTGTGGGATGTATTTTAGATTTATATATTATATATACTGCATTGATTTATTTGGGGATGAAACTTATTATTTCTCGATATTGATTCTTTAAAAAATAAAATGCCCTCCATTTTTTTTGACTGTATACCCAAGGTGGTGGTTTCCACCACTGGCCAACTAGAGGTAGGACTCAGGGTCATTATCTCCCTTTCTTCAATTCCATTCTTAGAGGGGTATCTTTAGAGGGTGGGTTAGTGATAGAATGTTATTTGTGGTTATTTTTGAGATATATGATGGAGTTTGGAGTAATGAACTATAATTACTGCATGGGTTGGTTGGGAAAAATGTTTCTGGAGATCTTAGTGAATTAAATGGGCTTAGGAACACTAGCTTGGAAACAAGATATTTGGGGGCCTCATGATCTGATTCGATGACTCTCATCCAACCAAATGACCAAGTTGGGTTGCACTGTTTACATGGTATAAACCCTATGAATAATGCATGAATCAAAACTACTTGTTTTCTATTTTGAGTTGTATTTTCTTATGGAACCATGATGTGGATCTAGCTCGTACGTGGTGATGTCCTTGGTGATGAAATTGTGCATTGGGTGATATCAACAGCGGTCTCGTTTGGGGTTTGATGGATTGGGGTCCAATATTTTTTCATGACATTGATTTTGTAATTGGATTTTTACCTCTATATTTCTATCTAATGAAATGGTTTTTCAGTTGGGTTTTGTATTGGTTTTTGATCCCTCTTGGCTTATGATCTTATAATGGGTTTCCCCCACCTAGATTACAATTGGATCATTTTCCTTATTCTTTTCTAGTAAAGGGGATTTCCATAAGCCTTACTATTATCATATAATAAAACATTTATATTCCAAGAAGTTAAAATAATTCAAGATAAAATATTTCATACTGGGAACTTGATACACAAAAAAATAATAAGAGGTGAATATGACATTTATCTCATTGATGTAAAAAGTGAAAAGAAAATATGTTTTCTAGATTACGATGTCTCATGATTTTTCTCTATCATTGTGAATAATTAAATCATTATTAATATCATATTTCTTTTGAATAATTTCTATTTTTTACTTTTATTTCAAATATAAACAAATTATATATAATTAATTAATAAATAATGTTTTTTCTGAATGTTTTGACCATAGTTGGTTTGTGTGTCAAAAAAACATTTTTTGATAAAAAATTGTCAAAGGGTTCATTAATAAAACGTATCCAAAATAATAATCATGAAATAATTATCATCTTTATACATCAATTTAACTTTTCAAATCAATTATGAAACTTTGTTATGAAAAATGAACAACTATTACAACCATTTATATTGTAGTCCATTCGTATGCATTAGTAACGTTTTCATTTTCTATGATCATTATGGAAAGAAATAATGTAATATTCATATTTTCATAAGGATAATTATATCAAAAATACCATATTATTTTATCATATATAATTATATATATTTATATTTTAGGTAAAATTCATCACATCACGTTGAGGAGGCGGTATTCCACAGTCCATGTACTACATTTTCACAATTTTAGTGTGTAAAAGGGTAATAAATAAAATGATATTAAATTTTTTAAAATGGTAATTGTTTTAAAATACCATATAAAAGTCATTTCTGTTAGGTATATTTAATAAAAAAGAACCTTAATATATTCCATGTAGTGTGTGAATATACCAAATTGCTTTGATGAGGCAATAGTCCACCCATCCACAAATGATTTTATCGTACGTAAACCAAATGTAAACCATAAATGTTTGTGTAGTATATATATTCTAGTAGTCTGAAGAAAAAATAAATATCAAATATATAATATAAAAATTTATTTTCTACACCATAATGTCAATCTAATAGTGGTCTTAATGGAAAAAAACAAATGACATGTTTACATGTGGTTGTTGTTCTACGTACATGAACTGATGTTTCATTACCCATTTCATTGTTGTGTGTATAGGGGTAGGATGAAACCTTAATATAACAACATATTTGTATATTGGTTTAGATTGTGTTATTATATAATCATTAACTAATAATAATTTAATGGCTGAAGAATGAAATAGAACATTAATGGATGCTGAAGAATGTTACATATTTTTTCAGCTAACACATTTTGGTTTGCACCATATGGATTAATTGATTGGATTTTTACTGAATGTATGGATCTTGGGTAATAAGAGGTTTTTTGGTAGATTATTTGGGATGTTTTTTGATTAGTCAATTGGTTTGATAGGTATGGTGAAGTTGGGGACTTTGTGTTCCATTTTATTGTATAGGTGGAGTGGCATTCTTATAAATACAAAAAGAAAAACACTATTGGGTGGGCTTCCATACCACATGTTCTTCGAAAAATGTTATATAATGGACTAAATCATTATCATGTTATATTAACACTCACAAAAATCATTAATAAAATAACTTTTACCATTTTACCTTAGTATTTATGTTTAATTAGATTTATAAATTATATTTTATTAATGTAACTAGTTTTGGATCCAATTTATTTTGACCATTATGTCTAAATTAATTTGAAATTTTTTAGAAAAAACGATCCCAAATAAATCAAAATATGATACATAATTTAATAAAATATTAACCAAAGGGTGTTGTAATATAATTTTCAAATCAATTGTGTGTAACACATAAAAACACTTATTTAACCCAAACCATGTTATGAATGTTTTTACTACCTATGGGGTAGTATGTTAGCTATATAAGATCATTTTGTCCATTAGTAGACTATATTATATACTTAATAACACTTAATAATATCTTTGAAGAATGTATGGGTTTTTATTATTTTTTAATCAATTAAATAAAATCAATTTTTTAAATTGACCTTAATGTCAATGTTAAAATTATTTACAAAATAAAAATTTATAAAATTTATCTACAATGATTTAATTAAAATATATTAATTTACAATATATGTAACATTGTATATTATTCTAAAAAATTAATGGAACCCAATAATTCTTTAAATTTACCTTCCTTTTAATGTTTTCAACATCATTTATTTTATTATCTTATTAACCAAATATTCCAAGAACAAGCATTTTTAGGAGTTTAATCTATCTAATTCATCTCAAAAATATTAGTTAAATTATCAGGACTAATGAAACTAGTTTTCCATTAACATTATTTTTTTCCACTAAAACTATTTAGCTTCATTCCATTCTCTAAAGCATTATTTGAATTAAAATAAAGAAAAAATTGTGTTTTCGTAATTCTTAATTTAAATATTACATGTGTCATATTTAGTAACTTGTCCCCCTGTAACTAATAATATTCTAACAACGAGGGGATATCATTAAAATATTTGAAGCCAATGGATTTTGGACTTGTTTCTATGTAACCCCATAATACATTTCAATATTTCACTTTTAGTATAAAAATGTTATAGTGTCTAGATTGAATCTATGAATCACCAAGACAAAAATATGTCACACAGAAGATAATTTTTATCTTTCTCTATAAGAAACATCATGGTTAGAATACATTAAATGAAACAATGACTTTATTAGATGACTTGCATAACATGAAAGACCGTGTTTTACCGAGTAATAAAATATTTCTAAATATATTATTAAAATATACGTCCTATCTATTTAATTACTTGTTATGAATATGATTAACAAAAATTTTAATATATATATTATTGAATACAATGGTTAACTATTATTTAGAAATGAATATGTGAACTAAATGAATATAAACGGAATGATTTTATGAAATATACTTTTTATGAGGAAAATGAGATTTATCAATATATGTCTAATTAATTAGTATTAGTGGATGATTATAATTAAATTTATATATTATATATTCAATACATATTTTTCAATAATACAAAATATTTAATATGTGTTAAATAAGAACAAACCTGATCTTCTGTATAAAAAATTATATTTTTATAAATGTAATTTTCCATCATTTAATAGTGAAAATATTTTAAATTTTAATTTTGAAAATTTAATAAATTTAATTTTATCGAATAAACATCATCTTATATTGAGAAATAAAAAAATATGATATGCTGAATTTTTGTAATTTTTTGAAGAAGTTTCATTTTTTTCATGAATAGTCAAAATACTAAATTATAATTCAAAATATATGTCATGACCCGCCTTCACCAGAAGGAGGGAAGGGTCAACACAATTCCAGGCCCTTCCTTCTTTATGTTGAAGGAGAGATAATTACCCCTGAGACCCACCTTCAATAGGTCATAGAGTGGTGACTAGCACCAAGGGTATCGAATCACATAATATATGGAAGGCATTACCCTTTATCTTTTAATAGGATCAGGAGATAGAATGGTAAATCCCAGAAACACCAAAATCAGAAATTAAAAGTAAATAAAAAATAACCATTCCCATATGCGTGTTCCAAAAGTAAATACCACAACGTACAAGTGACTACCAATGTAATGTACCCAATGAAAGAAAAAAAGAAACTGCAACTGCCCCAAAGGATTCAGCTAGTACGGCCCCACGCGAACCCCGATGTCCTCCTGGAAACCTGAAAGCAGTTATATATACGTAGGGTGAGCATAGAAGTAAACTAAGTAGGGAAAACCAAAGACGCTCATGCACTTGTGGGGGAATGTACTATGTCCCGTGAGAAAAAGAGTAATCCAAACACCTAACAAGGTAAACTATCCACCCAAGCCTCACCAAGCCACACTCCCCAAACAACGCAATTCATGTAATGTATATAATAAGAGCACATCAATGTTTGTGTACCCCGTGCCACTTTCCCACAGGTTATTGAAGACATCCTACGCATCGAATCAATCCCGCCATTCTCACCGCAGTCCCACTACACACACCCGCCCGCAGACACCTGGACCACAACCTCACGTAGTCCCTCTGCTGAACCCCTCCTGTACACACCTGGGCCACAACTATCACACATAACCACCCCTGTAAACACCTTGGCTAGAATAACCACCTCCACGCCCGAGGACACCTGGGCTATAAGATCCTACTCCACTCTCGGAGACACCTGGGCCTCATCCCGATGATAATTGGGAAACTACCTCCCCGCACACACTTGGGAAATAACCACCACAATACCCCCCCCCCCCCCCGAAGTTTCATGAGCTAGTAGTAGACTTCAGGCCATCATAGCCTACCCGAAGTTACTTGTGCTATCAAGGAATGGGATAAAAAATGGAGGTAATAACCATCCAATAATGGAAGTGTTGGGAAAAACACCCTCCCCCATGAAATGGGGGATTTCGGCCCTATGTGCTCAACTTCAATGGGGCCCGAATACAAAAAAAAATACAAGTATATGTATAGGTAACAAGCACTCACCCAAAGTTTATGTTTTTCATCAGCCCACCTAAAAAACACAAACAACACTATGTCCATGTCATAACCCATGACAAACAATAACCAGTTTGTCCAATCCCGGTTTACATGTTTAGTAATAATGCCTAAATGAGTATTCTGCAACTACTGGTCAGCTAACACCCAAAGCACAATCCAAGGAAAAAAGATCCAGCCAAACGTCAAGCATCAACTACAATATCCACACCCGGTTCTCTTGTAATGCCAGGGGATCCCATCCCCACCCACATAACCTAGAAAATGGCCCCTGAAGGAATAAAAATCAAACCACTACCACCAAAAAAAGCATTCCCACGTTGATATTTTCAGATTTATAAGGTTTAACACACTCTATGATTCTAATTTCTGTGTGCTTTAACTGGGGTTATCGCAGAAGGGAAATGATCCTAGTTCATTCAATTTTCTTAGCCGAATGTAAGTAATTAACAGATTTAATTTTCACATTAGGAGTTCACAACTACAAAACAATCCATTAATAACTTCACGAGGGGTTCATTAGTACACAGAGAAAGACCACCAATGACCATGATTTTCTGTAGGCGTAAGCCCGCACAATTCAGAAACCATATAATTATAGAAGATCATGAAACAAAGTAGCATCATCGATCACAACCATCCCCCTTCGTGATATTTCATTCATTATCTTCATTAAGGTTTGGGTTTATCCAATTCTACAGAAATAAAATCATTCCCACCCCGCATTACCCACAAAAAGGGAGAGATGAAGGTGAAATTTCCTACTTGTTATCAACGATTGACGATAAGGCCGGGCGTGGAACTTCATGTATAGCGACGATGCTCGCCTGAACGAAAATCTTTTTGTGTACGAAGGGTACAACCAGCGGTGATCAAGAAAAGAAGAAACTACGGCTAACCCTTTAGATTATAAGGGTCATGGATGGTTGAGATAAGAACGTGAAACCGCGTAAGGAGTGGTGGTCGTGGGTTGACCACGCAGCCCCACATGTTATTAAAGGGGTTAAATGGATGTACACTCTAGGATAATTCATTTAATATTTAATTAAACAATTTATGGGCATTATCGGGCTTTAAAACAGGTCAAAAATATGGTTTAAAACCCAGTTTGGGCAAAAGGAGCGTGATTGGAAAAGCCCGAACAAGGCTTCGTGACGCCGATCGGTCTCGCCGATCAGTCGCGCCGATCGGTCTCGCCCATCGGTCGCGCCGATCAGTCTCACCCATCGGTCGCGCCGATCGGTCTTACCCATCGGTCGTGCCGATCGGTCTCGCCGATCGGTCACACTGATCGGTGTCTCCGATCGGTCGTGGCGATCGGTTGTGCCGATCGGCCTCCCCGATCGGTCGTGACGATCGGCCTTACGCTGAGACGCTACCCCTTTAGGATCAGTATTTCTGGCAAAGGAATGGACCCTGAGAGCCTGGGTCATCACATCATATACCTCTAAATCCATTCCCTCCCTTGAGAATTTCAACATCCCAGATGGAATGGGAGGGTCCAAAAAACCACCTCGAAAGATAACTCTCAATAGTGTAAATCATTGTTAACTAAGAACGCCTTTCTGTCATGATCCATGAAACATACCATGTCGACTGCCGAACCATGTGGGTTGGGGAGTCTCATTCCCCATGTCAATATATTATCTACTTTGGGTGGCACTGACTCGCCCGCATGGGTTTAATCACATCCACCTTAACGAGCCTTGATTAGGGGTCGAGCCCTCCCATCTCCATAGCTAGGACTTTTCACAGACATTAAGTGGAAAGAAAACTAGTATTTCATTTCCAACAAGGTTAAACGTTCTACCAAAACAGGTATAACAAATAGAACATCACAAACTCAAAATAACTGTGGGTACTTGGCACACATCTGTACTTCCCTCTCCCACGTACTTTTCTCAAGTCCACCATGTCTTCATAACAGACGAACCAAGGGAATGGTTCGCACACGAAGACTCTTCTCCTTGCGATCCTCGATCATCACTGGTCTCTCCACAAAAGTCACATAATCCTCGATGTCTAGCTCTCCCCATCCGAGGACGTGTGAATCTTCATGAAGATATCGGCGGAGCTAGGACACATGGAATAAATAATGTATCATCAGTAGCAGCGGTGGAAACTCTAGCTGATCAGCCACTTCGCTGACCTTCCGCAACACATTGAAGGGCCTGATGAACCTGGGAGAAAGCTTACTCCCCTTACCGAACCTCCGTTGTCCACACCGAGGGGAGACCTTCAAGAACATGCGGTCCCCAACCTCAAACTCCATGGGCCTCCTCCTGGTATCATCATACGACTTATTTTGGTCCAGGGACGCCTTCATCATATCTCGTATGAGCGGAACCTTCTCTTTCGTGATCTGCACCACCTCCGGGACAAGGATGCCTGCCTATCCGACTTCGGTCCAATGCACAGGTGAGCGGAATGGCCTCCCTTACAATTTCTCAAATGGGTCCATTCCAATGGCAGAGTGATGGCTATTATTGTAGGAGAACTCTACCAGAGGTATGTGTCGCATCCATGATCCTCATGTGTCCAGAACACATGCCTACACCATATCCTCCAAGGTCTAGATGGTAAGCTCTGTCTATTCATTTCTCTAGGGAAGGAAAGCAGTTCTAAGACGTATATAGGTGCCAAAAGAATTCTGGAATCCTCTCCAGACTCGTGAGGTAAACCGTGCATCCCTATCCGAGAATATAGACCTTGGAACTCGATGCAATCGCACCCCCTCATCCACGTACTTTCGTTCCAATGCATCCACCGCAATCGACTCCCTGATTGCCAGAATGTGATCCAATTTTGTCAACCGGTCCACAACCACCCATATGGCGTCGTATCACCCTTAGACCTTGGGTAGTCCCGTGACGAAATCCTTCGAGATGTCGTCCCACTTCCACTCGGGGACATCTAGAGACTGTAGTAAGCCGCCTTGAACTCGGTGTTCAACCTTCACTTACTAACACACTTAGAACATGGACACAAACTCTACAACTGCTCGTTTCACTCCGGGCCACTAATACTGTCTCTTTAGTACCTGGTACATTTTCGAAACTCCTAGGTGTACTGCCAAATGTGGGTTGTGGAACTCACTGTGAACCTTGTCGTGCATCAATTTTGGAACAAACAACCTTACCTGGTAAAGCATCCGGTTCTGACCATCCTCCATCCACCCTTCCGGAGCATTCCTCTAGTCAACCAATCCACGCAACTCTTCACTCTCTGGGTCTCCCCACTGAGACTCTTCCACTTGCTGCAACAAAGAAGACTGCACTATCAACTAATACAGGCAACCTCTACCGCTATCCATCCTCACTTCCAGGTGTAAGGCAGCTAAATCCCCCATCGCCTTCCTGGTGTCTACCGACTCTCAGACCACATCCTTCCGTGATCTCATGCTCAAGGCATAATCTACTACATTCCCCTTCCCTGATGTGTTGGAGATCTCGAAGTCCTAATCCTGGAGGAACTCCATCCACCTTCATTGATGCATGTTTAGGTCCCACTGGGAGAAGATATACCTAAAGATTTTGTGATCTTTGAAGACCACAAATCATTCTCCGATGATGTAGTTCTGCCATAACATAAGTGAAAAAACGACCGTTGCAAGCTCCAGGTCATGGGTGGCATAATTACACTCATGAGGGCGTAGCTTCCTAGACCCATAAGAGATCACCCCTTGTGACTGCATCAACACACATCCCAGGCCTTGTCCTAAAGCATCACAGAACACCTCATACGCCGCCCCTTCTTCTCGTAATCTCAGCACTGGGACAGTAACCAACTTATCCTTCAGATAGATAAAGGTTGACTCGCACTGCTCACTCCACACGATGACCTGGTCTTTCTTGGTCAAGGTTTTCAAAGGGGATGCAACTCAGGAGAGGTTGGGTACCAACCTCCGATAGTAACCCACCCGCCCAAGGAAACTACGGACCTATGCCACGTTCTTGGGTGCATCCCAAGAAACTAATGCCTAAACCTTTGATGGGTCCACCGCTACCCCCTTCTTGGACACCACGTTCCTGAGGAAGTGCACTTCTCGTGTCCAGAATTTTAATTTCGACTTATTTGTCATTTTATTAGATTTTTTTGAAGCTAAAAATGTGAAAACCCATAGTTAAAATTATCTTAAAGTCACTCATCCTCGATACCAAATTTATATCAATATTTTTTTATCCCACTAAGACCATTAATGAATATAATAGGGATGAGACCCATTTCATGGCATTTATATATATTCTTATAATCCTCATATAATTTTCCTGAAATTTTAATGGTAAATTTTGGGGGTTGGGAATGTCCTCATGGAAAGGATGAAATCCATTGTATGTGAAATATGTGTGGTTTCTATTTATGTTTATTAAGGATGTATTATAATCTATATAATCCATCATAACATTTTACCTTCTAAAAAATTAATAAATATGAATGGATAATGTTTTAAGAGAATAATAAAATCACCATAGTTTGACAAACACTTTTTATCATATTTGGTTTGGAGGTGGATGTGTGGTTTATTCCATGAATGTTTTTTTAGAAAGATAAAAAATGGAAAAAATAGTTTGGAAAAGCCCAAAAAAATTAAAAAAATGTTAAATTCAGTAATGTTCATAAATCATCTATTTTGAGTTAATTTCATCATAACATTTAAATTTTAGTTGAGGTAGTCGTAGTTTTAAAATTTTTAAAGGGGGAATAACATTAATAATTAATATTTGATATCATCCATTACACATTAAATGAGAAAACATCCTCCTTCAACAAAATGTTTTTATCACAATTCCTAAAAAACATAAACATTTGATATAAATGATCATTTATTGAATTTACACAAGATTTTATTTGAAATTTTTATTTACAAATTGGATAAATAATTTCGTTTGAAGACATTGGAAAATGTGATTAATCTAATGATATCATAAAAATTGTACTTGAATATCCCAATTTGCGTTCAATGAAAACATTAAGAGGTGAAGAAAATCAGTATTTAGAATGTCTAATAATAATAGATATTGTAACAAGAAATTATGAATGTTCAAATCTCAACATTTCATAATATAGAGAGTAAAATTTATTAATTTACTATCTCATTAAAAAATAGAAATTTGAGCTATTTTTATGTGTCATTGGATAATTTGTTTTGACATGGAGAAATGCGTTATTTTATCAAAATCAAATTTGAGTAAAGAAAACCATTTTGGCCTAAATTTTTTAATGATTATATTTAATTCATGTGTACAAGAAAGGTTTATGTGTCTATCTATTTAATTTACTCACATTTCATTAAATTTCTAATAATATTTTAAAATTTATTATTTTCTTATGGAAATCCCACCATATGTAATTTTTTATTAAAATATGTGAAATTTTTATTAACAGATTACATTTTATTAATATAGATAATAATGATGAAATTTATGTAGAATTTTTTTCTTACATGAATGAGTATTTTTTGGAATAATATTTTTTCATAGAAAAATCAATTTTCCATCAATTATAAATAGTATTTTTTATTTTATAAAATTATATTATGTTCTATATATAAATATACACAATTTGGAAATAAAATTTTAAATAAAATAAAATTGATTTGAAATGTTCTTGAATCCATCCAAAAAGAATTCCTGATTGATAATATATATTTAAAATAAAATTTAATTTTAATTTCATTTTATAGAAATATAATTTATATAAAAGATTTATTTAATAATTTATAAGGTATTAAAAATGGGAATTGTAATTATATTTTTTATTAAATAGGAAAATACCAATTCAGACTGTTAGGTTATATTAATATAACACTTTTTCACACAATCATGTGTCATATTTCTATGTTATATGATGGTCAAATTTTCTTTCGGTGGTATGAAAAACATGGGTTGGGATGTAGTATCGATAATTTTGAAATTATAACATAAAATTGATTTATCATGATTTAGTTATTGAATATTATCTTTTCCATTGTCAATGAGTATTCTATGTGATGCCATATCAATTATATTCTCCACTAATTGGGCTTCCTAGGGTTCAATTCCACTAGTAAAGGGCATGTACTCTTTCATCAATTTGAATTTGATTGATCATAACCATTTATATATACTAATCATAATGTTAAATATACAATAGAAATATTATCCACATTTATAATTTCCAATACAATTTTAAATATGATTGGATATAACTTATAACAGTCCAAAGTAACTAAATTAGTGTATGTGTTATTTATAACCTCCTTACATAAAAAAATTAATTCATTTGAAAAATAAAAGTCATTTATAAATATTTTGGTTATTAAATTCTTACCCCCTTGAGAAATTTTAGATAAGAAGTATTATTTAATGATCTACAATATATTAGGATACTTCTACTTGATTGTGTATTTTGGTGCCCAGGTTGTTTATTCAAACATGTGAATCCTTCACCTTATTTTTACAAGTTGAGTTTTCTTATTTTTTACAGCATTATCTCTATGATCTAATATCTTCACTGACTTCAACCTGTATGTAAAATCATCATCCAATTTTACAAAATCTTGACACAGTACCTATGAGTGGTTTTTATGTAATTATTCATGAGGGATACAAGGAACACAACTTGTAATTGAGAAATTTTCTGTGGGTGTTCTTATCGATAAGACACAACACTAATGAAATTATGGTTCTAAAATTGGAAGATGTAACTAAGACTAATATTTCCATTCTTCCAAACCCTCATGAGTTTCTTCTGTAGTGGCATATGAAGGAAGGCCATATATCTGACAATAGATTCTAGATCACTTCGTTGATTTTCTGGACATTGTTTTCTATCATGTTTTTTGGGATTTCATATGACCTTAAATGGTTTGAAAATTCATTTTCATATATTGGAAAATTTCATGTCCCATAAATAACGTATCTCCAAAATCTGCATAATATATTTTAGTATAAAATATCTTCCCAAAACATTTACTTCAATAACTATTTCCATGTTATATTTAAGAAAATAAATTATTAAAAAACTAATAAAAATTTCAATTAATCAACATGACTAATACTATGGTCCCCAAATATAACTTCTCTTGACTGTGGAAAATTAAGAAAATTATACCCATCCATAACTAGTTATTCATCCTTATGAAGATATCACTATTTCATTTTTTTTATAATTAGTTGTTGCCTACTATATTCTATATGATATAAGTACAATAAATCCTTCAAAATATTTCCTATTACAATAATCCAGATAAGCTCTAAGAAACAACAGAAAACCACTAATATTGGTAAAAGTGATCTCATCTAGAGCTCTTCTCATTATGGTTCATGAAGGAACATTTTCACCACCAACAATAGAGTTCTATAATCCTATAACTATATGTTTCTGGGAAATGAATCATTATACTATTTATATTCTTATTTAATCCTCTCCAATCATTATAGAACAATATGAAAAAAAATTCTATACTCCCTCTTATCATATGAAATAAATGGATAAACTTCTTCTTCACCTTTAAAAATAATGTTCCCCTAGGTGGAAATTTAAAAGAATATGGACTTTTATATGATTTATTGGACAAAACATCATTGAAACTTTTTATTGAACATGTATTGTTGTAAAACATTATCCGTATATATTTAAATAATGGATACAACAACCTATTATAGAGATAAACATAAATAATTGAATCGTTTTTGATGTAGTGATTCATAATACATATCCTATACTAATATATATTAAAATTGATTTTTCTAAGAAGGATGATCTTGAAATACATGTGACTAAAATGAATCATAATAGACTTTGTAATCCCTAGAACAAAATCTATCAGAATTATATTGACATGCACCTTTTGGGTAGCTTTTAAACATAATAGAAAAATGTACTTAGACTGTATCATTTTGAAAAAACGTAGATGATTTCGTCATAATTATTAACATCCTAATAAATTTATCATATTAATAAATTAATATTCCATTCTTTATGAAACATAAAATCATGATCTATTTATATTTAATAAATTATATAAGCCTTATCATTCTCCATTGATGAAATAAAATCCACAATAATACCAAATCTTAACTAGGAATTCTAATAAAATTATCTCATATTGATTATGATTTTATTTGGAATATCCACCATCAAACAGGAATTCCACCAAATGAATGAATAATTATTTCCGCAACATAATATTAGTCTCAAATATCCAATAAATATTGAATGATTTCCCAGGTAGCCCTTGATGATCCATGCTGGGGAGTATTTACATTTTCACAACAGTGAGACTAGAATTATAAGTCCTCATAATATTCACAATTTCAAGAAGAAATAGAAGGATTGGGTTTCATAAATTATATGTTTCAAGAGATTGAGGTATTGGGTGTTCGAATGGACATGTTTTAAAAACTAATAGAAAGTGAAAATTTGAATTCTTATGATTTGAGGTCAAATTTCAGTCCCTAAAAATGGTAACTCAGCATAAACATTTGGAATATATAAAAAAATAAAAAAGTGTTTTGGATAATAAAATAAACAACTGAAATAAAATATTCATAGGACACATTAAATATATGTGTATAAATAAGTACTTTATAATTAATAGATATAAAATTGTTAATTTAATAATATATTTCAAATAATTATAATGAATTTATACACAATTAAAAAAACTGAACCACCCATTATAAAATAAAATCTAGTAGTGGGATATACTTTTGAAAATATATAATCAATATGAAATTCAGGATTAAAAAATCCAATTACATATCCCCTTATGAGAAATAATTCCCCAGATTGAGAATGTGAATACCAATATTATTTGTTCTAGAATTACATTCTTAATTTATTTAAATAATAATATCACTTTTACGATCAGATAAATTATATACATGATCAAAATATCATAAAATGTCTTGATTAATGTGATTCATCCCAAAAACATTTTCACATATAATACTAGGAAATAAATATTCTAACTCATCTGTTTATAAAGAAACACAATACTTCTTCTTACTGGACTATGAAAGCCGATATTTCCCAATTATGTGATATGTTCATGAAGGGATTATTCTATTTAATAAACAGCCTCTAAAACCTATATATAAATGTTAAATTATACTAAAAACATTATATTTTTGTTAATGTAATTATTCAAAAATAGTTTATTTTAAATAAATAAAAATTATAATAATAAAATTATACGAGATAATTTTGAGTTTGATGTATATTTTCCAAAATGAAAACATAAAACATAATATCTATATAATTGAATGTAAGATATAAAAATATACCACTCATACATCAATCATACTTGTTTTAAATTGGTTTTCCAACTTTATCGAAATAACTTTTTACTTCCGCACACATTGGATTTGTTTAGGGAATACTATTTATTTGGGATTTTTCTTTTGATAAATAAACAATATATGTAATTTTATTTTCATCATTTCAAAAAAACCTTTGATTGTTTTGAAATCCAATAATGAAATTTAACATTCACATCATATTAATTTTAAACACCATTTCATATATTTAAAAAATAATTAAAATTATTTTGATGAATATAACAAAAAATAACATCATCTACATTAATTTTAAGTAATAAAATACGGAATAAATAAATTTTAATAAAATTTTTTTTATTATTAAAACTATTAAATAATACAAATTATAAATTAAAATAGCTCAAATTGTCATTTTAAACCCCTATTTCATGGGTATGACTATATAAATCTTTAGTAGATATGATATAAAAATTTAGTTTATATAGATATTCAAAACCTTGGGTTGTCCAATATAATCATCCACATAAAAAAAATCTATAAATGTATATTTACCATATCTAAGGTTAAAACTAAATTTTATATGAAAATAATAGGGTTAAATGATTCTAATGGATTTAATCATAGAAATAGGGTAAAATTTAACCTAACAATATATACATTCATACTGATTATAACCCTTTTAAACGTTACTAGAATTTGTCTTTGGAATTACACATTTATCATATTTCTTCTTCCTAAAGAACCATTCAATTACTATATATAATTAATTGAGGGTCTCTAATATAACTCATAAACTATGTTTTTCATAAAATAATATAGTTCTTTTTATGAAGTCAACCACCAACTTGCATCTTATAAGTCATCTTGTAGAGAGTATTGTTCAAACTATGATACAAAGGATGCAAAATCTACATGTATTGCATCATTAATCATACTCCAATATCCACCATCATTACATATAAAGAAATATATGTAATTGGTGATTAATAAAAGCCATTTTTTACAGGAAAGAATCATTCAGGTACAACAATTTTATTTTATTTTGAATTAGAATGATATAGCCAATGTTTTATATAATTTTATACATATATATTGATCTCATTGTTTTAATGATCACAAATTTATAATTATTTTGATAAATAATGGGTTTTATTTTTCCATTACCTTTCTAAATTAAGAGACATACCAAAAAAATCTACGTATGAGACACAACTAATAAAGACTCACTGCTAAGGAGGACTCATTGCCAAGGATGAGTCAGTGTGAGAAATGAGTCACTAAAAAGATAGATATTTTAAAATGCTTATATATTAATAAAAATGAAGCATATCTCATCACTATAAAAGTATCACTATAAACATGATACATTCCTAAAAAAATTATCAATATAAATATCTAAAATCAGCTAAGTATTGGGATGAATCACCAACAATATTAGTCACCTATAGCCTCTGACGCCACTAGATTCAAATAGATAGAGACTCTGACTCATCACCAGTGTCTCACTAATAGACATATACCTCATTAAAATTGTCAGTATTAATTTGAGTTATCACTAGATGTGTTACCACTCAAATGGCACATCGCTAGTGTTTAAGATTATTTTGAATTCAATTTATATAAAGGATAGTTTATATACATTAATGCACAAACATATTCTAGTGATTATTATATAATTTCTTGATAAAAATGCATTAATGTTTTCATCATAATGTATAGTATAAGAAATATTTGATCTTGTGGATTCCATTTAATGTTGTTATTATTAAGACGATTAAGTTACCTCCCTCGGGAAAACATGAGAAGGGATGATGGAAATATATACATGTAATTTTGATGATAGAGGAGTAGTTTTTTAGTGTTTAATACATGAATAATTATGACCTATGATTAAATTTAGATAAATAAAGTCACATTGAACTTATAGAAACATCATATATAATCATATATAAGAGTTTGTGACACTCTATTCTTCAAAAATATTATGAAACATTAATCGAGCTGTATTTGAAAACGCGTTCAAGAGTCATAAGCAGTAACAAATTATAGATAGAGCAAGCTGACTTAATTACCCTTCTTGTTTTATCAATATATACATATCAAGAATTGTTCCATACTCTATATTATTTTATCCCATTATTTATACTAATATAGACTACATAGTACACATATATTTTTTCAACAATGTTTACTATTGTTTCCAATGTGATTTGGTAGTGCTTTGTTTGTGTCATTTTAAATTTGTACTCCCATGATTTCAATGGAAGCAGTTTTCTGAGGTATGAACATATTGAATGCTATTTTAACATCAGATTGGGGTTGTGAATCAAAATTTACTTTCATATAAACTACCTAGTAGTGGATTATTTTCATATGATGAGGACTAATTTGAACTTTCTAATTGAAACATTTGTATTGAAATTTTTTTTCTGTATTGTTTAATGTTAGTTCTCTAGTTTAAAACCAAATTTGTTTTAAACTATAAAAAATAATTATTTTGAAATATTATCTTAATTAGTTATTATATAAGATTTTGATTAAGTAAATTCATTTCGAAGGACATAATAATTTTTTATATTGATTCACTAGTGACCTAATAAATATTTTTAGAAATATTCTAAAATATTAGAACATATATCAATATATTATTTTGGTAAATTTGGAATATTTTTATTTACAGTTGGACATTTTTTTAAATAATTTTTAATAAAAATTTAAATTGGTTTCTTAATTCACTTCCAATTGAGAAACTCACTCTGATCAAATTTTTTATCAATGGAGTACTCTTTTGTTTCAATGTTTCCAAAAAAATACTTCTAGGATTTAATTTTTTCTTTAATGACCCTAAATTTTGATTTCATTTAAATTTAATTATGTAAATTCATAATATGAAATAAGGTTCTACTACGAACATAACTCCTTTATTCAATGGTAATAACTATTCTTAGTGTAAGATAAAAACTAAATAACATATATCAAGTATTGGTTCTATGATTTGGACTAATATAGAGTATAATTATTTATTTCCCAAAATAACTAGAGATAAGGGGGATAAATATAACCAAATTTCTTATAACAACCATTTTTACTCGATGAATTACATGTATTCTAATTTTAGAGAAGATTAATTCAATATAATTTCATCTTGTAAAACAGATGTCGATATTTGGGATACTCTTGATGTTTCACATGAAGTAAAAAAATGTTTGGAAGATGATATTGAATACACACACTATTTAATATTATTATTTTAAGATGAAACATGATGAATTAATTTTTGATATGTATCCCATGTTCAATAAAAATATGAACACCATGAGGTCGATAGGAAATCATATTGCATTACAATGTCATATTATGATGTTTATAAGATGCCAAATAGAATGGGGGAGATGCATATCTATTTCAATTATAGATTCAAGAGACATTGGGAAATAACCAATAAAGGATGAGATTTGGAAACTAATTATATATAAAGAAGAAGTAAAATTCAATAAAGAGGAGGATTATAATATAAAAATAATGTATGGTGCCTTTAGGATTACATTATCCTAACATAGAGAAAATTAAATTGAAAATATTCAATTAAAATTTTCATGTTATTGTGAGTTACCTCTAGAATGAGGGGATGATATAGAAAAACATGCTATAATATTTAAAAAAAATTATACGAAGAATTTTTTTTTATGAAAACTTAGTTATAAAAGAATATATGATATTGAATGCAACTGGAAGAATTTCTTGGAAGATGTATGATAATGAAATTACCAATTATGAATCAAAATAAAAATTACATGTGACGTTTGACTGTCCAAAAATGAAAATATTTATATATATATGTAATGGTAAGGACTAAAATTTTAGGAATGATGATTTAGAGACATTGAGTTCCTTTGAGAAAATATCCTATGATTTTGAATCTACTCAAATAAACAAAATTCTAATCGATCCGACATTTTCTTCATGACTAATGTATTTGAGGTACCTATTGTTTATAATGATTTTCCAGTAACTAATGATTAAAATTCTATGAATGGACATAATTATGATGAAATGTGTGAAGAAGATATATTTTAATATTTTAGAATTATATTTGATACATGTAATTATATTAAGGATAAACATAAGGTTCATGAGAGACAACATTCTTGATCTAGAAATTCTAAATTTGATTAATCTATTGATAAACGGAAAAATACATTTTATTAAAAGATTGTATTTATAATAAATTGTCTAATGATGATATTGAGGATAATTTAGAATTTTTTACAAATTAATAATAAAAACTAACTTGGATAATCGGAAAACAGGTCACTATGATGTGTGTTAGCAGTTTTGGATAATAACAAAGATAAAGAAGAATAGTAATGAGCTCATTTGTATATAGGTCTATATATGATAGTTTTAATACATATTATTATTTTATAGAACAAAAAAATTTCTATTATAAACTGAATAAAATTTATTTATAAGAGCCCTATTATGAAATTTTGGGTTCCTTAAACCATGATCACTAACACTTCTGGAACCACAACATTTTGTGTTCCAGATTCATTTCTAAATTAAATTGTGTTTTAAAGGAAAATTTCGTAAAGGCCTAATACAAAATTATATAGTAATTTTTTATTTGATATACACAGAATTTTATTGGATACTATTCTAACTTCAAGACCCTAATAAATATTGACGGTGGTCGTGAACACTTTTATGATAATGCTAAAGGTAAAATAATATGCCTTCTCCAAATTGGTAACCCTAATTCTATTATAATTTCGATGTTACAATTTTTTTTATTTAAGTATAAAATTCATATAATCACACAATCACATGATGATGTTTTCCATGTTAAATTTGAGAAAAATTCATTTAAAGTATTTTATTCTAAAAAAATTTAATTTTTCTAGATTTTAGTAATTTAAATGTTTTTATTTATGATCTTAATTACTTAATTTCTCATTATGCTTCCTACTTTAGAGTGTTTAATAAAGAATACTATATTAGGCATATGATACTAGGCCTTTATAATATTCACTGATATATGATGATTAATAATAAATCCATGGCAAAGGATTTACCAAAAAATTAGTTCACAAATGACAATGTCTGTATGTGATATAAAAAGTTTATGAATAAAAGAATTATTTAAAAATAATGAAAAATAGTTTCAACTTATCATCCTAATAAGTATTTTCATATGGATTTATTTATACTATCTATAGTTTCTTTTCAAAATGGGAATCAATTTGGTTATGTACTAGTTGATGATTTTTCTAGGTATATATGGGTGTTATTTTTATCCCACAAAAGTGAATCATGTTCTCACATTACTAGGTATGATAGATCTACTGAAAATTTAGGTGGACATAGATTTAATACTATATGAAGTGGCAATTGATGTGAGTTTGAAAACAAATAATTTGAATTTTTTTCTCAAAAGTTGGATATATTTATATCTTCTCTACTCTTATGACCTCACATCAAAATGGAGTTTTAGAGAATAGAAAAGAACACTTCAATAGATTGACCAAAACACACTAAAATAGTATGTCTTAACTATCTCCATTTTGAAATAGGCTATAATTATATCCCATTATATAATAAAGAGATATTTAAATAGGAAAATGTTGATAAATACCATGTATAAGATTCAAAAAATTATGAATCCTATGATTAATTACTATAGGGTTTTTGTGGAAAATTCATTATTCAAAATGCTATAGGTAATATGGAATGTGTTTACTATAATAGTGATGACAGAATTTTCATAGGTTATTCAACCTCCAATAATACTTATAGGGATTTTAATAAATAAAACATTATTATCCTATAATCATTCAAATAAAATTTGATGATACACTTCTCCAGGATCCTATGAACACTTTAGTAAAACAAGATGATGATTTATCTTCTCTGAACCAAAATTCCAAACCTACTGAATCTACTATAAAATAGACCATAAAATCATATTATTCTGAGGAATTTCGGGAACATCCTAAACTAAAACATGTAGAAGAACCTAAATTTACTATCCTTAATTTTTCAAGATCCTTTTTTTCCTTATGTACTATCCCATAGATATTTTTCTTGGAAAAATAGATAGAGGCACATAGACTCTAGATTCTCTAATATATCCGGTTGAAAATCATGCATTCATGTACATCCAATAACTAATGAAAAACAATGAATATATCGATGATGAATTTTGGCTAAATTATATGTTAGTAATATTAAATTAGTTTAAAATAAATATTCTGTGGGAACATGTTGACAGTCCCCAAAGACTCATGACTATATGCACTAAATTGGTGTTTAGAAACAAGGTAGATTATTCAGGCATGATAGTATGATTCATATATAGTCTAGTTTCAAATGAATTTAGTCAATATGATAAAATAAACAATGAAGATATATTTTCACAAGTATCCATACATGAATCCATTAGAATACTACCAGCTTTTGTAGCTCATGCGTATTTTGAAAATTATCAAATTGATGTCATGAGTGCCTTCATAAATGGTTGTATAGTTGAGTATGGATTTGGTGAACCACCCTTGGTTTTCAAACACCAAATTTCTTTAATAGTGTTTTCAAATTTAAAAAAATTTATAGAATTTGGAAAAAACTACACGATACTGTTAAGATAGGCTCGTCACTTTTCTAATTTCAATGGGTCTTTCAAAAGTTATATCATATCCTTCCCTTTTTACTAAAGGAAGTATAAAATATATTTAATTTTAAAAAATCTATATAGGTGATATAATTTATGGCTCATTATAATATACCTTGTATACTAATTTCTCTAAAATGACGCAAAATAAATTTTAAATGAGTTCAATCGGTGAACAAAAAAAATTTAATGGATTAAAAATATTCAAAATAATGAAAGAATAATATTAAATCCAAATAAATAATAAATGGTTATTTTATGAGATTTCAACATGGATAGAACTAAGAGTAGTGATAATACTATGTTTACTACATGTAAATTAGATACTGATGAAGCTGGAAATCTAGTAGACCAAACTAGTTATAAAGGTATGATTGATGTATTCTCTATCGTACAACTAGCTAACCTGATATTATGTTTACTCTGTGTATGTATGCTCGATGAAATTAAAATAAAATAAAAAATCAAACATTATTGTTGTAAAATGTATTTTAAATAACCTAAAATATACTATCAATTTTGGATTGTTTAACCCTAAAAAAAATAATTTTACAAAGTTAGTTATTCAGAAGATTATTTTGGTGGATGTATATTAAAAAAAAGAACCCCTGTATCATTCCACTTTTATGAAAGTATATAGTTTCATAGTGTAGTAAGAGGAATATGTAAATTACATTATTTACTGCAAAAGATGAATAAATAGTTGTAAGTAGGTGATGTGTATAAATATTTTGGATAAAACACACATTACTAGACTATGGTTATAAAATATAACATGTACCTATATAGTGTGATAATAGAACTGATGTAAATATTTCTATAAATCATGAATCACATTCAAGAATAAATCATATTGATGCGAGACATCACTTTTTGAGGGAAAATTTTCAACATGGTGATACCATTATTTAATACTTTCGTACAAAACATTATCTTGATGAAATATTCACTATGAATTAGAATTTAGTTAATTGGAATTAAATCATACATGACATAGGTGTGATTCATTTTATTAAGAATAATTTTCTAGGACTCTTTATTGTGAGGGACTCAATATTGTGAATGTATCACAACTTTGAATGCATAACTATTGTGATTGTATTACAATTGGATATGCCTAAGCATTGATACATATCATCATTGATACTTCTCACCATTAAACTAATCAACATTGAAATTATCATCATTGGATATGTCTCAGTGTTGATACTTCTAAAAATTGATCATCGTATTGTAGGTCTGTCTCATTGTGAAAAAAATTCATGCATTTATAAGTTTTTTCATAATTATTTTTTCATCGACAGTTTTAAAATTAATTATGGTTTATATAATTTTTATGTTTCAGTTCAAAATTTATGTTGATTTATAATTTATACTAAATCTATATTTTAATTTTTTAGGATCCTAAAAGATCCAATAATATAATTTCAAAACTTCTATAATTTAAAATAAGATAATTTTCTCAATCCCATTACCCTAGATCCAAATGTGATATTTTTATTTGGACCATTTAACCTTACTCTCACCTACGGTTGAGCCATGTAACTCGTCCACTATGGAAAGAATGAAGAAACCAATAGAGTCTTCATTGGACTAGTCGCATTCTATAGGTAATCATAAAGGGTAACCGAGTTGTCTATAACCAATAGAAAAATTTAATCCAAATATAGAAAAGTGTACAATAATTCATGCTATATAAGTTAAATCTAAATGGCTGTTATATATTAATTTGTTAGTGTAGAATGATATAAGGACCCAATGATGAATGAAGTTGTTATCTTTAAATGAGATACAATTTTATCTTAGGCTTGTTAATAATTTATACTCCTTTATTGAGTTTAGTTTTGAAGAAGTATATGAGAATTTAGTGTGAATAATAATTAAAGTCCATAGAATCTCATTTAAAGAAGGAAATGGGCCGGTTGTATAAAAGTATCAAATTGAAGTGTGTTCAATGATTTGAATGATAAAATCCAAATAATGGTGTTATTTTCATATATGATGAATCCAATGACTATTTTACAATATATATAATTTTTAGAAGGTCAATTGCCTCTAATTCATATTGTGATTACATATTTCTCTTCAAATTTATCCAACCCTTATTATGTCTAATGAAGGGTGACATTTCATCTTCATAGTACCTTGTTGTTTATTTCTTATTTATTATGAAAAGAGGAAATAAGATAAACCTTTATAGATAACACATGATTCAATTGATGGAAATGATCACGATGACCTCTAAAACAAATTCTTTGTTCAATTAGAATTTTGTTTATATTATTCCTAATACCAATGAACTAGTGTCTAAAGATTAGTAATCTGTTGTGTATTTTTGTTACTTTTTTATCTCTAAAATATTTTTAGAGAGATAAACATCATTTTGAACCCATATAATATAAATGGTTAAGTGATAATGATTTTATTTGTGATAAATTTAATCTTATATATCATCATTCTCAAAAAAAATATTGTTTATCCTTATCTAAAGACTGATGAAATTTTCATATACATTGACAGTGAAAATTAAGAAGAGAATTTTGTATCTAGAGAAGAAGAAGATAAGGAAGATTATATTCATGAGGGAAGTGGACCTGTCCATTCTCCTAGATATAAAACTATCTCATATGGAGATCATAGTATTCTTAGGTCTCTCTATAAAAGATAAAAAATTGTGAAATATTTTGGAGATGATACTTAAGTCTTTGGTGAAGATCAATTCAAGAGAAACTCAAATTATTCAAAGGAAAATGGATAGGTTAATGACGAAAAATATTAAAAATATGAAAATAAAATAGTATGTGGATAATAAAATGAGTATAATAATGGATATGCTGATGATTATGGATTATATTCAGATGGTTTTAGTGGAAAAATTATAAGGGTGGATTTTGATATTCCTCATGATCTTCTTTCATGACATAGTTGGTTGGTTTATTGATCTATGGGGAGGACAATTCTTTTTGGTTAAGTAAATATTCATACTATATAAAATGGAGATGAATCTGTTAAGGTTTATAAATACCCATTTTTTAATAAGCCCTCAAGTTGTTAAAGCTTTAATTCATGGAAATTTTATGCCTATTAATGATGATTAGATCCAGTCTGATCATGTTGTTGTTGGATAGATGATAATTATTGATGTTGATGAGAAACATGTGGATTATAAGTTTATTGTTGAGTGTGTATAGTATATTGTTAACGAGAAGAGAATTTTTTATAACCATTCTATTTATGCACCAATTTTTATTGTTCTAGCTATATTTGTGTAAATGATGAAAATCCATCAGTGGTTGAGCTTCTTTATATGCCTTTTGAATGTTGGATGGTCCTAGTTATGAGTAATGTGATATGTTTTGTGGGATCACACCAAAAAATGGTGGGAAGTACAGTCTATAAGAAATATATCCAAATGGATCATTGATTAAATTTGTTGAGTAATCTAATAAGTTAAGGAGGCATGATTTTGTGATAAAATATTCACTTGTCCTTCCACATGTGTTTATTTATATGGTCACCGAGTGTGACTTGGATGAGTTTATAGGTAAGACAATTTTGTATTATTATATGATTTTTAAATGTTTTGAACCACTTATTAAAATGATAAGCAAACAAGATGAATGATATCTGTATGAGTCTCTGATTAACCATATTCCACCAATGATGATTCACAAAATTCACGATGTATTTTGTGACATAAATTTCTTCATAAAAAATATGATGCCAGACTATAACGGCATTTCAAACTACATTTGAGACTCAAGAGTTGGAGAGCATATCAGACAAAGAATCATGATCTCCCTTCTCTTATTATTCTCTCTCTCTCTATCACTCTATGTGTGTGTTTATTAATATTTAGATTTTGACCATTGTGGATTACCAAATTTTATTGTATCCCACAGAAAATAATTATATAAATGTGAAGATACATGGATACCTTCTGAACACCTTTTATTATTGTTTCCCAGTTGTTGTGGTAGATATCTGATTGGGTTCTGTTTTATCTATAATCTCTCTATTACAGTCAAATATATCTGTTAAGGCATTTTTATTTTGTAAAATGTTGTGATACCCATTCTGGGATTTCGATGAAAGCTCATATGTTTATAAACATCGTATACGATTGTTGTTTCTGACATGATATCACTAAGTATCATCTTGATACTAAACCTCTTAAAATAAGATTACATTATGTGTTTTATTTAACTATATTTATTTTATTTAATCTGAACGTTATTTTAATCCATAAAAAACAATTATTTTATTTTTTATCTTAAATAGTTTTTTATTTAGAAAATTCATGTAAAATGATAGAATAATATTGTATATAGATATACCCAATTCTTGATCAATCATTTTTGAAATATTTTGATATGTAAAAACTTATTAAAAAATGTTATTTCGGTAAACTAGGATGCTTTTTATTTAAATTGGGGGATATTATTTAAATTCAGTTTAATATAATTTTTTAATGGGAACATAATTCATCCCCACTAAAGATATTCACTCTGACCATCAATTACATTAAATTAATAAATAATTTGTTTTTAAAGAATGTTTTCCTTCACATGCATTCAAATTATTATGGTCAAATGGATCACTAACGTAATGAATCACAATAATAGATTCTTCCACTATAATTGACATTTTATTGAATAATATAAAAAAATATAAGCACCAGAATACCCGATAATGATTCCTTCCATGGCCTTTCGGTGAAACATTCAATAATATTCTTTTATAATTTTGATATACATATTCCATCAAAACCATTAATGTATCATACTTTAGGTTTTATTGTATTACATAATACATAAGGTGTATATTGATGAATATATGTTATTATTAATATATCCATAATATTATATGATCTATTAATGTCATATACAAAAAAAATATACAAACTATAAAAATTTTTCATAGTCCAAGTCAAATGTGGAATGGTTAAATTTATTCTTTTGACAATTCCTTATTGTTTTGATATCCAAGGAGTAGAAAAATTAGTTTATATAACCTAATTTTTATAAAAATATTTTCTAATCTATTTTAAAAATATCATCCCTGATGAATTCTCTATGAAATTATTTTAAAATACTTTTCATTTTTTTCCATCTTTAAAAAACACAAAAAAATTAAAATATCATCTCTAAACATCAAAAAATAATCCCAAGTAAATATTGAAAAAATCATCTAATGCCTGATAAATAAGTAATATACCAACCATTTTTAATACTCTTGATGGTATATAAAAATACACAAGGCTATGTTATATATCATTACATATAGAATAGTAATTACTTGATTTAATTGATGATTTATTCTCTATGAAAATTTTTCATGCATCAAATTGTATTTTGTCATCACACCTAAGACAATGAAGATCAAAAACTAATTTTTTCTAAGATAAATTATTTAGAAAATATATATTGAAATTTATAATACAAATATAAAATATCATGGATTCAATTAAATTATCATTTAAATAATTCACATTATGTTTACACAATTATCTATGGTCGAAAGATTAATCATTGTATATTCTGGGATCTCTAATAATAAGAATATTATTTTAAAAAATAGAATAAACACAAATAGAGAAATAAAAAATAAAAAGATAATCACATATTCAAAAATACATATCATATTATTCATTAAACCTTAAACACATATGTGCGTGTCTACCACTATTGATTGTGGGTCTCTACTTTTCTCAACTCCAATAATGTTATCTTTTGATGTTCCTCCAAAGGTAACAAAAAAATCATCAAATTTTGATAGAGAATAAATGATGGAAATGTATACATTCATATAAATTGGATAGAATATTTCCACATTAAATTTAAAAAAATTCATTTATATTTTAACCTAAAAAATTATCAAAAAAAATTTATTTTTATATAAATATGATTTTGGGACATTAGTTTCAACAATAAATGATCTGGGTAAACATATATCGTTTTTTACTAGAATATCACGAATTTACTCTAAAAAGTTTGTATAAATACGTGTTTCAATTAAAATAATATGTTTGGGACTATTTGTTGAATATTTATGAAAATAGTTATCATTAATTCAAATATAATTACATGTAAAATTAGAAATTATATGCTTTAATCAAAACAGAATAGAGAAAATTCTATACAGTTCATATTTTTTACTAATAAAAATAATTCCATTTTTTTGTTTTTCATTAAAATCAATTACAACATTTTTATATATATTATACTCTCATTTTGTAATCATAATAGCATCATTTTTTTTAAAAAACTACCCCTTACGAAGTAATCTTTTTTTTATTTTAGGTTTAATACTGAATATAGCATGTTTGTGTAATTTTTATTTTAAATATTACTGTTTTTTTTAATTGTATCATTATCACAATGGAAAAAATTATTAATATTATTAATATATATATGGTAATGTTTTCATAGATTCATATATTTCTTCTAACCTTGAACTACAATAAAAAAAATTAATATTTGGTATTTTTTGTCTAATCTATGGTAGATTAATAATATGATTGAACATATTCTTATTCATCAATAATGAACATATTTTTTTCTTAATTTCGTTCATATTAATCAGATTCATAACATGAAGAAATGTTGAATTCATTAGATACACTCCAGGTAGAATTCTTATCATTATTACCTATTAACTAATAGTCAACAGTAATTCAAATATTATATTTTTTATTCTCTATTATTAGTCATTACATAATCTATGTACATTTAGGATTGATATGGAAAAGATGTTTCTGTACATGACATCTATCTTTTTTTAGATGATGATCGCATTTATTGTAATCATATAATGGACTCATAAAAAAATATATTTTTGTATATAAATTTCAATATTATAGCTTGTTGAGATAGATCCTAGAATAAATTTGAACAACATAAGTCATCATTAGATATAAATTACTCTTTTGTATTCTTTTCCCCTTTGGCAATTAAAAAAATTGAGAGATTTATTTTCCTTTTTATAGTTATACGATTATCATCATATGATTTTATATCCTCATCAAACATCATAGGAATACCAATAAATTCCATCATTGTTAATTCTTTAGCATGAGATGACTATCTAATTTAATATAAAATTCTATTTTATCTAGTAATAAAATGTTTAGGAACATTCAAATCCTAAACTGGATCATGAAGAGTTTTTTCAAGAGTGGAAACTTCATTAACAAATTCATTAAAATTTCGATTATGGTGGGTGATATATTCACCTTGATTTATTATAATGTTTTCAAACGTCAATTTATATGTATTGTATATAAATTTACATGTATTGTTAGTCCCATTATAGGATACAATGATTTCATACCACATGAAAAATATTATATTGAGTGGAAAAGTGTAATTAATCTTATACATTTCCATATGTAATATCATTCATATCTAGTTACTTTAATTATTATATACCTTCTATAAAAAATTATTATTTGAATTGTTCATTATTGGGAATTTTATTTTTAAATAAATTATTCAAATAATCATTTAAAAAATGATTCTTCAATTGTATAGATAGTCAATACTTCCAGACTCTATAATATTCAACATATAATATATGGATCCACGAACATAGACATAATGCCTTTTATAATACCTTTTTACATCATTGTTTATTTAGATATTTGTCCCATTCAGGATAGAAGTAATGGAAATATTTAATATAGAAGTACTTTAAAATTATAATTTTTTATTAAGAATAAGAAATAGTACATTTTAAAATATTTATATAAAGAGTGGATTCCATTTGATATGAGTTGTTATTTAATATTAATTAAGAAGAAGAAATATTGGGGAGATTATTTGAGTTCTTTTAAGAAACAAGGTAATTATAGAACTTCTCCCCCTTTGAATCATGGACGTTTAAATTGAATATCATTCATAATATATTATACATTTAAAATTTATACAAGAATTCTGGATGAATTTAAATTGATTTAGATCACAACGATTCCATACTCCACCACACTGACACTCACTCCATGTGTTTAGTAATATTGAAAAGAATAATATATTCCAAGGGATATAAATAGTTTAGTGAAATCAACTACAATTTTTTTATAAATAAGACATGGATTTAAGAGAGGGATAACAATTAGGACAAAAATAATATGAACTAAAATGTTTATTAACAATAGAGATTTTAATTATTTTAATAAATTATTAATCATGAATTTATTTTTAACTGATGAAACTAATAGGTGTTAGAATGATCAACCGAATTAGTGAATAAAATTAAATCACTATACATTACCATGAATGTGGAAACATATTATATTTTATGATAATATAATTTTCAAAAGAACATATTTTTCATTAGTGTGATGAATACACATAAATAGATATAACATATATGTATCTAATGTGTATTACAGAAAATAATTAACATACTATTTTATATGTGTCATAGATAAGAATAATTTTTCATAACAAATCAGTATAATTAATATTTTTTGAAGAGTGCTCAGCATTATTTTTAACAAATAGATTGAATTTTTAATAAAGACTCCTAGAAAATAATTTTTTACAAAATAATATAAACTTATCTATGTATATATTTATTTGATTATTAAATAATAATCCCGCATTAATTATGGCTAAAATGTTTTAAAAAATTGATTGATAAATATTAAATTCATACTAATCATTTTCTTTAATAAATGAATTTAATTAGTAATGAAAAAATATAAATTGCCTTATAAAATTATGTGAAAAAAATAATTTTAAGGAACATTATAAAAATAAATTTAATATAAATATAAATATATCTCATAAAATTTAATTATTTTAGGAATATCATAAATAATACAAAATTTAAATCCTACATATGATTGAGTCAATGTTGATTATCTCTACATGAGGAAAAAAAGACAAGGTATGTTTGAATCTAGTTAGTTGATACCACATGTATAAAACTAGAACATAGAAAACAAAACTAACATGAGTTTACCTATTATATGTATGTTTTGGGAATGATATTTTTCAACATAATGTTCCTTAAAAAAATAATGGTTCCCAAATTAAATGTTTAGATCGTTCATGTGGTTCAAAACATAGGGTTGGATATCAACATCTTTCACCTGAATATAAAGATCATATAAATGACATCTATAATTCTATGGAAATTAAAATGATTTATATATTAATATAAACTTTATATCCATTAAATTTATTTTTATTTATAAAATAATTGATTGTGTTTGTGACCATCATTATCAATGAGAAATCAATGAGAAATATTTGGAACGACATCGAAATAATTGACACAATTTTTATCCAATAAACAGAATATATGACTAATTAACTTCCAAAAATATAAATATTATCGTTTTTTATTCAATTATAATTATATTAGATGGTTCATTAACCATAGTCACAATTCAATTTGTTGTGTCTTCTTGTTTTGGTTTTATTAAACACCTACAAGAATACTCCTATAAAACTATATCATTGTTAAAATTAGTAACATATATAATAATATAAGTATATATTAATAATAAAACTATTTTGGTTTCATTATTATAGAATGTACATATTACTATTTAACGTATTAATAATACACAACCCATAACTTGTTTATAAATACTGAAACATGCTTTTTGTAGATTTTATTTTAATAATTTATAATTAAAACTCTCATGAAATGGGATAGAAAATTTATATTTTACTCTAAAAGAAGTATTCCAATACCTTAACTGATATAGTATTAGTATGATTAATATCACTGAACAATTGTCAATATTGAAATTTTATAAATTTAGAAAACCATTATAAACTACTAAAACCATATTGTAATGATAATACAGGATTAACTAAAATATTTTCCCAAAATGGTTACATGTAAAGTATATAAATGGAAAATTGAGTAATAATTAACTTAAATGAAAAATTATGAATTTTATTATATGTATCATAGTATGATAGATTGAGATAATGTATGAAGGAATTCATGGTAAGGTTTTACTCAACCCAATGTTTGATTCATTAAGACATATAATTTTTTACATAAATATACATTTCATTTTTTATTTCATCCTGAAAGTCAACTACTCTATATGATAATCTTTATTTATATTTATGAAAATTTTCTCTTATTCGTAATAAAAATGATTTTCATTAAATTTATTGTAATATAATATTGTAATGATCGAAAAAATAACTCTAATTCTTCATAAATAATAATTTTTCTCCTATGTTGTATTTTTGTATTGAGATTTATTTCCTTAATGATGTAAAATATTCCATTTGTTTACAGTAACCATATTTTATTTGACTGTATTATAAACTGAATAAAAATATCATTATTTCTCAAATGCAGGGTTATCTATGAAACAACCTAAAAAATATATAAGGACATTTATTTTAAATATTTTATATTATTGATATACTAGCCTTATTTTTTGTTTTATTTATATAACACTTCATTTGTAATTAATTATAACATGGTTTTGAATTTTTTTTTGTGATTAGAAATATTTGTTAATTTAATTATTAGTTTATATTTTCTAACATTGTTTCGAAGATTTTGTTAAATCTTTTTAATTTTAAGTTCGGCTTTTATAGAAAGGCTTATCATTCATGAAGTAATGTATCAAATCACAAGATTTGTTTATTATATGATTACTTTCATGAATGTATATATTTTTTATTCTATCACTTACCAATATCATGTTCAGATGAGTTTCATAATTTTCTAAAAATCCATTACTTTTAATGGTTTCTTTAAGATAAGAGATCAATGATTTTTTGTGGAACACATTTTTATATTTGATGATAATTTGGGTCATGTGTCATCGTAAATCACACTAGGTTATATTGATATCTCATGAGATAGTAATTTGTTGAAATAATAAATTTTTTCATAATAGATTTGGATT
Organism: Viscum album; assembly: GCA_963277665.1. Classification (NCBI taxonomy): domain Eukaryota; kingdom Viridiplantae; phylum Streptophyta; class Magnoliopsida; order Santalales; family Viscaceae; genus Viscum; species Viscum album. Next base: position 472,733,665 of record OY728161.1, read on the forward strand.
ATTTGTTTTACCACATTTTTAGGAGTGGAAATAATAAATATGTTCACAAATCTATTGGTATCATGATTTTTCAACAATAGATTTAATATTCATATAATTTTCTATATTTATATGTTTTTTATAATGTTATGAAACATTTTCATGATGAATTACATTTTCATGATATTCTTTATTTTCTTATAATGATATATTTTATAAATATTCCTCAATCATATGTGCTTATAAACTGTATTTGATTATTAAAATTTATTTTTAAATATTTCCTAACTTTTATTATCCCTCAATAATTATTAGGATAATTTTTTACATTATAATTTTTTATGATAATAATTTATAGTCTTATGATCTGTTAATAATATATTTTTCTTCTCCTTGGGTTCTACTTTATGTTTATGATCTTATACATTTATATAAATTTTCCCCTTCATATATATTTGATCTAACTACATTCCTATATTTCCCTTATTAATGTTATAAATATGAGTATTCATATCATGTTTTTATAAAAGTTTTTTTAGTTTAACAATTAAGTATAAATTCATGAATGTTTCTTAAAATAAGATGCATATAATGGTAATATATAATGTAGTATGTGTTTATTTCCTTGAGATGTTCCACTATTTGTGAGAAATATTAATTTTATAATGGAATTGATGTAATATTGATGAATTTTTATCATAGTTTTGTTTATTTAACATCATAAAAAAGATTAATTTATGACTTTATATAAGTTAAACATGAGTTTTTATGGAAACACACAATATAAGTTAAGATGTTTTTCATGTAAGATAATTTTTTATTGAGTTACAATGTATATTGAGGAGGTTTGGACAAATTAAGAATTTTTTTGGACGAATTTTATATTAAATAATATGATTATACATTATTTGTTACAATATGGGGAATTTTAAACCCATGATATATTATAATCAATACTATTATAGTGTAAATTTTTTAAATAAGGATGATTATGATGTTTCCATATATCAATCAATTAGTTTTTTTCATGTCATATACATCAATTCAATTAAAATATATATTTCAATGATTAAAATGTTGTTCAAGTTAACACTACAATAATTTTTCTGCAAGAGACATGTTATATAAATAAGAACTATTTCTATTATGTCATTATACCTTTTTTCATAGAACTATATATATTTTTTGTAGTATAAAATTATTTGAATCACTAATATATGTGAATTAAATATTTTTTCATCATTTTATTATCATTAGTAATATCATTCTTTGTTTTTAATTTTATGTAATATCTATTAACAATATTATTCATCAATTTATCAATATATTTTTACTATAAATTTATAATTAAAATCATCCATGATAGTTTTGGACTGAAAACAAAATACAAATATTACTTATCATGGGATTTATTTACCTATAACATAATACAATGTACTTTAGAATACATTTATATTTAATTTCTTAATTAAAAATTCATATATTATCACATATTTATTTTTCTTCTCTATAACATTAATGTTATAATGTCCTAGAGTTTATATCTTATTTATATCTCTTCAAAGTTACTACGAATGATGAGATCCTTCCATTATTTTATTTTCTATTCTTATGTATTATGATTATGATACTATAAAATTATGGGACTCATATTATGTTTCACCATCATGTTATTGATAATTTTATGGAAATAATAATTCATCTGAATAAGTTCACATTTTTATTCATTTGGATGGAATATTATTACAATATACCTTATTATTGGATGTATATAAGTTAATGTTTCATTAGAAATTCCTATATTTGAATGTGTGAATTGATTTCTATAAATTAGATTGCTATTAAATAATTCACTGAGTAATGGAAATAATTTGATAAAAACCATGACTCTCTATGTGAAAATCGATGTACAATATATTGGGTGTTTCATTGGTAAAAATAACATATTGAATTAGTCAATAATGATTTTCCATAAATAATTTTTATGGTGATATATCGATCCATTTTATTAAAATATAATTATTGAACTAAAATTTCAAGCTTCTGGTGACTGGTAGGTTTATTTCATGAATTCATTTAATATATAATATAAAATAAGTTAATGATAAGAGTATGAATCATAAATTATTAATGATATAAAGAATAATATATTAAATTACATATTTAGTGTTCATCAATAGTAGTTATTATATGGATAATAATTTCATTATCTATTTGGGACATTTCAAAATGAAATATATTGATATTGGACATTTTAAGAGGTCTAATAATTTTAATGGGGTGGTAACCTATAGGTTCAAACACTTATGGAATCAATTGATTATAGTTGAATTAAATTTTTATTGAAAAATTGGAATATATAGTAATATCATAACTGAGTAATTATATTAATTAAGGATATTTTATTTGATTGATATTATACAGTCACTAATGTGAGGTGAATAATTAATTAAATATTTATTATCATAACCATTGAAAATAATATTTATTTATAACTTGTTTTATTATAATGGTAATAAATATTATTTATTATTAAATAAATATTTACTTATTTTGAGAATTATTTAAAAAAAATTAATCATAAGAATTCGAAATTATATATTTATTTATCAATTGAATGATATTTATTATATAATTTGTGGTAAATTTTTAAAAGGTAACACATAAGTTAATAATATTTTTGTTGGAATAATATATTATTGATCCTTTGAATAAATATTAATTTGTTTGTATAGTTATATTTTTGTTATATATATGAAAAATGAAGTTTAATGAAATAATAATAGAAATATAATTATTTATTGACATGGGGTTCCCTAATAATAAAAATAATTACAAGTGCGAAATGTGGAATTTCTTATTCTCTAACATATCACTATATGTACATTACTATATCCTTTCCTATGGTCAGTCGCAAAAGACATTTTTATGCATAATGAATACCTTATGGATAATTCTCTCTCAATAAAGAACATGTATAGTGTTTCACTCATGAATCAAGGTGTTATTCAACCACCTTCATTCACCTCATGTATGATATAAAAAGTATGATAATCCTTCATTAATAAAGGGTTGTGTTTCAATAAAAATCATCAATAAAAGTTCACTGGACCATCCTTACTAGAACTGAAAAAGTCATTATTGTTATTCATAGATCATGGTGTTTTTGTTGATCAACACTTGAGGAATTATATTTTATATATTTTAGTTAATTTTATGATATCATTCCAATTAGTTTTTATCATTCCAAATATAAATCATATAATGATCTGAGGACCTAATAAATTTTATAGTTTTTAAATTAATTAACGATTTATCCTGAAATATACTTTAATATATTATGGGATAGATTTAATTTTCTTTATTTGGACATAGTAATTATTCAAATAACTCTTCATCATGTTTGTAATATTTATTCATATTAATATTGGAGAGCCTTCATTTTTGATGGATCTAAAAATCCTGTATTGTGATATAAAGCCACAAAGTGTATCATGTAAGTAATGTTAAAATTAATAAATTTTTTATTGATTATTTTCACAATTATTTATTTATTATTACTTAATAATATATATGTTTGGGAAAACATGCTGATTCTAAATCAAATTCCTTTGAATATGAAAATAACCAGTGAATAACCCATGGATATACCATTAATAGGTTATAAATTGAGTACCTTTATCAAATGATTACATATTATGTAACCTAATAATAATCTATGTACTATATGTCATCCATTCATGTCTACAGTTGAAATAATAAATATTTACCACATAGTTAATGATTACAATACATGTAATTTTCATTAATGTGATTCTATATTGACCTCTAGTGTGTAACAATAATTGTGGGGTCATTGGATGTGTTACCGATATACACACATTGTATCACTCACAAAAATTGGTGTTTGTGAGTTTAAATAATATATTATTTCATTAATGCACACGTAATTTAATTATTTACTCACATTACATTTACTACAAATAAGGCAGCATGATCCAACTATCACTACATGTCTTCTAATTGGAAAACATTTTGTTTTTATCTATATTAATTCTATGGATATTATATTTTATACAAATTTCCATGTAAGGATTGATGTTCAAACGAGATTTGAAAGATGTGTATCTGTTATATCTAATATGTAATTATCAAAAACTTACATGGATAATATTCCATTTCAGGGAAGAAAACTCATAAAATAAATATGGTTTATAATAATAATATTTCTAACAATAACATTTACAATATGTGTTCATTCCATACATGACAAATGATAAGCTCTTATAGATTATTATTTTCCTATTTAATTTTTACCTCAATTTCCAAATATACAATATGTGAAAGGTCATTGTACAATCCATATATATTATTATCATTAATAGTGACATATAAAATAATTATTTATTAGTTATATTTTTCATATATTCCATTATGATAAATGGATAGGCACACTAAACCGAATTAAATGACATATGTGACATGTCGTACACCCTATATGTTGTGTAAGTACATAGTTCATGGAAAGGACTAGAAAATTCACTATGTAGTTCATTTGGGAAAATGTATTGTTTCCTCATTATATATTCTATGTTATTATGAAATTTAATATAAAATTAATCGATTAAATTTGTAATATGTAGATAGGATGAGAATCATTTTCATATTCCAGATATCTAGGACAAATAATTACATGAAATAATTAATTAATCAATAAAACTCCTAATTATTTTTTAAGATTAATTTATGTAAATTTAATGATAAATTTTTAATATATTATATCTTTTATTAAGGTGAGGTTTTTTATGTATATGAATTATCATTATCTTGACCATAAAATATATGATTTCATTTTATGTTTAATTTTATATTATTTCATAGTTTCAATTATGTGATATAATTCTATTGAGATAATTTAAATTTATTGTGATTAATCCCCCTTACATCAATTATACATGACTAGTGTGTCCATATTTTATTTTATATATTACATATAATTGTTCCCTCTCACTTGTGTCATACTAAATAAATTTTAAGGGTTTATCTCCAAAGAGTGGATTTATTTTTGGACCCATTCATATGATAAACAAACCATAAATATTCAAAGGTCAAAGATGTAATTCTATAGCTGTAACATATAAAAACTGAGGGATTTATTTTCAATCGTTAAATATTGATTTATCATCCACCTGATAAATCAATTATTTGAATTCTCATGATTATTTTAATTTATGTATATTACATTTATTATAAACTATTTTTTTGGATATGAATACATTTGATTACTAAAAATAACCAAAAAAATAATATAACAAGTAATTAAAGTTATGATAGAATAAATAGAGTTTGCATATTTTTTTATCAAAACTACATTATTTAATAATATAATTACATAATAATATTAATAGAAAATTTAAAATATGAAGTAAGGAAATGTATTATTATTTGAAAAAAATCCCTTAAGAGGTCATGAAATCAAAAATACATCCATTTCATGATTAATAATTGAAAAAAATAACAAATGATATGTTTGTTCCTCATCATGTAACTTTATTTTATTATATACTTTTTGAAATTTTTTTGTTTGATTAACTATGTAGAAATTACGAGAAGTATTACTCGAAAGAGATGAAGTTACCTTTAGGAAAATATTACCAAATTCTAAATCATGATTTTAGGATTGGGAAGCAAAATCAATGGATTCATGATATATGAACAAGAATTTACTATGATCTCATACTTTTTTACATTATAGAAATTGAATATACCCTAATAGAGGTTTTTATATGGGAAATATAGATCATTTCCACTATAATTTCAAAAGGACATGACATTATAAGATTAATTGTGGGGGTAATTTTTTGATGATATAATAGTGTGAGGATAATATGATGATTAAATTATTTCATGTCACATATTATACATAATTGATATGGAATAGAATTTACAATTTAGTATGTTTAATAAATATTTAATATTTCTCCAGCCTCGAAATCCTTATGATATATAATGGAAAAATATAACCTTTTTACCAACAGATACATCCTATAGTGTTATATGAACATTGTAATTATACTACATCTGGAAACAATAATTCATACACTATAATACCCACTATTTTATGTTATCATCTATATCGGATTTACTCAAGAAGTATCATGTGATTCTTGATTAATATATAATGCCAAAAAACAATATTATTTTTATTATCATATATGTATAAATTAGTTATTTGAGATATCCAAGGAACTACTTATAAGAAATCATAGCGTGGGTGTGTAGGATCCACCACATATGGTCAATATTATTGGATATATTAAGTGAATATTAATTATAGGGTATGAGACACCTAATTAATTTGGTATAGATCTCATACCTTCATCACTCTATAAGTTATTATTTTTCTGTTACTAAATTTTAACATAATTATCATTTTAAACTTTCTCCAAATTTCTATATAATCTTCTTCTAAGGTAGATGATGATATAAATCATAGACATACATCAATAATTTTTTTGAATATGAGGAATGAAAATAATATTTTCTCAAAGAATAATACCACAAATATTTTATCATTATTCCCAATTGGATTATATTTTTATTTTCAATCAGTACAGATTGTAAGAAATAGGGGATAATGTTATCAATAAGAATATATTGAGTTGCTTCTAAATAAATTTTAAACCGAGATTGTATTTTTAACATGTTACACTATTATGATGATATTAAAGACAATGGTATATGTTAATTATGATGGAATTTTTTTTAATCATGAATGATCATGTTGAGTAATGAAAGAGTAAAAATCTAAGAAAATTGTATGCTCTTTAGATTTTATTGAGATGATCTCATGATGATCTGAATAGCTCTAGAAATGTAGTTTTATATCATGAAAATGAAAACGAATCCATTAATGTTAATTTCATGCGATCATATTAATTCTTGATGATTTTCCCAATGCATCATGAAATAATATTGGTGGGGTTATTTATTATGGAATCATGTGAATTATAATAGGATGTCAACACTTTGAAAAACATTAAAATTTTGTTAAACCATATGAATATTATGAAATTTTTTCATTATTTTTAACTATAAATAATTACACATAGATTACTCTATTTTATTCTTAAAATATCAAAATATAAGGATCCACATTGCTATAATATTTGAAATTCATGAGAACTTTAAAGTCCGCTATCAATTGATTTTTTAGGGGAATAATCCAATTCATTCATGTCAAATGGTCTATTTTTTTAAAGTATCACTATTGGACTCAAAATAATATATTTCCCCTAGGAAGTGATTTTTGGGAAATTTAGAGCCCTCAAAATATTGGTTAAATATTTAATATTTATTTTTTTATATTTTATTAGGTTTGATTATTTTAATTAGGATATATTTATAATAGATTTTGAAATGGAGATTTTGAGTCGGAGGTTTAGAACAGAATGGGGAAATTTTCATTGGAGATGCATAAAATAAAATTAGGAATTGGGCACTGAGGTATGTCTCAGAAAACATTCCTATTTATTTATCAGTTTTATCTTCTCATTTTAATTTTTTTCCCTTTTTATCTATCATTTTTAATGTAATGTACTTATTTATTCTCATTATATCATGATGTTTCAAGTGGTATGTTATTGGGAGACAAGGGGATCATCACTATAGAGTATATCTTGGACTGGACATGATTTTTTTGGTTGTAGTCTACTTATATGTGATAAAATCATTATACTTTTACACATTAAGGTTGGACATTGTTTCATTTCTATATATAAATAACAATTATTTTATTTCATTTATGAATAAATTTTTGATAGGTGATTTTTTAGACCCATATAGTGCATATTTGTGGTGTTTTTTGATACAAAAGGTGATTGAAGTAATGGTATGGGATTTTTTTAGGGAAAAAATAAATAAAATATGTGTAGTTTAGAGAAAACAAAAAGAATATTCATAATTTATTGAAAGGGTTAAACAAGGTGGCTATAGAATAGTTGTGTTTGAAAAAATCTTATACATCCACATGGGATGTTGTCAGATACACTGTCTGAGACCCTATGTTGGGGTTTGTGGACGTGTAAATGACAAAGCCATAGCCCTTGTTTAATACTGTAATGGACCAGACCCTCATGATCCATCCCTTTTCCATATTCTAGGATCCTAAGGGGTCGCACCTCATTTTGTGCGACCGATCAGCGCGACCGACTGCTTTGTGAGACCAATCAGTGTTACCCAGCCTTGTCGGGTTTTCCTTCTACAGTTTTTCCCATAACACCTATTTTAGGAATTTTGACCTTTGAAGTCATTTCAAGGCCGTTTTTAACCCATAATTAATATCTAAAAATCTTAAAAAACCTCCCTACTAAATAAAAATTAATTCAGTCATGCGTAACAACCCAACTGCGTGGGAAACCATGATATGACTATCCCTAGCGTTCAATATTCTCATATCCTATAACAACAGCATCTTATCTATATATATCACATGGCATTTCCAATTTCCTCTTCTTCCATTGACTGGATTCCTTGTTCTACTAGTGCACTTGGAGCCCCTTCTTCTTGTGGATTGGGGTGCGCCTGTGCTTGAGTTGTCTTCTCGTCCTTGGAGTTCCCGACGTCCATTCCATGTAGGTCGTGCATCCCTTGTTCCTGGTGCGTGATCAATTAGGGTTTTTCTTCACCTCTCCATTCATTGTATTATGCTGGGTGGGAACGCTTTTTCCTATGTGGGAATTGACTAAAACAAAATTAATGATGATAATTAACAGACTTTTAAAGAATGATGGGGGGTGTGATCGATGTCCTGTCGTAGTATTTTTTTTATTATGTTTTGTGAATGGTATGGGCCTATGTTCACTAAAAATCATAACCATTGGTGGTATTTCTCTGTGCACAAATTAACCTTAGTGCTTCTGGATGTTTATATAACCATAACATAGAATTGGTTAATTACGTATATTCGGTTAAATAAATTGAAAGCACCAGGATCACCCATTTTCTATGATAACCTCAGTTAAAACAAAATGTAATTAAAACCATGGAGTGTCTTAAATCTTTTAAATCTAAAAATAAATGCATTGGACTGCTTTGTGTTGGTGGTAGTGGTTTGGTTGTTTCTTTCATGGGCTGATTGCTTGGGTGATACGAGTGGGGATGAGATCCCATGTTTTCTTAATTTTTCTAGTTGTTAATATAGGGTTGTGTGGTTAATCTTCTTATATCTTGAATTGGGGTGGAATCCTCTATTGTTGAGAAATATTTGGTTCCTCATTTTGGGGAAATGGGGTTGTTTCTCGGAGTTTTCTTTGGTTCCAATACTAAAAGGGATATCACTTATCCCATTGTTGTTGTGAATTTTCAAGAGAACTGGGTGTGAATGCTTATATTGATTTTTGGATGTTTCTTTCCTTTTTGGATTGTAGTTATGCCTATTAATTTCCCGGTAGTGTAGAATTCACCTAATCAGGGTAACTTGAAAATTAAAACAGGAACAGTTTAAATGGGAAATAGTTTGGGAATGATTTGTGACATGGTCTTGAGTGACGTGAAATATTTTGTGAATAATTAGAAATGAGGGTGTTTTTGATTAGGTTTTGGAACACCTAGGATGGGATGAGTGTTTATTACCTATACATATATCTTTAGATTTTATGATTCTTATTCATTCCCCACCCAAGTTGAGGACTTAGTTCCGAACACCCCAATTCATGGGGAGGGTGTTTTTACCATTACTCCAATGAGCGGCTGTTTATTAGCTCCTTTTCTTCTCCCATTCCCGAATATCCCAAGACTCGTCAGGAAGGCAGTTATGGCCTGAGGTCCATTATTAGACCAAGAATCATTGGGTGGGGTAGTTGTGGTGGTTGGCCCAGGCGTCTGCGGGAAGGTTGTTTCCCAAGTGTGTTCTGGATGAGTCCTGGGTGTTTTTAGGCGTAGCAGTAGTTGTTCTAGCCCAAGTGTGTGCGGTAGGGTTTGGCAGTGGGAATGCGGTGATGTTCTGGCCCAGGTGTGTCTGGGCGGGGTTTGGGAGTGGGACTGATGTGATGTTATGGCCAAGGTGTGTGAGGGAAGGGTATGTCAGTTGGACTGCAGTGAGAATGGCAGGATTGGTTCGATGCATATGATATCTTCAATAACAAGTTAGAATGTGGTGAGGGGTACCCAAATATCAATGTGCTATTACTATACATTATTTGATTTGCATTATTTGGGGAGTGTGCCTTGGTGAGACTTGGGTGGGTATTTTTTCCTTGCTAAGTGCTTTGGTTTTTCTATTCTCACATGGCATTAGGATTCCTCTCCACATGTGCACGAGAGTCTTTAGTTCCACTACTGAGTGTATTGTATGATCACCCAACGTATATAGAACTATTTTCAGGTTTCCAGGAGGACATCAGTGATCGTACAAGACCGTACTAGCTCAGACCTTGGGGGCAGATGTTGTGGTCATTTTACTTTTTCATAGTACATTACCTTTGGAGTTTTTTGGCTTGTATTCCCTTACTTTTGAACATGCATATGGGAGTGGTTTACTTTTGGCCATTCCTTTAGTTTCATCTTCGGTGTTGTTGGGGTTGCTATCTTATCTCTCGATTCAATTAAAATAAAAGGGGTAATTCCTTCCATATTCCGTCTGATTCAATACCATTGGGTATAGTCGCCACTCGGGGACCTATTGAAGGCTGGTCTCATAGGTCATTATCTCTCCTTCAACTTAAAGAAGAAAGGGTCTGGCAATCTGCTGTCCCTTCACTCATTTTGGTGAAGGCGAGTCATGATAGAATGGTATCAGAGGAGTAGGTTAGGAGATAGGATGGAGATTGGAGTTAGGAATAGTGAGGATATCATGGGATGGTAGGGAAATAGTGTTTGGTGACCTTGGTACGTGAATTAGGCAAGGGAAGACCGGCTAGGAGACGGGATTTTAGGGCTCCCCGTGATTTGATGCAAGGACTTTGGACCTACAGAATGACCAAGTGAGGCCACACATATTACGGGGTTGATACCCTAGGAAAGGTACATGCATCATAATGACTAGTGTTCTTGTATTTCTGGGGTGATTTGGGGAATTAAAATGAATAATATGTTTAAGGAAAATTTAAGAACAATATTCTGAACTACTTGGGCTTAGGCAATATTTGTTTACCTTCCAGCTATGGAACATGGGAGACGACCACAAGTTGTGTGGGAAATCAAGGCACAGGAGGTTGACTCGGCTGACCAATGGAGGGCTTACCGAGATAAAAAGGATGATCAGTGGCAGAATATGCTTCGTTCTTTCCAGTTACAGACCCTCAGGAAGTATGAGGGCATCACCTACGATATGGAGACGATGTGCTGGATCGAGGAGCTAGTGATAGCTTTCGGCTTGATTCGAGCTACAATAAAGTACTGGGTTCCTCTGGCTATCAGCCAGATGTATGGAGTAGTGCGTTAATGGTGGACGCTTTATCTGAGGGAACAGAAGGAGGTATATATTGCGTGGGATGATTTCAAGAAGGAGTTATGGGTGTAATTCCTCTCTTCCACGATGAAGGCTGTGAAGAGGCACGAGCTACTCTCCCTCCAGCAAGGGCGTATGGCAGTAAGATATTTTGGAATAAAGTTCAAGGATTCCTTTGCTTTTCTCCGGACCTCTTTCCGGATGAGGAGTCTCAGGCGAGACATTTAGAGGAGGCATTATGACCTTTTCTTCAGTACGATGTAACCCCCATCACCCTGCCGACAAACATGGAGGTGCACAAGAAGGATGATAAGGTGGAGAGGATGCACACGCTGGGAGGTGTGTCACATGAGGGAAACTAGTTGGGATCATCAAAGGAAAGGCCGTCTGCAGTAGGCCTACACCATCATGGCCCTCTAGATTCCGACCGGTAGGGAGAATGCCTCCATAGTTGCAGTTCTGATCCCCTAGACCTCGCCCTTTTCTTTCGTTCCTAGGGCCGAGATGCTTCGTCTGCGGGAGCCACATGCACCTTCGAAACCAATTCCCGGATAGAGTGCAGTACGGCGGTAGTGGGCTGGCCCAGCACCCACCTCAGCAGTAGTTCAAGAAGGGCCAGAGGTCATTCAAGATACGATCATCTTGTTTAGTACCATTGTATGCCGTGTTCGATACGGGACCTTCGCACTCCTTTGTTACACCCAGTTTGTCCCATGCTATTGGTTTAGATGCGGAGAGACTTCCAGTGCCCCTGGTGCTGACCACACCAGTCAGATCTAAAACCAACTTGATATATGTTTGTCGATGATGCATACTACCGATAGGGCCACATCAGTCCTTCAAGTACCTCCTACTATTACAGATACAACCATATGATATCAACATAGTCATTGACTGGATGTTCTCTGTATGTTCCATAATCGACTGCTTACGAAGAAGGGTCATGTTTTTAGACATAGGTGGTCGACATGTTTCTTTCACCGGCGAGAAGGGTGGCCAGAAGGGAAGTAGGAGAGAGGGACCCCTCCTCTCCTTGTTAGCTGAGCTATCAGTGTAGTCAGCGGATGCAGAGATGGTGGAGTAACCATGGATCATTAGCGAGTTTATGGACGTCTTCTCTAAGGATGTGACGAATCTACCCCCCTCGACATGATGTCGAGTTTGGGATAGTCTTGCAGCATGGTACTCGTCCGATTTCGATGGATCCCTACCGGATGGAACCTTCAGAGATACAGGTGTTGCATATTTAGATTGACGATCTGATGATGAGGGGTTATGTTCGACAAAGTGCTTCACTGTGGGGTGCTCCAGTCTTGTTCGCAATGAAGGCAGATGGTGTTCTAAAGCTGTACATAGACTACAGGAGGCTGAATCAGGTGACGGTCAAGAATTTCTACCCTCTTCCGAGAATATAAGATATTTTTGACCATCTGAAGTGGGAATGATGGTTTTCTATGATCGACATACGGTCTGGATATCACCAGTTTAGGGTGAAGGGGGGTGACATCCCGAAGATGGCCTTCAGGTGCAGATATGGGCACTTCGAGTCTGTGGTCATGTCGTTCAGCATTACAAATTCTCCCGTTGAATTCATGGGGCTTATGAACTCCATCTTCCAGGAGTATTTGGATCGGTTCATAGTCGTGTTCATCGATGACATCCTGATCTATTGAAGATCCGAGGAGGACCATACTGAGCACCTGAGGACAGTTTTGGAGGTCCTCCAATAACACAAACTATAGGGGAAGTTGTCGAAGTTCAGTTCTGGAAGTGAGAAGTGCAATTCCTTTGGTACGTGGTGGCTGAGCAGGGAGTAGCGGTAGACCCTTCGAAGGTCGAGGCGGTTGTTTCTTAGGCCGCACCCCACAACGTGGTAGAGGATAATAGTTTCCTTGTGCTGGAAGGTTACTACCGGAGGTTCGTACCCAACTTTTCTCGAGTTATGACACCTTTGAAGGCCTTGACCAAGAAAGACTAGGCTTTCATATGGAGTGAGTAGTGCGAGGCAGCCTTCATCTACCTGAAGGAGATGTTGGTTAGTGCCTCAGTGCTAATATTTTCAGAAGAAGGGATGGTTTATGAGGTGTATTGTGATTCATCAGGACAAGGCCTCAGGTGTGTGGTAATGCAATGATTAGGAGTGATCTCTAATGGGTCTAGATAGCTACTCCCTCATGATAGTAATTATTCCACCCATGATCTGGAGATTGAAACGGTTGTATTCTCACTAAAATTGTTGCAGCATTATATCATTGGAGAACTATTTGTTGACTTCACGGATCACAAAATCTTGAGGTATATCTTCTCACAGTGGGACCTAAACATACGACAATGAAGGTGGATGGAGTTCCTCCAAGATTATGACTTTTATATTTCCTACACTTCAGGAAAAGGGAATGTATTGGTTGATGCTTTGAGTAGGAGGTCGCAGAAGGATGCGGTCCGAGAGTTAGCAGACGCTTGGATGGTGATGGAGGAGTTGGCTACCTTACACCTGGATGTGAGGATAGATAGTGGAAGAGGTTTCCTATATCATATGAAAGTGCAGTATTCTATATTTTGAAATGTGGATTAGTCTCAGGGGGACCCATAGTGCGATGTGATGCGTGACCAAGTTGACAAGGGTGATTCTTCGGAATGGTGGATAGAGGATGGTCAGAATCAGATGCTCTTCTGGGGGAAGATGTTTGTTTCAGAGGTGATGTGTAGCAAGGATCTTAGTGATTTCCACAAATCACCCCTAGCGGTACACAAAAGTGTTTCCAAGATGTATTAGGGTCTGAGGAGATAGTTTTGGTGGCTCTGAGTAAAGTGAGCAGTGGCAGGGTTTGTGGCCAAGTTCCTAGTGTGTCAACAGGTGAAGGCTGAACACTATGTTCCAGGTGGTTTGTTGCAACCTTTATTTGTCCATGACTGGATTCTGGATGACATCTCGATGGATTTTGTCACTGGGCTACCGAAGGTTCAAGGAGGGTGCGACGCCATCTGAGTAGTAGTGGACCAGTTGACGAAATCGACTCACTTTCTGGAAACCAAGAGTCAAGTGTAGTACTGGATGCTCTAGCACAAAGTTATGTGGACGAGGTGGTGCACTTGCATGGGGTTCCAAAGTACATAGTCTTGTATAGGGATTCAAGATTTACATCACGAGTCTGGAGGGGTTTGCAGCATGCTTTTGGCACCCATCTACACCTTATAACTTCCTTCCACCCCCAGAAAGATGGGAAGAAAGATCGCACCATCCAGTCCCTGGAAGATATGCTCCGAGCATCCATTTTGGACATCATGGGATTATGGGTGCGACACTTTCCTCCAGTAGAGTTCACCTACAATAATATCCATCACTCTACCATTGGCATGGCTTCATTCGAAGCCCTATATGTAAGACTGTGTCGCTCACCCATGTGCGGGACTGAGGTTGGGGAAATAGGTGTTCTTGGCCCAGAGTTGGTGCATAGCACGATAGAGAAGGTTCAGCTTATATGAAAAATGATAAAGGTATCTCATGACCGGTAGAAGTAATATGATGATGATAGGAGGAGACCCCTGGAATTCGAGGTCATGGACCATGTGTTCTTGATGGTCTCCCATGGCGTGGACAACAGATGTTCGATAGGGGAAGTAAACTTTCACCCAGGTTCGTCAGACCCTTCGTAGTGTGGTCACGGGTCAGTGAAGTGGCTTATCAGCTAGCGCTACCACCACAGATACTGAAGATACACAATGTATTCCATGTGTCCCATATCCGAAGATATCTTCATGATGTTTCACACTTCCTCAAATGGGGAGTGCTAGATATCGAAGACGATGAAACATTCATGGAGCTACAAGTGATGATCGATGTTCAGGAGGAGAAGGTGCTTCATGGGAGAACCATTCACTTGGTTCGTGTGTTATGGAGGCATGGTGGACTTGAGGATAGTACCTAGGTGAGGGAAGGGCAGATGTGTGACCAGTACCTAGAGTGGTTTTTAGTTTTATCCTATTATGTCATTACTTTTTTTCTATGTAATGATTTAACATGTTGACTATGGGATGTGAATTTTTTCTATGAATGAGTGTGAATTTACCTAATAGATGGGGAGTGGAGGACTTGATTCCTAGTTAGGATGCATTAAAGTGGATGCGCCTAAACTCGTGCGGGTGAGTCAGTGCCTCCCAAAGTGGGATAGTTTCTTAACACGGAGGAAGGGAAACCCCTCTCCCACATGGTTGGATGGTTTAGTCTTTTGTTTTGTGTGGTTTCATGGAGAAAGGAGCGGTATGACGTTCATGATTGTTCATGAGATAAGGTGTTCCTCTGTCAGAGAGGTTCACTTTTGAGAGATTTCATCTAGGGTGGTTGTTCAGACCCCCCTCATTTCTTTTGGTTTGGTTCTGGATTCTCGAGGGCGAGAATATTCTGAGAGGTATATTGTATAATGTCCCAGACCCTTGTGATTCACCCCTTTTCCAAATTCTAGGATCCTAAGTGGTCACCCCTCGTTCGGTGCGACCGATTGGCCTGACCGACCTATGGGAGGGATCGGCACGACCGACCGGCGTGATCGATCAGTGCGAACCACCGGTGCGACCAATCGGCACGACCGCTCGGCTCGACCGACCGGCGCGACGGATCAGTGCGACTGCTCGGCGTGACCAATTAGCATGACCGATCGGTGCGACCGATCTGAGTTATCTAGCCTTGTTGGGTTTTCCTTCTATAGTTTTTCCTGTAACACCTCTTTTAGGCCCTTTGAACTTTTAAGGCGTTTCAACGCTGTTTGTAACCCATATTTAATATCTAAAAATCCCGAGAAACATCACCACTATATATCAGTTAATTCAGTTGTGTGTAACCACCCAACCACGTGGGAAACCACGATCCATCATTCCAGGCATTCAAAATTCTCATATCTATTAACAATGGGATGATATCTATATATATCGCACATGAAATCCTTATTCTTCTACTTCCTTTGACCGGCTTTGTTCTGCACCTAGTGCACTTGGAGACCCTTCTTCACGTGGCTTGTGGTGCGCCTGCACTCGAGTCGTCTGCTCTTCCTTGGAGTTCCTGACATCTTTTCCCTGCAGGTCGTGCATCCCCTATTCTTGGTGTGTGATCAAGTAGTTTATTCCTTAACCTCTCATTTCTGTGTATCATGCGGGGTGGGTACAATTTTTTCTATGTGGGAATTGACATAACCAATCATAATGAAGATAATGAATTGGATTTTAAATAATTAAGTGTGGGTGTGATCGATGTTCTGTTGTACTCATTATGTTGTTAAGTGTTATGAATTTTTCAGGCCAATGTCCACTGAAAATCCTGGCCGTTGGTGGTCTTTCTCTGTGCACTAATGATCCTAAGAGATCCTGGGTGTTTAAATATCCAGAACAAGTTATTGGTTAATTACGTATATTCAGTTAAATTAATTTAAAGCACCAGGATCACCCCTTTTCATTGATATCCCCGGTTAAAGCACAGTGCAATTAAAACCATAGAGTGTGTTAAATCTTTTAAATCTGAAAATACCTGCATGGGTCTACCTTGTGTTGGTGTTAGCAGTTTGGTTGTTTCTTTCATGGGATGATTTCTGGGGTGATACGGGTGGGGATGGGATCCCATGTTGTTGTAATTTTTCTGGTTGTGAATTTGAGGATGTGTGGTTACTCTGCTTATATCACTAATTGGGGTAGAATCCTCTGTTTTTGAGAAAATGTTGGTTCCTTGTTTTAGGGACATGGGGCTATGTCTCGGGGTTTTATTTGGTTCCGATACATAGAGGGTTCTCACTTATCCCTTTGTTGTCGTGACTTTTCAAGAGAACATGATGTGAATGCTTAAATGTCTTTTTGTATGTTTCATTCATTTTTTGCTTGTGGTTATGCCTGTTAATTTCCCGGTAGTGTAGAATTCACCTAAACGATTTTACATGTACATGAAAATAGGAACTGTTTAAATGAGAATTAGCTTGGGAATGAGTTTTGACTTGGCCATGAGTGTCGTGACTTCTTTTGTTAATAACTAGTAACAAGGGTGTTTGTGCTTAGGTTTTGGAACCCCTAGGTTGGGATGAGTGTTGCTTACATATACATATATCTGTAGTTTTTATGTTTCATATTCACACCCCAACCAAGATGAGTACTTAGTGACGAACACCAAAATTCATGGGGAGGGTGTTTTTTCCAACACTCATATGAGTGGCTGGTTATTAGCTCCTTTTCTACACCTTTCCCAAATAGCCGAATACTCTTCAGGCAGGCTGTGATGGCCTGAGGTCCATTATTAGCCCATGAATCATCTGGTGGGGTAGTTTTGGTGGTTGGACCAGGTGTATACGGGAATTTTGTTTCCCACGTTTCATTGGGATGAGGCCCTGGTGTTTTCAGGAATGGGAATAGTTGTTCTGGCCCAAGTGTATGCGGGCAGGGTTTGGCTGTGGGACTATGGTGAGGTTCTGGCCCAGGTGTGTGCGAGCGGGATTTGGCAGTGAGACTAGAGTGAGGTTATGGCCCAGGTGTGTGCAGTTAGGGTATGGTAGTGGGACTACAGTGAGAATGTCGGGATTGGTTTTATTCTTAGGATGTCTTCAATAACCAGTGGTAAATTGGCGCGGGGTACCCAAATATCGATGTGTTATTACTATACATTAAATGCTTTGTTTTATTTGGAGAGTGTGCCTTGGTTATACATGGGTGGTTAGTTTTTCCTTGCTAGGTGCAATGAATTTTCTTTTCTCACTGGGCATTTATATGCCTCTCCACTTGTGCAAGAGTGTCTTTGGTTTCCCTACTGAGTGTACTTGTATGCTCACCCTACGTATATAAAACTATTTTCAGCTTTCCCGGAGGACATCATGGATTATACGGGGCCGTACTAGCTCGGACCATGGGGTATTTTATGTTGTTGTTTTCATTTTCCTTGTTACATTAGCTTTTGAGTTATGTGGCTTGTATTCCCTTACTTTTGAACATGGATATGGGAGTGGGTTACATTTGGATTTACCTTTACTTTCATCTTGGGTGTTGTTGGGGTTTCTATCTTATCTCTCAATTCTATTAAAATAAAAAGGGTAATGCCTTCCATCTTGTGTGAGATTATATACCCTTGGTGCAAGTCACCACTCCAGGTCCTTTTGAATGTGGGTCTCGGGGGTCATTATCTCTCCTTCAACATAAATAAGGAAGGGTCCGGAAATCTGTTATCCCTTCCCTCTTTTTGGTGAAGGTAGTTCATGACAAGTACATGTCAAAAGGCCATGTGGGTGATATGAGAAGACCTCATATGGGGAAAATGGATACGAACATTACTAGTAACCCCATTTTTTAAGATTGTTTATAGGTAGGTTCCACACAACAAACATGGTAAAAGTACATGTCGGGTGGTCCGTGGTACAAGAAAAAGGAATATCTTTGGGGCTACACGATGTGTACTCACTGTGTATTTTCGGTACATTCTCAATTGGGGAGTTTCTACTATATATTTTTTCTTGATTATTTATTAGACTTGTGGGTAGTCCATTATTTGTTTTCTCTATTTCAATTACAATGATAGAATCATTTTTTATTGTAGAGTCCATTTTGAATTTTGTAGATTGGGATGTCATTGCAAGGATGATTTTTCTGGATGTTTTGATTTTAAATTCTATTGTGAGTTAATATATGATATCAGACACCCAAGTGTTCAAACTGTGAATTTTTCAAGACATAGAATTAGTTATCTATGGGGATTAGAACATGATAGTATGTTATGGTCATTTGATAGAGATACTAAGAGAAATTGTTAATTTAAAAGTGGTATTAGTTGATCATCAAACATGGTTCTAGGTGGGATATTTGGTAGTGTATTTGGTGACACATTAATATTAGGATAAGGAAATATAAAGGTGAGACAATAGTGTTTTAAGTGGAAATGATGTTTTTCTAATAAGTCATCTATTACTTGTTTGAGGTGAGTGTTACAATCTTGATTGAGTATAATCATACGATCAACAAGTGATATGTGTGATAGAATGTGGGACATGCCTATGCTATATGTGGTTGTGGGCCTCTTCCGTGAGATGAAATTATATTGTTGGATGGTGGTTACTACTATCAAGCCTATTATGTTTATTTAGTGGGATGTGATAACCATGATTTTATGGAAATGGTATTTGTG
Organism: Viscum album; assembly: GCA_963277665.1. NCBI lineage: Eukaryota > Viridiplantae > Streptophyta > Magnoliopsida > Santalales > Viscaceae > Viscum > Viscum album. The sequence goes on from OY728161.1 coordinate 472,753,236, forward strand.
ATGACTTTTTCTGGAAAATTTAGGTACTTTATCAAAGATCATAGATGAAATGCCCCTGGTTGGTTTCATGTATATGATCCATATCCTAGGTTATATTAAAGTTGTTGTGGAAGGGTATATTCTCTTAATTGAGATAGTCTTAGTGACTAAACCTTGTCTGAGAATATTTTTATTAATAGATGATGATAAAATATTCCAAATTGCATTTTTAAGGACCATACATGGTGTTGGTTTAATGGATGTTATAAGATTTGACCGATCAATCTCTATTAAGTGATATGGTATGGGTCGTGGATTATGTTACAATGATTTCTCAAAAAAATATGTAATGGATTATAGTTTTGGAAACTCTAATCCACTATTTCTTTATGTGCTGTAAGACCATCATTGTGGTGTCATGGGACATCAATAAAATGATTTGGATTCTAGAATTATGAAAAATATTGTATGGTCGTGTGTCATGATGTCTTAGATAGAACGCAACAACAATAATTTGTTGGTATCTCACACTGAGTTATTGTGGCTTGGTTAACATATGAAATCCCTATTGGAATACTTACATTTTGTTCAATTCCATCACAAATCAATTAATATGGGAATAACACAGGTATAATAATTTGGTATGAAATTTGATGTTACTGAAAAAATTTATGAGGGGTTACTATTGGGATTTATTTATCCACCATTCCATGGAATCATTGGTTATCCTTCATACATTATTTATTCTTTTAGTTTATGCATGACATGTCCTATATATTGGTAAGAGGATCATTCTTGAGTTATCATCTTTGAAAAGCTCAACATGGATTTAGAAATATTGTGTAGGAGGAACGAGGATGGGTGAAGGGAAAATTTTCATGAACTACTTTATTGGGCTTCTTTGTATTTAAGAATCACAATGTGGGATATCAATGCATATATGGTCATATACATCCAAATGAAATTAATTATACCATTGGGTTTATTTTTTTATTCATAATATTCTTTTGTGATTTTGATGTACGGTTTTTAAATATTTTTATGACTCTGATTACATATAATGGTCTCCCCATTGTATATATTAGGACCTCACTACTAGTTAAAATGCTATTTTATATGAGGAGGTTCACATGAGTACATTTATTGACCCCATTACTATCAAATTATTTGTAGACCTATGAGGATTGTTACAAAGTGTAAACAACACATTTAATTATCGAATGATTTGTAGAGATTGTAGATATGAGATCATGGTTTGGAGAACCAGATTAAAACATCTAGAACCCATTTTAAAAAAATATACATTACATATTGGAATTGATTCACATCCATATTAGAAATAATAATAATAACAAACACTATTTTTAATTTTTTTTCCTTTTTGGTTTACTGTTTTAGATAACTAAAATAAATTAACTAGTATAACCCATATTATTTTTATAAAAGATTCCATTTCTCAGTATATTATTAAACAAAATTCAATAAAACATCTTAAATATATACCAAATATTCCCTACATAATATAATCATCATGGTTCCTTCACATGAGAGGTAACCCACCTAGTTTGTTAGTGAAGGGAGATATATGATGACCAGAAGGTCTCATATCTAGTATTCCCCTTGCTAGCGACAAGAACTGAGAAGAAAAAAACTTCACATATATAAAGAATTACCAAGTATAAGGATATTGGATAAGAAGTTAGGATAATCTAAAACCAGGAAACTATAGCACCTAATATTAAAGTAAACCTAAATCCCACTGAAACTTCACGAACAATGTGAAATGATACAATAAAAGGCTCCTTGTAAATACCAAAATTCATGTCATATAGTAAAAATTCAATAATATCTCCAAATACCATTATATTAATGTTTATATTGATAAAACAATACCTATTGGAAGCATGAAAATTAGTTAATATAAATAAAATGAGAATAACATGTATAATTTGAATCAATATTCCCAATGCCTATATTACACATGGAAAATGATCTTACTTATATTCCAATAAATATAAAAGGATAAAAAAAAACTACCTAAACTATAAAACTATAGAATGTCATCCTCATCATGGACTGATCACAAAATCTAACATCTTTTCATAATCATATCAAATACACCCCATAGCCTCTATAACAAATATTCTTCATTCATTACCCATCATCAAGAATCTAGTACTTCAAACACTTTCATATATATCGCATCACATAATGTATAATTCCATTTCACTACTATCATTGACGTTGGGGAAAATATCAAGAACCAAAACCCTTAGAGAGTTGGTATGTTTATCCAACTCTAGTGGTGATAATATTGGAAAAAATTAAATTATTGATAAATAACACACAACTTCTAACAGTTTATTAACATCAACTATACTACTTTACTCCACACCTCTACCATTTCACCACACATAGATAGTCATAACCACTTCCAAGACTAAATAAAACACACCCCATACCCACAACACATAACCCTTAAATTTCACTTTAAATTATATATTCCACCATTTTAAAGATTTAACAAGTTCAGATTAACATCCATTAACTATGCCAAATTATTTCACCATTGAAATATCTTATCACATATCAATAAATTAATTTCAGTCACTTTCCATAAAACAATTATTTCCCACACCTATTCATTTACTAACACATGTAATCTCATTTTATTATTATAGTTTCTTCCTTGGGAAATTATGAAACTTGAAAAGCATACAAAAGAATAACTCACTCATCCTATATCAAGTACCTGACCCCCACGCCACACACAACCAAGACATAACATCATAAAAACAGATCTAAACTACCACACCACGGAAAAATATCATAACTATACACATTACATCCAATTTGAAATGCATAAAATCACATCCCTATATATATCACAACCCATCTGGTCACCACTATATCCACACAACATTAAAAATCACACAAGGAATAAAAAAAAGAATATCCTCACATAACATCACATTCAAATTTAGAAATTATAATCCAATACACACCCCACATAAAATAATTATTTAGAATTTGTATTCTCATAAAATAAAATTCTTTAGGAAATAAATTTATTAGCTATATATACATTATTATCAATTTGATTTCATGTTGACATCAATTATAAATATATTATCTGTCTCATACACACTTAAACTAAAGTAAATGCATGGAACACATTATCCGTTATTTTCATCAATGGAAACATACATGAATATTCAAATTATCAACAACATCGACTCCAAAAAATACTTGATTTATCCTTTTCCTCATGTGTTTAATATTTATCCAATTTATTTTCATCATTAAACTGGATGATAATATAAAAAAGGGAGGAAAAAATAATGTAATCCCACCACAAGAACTTAAATTCATAAGGAATAAAAAACACCTATATCTATAATGAATTATTAATTTTTGGAAAAAACTTGTCGGGTATTAATCAACTTTTAAATCATAGAAGAACTATAAATATCAAAATCAACATGAAATGTGGAAATTGACCATGAAAAACACATCTGAAAAAACAAACCAACCTACTAAAAATCACTAATATGAATCTATTGTGGGAGGAAGATGTAAATCATGGGGATTAAATGGAATTAATCAACTTGTAACATAAATCATCATGATGATCAAAAAAATATCATGGCATGGGTAATGGGGATTAAATATCCTATTATGGAATCAAGGATTTTCCCAAAATTGAGAAAAACTGAATGATAGAGGAAAGGATAATGATGAGCCTAAAGAATGCGGATATGATGTATCAAAAATGTTTAATGTTTTTATTTACACATTCATGATGTTTATTCTCATTGGACTATGAAATTGATGGCATGACTTTTTTATCTTATAAATAGATATCTTTTCTAACATCATATGAAAATAATGGGGCCTCATGTAATGTATATGAACAAAGTAACCTAAATCATGTGGATAAATCAACATACAATAATTAGTTATATGTAATCTAGTTTAAAATGTATACATAGCTTTGTAATCTTGGAAAAATATATACAAATGTAATCATCGCGTTATATTTAAATAAAATACAAAACAGAGTGACAGAAAATATTCTACATCCCTGAAATCATTATTAGATTTCATTTTTATATCATGTAGAGTATAAAAAAATAAGGTGGTTATTATATTTTCAGTATGTGTTTTGTATGATGGAATCTATCATTAATATATTAGGTAAAACAAAAAGGAAAAAGGAAATAACAAACAACAAATGATATTTATTTCATAACTTGAGCACAGAATACATACATGTATAATATAAAATGATAAAATATCATGGATAATAATAACTAAATTCTTAATTAAGTATATGAATACTATTTTACATCATGAGCTCATATCATATTATCTTCACCATCATGACCATGCACCACAATACATTAAAAATGGGATTGTATACACCAAAACCCTATTAAATAATTTATGTTAATTGATTTGTCTCATTCAAACTATCGATGCATCAAGTGTTATATAATTTCATGCCCCACCTATCACTACATTACATATTAATTCCCCATTAATTTAAGGTTCGATTTATTTCAACAGTAATATGACTTACCAAAAAATGTATATATTTAATAATGAATACAAAAGATCAATATTTCTGCAATCAATTAAAGAACATTCATTGTAAAAATTAATAAGATGACAAGGTATATAGGTGTGTACAAAATAAAATATGGGATAAAAATAATATGGATATTTTAGTGAATATTAATTTCTAATGATCACATGAATGTGATTATTTAAATATATTGTTAATATCTATAAAATTAACCAATTGAAATATGACCATTTGAAAGGTTTATTTTTTATTAAAATCTATAATTTAAAAGATTGGTTGAAATTGGGAAAAATAAATTTAAAATAAATTTTATAAATAATATTCCTTTTATAATTTACTGAATTCTTATTTATGAGATAATGGGTGTAAATGTTTTATAGTGGAAGGAAATTGGGTCGAAAAGAAATCATTACTTTTTTACTTTTTATTTTTAAAAATGTAATTTATGTGAGTTAGTAGAAATATTTAATTATAACATTGTTAAAATTCATGATGAACATAAAATGACATTATAATATTATTTGATTAATAACAATATATTTTGTAATATAATATTGAACAATTTGAACATGGAACGAAAAAGATTCCATAACGAAAAGAGAAATATGATCTTGTTTTGATTTAAATATTCATGTTGAATGAAAAAATTGAATTCAATATTTATTTACCATGAATAAGTATTTATTAATATTAAAAACATTATGTGTGAGTACTTACACTGGTAATTGTTTATAGGTGAATAATACCAAATAGGACTCAATTGAGTGGAATTTGATATGAAATATATTACCACGTTGGTAACATACGAATCATGAACCCCATGAAAGATATAACATAAAATGAAAATTTAAACACCATGAATTAAAATGGAATAAATATATATCTTATTTTAGAGGTAGTATATACACCAAATAAATGAAAATTTGTCTTGAATATTGAATATGTGTCAGAAAAAAATGTGATGCATGAAACTCTAACCTCCTGTCTATCATCATTAATATGTATTAAAAACTGTTTAATAATAAATAGATTTTTACTATAAATATATTTAATTAAAATATTCATTATATAAATCCATATATGATGTAATTGTAAACTTTTATAAATCTTTTTTTGATAATTTATTATTTAAATAACAATTCCTTATGATAAAAACTACGTTTTCATATATATTTTTTATGTAGTTCAATTTATTATACATTGATTACAGGTTAATCATATCCACAATGTTTATAATTAAATATATATATATATATATATATATATTAACTATGTTTTTCCTTATTAACATCCATGTAAAGTGGAAACAAATAATGAGACACATCGCTTCTTGGAGGTGGTAGTCCACACAAACATGAGTGAGGGTATCGTCATCAAATGGATTAGATGGTAAAAAGACTGATATTATATTATATATATATATATGTATATGTATTATGATTTCAAAAATATCATATATAAATATATATATATAATAAATTTATCTATATTTACATCCCTTTAAAATGGTGATGAAAAATTAATTACACATATCTATTGATACAATAACTGTAATATACAAACGAGTGAAATTTTCTCATTTCATAGGATAGATAATATATAGAATATGTTTTTAACATAATAATAAAAAAAATAACTATATTATTGATATATTTTTTAAATATTATAATCACTAAAACATAATAATTGGTGGTAGAAGATGAATTAAACTTAAATGATCTGGTAATGATGATTACATATTCTTTAGTTGACATCTTCTAGATCTCCTATTCAAGGACCAAGGTTTTTTCTTATGAAACGTAAAAAACCAATATAAATTTTATAAATATGATTATTTAATAATTTGGATTGTTTTGGTCGTACTAGTTTCTCGATGTGGTGTATTGATAAGAGGGAAGGGGGGTAATTTATATTTTATGGTAGGTGAATTCTTCGAATTTCATTAATTATTAAATTAATATAAAATATTAATTTTTATCTTTCTAATGGATCAAATTTGATAATATAATAATATAATATTATTATTATACTAAATAATATTATCCTACAATATTTTTAATTTTTTTTCAATTTTTCTAATCATTATCATTTATTTTGTACCCCACACTCTATTACACAATTTGAAAATTATCAGAATATTACTATTTTCTAACCATTAAGGGTCAATAATGTTAACTTAAAAGGGTAAAAAACCAATAAATGAAAAAATATTGATATTTTCAGTCATATGAAATTTAATTGTCAATAGATAATTTTTTATGAATTATTAATCACATAGTAAATTCTATTTATTTTAAAAATTCAAATATTTTTTTTTCATTATTCATTTAAATTTAAATTATATATAATAAAAAAGTGGGAATTTGAATATAGAATTTTAGAATATCTCTAATATTCCATATATGTCGACAATATTCATGGGTCATTGTAAATCCCTCAAAAAACATTTCATTTAATATTTTTAAAACAATTTAATTAAATTTTCAATCAACGAAATAAATTTTATATTATTGTTACATAATTATTTATGGTAATTATTTGATCACTAATTATTAAAAATAAATTACAATTATATTAAAATAATTTACCAGTAAAATAAAAAAATTTATCCAAATAGATGTTTCTTTTATTCATTTGATAAATTATTACGGTTATTAAATGTACTAATGTGACTTTTTGATGTTTTCTTTCACTTAAATATTATAAATTTCAAAATTAGCATAATATGGCATTATGATTACATATATTAAAAAAATGGATGGAAATAGATGAATTTCACACAAACGATAGTATAAATTAAAGAGTTATTGTAATTTTCTATCCTTATAATATTATTTTTAACCAAAATTACCTGATTTTATCATTTACATGTTAAAAATTATTTACTAGTGTTACTATTAAAAATGAAAAAAAATAAAATGGATATATTTTAAAAATTTTCGAATTCATAATTTTAAAATTGATATAGATTTTTCAGGATTAAATTTCTATAAGTGGTAAAAATTTATTTTAATATTAAAATGAAATACAAAATTAAATGTAGTTTTTCAGAAAAAATAGTTTTAATGATTAAAATTTTATTATATTAAATTAAATTATAAAATTGATTAAAAATAACATAGTTTTACTAGAAATAACAAAATATAATCATGTTTACTTTTAAATCATGTAAAAATAAAATTCTTTTTTTTAAATTATAGAAATAGTAGTACAGTTTTCATTAAATGTAAGTATTTACACTATTCATAAGAAACTAAATCATTTAAAAAAATCCCAAAAAATAACTATAATATAATTTTTAAATATTTATTTGAAAAATATTGTCCTTATTATCAATAAAAATTTAAAAATATTCCTAAAAATCGTTATAATATTATCTCATAAGAACCAATAAAAATTTAATTTTTTAGAAAACATCTATTGAAGAAGAAAATTTATTTATTATTTTTTTATTATTTCCAATAAATTATTACATATATCTATGTTGATTAGGATATATATATATATATCATAATATACAATATATAATTTGTTCCATCCAATTTAACAAGTTGGTTATTGTAACACCCCAGGTAAATAAAGAATATGACATTTTCATATTTACCCATATTTGTGAATAAAATATTAATATGACTTTAAAGGGGACACTATGCTCGATTGCGTACCCAGGACGCAACAACAAGTTTCTTGGGAATCTTACGTTGCACTCTAATAATAAAATAATATTATTTTAAATGGAAATTAACATGTAGCTGTTGTATTGGAGAGAATGGATAGAAATAACTAAAATATGATTATATATGTTTTTAAATGTTTTTACATTTATCCAATAAAAGATAAAGGCTTAAACTACGGAAAGAATTCAATTTTAGGCGTATATGCTCTAGTTTTCACTAAAGGTTCACTTATCACCTTTTGATGGTGAAACCTATTTAAATATAGTTTTGATCACTCTTATACATTCTTTTGGACCAAATAAAACCCTTCTTTATAATTGGGACATCAAAATTTACTTTGTGTATGTTTTTGTTATTCTTCTGATAAAGTCCATTTTTTATGAATAAGTGAAAATGTTGTATTTTAATTCAAAACCTCTTTTAATCTAATTTATTTATATGATTAGATTGTCTTCTGAATTGGTTTTAAAGTGAAACCATAAAATATTTTTACCATTTTATTCAATGGTGGACTATGTAATTAATTTTACTTTGAAATTCGACATAAACAAATATCAATCTTTTGATATATATTGTTTCTTAAAAACACGCTATTTGTTTTGACAGCGGGAGTTGATTATTAAATTAATTAATTCTACTTATATTATTTGAATTAGGTAATATAAACATCATTTTTGAATTCGGAATATCGAATATAGCTTAGAGTGAATTTTTTGTAATTTTCTGAAAAACTCCAATTTTTGATCAATAATGAAACCACTAAGTGGTAATCAAGAAAACTGATTTTCCGGTTAAATGAAAATTTACCACTAATGTGTATTGAATTTTGAAAATCCGACATACATGGTTTTCATTAGTATGTAAAATGTGGTTCAATGGGATGAAATTAATTTTTTGGGGAATAGTAACTTTTTTTCATTAATCGCGATTAGAGGTAATTTGTGTAATTTCAGGTAAAAATGATATTAAAAAAATATGAAAACACCATGACACTTGTCCTACCCCTATTGGATTAGTCATGGCCGAGCAAGACAACCGATGTGTCGATTTAGGGGACCCTATGGAGCCTCTTGGGTGAGATAATGACTTTAATGCCTTTTTTTAAATAAAGGTGAAAATGACACTAACATAAATTGTTTTACTAAAACAATTTTTAGAATGGGTTATAATAATCATATTTTTGTCTATAAATACTATTTGGAAAGATAAAATTATTTCCTACTTTAGGATATTCCTGTTATAATTTTTGTACATTAAATAAATTAATTTAATTATGACATCATGATGATGCAACGATGACCTCATTAATAAACAGTTTAAATAAAATGAAACGATAATATAAAATATAATACCTACACTTGTCCAAAAACTATTGGATTTGAATATTTTGAAGCCTTATCATCTTATCTTCGAAATATATCAATGTGGGACCTTAGAAATTCGAAACACTTTTGAAAATAAAATAATAGTTTCATGATTTCATAAAGTGCCCCTCCTCTTCTCTTATAAAAGGCCCCCACCACTACCTCATTTCACACACTCCTCAAGCATTTGGCTCGTCCATCCCCTGCCGATTTACTCTCTCCACATCCCTCTCATAATCCTAGAGGATTCCTATTGTGCAGAATCCATTCAAAGGAAGCCTTTAGGCTCAAATCAAAAGGAGTTACACTTTTAAAGGTAATTCATTCTCTCATGTTCATTTGTTTTATTTTGCTTCTCCAACCCCCAAAACTCTTTTTATTTACATCTTTTGTAACAACACCAGTATCTTAAATATACTAGGATGTTGTTATAAGATTTATTCGAGCTACACTCTCACACAACTACATCAAATGGATAAAGAACATACGGTTTCCGTGGATGGCGAAATTCTGCCTCCCGGAACGATTATTGTTCAATAATCATTTAACACCTTCAAAGGTGGCCATTATGATGTCACAATTTTTATATAAGATATATAATATGTTTATTCTTTCCGTAAGCTTCTGTATTTTTCATTTATGGCATACCATTATTGTTTCCATTATGGGTAAACACGATATCTTCATTTTAGGAAGTGCGGACTACCACCCCCTGAAAGTGATTTGATTCGTTAATACCATATGTGGGATGTGTAAAGGATAAAGTTAATGATATTATATATGTTATTATACTGGAATTATAATATACTCTTATATCATTATGATTCCATTCCAGAAAATACGAAATAGGAATGGAAGTAGCGTTCATGCGTACGTACGGCTTACCGGCTTCATGAATAGTGCATTTCATTTCTTACCTCTAAATGTGATGTAATATTATAAATACATGTATATGATGAATATATATGATATTTATGTTATTAAAATCATTAATATCATTATGGATATAATGAACCTTTTACCAAATTAACAACATGTATGTGAAGATGTCTATTTTTGACTTAAGAACCAAATACCGAAAAAATGAACATTATTAACTTAAATGATTACATGATGTTCATAACATGGTATAAAAGGAATAATGAACGTGAAAAAGGTTCTTAAGCAAGTATAGATTAACTCATGTTTATTATTCAGTAGATTAGAGAACAGTCGGGTCAAGTCGGATACGAGGTATGGGACTTCGTCTCTATCTCCTTTCATTGAGGCATATTTTGTTTTATACACAACCTTCTTTTATATGGTGTATATACCCTTTTTGACGTTTACGTTTATTCAAAAGGAGTATTTTTATACGAAGCATTTAATAAATGACAAAAGGGAATGTTTTTGTCGTACGTATGCGGCGACAACGATTTCTCCACCGCCGTGACCATTATTTGAGTTTCGGCTTCCTCTACAAGCCATAACATTTTTTATAAGAAAAAATAAATACCATGTTTTACTTTTCTTTTATTTTGGTATTGAAAATGGTTTTCATAATGTTTTTATATCAATGTGTTGTATTGATATCTTGTGATTGAAAGTTTTGAATGTTATGTTTCCTTTATGCATGTTTTTTGTGATACGATTATGTTGAGGTTCTTGGACATTATTATGAAGACGGGTGGTTCCGTGATAAACTAAGGGCGGGTGAGCCCGATATAGCTCTCCAATGCATTGGGTAACACAAAGGAGTGAAACGTTAAGGTTTCTCTGAAGAGATTTATGGAATATACTGTGATGGGTATTCCAAACGTAACCAAGAGGGTTACTCCCTACGTAAAGATGTTATGAATGCCTCAAGTTACCTTTATGTCTTATTATTTCTATGATTTGTTCATGATTTTATGAGGTATGATAAAGTTCCTATGTTTTATGGGTAATGTATGATTTCATTCTTATGTATATATGAAATCATGTTTCCTTTCCATATTTTTATAATCCTTACTGAGCTTTTTATGCTCATCCCATGTTTTTGAAATGTTTTTCACAGGTCAAGGGACAGGTACATGATGTGATGATAGTGTCAATAATTGTCAAGAACGAATCCGTTTTTTATTTTAAATATGTTTCTATTGATGGGAAGAATGAATATTGTCTTTTATGTAACCACTTTGTTTAAATGTGGAATGTAATGCAAGTTTCAAGATCTAATTCTCTAAAACTCTAAACCTGAAAAGATCCTCAATCTGAATTATTCATTTAATTCAATATTAAGTAAGGTTTAAGGCCGGGGCCTTATAGTTGGTATCAAAGGTTGGTTTAGACATCTTTAGGGATTAGGAGTTCTTGTGATATAGATGATTAGTCCCTATATCTATTATTTCAGTTAAATCCATGTTTTATAACTTTTTTCAGGTCAAGTAAAGTCGGTTATGAATGGAAAAAGAAGGATCTAAAACGACATTCCTATCTCTTCCTGATGAAATTCTTGCAATAATTATTGCAAAATCATCTTCGGATGATTGTGAAACTTTTTCTAGCATACAACTCACTTGCAAGCAGTTGTTTGAGATATCAAACACCTCCACTATACCTCTTTATCATCGTGGATCATGGGTTGTTTATAGACAAATACTATTTTCACAATATTCTCATATTTTCATGAAAGGAAAATATTATCAAGGTATTTTCAAATATTTTACCTTATCACAAGAATTTGAAGCATATTATGATTTTAGAAATGGTTCTATGGAAGGAGACCCTTGCGCAACTTATTTATATTTGCTTTTAAAATATAGTCTCACATCACATAATTATTGTTTTTTAAAAAGACCAATAATAGAAAGTTTCAACTCAATTTCGGTCCGACTATTTTATAGAAATCGGGTTTTATCAGATGTTTTGTAACTATATGTCATACATGATTATTTTCCAAAACTGTTTTTCTGTGAACACCCATATGACCCATGTTGTACGAGGTGTATTTGGATGGAGGAAGAAAATGATTTTGAAGGATCTCTAAATCATTGTTGTAATGCATGGGACTTCTACCTATGTGAGCATGATGACGATGAAACCGAGTAGAAGCCATGATCAAGGTATGATGTTATTCATTTTGGGAATCATTTTATTTTATCATATGGTGGTGAAATAAGACTTCAAGAATTAAGATGTTGAGATCGTAACGAATTCGGGTGAAAATTAAAGCTATAAGGAAACGATTGAGGTTAAAACATGTTAGGGTTATTTTTGTACTTTTATAAAAAGGACAAAATGCAGACCGTGTGACAACCCGTCGCGTCGGACAAAGCTGTGGGAATCGAACCCACAACCAAAGTGCAACTGATATTTATCGCCTACCACTAGACTACGTGAAGTCCCTGGTTAGTTTGACTGATTCTTTTTAGATAGATGATTTTATGAATTAAGATTAAGTTGATTTCAGGTTATCTATGGATATTTATTAACCTATCATGGGGGATATGTGATTAGGATAATTACTTTTCAATACGAGACATTAAGAGCAGCTGATGTTGTTTGGAGATAAATGATACGATTTTACTTGGTAGACTATGTGACTAAATCCTTCAAAATATTTGGGTTTCAATCTTAGTTTGGTTTACTTTGAAGAATTTTATGGACAAATTGATTATCGAATCGTCCTCATTGAACCTTGGGTTTTATTGGACAAATTTTAGAGATTAAGAATAGATTTTCTTTTTATAAGGGGTTATCCTTTTCTGGATTATCTGATCTTGTACTAGCCTTTTTTGTTTTGGTTTTGGTCTAAAGACATGGTAAGTATATAGTTCTCTTTTGTGGATTAGGTGATTTCTCTAGAAGTTGATTATAGTACTCTTAATGTGAACAAGACTTCCAAAATACTCATCTTTTGGATAAAATATGAGTTTGTGTAAAAGTTGAAAGTCAACATGGTAAGGGATTATGCATCCTTATGATAAAATTACTCAATAAAAAGTGAATTAAAAAAAATATGTTGTCTATTAACTTTTCCTACTGGGGAATCGAATACCGTTTAACCCATCACAAGTTTGTGATTTTCTTGTTGTTAACTTTCTCCTAAAAATGTTTTCTATCACTCTCCATCAGAACATGACCCTATGTTTTCTCCTCTATGTCCATATTTTTCTACATGGAATCCTAGTATGGGTTAACTCGGGTGACCTTTGTACTTATCTTTCTTTATTTTAAAGTGATTGTTTTACCGACTCTTGTTCGGATGTGGGACTTTCAAGGATGTTTCCAAGCCCAATTTTAAAATTGCGAGGATGCAATTCCCAAAAGGGGGGAAGGATATAACACCCCAGGTAAATAAAGAATATGAAATTTTCATATTTATCCATATTTGTGAATAAAATATTAATATGACTTTAAAGGGGATGCTATTCTCGATGGCATACCCAACACGCAACAACGAGTTTCTTGGGAATCTTACGTTGCACTCTAATAATAAAACAATATTATTTTAAATGGAAGTTAACATGCAGCCATTGTATTAGAGAGAATGGATAGAAATAACTAAAATATGATTATAAATGTTTTTAAATGTTTTTACATTTATCCAATAAAACATAAAGGCTTAAAATACGGAAAGAATTCAATTTTAGGCGTATATGACCTAGTTTTCACTAAAGGTTCACTTATCAATTTTTTATGGAGAACCCTCTTTAAATATAGTTTTGGTCACTCTTATATATTCTTTTGGACCAAATAAAATCCTTCTTTAGAATTGGGACATCAAAATCTACTTTGTGTATGTTTTTGTTATTATTCCGATAAAGTTCATTTTTTTATGAATAAGTGAAAAATGTTGCATTTTAATTCAAAACATCTTTTAATCTAATTTATTTATATGATTAGATTATCATTTTAATTGTTTATAAAGTGAAACCATAAAATATATTTACCATTTTATTCAGTTGTGGACTTTGGAATTAATTTCACTTTGAAATTCGACATAAACAAATATCAATCTTTTGATATATAATGTTTCTTAAAAACTCGCTATTTGTTTTTACAACGGGAGTTGATTATTAAATTAGTTAATTATACTTATATTCTTTGAATTAGGTAATATAAACATCATTTTTGAATTTAGAATATCTAATATAGCTTAGAGTGAATTTTTGGTAATTTTCTGAAAAACTCTAATTTTTGATGAATAGTGAAACCACTAAGTGGTAATCAAGCAAACTGATTTTTCAGTTAAATGAATGTTTACCACTAATGTGTATTGAATTTTGAAAATTTGACATACATGGTTGTCATTAGTATGTAAAATGTAGTTCAATGGGATGAAAATAAGTTTTTGGGGAATGGTAACTTTTTTTCATTAATCGCGATTAGAGGTAATTAGTGAAATTTGAGGTAAAAATGATATTATAAAAATATGATAACACCATGACACTTGTCCTAACTCTATTTGATGAGTAATGAAAGACCTAGATAACCCATGGGTCGATTTAGGGGGCCCTATGGAGCCTCTTGGGTGAGATAATGACTTTAATGCCTTTTTTTAAATAAAGGTGAAAATGACAGTAACATAAATTGTTTTACTAAAAAAAATTTTCGAAGGGGTTATACTAATCATATTTTTTTCTATAAATACTATTTGGAAATATAAAAAGATTTCCTACATTAGGATATTTTTGTTATAATTTTTAGACATTAAATAAATTAATTTAATTATGACATCATGATGATTCAACGATGACCTCATTAATGAACAGTTTAAATAAAATGAAATGATAATATAAAATATAAGACCTACACTTGTCCAAAAACAATTGGATGTGAATATTTAGAAGCCCTATCATCTTATATTCTAAATATATCAATGTGGGACCTTATAAATTCGAAACAGTTTTGAAAATAAAATAATAGTTTAATGATTTCAAAAAGTGCCTCTCCTCTCCCCTTATAAAAGGCCCCCACCTCTACCTCATTTCACACACTCCTCAAGCCTTTGGCTCGGACATCCCCAGCCCATTTACTCTCTCAACATAACTCTCCTCATCCTAGAGGATTCCTTTTGGGCATAATCCTTTCTAAGTAATCCTTTAGGCTCAAATAAAAAGGAGTTACACTTTTAAAGGTAATTCGTTCTCTCAAGTTCATTTGTTTTATTTTGCTTCTCCAACCCCCTAAACTCTTTTTATTTACTTATTTTGTAATAAAACCAGTATCTTCAATATAATAGGATGTTTTTATAAGATTTATTCGAGCTAAAATCTCACACAACTACATCAAATGTTTAAATAACATACGGTTTCTGTGGATTGTGAAATTCTGCCTCCCGAATCGATGATTGTTCAATACTCATTTAACACCTTCAAAGGTGGACATTATGATGTCACTATTTTTATATATGATATATAATATGTTTATTCTTTCCTTAAGATTCTGTATTTTTTATTTATGGCATTCCAATATTGTTTCCATTATGGGTAAACACGATATTTTCATTTTAGGAAGTGCGGACTACCGCCCCCTGAAGGTGATTTGATTCGTTTATACCATATGTGGGATGTGTAAAGGATAAAGTTAATGATATTATATATGTTATTATACTGGAATTATAATATACTCTTATATCATTATGATTCCATTCCAGAAAATATGAAATAGAAATGGAAGTAGCGTTAATGTGTACGTACGGCTTACCGTCTCCATGAATGTTGCATTTCATTTATTACCTCTAAATGTGATGTAATATTATAAATACATGTATATGATGAATATATATGATATATATGTTATCAAAATCATTAATATCATCTTGGATATAATTAACCTTTTACCAAATTAACAACATGTAAGTGTAAGAAGTCTATTTTTGACTTAAGAACCAAATACCGACAAAATGAACATTATTAACTTAAATGATTACATGATGTTCATAACATGGTATAAAATGAATAATGAACTTGAAAAAGGTTCTTAAGCAAGTAGATATTAACTCAATTTTATTATTCAGGAGATTAAAGAATATCCGGGTCAGGTCGGATACGAGGTATGGGACTTCGTCTCAATCTCCTTCCATTGAGGCATATTTTGTTTTATACACAAACTTCTTTTATATGGTGTATAAAACACTTTTAATTTTACATTTATTCAAAAGGAATATTTTTATACGAATCATTTAATAAATGTCAAAAGGTAATGTTTTTGTCGTATGTATGCGGCGACAATGATTTCTCCGCCGCCGTGACCATTATTTGAGTTTCGGCTTCCTCTACAAGCCATACCTATTTTTTAAAAGAAAAAACAAATACCATGTTTTACTTTTCTTTTATTTTGGTATTGAAAATGGTTTTCATAATGTTTTTATATCGATGTGTTGTATTGTTATCTTGTGATTGAAAGGTGGTAATGTTATGTTTCCTTTATGCATGTTTTATGTGATACGATTATGTTGAGGTTCTTGGGAATTATTATGAAGATGGGTGGTTCTGTGATAAACTAAGGTCGGGTGAGCCTGATATAGCTCTCCAATGCATTGGGTAACACGAAGGAGTGAAACGTTAAGGTTTCTTTGAAGAGATTTAGGGAATATACTGTGATGAGTATTCCAAACGTAACCAAGAGGGTCACTCCCAACGTAAGGATGTTATGAATGCCTCAAGTTACCTTTATGTCTTATGATTTCTATGATTTGTTCATGATTTTATGAGGTATGTTAAAGTGCCTATGTTTTATGGGTAATGTATGATTTCATTCTTATGCATATATGAAATTATGTTTCCTTTCCATATTTTTATAACCCTTACTGAGCTTTTTATGATCATCCCAAGTTTTTGAAATGTTTTTCACAAGTCAAGGGAAAGGTACATGATGTGATGATAGTGTCAAGGATGTGTCAATAAAGAATCCGTGTTTTATTTTAAATATGTTTCTGTTGATGGGAAGAATGAATATTGTCTTTTATGTAACCACTTTGTCTAAATGTGGAATGTAATGCAAGTTTCAGGATCTAATTCTCTAAAACTCTAAACCTGAAAAGATCCTCAATGTGAATTATTCATTTAATTCAAAATTAAGTAGGGTTTATGGCTGGGTATTTATAGTAATAAGTGTTATATTTATATTTTTAAATTTCATGGATTATTTATGCTCAATGTAGTGTATTTCATACACTATCAAACAAAGTTAATTTTTTTAATTATAGGTGTGTTGAATTTTTTATCATTTGAATAAACAACATCACCACAATTAAAAAAAACCTTCATTTTACATTTGAAATTCATTTATTGAAAACCAATATCATAAAATGTTTATAATACATTCTGTTGAGATACAATAATGATTATGGAATAAAAATTTTATTAAAAAAATGAAATGAAAATATGAGTGCTAAAATTAGGGGGTCATACAAGAACACACACCCTCATGATATGGAGAACAAAATAAAATAAGAACTAAATTTTCAATGTCACATTGATAGGATGCATTGTAGTTGAAATTCTAATCAAAATAATTATGAAGAGGGATATGATATCTGGTTATCCTTTTTAAATTTATATATTAATAATCCATAATTAGTATTTATTTCATTGTAGGGAAATTTTTTAAGTATTTATATTCCACAAAAACATTTTTTTTCTTTTGTACAAGGCCTGACTGTAAGTAGGTTTTTGGGGGATTCATTATCTACATCAATCCACATTCCCTGGATTCCCTACGTTTCCTTTAATATAATAATTTCGCATTGGTTCATTGAAAGAATATCACAATAGCTTAGAGTTTATTACTCCCAATGCAAAATATGAATGACATATTGTTCCTCTTCCATAATCAATCCTGACATTATGTCACCCTCACCATAGGCAACATGATTAGGAACCAGAGTCAGTGTCGAACTTGTCCCATGGTATTCCACTACTGGATGCACTAAAATACTATTTTCAATATCCTTATGCACTTGAGGCACCTGTGAAATATCTTGAGAGTCATCCTACAATACATGTAAGACATGATCACTATTCATTTTTCTCTCAAAATATTATTCTTATATGATTCATCGTAATTCCCTTTTAATGAGAAAAAAGCACATATAAATTTTTTACAACACTTCTTGTTGACGTGTTTGATAACCTAACCACAATAAAAATAAATAGGCAGTATATCATAATAAGCTTACAGAGATACATCATAATCTATTAAAGATAAGAAAATATTATGAATAAAGTTCGAACATAGATCAATTTCCACCAGAATCGAAGAATAGTTTCAAAATATTGCATCATTTCTAGTCATGTCGATCTAAATTTTAATTCCAACTATTGTGGAAATGTCAAATATTATTTTATTATTACATATAATCCAATTAAGGATAACAATTTTAATCTATACCTAATCCATGGTAGTTTTTATGGAGAACTGATTGAAGGGGAAATCTCGTTATTGATAGACAACCATAACTAGATTTAGAGAAATTAATCTTCAACCATTAGCTCACTACTTGTGATCCTATTATAGAAATATTGTGTGGAAAATCCACTTATCATAGTTAGGGATCTCCAATCAGTAAAACCTCTTGTAGAGGATAGCTTCCAAAATAAATTGTGTATGTAAAATTTTGTGACAACAGGAAAAATTACATTATATAAAAATAAAATTATTCCAATCATCGTGAATCAAAACAAACCCAAAATAAAGATCATGTTTGAACAACCATACCACACGAATCCTCTTCCTGATCACATTAAACTTAAAAACTATATCCATATAAAGTCAATAAACCAAAAAATCTTCAAAACACCCCACATTATTACATCACTAACCCCCACTATGTAAAACACAATATCATCCAGCTCTAGCCACAAGACACCTTTTTTCTATATATCCATCAGCACTACCAACCAATACTATACATAACCCAAGGTAAAAAATTTATCAACCAACACAGAACCCATCCCCATGCTTGTGTGTTAAATAAATTTTCAATATATTTTAGGACATTGGATGATTTGGGAATCATTTGATTGCTCTCACTTGTTTAAATCATGTCATAATCATAACCAAACTTTATTGTGAATGGGTTTTCCCTAATTCATTCACCAGAATCCATAACACAGATCAACAATAATTGAAAATAGATATATTCATATATAATATAATTCATAAAAAATAAATAATTATATTGAAAAAAATATAAATTAAAAAGTAATTCTAAAGGAATAATAATAACATATGTGTCCCTGACTCACTATTACAAAAAAAAAATCTACCATGCCAACACATGTTGAGAAACAAGTGGATGGTTCTTTTATAAATTAAGTCACATCAATGATAATGTATCACTACTAGTCACACCATCCTCAATGTCATTATATCCCACGTTAATGATTTGGGATTCATTATGATGAATGTGAATGAGCTAGGATTTGTATAAGACATCATGGAACATTCTAATCCCTATTGGTATTGCCAAATGATGAACCCCCACAATATTCATTATCACCTCTATATCCTAATGAAACATGGAGGAAGATTTATTCTACTTCCTCACATCCATTTTCCTTATCGAGGGGTGATAATAAAAACTCATGGTATCTAATCTCCAACTCTATGGTCCTCCACCTATGAATGACATTGGCTCTCTAACTATCCTACACCACCCTCATCATCCCTAAGACCCACGATATTCTTTAGTTCATGCTCTGTAGCACATCATGGAAAATTACCTCTGTCTCCACAATCCATTTACATACTAATAGAGAATGATACAACCTAAAATATTATTCACTAAATATATATATATTATTGGATGATTGATATATTCTATTATATAGAATCCCTTCTACTGGTAGATTCCTTACATATGATCTACCATAGACCAATATATATGCTCATAACCTATCCCTTATATTCTTGATGATATTCTAAATCTACCAATAAAATGTTGATGTAAATCAATAATATAGTGATCATAATATCCAAAAATATTCTAAAATCACCTAATTCTTATGAGGTAAAATGATGATCTTGATCAGTGATGATAGTCTTTTGTATCCCGTTGAGCATAACCATATTTTTCACTTACGACATACCCAATGCATATGTAACACTCGATTCGTGGATAAATAATAAATGAGTTGATTTTATCATTCATTCCACAGTCACATAGACAACATAACATCATTACTTGGCCTGGGGAATCCTGATGAAAAAACAAATCGATATTAATTTAAATTCCAATTTATAACATCGGTGGAATGAAAAAAAACGGCCAAACAAGGTTCTCTACATTAACATACTTACTAAATCCACACATTTCCACTAACATAAAAATATTTCATTTCATCTAAATCCATCGATGTTATCCCCTCAATACACGATGCATTTGGTACACTTGAATACAGTACAAAATATTTGAATCAAAACTCAAGGGGAAATTCCAGGCACATCAATAATGTAATAATAATGTTCTCCTAAAATAACATATGGTTCCAAACTTCTCTCAATAATCTCTCATGTTCATCCCTATGGGAAATATGATCCCACATAATCTCATCCTCTGAATCTCCCTTTAGAGAATCCTCCACCAACCACATCACTGATGAAACAATAATAATTTTATGAATAACAACTTTTCCACTACCTTCCCCCATGTTACAAATAATCATTATTAGCTATTTTATCACATTACAAATGTTGGATGTATCTGGAAAAGTTCTACTGTATAATTTTCATTCAATGAAACTATTAAATAAATATAATTTATCTAGGTATAAGAGATATAAATATTGAAATACTAAAGAAACTACATAATCCATTGTTGAAAAATATTTCAGTCCCATTAATGGGAAGATAATTTCAGGCAATTTTGGTTTGTGAAAACTATTATGTTATCTAAAATGTTGATATTCCACCATTAATTCAGAAAAAATAGAACTTCTTCAATATAGAGATAAACGAAGTAATAGTTATTATCATGAGGATACATCTTACTAGAATCATAATAGATCGCCACTATCTATTGAATAATTATGTGACCATTTCCCATATAGTAGTAATACATGAAAACCTTAAACATCATTGCCTCATTTGATATTTGAAGCTCTAGAGCACTGACTAACTTCTCCTTTATGTAACCAGACACTACCTTGAGCTTTTAATTAAAAAAAGTCATATTATTTTATCTTAAAATATATTATCAGGTATAGAACGCGAGGTAAATCATATATATGAATATGAATATTATTGATAATACCAAAAAAATATGAAACTTTATAATGTACATTATTTAAGATCAAAAAATAACTTCTTGGACCATAAATATGTCTATGAACAACCCATACTAAGATGCACAATGTACACAAAAATGAACCTTTCACATCAGTAAATTTATATTGGGAACATTTCCAAAGAGCTGGTGGTGTCGAATGGCCTGAAATAAATATAGGAGACATTCAACATACTACTCATAAAAAGTTTAACATATCAAGATATCATTGATGAAAATGAAGAAAATTTTATCAACCAACTCATAATATATGGTATTCATGAGCCTAATGAACACAGGTAGATCATTTTCACATTGATTTACATGACCATGAAATAATAATTCACATACATAATGATAATAAAATTCATTATATTATCACCATCTTTTTCCACTATCTACTAATATCCATACTGAATGATAACCATTGAAAACCAATTATCCTGCTTTTACTAGTTGAATTGATCAATGATACCCAAAATCGTGAATGGTCTATTTACCATTACATGGGTCAACCTCTATTAGTGTACTCAAAGCCTAAAACTAGAAACATCATTGTTAGAAATCAATATTGGAACTTAGGTGCAGACAAACTATGTTAGAATAAACCACTATGTATCACATGATCCACCTAAAACTCTAACACATGCATCACCATTAGAATATTTCTATATGGATTCATCAAAATAGAATAAAATCTAGGTTGTAATACTATTGAAATATTAGTTTCATGCTGAGGGGTTAGAGTAATGATCTAATCATGGAAATTGTAAAAAAATTATTCCCTAAATATTTGACATTCCGATTATTAAGAATCCACCAATAACTCTAACAACCGAGAATGAAGAGGCTCTACTTCTCAAAAGGTCATCCTATATCAATTTTTTATATAAAAATATACTTCTGGGCCCTTCATATTAACAAATGATACAATACTATGAAAATAGGCCATGAATACATTCATGGGATACCAAAAATCCATGTTTTGGATAATATCATTTATCAATATCTATTGGAATACAAAATCAATCTTGGACTAGGGCTATTCCATCAACAGTATACCACCATAGAGCAAAATATATAGGGAATCATATCCTCATGATACTATAGATAACACTTAATTAATTATAATTCTCTCTGAATATAGTCCCAATTAAAATTAAAATGTTTTAGATATAAATTAATGATATAAAATATAATAAATTATGTAATTTAACTAGAATTGATGAAAATATAATAATACGTTTGATGAACAATGGGACTAATAGAATAGCTACCTCATACATATGAATTTGACTATACCTATCACCCCATCCTCTCTATCATTGTCGTATATGGCCTCTATTTATCATAGGGCCCTATATGGGGGAACCATCATGAAATTACATTTTATAACACAATAATTCCATATATACTACATAATAATAAACAATCCATGTTATTGAAATTTATTTAGAGGAAAATGATACTATTTTAGAACATTACATTAAATTACCATATGAATATAGAATCCCTCAAATTAAAAATACTGATCATGGGGGTGAATATTCCACCAGAAATCATATATTTGAAATGGGAATCCCCATATTTATTTGGAAGACACCATACCTAGAAGGATGGTGAAGGACCTTCCATGGTCAGTTCCCGACTAGTAAAATCTATGACTACCTGAACACCCATATCCCACTTCCAATGTCTCAACTACTATACACACCCTTTTAGACAAACAATCGATGCTTAACTCATAGTAAAATAATCTGTTTTAACCTTTTTAATCCCCTTGATTGTAGAATGTGTAAATGGGTTGATTGTATACCTGATCACTGGGGTCAAATTCACTACTAAAAATTGTACTCGCATGTCCTCATATGGTAAGACATTATGGGATAAGAAAGAATGGTCTTTGAACATTTTTCCCAGCTACCACATAGTCAGGCACCCTACTAAAGATATAGAAGCTTATTCATTATTTTACCATTATTTTTCTAGATAATAATTACAAATATTTCTCCATAGTAATGTCAGAACACAAAAAATCATCCTCATTTCATTCACCTAGGTAATGAACCCTGCATTTACTATATTCTAATAGTTATTCATCTACCAAAGGAATAAAGAACTCATACTGAGCTCAAATTTGACCAAAGGTGATATCATGCTCATCTAACGGGTCCTCTATCACTATGTGATAAATTCTAACTCCATATATCCCCAAAATATAGCAACAATCATCAAAAATGCTTATCTATCATGCCTCATCCTCCACAATAAGTTATATCCTCTTCTGATTATTAATATCTTCATATTTTACAGCATACTCCATATAATCTATTGGATGATAACTATAAAGCATTCCCAATAAAGGATAAATAATAATAATTGTGTCATAGAAATTTATAATGGTTCACATAATTAATAAATTCTAAATTTCCACCAACACCAAAATATATCATGAAAATAATCAATCAGGATTCACAAACACACCCTTAGTCTCTACCTTATAAATATTTCCACCTCAATTGGTTATTCAAAAACGATAGATTCCTATTATTAGATCATATTGGGACCTATAAACTTATGTCCTATCTATTCTCCCATGTCCCTTGAATATTAAAAATTTAATAACATCATTTCCCAACCAAACCACACAATATTCATATTCCCAAACACTAAACTACAACATATCACAATACCAAAACCTATTCGAATAAATTTTCATGAACCCTCCATCCTGATGTATGTCTCCGGGTCCATAAATAAATGATAATTAATGATGAACCACTGAGTCCCACCTCCATTAGTCCATGATATGGACACAAGCACATATGGATTAAAAATATCACGTATAAAAATCATTAGCCTCTATAAAAAACATGATCTAGAGATAAGATAAAAAACGCCATGAATTTCACCTACATAATAAAAAAATAAACACTAAAAATATCACAATAAATTAAAAAATTTAATAGATACTATAGATGTATACATATAAATCTTGAAATACAATCCCTACAATATAGTCTCACTAGAACCATCAAATCCCATGTTAGTATTATTTATTTCATTACATAAATTACTTCCAAAAATAAAAAACTATTTATATATGTATTGTGAGGAAGACATGTATACTCAGAAAAAAAATTCATAATATCTCTTTAGAACATGTAAATAAAGACTACTAACGATCTATTGAAAAAAAAATTGAACTAACAACCACAAAAAAATCAACTAACTAATCACATAATCATTATGGAATTCTCACCAAATAACTCATCCAATTTAGTAACATTGTTTCATAATCATAATATTTGTTCCCCAATATTACATCCCCAAATAAATTTCCTCTAGAGGGCCCCAAAAGTATTATACTCTACTCTCATCCCTTTTATTAATATCACATTTCATAACAAGACATATGTACCATCACTATTATTAACGTTGGGTAAAATAGTTTTAATGCAAATTCATTAGTTGTTGGTAAGGATATCCATCATTGGGGGTGTGAATGTTGAAATTATTAAAAAAATGTTAGCTAAATAGTATATAGGGCCAACCTATCTTGTCACATCAATAATACTTTCATGTGGTACGTCACCACCACTGAACTATAAGTTGAAATTAACAACAAATCCCACCACTAAATGCATCAAAATACACAATACAACTTTAAAATTCCAATTCCACCCTTTGATGGATTCCATGAGATACCACTAAAACCCATTTATGAATTCATTTCATTACAGCTTTTTTCAAATCCCTTCATTTATTTTTCAATTCAGTTAATTCAATTACAACATAAAAAATTTCCATTCATATTCATATACCAATCGACTTCATCCCATTTTATCATTATAATTTTTTGCATTTCTCATTGGGAAACTAAATAAACCACACCATAAAAAATATCACCAATATCATTTAAACCATAAAACCTGAGACCAAAATAAAATGAATCAATATCAATCATATAACCACCCATCTCCACCACCACACTAAGTAACCATAACATGATTTCCCACATTGTATCCCCTGGAAACACGGTTTCATAACATCCCTATGAATTGTATAGCCTAGCTGGTCACCACCATCATAATATAGTAACCCACATAATACGAGAAAGAAAAATAATAACAACTACACAATGTTTTACATCTCTTATTTATACATATATTAGTCAACTCACACATCACATAACCTCATTAATTAGTATATGTATTCTCACACAAACCATATTCCATGAGAATATAATTAATTAGTCATATATATGTTTATAACATCTCTACTAAGGGTGATATATAAAATAAAAATATAAAGGGCATCACGTAAACAACAACAATAACAAAAGAAAGGCTTCCAATTATCATTATTTTTATCAATGGAAACAAGAGTGAGTAATCACATTAATAATAATATCAATGTAGTTTAACATGAGATTTCTCCCCATACCCATATGTTTTATATTTTTCAAATTTAATATCTTTTTAAAATAACAATTACTATGTAAATAACTAATAATAATGAATGAAATACAAACACATCGAGTAAAATAGTGAAAGAATAAGGAAACTATACCTCCATAAATATTTTTTATTCCATGATCAGAATAGGGAGGAGACAAAAAAAATACAAAATCTATACCACACTATGAAACCTCTAATTATTCTATACTACATGTTCGGGTCACAAAAAAATTGTATCTAAAAATAAACTCTAAACCACAATGATATATATGATTTGATTCCTCAATGTATGTTTTGGGAATAAATGGGGATTAAAGATAATAACTCACCTAGGTTATCTAATTATCAACCATATGAACTCATGTATAGAGGATATAGGGAAGTTAGTGAATGATTAACAAAATACACATATGGTTTTCTCAAAGTCGACATGAATAAACAATTGAAAGAAAGTACTCTTTCGAGACAAATGTTTACAAATTTTTTTATCTTCCATGATTAACATTACAAAATAAATATTCATGGAATGAATTACCATGGGTATATTAAATATAATCCATGAATTGGATTTTAAATCTGAATTCTAAAATTTTCTAACAATTTATAAATATCATGATACATTTGGTGAAATAAATTACCATATTGAATTAATGTTTCACATCATGAAACTATTTCTATATTGAATCCATGAACTAATAAAATCAGTAAATTTTGAGCGACACAATCAGTGAAATATGAACTCATTTTGTAAATTTAACTTTTAAAATTATGGTTTTCCTACTACTGGAAGGTTACACCTACATTGTTTTAAACCATCCTAAAAACATCTTAGATAATGTAAAACCATCAAAATAAAAATTTAATAGAAAATATAAAATATGTAATTAAAATTATTTTCAAATATATTTTCTTTTATTCATATGTTCCAAACTAGTGAAAATGAAAACATTTAAGAGGAAATAAATAATGTGATGAAGGAAATGAGTTCCTCTTTAATAATAATATTTTTTATATTAAGATAATTATTAATTGAAAATGTTTATATGATAAGGAAGAAATGGTAAAACTTTATTTATTATTGTAGATCCTATTAATTTTTTTATCTCAATGATAAACCTAAAAATAATATTTTTCAAAATAGGATTGGTAATGTCTTTAAATATAAATTTTTAATAGTACTAAAGATAATATGGTTAAAAATTTTCTATAACAAAGTTGAGGTAAGGATCACAGTTGTAAATCATTTTAGAAATGGAAAATGTTTCATAGTAAATGAAAGAGAGTAAAGAAATAACAAAAAATTCCTCTAATGTTAATTCATTATGATTTAAGTTGACATGTTTGAGATCAATCTACAATGTTGACTTATAATTTATCTATTTAATCACTTATTTCCTTATAAATATTAGGGTTTTTTATAATCACAATTTATAGGCAATTAATATGATCAATATACACAAGAGGGAATATGAAAGGTATCTGAATATTCAAAGTAAGAAATCAAGGTCAGAAAATGGCGAGGATTATTGTTTACATAATTTTGAATCATATATTATAAATTATAGAATAAGACATCAATATAGATCCCCCAACAATCCCAAAAAATGAAGTTGTTGAAATAAAAAACTAAAACAGTTTTGCAATGAGTATTACTAAGCATGATAAGTTTAGTTGATGAAAATTATTTTGTGGAGAAGAACTATCTACATATGAATATATTCATAATAAATATGTTATTATAAAAAATTTAAAACATATTTCATATGAAATCAGGTTTAAAAAAATACTATAGTTGACTATCATTGAGTACATGAGATTCCCTCCACCATAAAAATCAATGATACAAAATTGGGTATATTTGATTAGAATGTTATGGATGTTTTTTAGGGATATTTATCTAGTAAGAATATATAACAATTCTACTATAAAAAACATCAAAAAATGGTTGACTATTATGATGTCTATCTCCTTGAGAAAAATACTGAAATCTTGATCTAGATGTAATTGTTTTTAAGATTATTATGAAAGAAACATGAATGCTCATGAATAGGTTAATAGTAAAATATAATATTGATCTCTATATAGAATGTTTTGGATTAGATCAGATTGAGGTTTAAAAATAGATTTCTTAAATTGGAAAATAATGATTATTGATGAAACGTGTTGAATGAAAAAAAATCATTGAAGAAATGTTTTCACTAGTTTAGACCAAGAGGAAGATGAGATATTATGAGGGAATCATATATCAAACTATAATAGATTTGTGGATTGACAACAAAACAAATTTATTATCCCAAATTGAGCCCAAATCAATAAGAAAATCCCTTGAAAATGTTGGACGTGTTGATTCTATGAACAATGTGCTAGTTTAGATTGAAAATTAATCCACGTGGGATTTTATTCAAAGACCAAATGATTAAAATATTATTATAGCAATGTGGGTCTACAAAATTAAGTTAATGAACAGTAAATAGTGGAGTGAAATTAATCTATTCTTGAATACAATGGATACTCACAACTTTAAGGTGTTTTTTATGAAACATTTTCTCCATTTTCATGGTTGGAATATATAAGAATGTTAATTATTGTTGTATATAATTTTTAATATAAAATTTATTAACTACATATCATGTCCGCATTCAGAAATGTTAATCATGAATAAGAAGTATATATTGAGAATAATTATGGGTTTATCATTGAAAGAAATGAAATATCATTATTAAAATTGAATAAGCCTCTTTATGGATTAAAACACGACAATTCAATGCTAAATAGGTTCTTGGAAAATCCAAATAAAATAAAATGAAATGTGGATAACAAAATATATATCAATGAAATGAATGAAGGGAATCTTAATGTAATTATAAATTTATGTGACTTTATTTTTTAGGTGATGTTGAATTTTTTTCTATAATTATTAAATTCTAATGAATAAAAAGTTTTATATTTGCTTTTATAGGGAGCTATGATACTTTTGTGGATTAAAAATATTTCAAAAAACTATTTTACTTTTAGACATAATGAAATTTTATTTTTATAAGTGTTGAATAAATTAGAAAAGGAAGAATGAAAAACACTATTTTCAACCAGTAATGTGGGACTAATGTTTTCAAAATTAGTATTTAGAGGTATAGTTAATGAAATATAAATCTGAAGAATTACCTGGAGTTTACATTATGTCATAGATTATCATCTATATATTCATTATTCTTTGTGTCCTGGTGCTATATATCAATGTGTTCCAAATGAATCATATCTTATCAATCCCATGATAA
This sequence comes from Viscum album, assembly GCA_963277665.1. Classification (NCBI taxonomy): domain Eukaryota; kingdom Viridiplantae; phylum Streptophyta; class Magnoliopsida; order Santalales; family Viscaceae; genus Viscum; species Viscum album. The sequence goes on from OY728161.1 coordinate 472,782,811, forward strand.
ATATCAAGTATATAAAATTAACGATAAATTATGGTCTTCATTACAATAAAATAATTAGTTTAAATTTTTGGGGTATAAATATATTTATTGGGAAGGTAAATATCCTGATATAAGGTTTATTTTAGGATAAATATTTGTGTTCAAAGATAATTGTGAGAGTTGGAACTACCATAATTAACCTCAGTAACACTGACTACTACTTTTTGTGAATATATTTTGTTGACATGTGTCTATAGACAAATAATTTTTTTAAAATAATAATTTGATCAATTAATGGTTAAAATTGAAATATTACTGAAAATTAACAATGATAATCAATGTGCAATAGATATTTCATAAAATACTATGAATCATTATATATCCATAATCAATGATATATGATTCCATTTCAACATGGAGTGTTTTTCAAATGGAGATATAAATATTAAATGTTTTCAACGTTAAGAAAAATTGGAAGATATATTCAACGTGGTTATACTTAATAATATATTTGAGACACTAGGGATGAATTTGGGTTCTCATTTCCTTCGAATAAATTTAAAACCCTTGGTTGAGACCCCCACACGACTTTGAATATAATTTTTAATGGGGGTGTGATATGATGAGAAAAATAGGTAGTTATTTTTGGACTCCCTTTAATGATATTTTATAATAATGTTGTCACATTCAAGGATATTAATAGATTAAATAAGAAACCTTGTTTGTATCTATCATTAATTCTATACAAATATTACCGCCATGGACATATAGTTGATGGAATATATACTATTTGATTAGTTAATTATTTGAGAAAAAATATGAGATGATAATATCCCATTTATTCTTTTTATATTGATTTTAAATAAGGGTAAAAGATCTATACCACATATTAGATTTTGATATGTGATGATATTAAAAACAAAATACAAAGGGGTAGACTTATATTCCTTAGAATCATTGTTTTTCAACAAATAAATAAGTTATGTTAATGATGTGATGATTCTTTGAATGCGTTTTTTCATTTACAGGATTTACTAGTCTATTATTGGAATATATTTTAAGATATTTTTATGAAAATAATTATCCAACTACATAATTCACAATGGGATAGCCATATACCACTCGTAGTGGGGCCCACGAGGTTAACTAACTTGGGAGAGTATTCCATGTGGATCCCATTAGTAGTATTAGGCATATAAAACACTAGGTATTATTGGGAATGAGTGTTAGTCCAAAAGAGTACGACCTCCCACAGGAGCACATTGTGTCGTCCAGTAGATAGCTAGACTGAAGCATGGGTTATGGTGTGTGTAGGTGGAATGGGCGTCGATCTTTGTATCCATCTTGAGAAAACTTCTATTAGTGTTTTAAATAAAATTCATATATTAGTTGATTCAAATGTATAATTTGGGATAAAATATGCTTGGTTAATGTCCCTGCATCATTAAAAATATGGAAGTAAATTCATCCATTCAGTAGGTGAAATCCACTCCCTTTATTTTAATCTCATGCTGTGAATTTTTTATTTGAGGTCTTGTTTGAACACCCATATAAATATTTCCAAAAAAGCCTTACATATTTCAAATAGTGGCATCATGTTCTCTCTCTTGATGATGCATATAACTGTTAAAACTCGAGACATCCAACCAACGACAATAAATATCTCAAAGGTTCATGAAAATCTCGATCAAACTGAGGCATGTCATGGATCTACCTATTACATGTCAGCTGATGCAGTTGAAGAACAATAATAACACAATATTCCATTATAAGAACATGGAAAATATCATGTTATTATTATTGAGGCTTATCATTATGGAATTATAGAAACTCATAGTATCATTGCATGATGATTGTGGATAATGAGACACTAGGGAGACCAATATAACACTATCACATAAAGATGAATGAATGTGAGAATATTCATATTTATAATGTATAACCAAATAAAATATTTATATTGACTATTTTTTTACAATGGTTTTGGAAGATTCATCACATGAAGGTATGATAACCTTTCCATCGTAAGAAGATACTGAGGTGATACATGATAATGATAAGTGATCATATTATAGTGTGATCACTTCAAGGGTGTATAGAGATGCTGAGAACATCAATATTCTAGAGATCCCAAGATACTTGAGTGATATTTAATAGAACTATTAAATTATATGAAATATTGTTAAATTATTTTCAATAAACTCATAGTCCTCATCAAGTGTAAATTTTTTTAAAATATTGAGACATCAAGAGAGAGACATATCATTTCTAATAATAGCACATTTTGTGATCCAAATCATGAAATGGAGATGAGTTTAACCAATGTGGTTTTATGAAGGAAGGATTAGAGTACCTCAGGTGTTTTGTTTTCATTCTTAGATTACCCAAATGAGGGTGAATGAACCTACAGACACAACCTGTGGGATTTGAAAATAACTTACAAGTCATCCATGTCTCATGAAAAGATTAAGGAAGATGCCACTGATAGTAATTATTTACACAAAATTGTTTTGAGACTCTTATGGATATGGTATAATTCATGGGAAATAAAATATACATATAGATCACCAATCAAATGATGTCATTCAGAAGAACACATTTCCTTAATGTGAATGTACTTGTGATGTATCCACAAAAATCATCATGATTATATGAAGGACCGGAGGACAGTATATTAAGATATTAAAAGTCTCCCTAATATATACATGGATATATTAATTAGATAGGTAGGATAACATGGTATGTCATGTGCTTCTCATATCCATAAAATGGTAATGTGATTCTCGTGAAGTTGTGAAGTTGTGAAAAGGGTGTTGTAATGTATTTCCTTAAAGACTACATAGATTACTTTCATATAAAATTATTGGCTACTGTTGTAGACAATTACCTTATTTTATTAATGAGATCTATAGTATGTGAAATGATGTACATTTCATCTGAAATATCTTATTCAAAGATTTTATTGATTTCATTTGACGACTCTTGGTACCCACATAAAGAATTCTACCAACTCAGGAAAATCAATTGTTTCTATCCAAAGCATTATACACCAAATCTTGGACATTGAAATTACTACAAAACAATAGCAATATTAGAATCTATGACCAAACTATATTCTGATCATGAAAGATTGTGTTTTTTCTCAACCACGTAAAAATCATTGTTTTTTTTCATTGATTTAAATTATTTTCATACAGGAGAAGATATACCTCATAAAAATGAAATCAAGGATCCAAAAACCGTAAGGATTATATTAATAATAAAATTTAAAAAATGTATCGATATTTCCACTACACTATTTGTGGATCCTACATGGTATCTATAGTTTTGAATATCTTATATGTGTTTTATTGATATTATTGAACTAGTTTCTGGATAGTTATATTAATAATTCATCTCCCAAATACCATCATTCCTGGATATTACATTATGTTTAAATTTTGGTTTTATAATTTTTTATAATGTTGTAGTTTTATTTTATGGTTGTTTTTTATATTTATAGTAGATGAAATTTATAATAAATATATTTCAATGATTTAATGAAACTTACGACACTATATTTATTAATGTGTTTAATAATAAGGCTATCACTTCTAAACAAAGATCAAATATATATTTTAGTATATTAGTATATATAAAAATTGACTAATTTTTCAATTTCATAATCACATTTTAATCATATAATTCATATTTATTATAAAATTCAACTAATATAATAAGAAAAAACAAGTAGTGTTAACTAATAAAATTTATCTCATCTTGGATATAGTAGTATTCACAAAACATGATTGATGGTTTAAATTTTAATTAGAAAACTATGTTTTTGAAAAAACTAGTTACATTAAAATATTAAATTAAAATATAATGATAGAAGTGAAATTTTTAAACTGGAATAATAAAAATTGAATTTTGATAGTAATAATGAAAAAGGAACTAAGTAATAAAGTACTCACATTGATGAATTGGGAATTTCATTAGAATATTAGTTATAAATGAATGGTATAAGATATTTTCAATTGTGGTTATGAAGGAAATGATGAGAATTATATAATTAACATGCTGAAATCAGAACTAGAAGTCTCTCTTGAAATATAAATCATGTCAATAAAATATTTAAAAGAATTTAATAAGAATTATGACAGTCTGAAAAAGAATTAATTTAATTAAATTTATGAGAATAAACTTCTTCATGGTAAAATTTTATGAAAAATAATGAACTATTAAATAATAAAATAAGTTTATGGCCACTCTAGAGGAAGATCTTAAAAAATAGAATCCCTGATCCCTCAAGGCTGAGATGACATAATGAATATTAATGGATGATTTTTCCATAAATTTTTGGGAAAATGTTGATTCATCACAAGATGAATAGAAAATATTAATTAATTCTCATGAAAAATGTAATCCTATTAAAATTTTTAAAATTTGATTTTTTTAGGATAGTAATGAATGTTTCATTTGAAATATTGTAAAATATTATGTTGAAAACCACTCTCAATGAATATTTTCAGACATGGAGCGATAGAGAATGACCTGAAAAACCATGTTTCCTTGATACTTATGGAAAATAAGGTAGATTATACTTTAATAGAAAATTCTGACATAAAATAATAGTCCCAATAATTTTCTAGAAGATATAAATTTTGGGGTTACTACTATTGTTGTGGAACTTATAGATCTCTCAAATACTGGAAAAATTGTTCTCTTCCTATAACCGTCTGTAATGGCTTGGTATAAATATATAATTAATATTCATATTTGATATTCATGGCATATTAATCAAAATAATATAATAATATCAATTATATTCTTACTTTTCATGAACGTAAAAATGATAACGTCATTCATGTGTACGTGTAAACTATTACCTCTATGAAGGGGTGTTATTCATTTGAATTACTTCCATAACTTGTATAAAATATATAAGTATACATTAATTATTAGTATGATATTAATGATATTATTATTTTTATTTAAATATAAAATAATAATTAATTTAATTTAATAATTATCAATAGAAAATAGAGAAAATTTCTCATGCGTACATATGACCTACCATTTACATGATTATTACATTGTTCATTTTTCATTAAGATAATTAATGATGTAATTAAAATGTATAATTAATGTATAATATTGATTGTAATTTCCTTAATATTATTCTATAGATCAAGAAATTATGACCATGGGGACTATTGACATCAATCCAAGTACATTTTTACCCATATATTGAATAATTACAAAGAATTCGATAAGAAATTAAAAAAATATAAATTTTCATAATAGGGTAATAAGGGAAATAAAAATAATAATAAAAACAAAAACATCATTTTATTTGGGTTAATGAACAATTCTTATAAATCATTAAAATTAATTTACATGTTTCCCAAATGGATTTTATAAATTTATTTATATATAAATGAATTTTTTAGAATTGATCATTTTAATTTATCTCAAATGTTTTTATAAATAGATACTTATATCGAACAATTTTTTAAAATCCACTTTAAAGGTTACTTTTTCAACTAGTTTTAAGAGACTCAAATGAATGTTTTTTAGACAATACACTATGAATTTAATTTATTTATTTAATTTAAATTTGTTTATTTGGTTATTCCTGTATATTTAGAAAATTTTATTTTCAAATAATTTGTTTCCATTTATGACTATATGACTTTTTAAAAATGAAATTTGAATTCTAAGTGGGAATGCTAATTTTCCATTATCCTTGTATTATATGTTATGATTATGTTAGGATTATTAGTAATTCTATATGTATATGACTGGTGTCATGATAAAAAGATGGTGGTTCGCCCAATGATAGCTCTCCAATTCATTAGGTGATGCTATAGGGTTAACTGGATGTGTTTCTCTATGGATTTTTAGGGAATATAACACGATGCTTATTCCAAATGTAACCATTATGGTTACTCCCCATATAGCTATGAAAGCTAAAATGTATGTATGATATGTATTCCACATGATAACTGTATGATTTATTATTTCAGAGACTGTTTTATGAAATATTATTTTATTTTGAGTATTGAAAAATATTTGTTTTATTGGTGAAATGTATGATTCTGGGAAAATGTTTTCATGGTACTTATATATTAATTGACTAACAATGTCTTTCTTTAATTTATATCCCTTACTATGGTTTTTATGATAATTTCAAGTTCTAAAATGTATTTTAAAGGTCTTATGTTTTAGATAGGCAATTAATATGTAATTATGAATTCATTCATGATGTGTCTTGGAAAGAAGTCATGTTTTATTTTAAACACTTTTACTTTTTTGGAAAAAATGGATACTGTGTATAAGTGTCCACATGTAGTGTATGTGTACTCATTGTAAGATATTATCATATTTATATAAAACTGTAAATTGAAATAATCCTAAAATGATTATTTTAGTTTAAGAACACAAGAATAAGTTATGTTTAAGGTTGGTTACTTACTATTGGTATGAGAGAATGGTTAAGTCAACTTTGGATATTAGGATATTTTTTTAAAGTAATGGATTTCATCATAGGTTTGTATGTTCAAGGATGTTACAATGTTTATTGACTTATAAAAAATTGTGAGGATTTATGTTATTAAATTTTATGGTGAGTAATTTTATTTTTGGACATTTGATTTATAATGGAAATCGATATATGTATAAATGATTTATAGGTTATGTATAATTGAGTTTATATGGTTATTTATTGAATTTTAACATGTTATATTTTATTTTATGATTTAATGAATTTATTTTCTATATAATATGTTTCATTTATCAAGATGTATTGAGATAAATGTTTCACATATTTATTATCCCATCTATAAGATTTGATTATTTTTATTATTGAAAAAGAATGTTCAAATAATTTTGACTGCATTCTGAGTACTGAAATAACCATCCGTAAATTTTTTGACATATCTAAAAACTATTCATGTAACACCCCAGGTAAATAAAGAATATTAAATTTTCATATTTATACATATTTTTGAATAAAATATTAATATGACTTTAAAGGGGACGCTATGCTCGATGGTGTACCCAACACGCAACAACAAGTTTCTTGGGAATCTTACGTTGCACCCTAATAATAAAATAGTATAATTTTAAATTCTAGTTAACATGTAGCCGTTGTAATGGCGGTAATGGATAGAAATTACTAAAATATGATTATATATGTTTTTTTTAAATGTTTTTACATTTATCCAATAAAAGATAATGGCTTAAAATACGGAAAGAATTCAATTTTAGGAGTATATGCCCTAGTTTTCACTAAAGGTTCATTTATCACCTTTTGATGTTGAACCATCATTAAATATAGTTTTGTTCACTCTTATACATTCTATTGGACCAAATAAAACTCTTCTTAAGAATCGGGATATCAAAATTTACTTTGTGTAAATTTTTGGTATCTTTCCGATAATGTTCATTTTTTTCTAATGAATAGTGTAAAATGTTGTATTTTTATTCAAAACCTGTTTTTAATCTAATTTATTTATATGATTAGATTATATTTTTAATTGGTTTTAAAGTGAAATTAGAATATATTTTTACCATTAAATCCAATAGTGGTCATTGGAATTAATTTCACTTTGAAATCAGACTTAAACTAGTGTCAATCTTTTGATACTTATTGTTTTAGAAAAACACGCTATTTGCTCTGACAACGGGAATTAATTATTAAATTAATTAATGTGACTTATATGTTTTGAATTTTTTAAAATGGACTTCATTTTTGAATTCGCAATATCAAATATAGCTTAGGGTGAATTTTTGGGATTTTTCTGAAAAACTTCAATTTTTTATGAATAGTGAAACCACTAAGTGGTACTTATAAAAACTGATTTTTCTGTTTAAATGAAATTTTTCCATCTTTGTGTTTTGAATTTCAAAAATCCGACATACATGGTTGTCTTTAATATGTAAAATGTGGTTCAATGGGATAAAAATTTGTTTTTGGTGAATAGTAACTTATTAAGTTTTTAATCGCGATTAGTGGTAATTAGTGCAGTTTAAGGTAAAAATAATGATTTAATAAAATAAGATGAGCATGACACATGTCCTACCCTCATTGGTTGTGTCATGGCCGACCAAGACAAGCCATGGGTCAACATGGGGACCCCATGGAGCCACTTTGGTTGGGAAATGACATAAATAACTTTTTATTTAATGTAAAAGTAAAAATGACACAAACGTAATATGTTTTACGAAAACAATTTTTACATGGAGTTATAAAGATCATATTTTTGATTATAAATATTCATTGGAAAGATAAAAAGATTTCCTACATCATAGTAATTTTTTTATAAATTTTAGACAATAAATAAATTAAATTATTTATGACATCATAATGATGCAGCGATGACATCATTATTTAACGATTAAAATAAAATGGAAAGATAATGTAAAATCCATGAACTACACATGTACAAAACTTATTGGATGGGTGGATTTCGAACCCTTAACACCTTATCCACGAATTATATCAATGTGGGATCTTTTGAAACCGAAACACATTTTCAAATAAAGTAATATTTCTTACTTTCCAAAAAGTGCCCTCCCCTCTTCTTATAAAAGGCCCCCACCTCTACCTCATTTCACACACTCCTCAAGCCTTTGTCTCGGCCAACCCCTGCCCATTTACTCTCTCCACATCCATATCCTCATCCTAGAGGATTCCCTTTGGGCAGAATCCTTTCAAAGGAAGCCTTTAGGCTCAAATCAAAAGTCGTTACACTTTTAAAGGTAATTCATTCTCTCATGTTTATTTGTTTTATTTTGCTTCTCCAACCCCCTAAACTCATTTTATTTACTTCTTTTGTAACAACACCAGTATATTAAATATACTAGGATGTTGTTATAAGATTTATTTGAGCTACACTCTCACACAACTACATCAAATGGTTAAAGAACATACGGTTTCCGTGGATGGCGAAATTCTGCCTCCCGAAACGATGATTGTTCAATACTCATTTAACACCTTCAAAGGTGGCCATTATGATGTCACTATTTTTATATATGATATATAATATGTTTATGTTTTACTTATTCTTCTGTATTTTTCATTTCTGTCTTACCTTTATGGCTTCCATTATGGGTATACGTGATATCTTCATTTTAGGAAGTGCGGACTACCGCCCCCTCAAAGTGATTTGATTCGTTAAATACCATATGTGGGACGTATAAAGGATGGAACTATGGTATTATATATGATATTATACTGGAATTATAATATATCTTTATATCATTATTATTCTATTATATAAAATACGAAATAGAAATGAAAGTAGCGTTCATGCGTATGTACGGCTTACCGTCTCCATGAACGATGCATTTCATTTCTTACCTCTAAATGATTATGTAATGTCATAAATGCATGAATGTACTGGATATATATGACATATATGATATCTACATCATGAATACAATTCTGGATATAATAAACATTTGGCCACACGAACAACATGTAATTGTAAGAAGTCCACTGTCGACTTAAGAACCAAATATCGGCAAAACAAATATTATTAACTTAAATGATTACATAATGTTTATGACATGGTAATAAGTGATATAAAAGGAATAATAAACTTGAAAAAGGTTCTTAAGGAAGTAGAAATTAACTCAAGTTTATTATTCTGGAGATTAAAGAACGATCGAGTCAAGTCGGACCCGAGGTAAGGGATCCTACAACTCTCTTTCTTTTTAAGTACACTCTTTTATGTCATTTCTTTTAAGCTCATCTTTCTTATGATTGGGATATTCTTTTATATTAATCCTACATTAATTTTTATGTTCATGTGATGAGAGACCCTATTCTCTCTCATCAATCCATTTTGGATGTTTTGAGTGGCGCCGTTAGGCTGCCGAATTTTCGTAAGAGATCTAACCTCTCTCTTTCTTTTTAAGTACTCTCCTTTATGTCACTTCTTTTAGGCTCGTCTTTGTAATGTTGGGGGATGTTATATTATATTACTCTTGCTGGAAATTTTATTGTAATGTGATGAGATACCCTATTTTATCTCATCAATCCATATTCAGATGTTTTATATGGCGATGTTAGGCTGCCGAGTTTTCGTAAGGGATTTTTCATCTCACTTTTATTCCCGTGAGATTTATGCTACATTTGCCACAAATTCCATTGAGTGGTGTATGTACTGAACATTATTCTACTCTTTGTGTAATATACTTTCGTTTATGAGTATTTACATCAATGATCTATTGTCCTTCTTTCATGGGGTGTATGTTTTGAAAGATACCCAAGTCGGTAAGGGAACCTTTCACCCTCCTCTTTTTTTAAAAGACTTCTTTTGATGGGTCTTTTAATTTACACATTGTTATGTTGGTATATGTTCTCATATATCCTTATTGATGTAAATTTTATGTCCAAGTGATGAGATACACTTTTAATCTCTCATCAACTCATTTTGATGTGATGCCGTTAGGCTGTCAAGGGAACTTTTTAACCCAATTTTGATTTCTTTGGGTTCAACATGTAGTCATTGAATATGTCATCCATTGAATATGTGTGAATGACCTTTTATTGTTTTACACTTAATACCCACTTATATTGGGTGTATTTATATTTTTCACACATATTTTTGAGATTGATTTGTCCTTAATTTAAGGATACCTTCTTTATAAGGGATTTCATCACATTTGACATTTCTATTGAGGGTTCATTGTTGTTATGCACCAATTCACTCTTATATGGTGTATATACTGTCCTTTGGAGTATTATATCATGAATCCATTTATTCTCATGATATTATAGAGTTCTGACTAAATTTTATTCCTCAATTATTGTATTCAAGTGTCTCTAATTTTGGTAAAACCCCTTTAACCAAAATATCGTTTTAAATGTTTTAATTATTTGTTCTTATTAATATCCATGTGTTCAAAATGGTTTTAAGGATTTATTTATATGGATATTAATGGTTTAAAATTTTAAGATTCAAGGTGGTATGGGACACTTTGATTCAAAAATCTCTTTATTAAATGTTTTAAATGGTTTTGGAAATGTTTTCTTTTTGAATGGATTCATTTTTTTTAATATACTAAAATGTTATATTGTGATTGAAATGTGGAAATGTTATGTTTCCTTTATGCATGTTTTATGTGATACATTTATGTTATGGTTCTTGGGCATTGTTATGAAAACGGGTGGTTCCATGATAAACTAAGGGCGGGTGAGCCCGATATAGCTCTCCAATGCATTGGGTAACGCGAAGGAGTGAAACGTTAAGGTTTATCTGAAGAGACTTAGGGAATATCCTGTGATGGGTATTCCAAACGTAACCAAGAGGGTTAATCCCTACGTAAGAATGTTATGAATGCCTCAAGTTACCTTTATGTCTTTTGATTTCTATGATTTATTCATGGTTTGATGAGGTATGTTAAAGTGCCTTTGTTTTATGGGTATATTATGATTTCATTCTTATGTATATATGAACTCATGTTTCCTTTCCATATTTTTATAACTCTTACTGATATTTTTATGCTCATCCCAAGTTTTTGAAATGTTTTTTACAGGTCAAGGGAAAGGTACATGATGTGATGATAGTGTCAAGGATGTGTCAAGAAAGAATCTGTGTTATATTCCCGTTGATGGGAAGAATGAATACTATCTTTTATGTAACCACTTTGTTTAAATGTGGAATGTAATGCAAGTTTCATGATCTAATTCTCTAAAACTCTAAACCTGAAAAGATCCTCAATGTGTAATCTTGTAATAACTCAAGATTAAGTAAGGATTAAGGCTGGGGCCTTATAGTTGGTATCAAAGGTCGGTTTAGATAACTTTAGAGGTTAGGGTATTCTATAAGCATAAGTGACATTACCATAATGGTTAGGATTTCAGAAAGAGTACTAGTTTTAGATAAAGTAAACGAGTAAGTGTATCTTAGTGTTTACCTTCCTCATTAGTACATGATGGTTTTGTTGATATACTCACACTAACATTTCTGTTTTTAGTGAATGTATGGATCTAGCAGGCACCAAAGAGACAACAGGTTTGAAGGAAACTGTGGTGGTTCTCTGATTAAGAGACTAGATAAAATGGATGAATCAATGAGGAAACTCATGGTTGTTCTAAACCAAATATCAAGGAGTCATGATCAATCACTTCAACCTTAGTGAGTTCTCTAATACATCATGTACGAGATGGCCAACTCGATGTGGAAATTCAGGTAATAATTATTAAGGTAACCATTAGTGTTTATATGATCCTTACTTTTGAGGTAATTATGGGTTATTATATGATATGATGGAAAATGAAGGGCATGAGATAAACTTGAGGTTAAAATATGTTATGATTATTCTTGAAGATTTTATCTCATTTTGGGGAATGTTTTAAGAATTATATAGTTTTTGGAAAAAGTACAACACGCAGAAGGTGTGACAACCCGTCGCGTCGGACAATGCTGCGGGAATCGAACCCACAACCATAGTGCGACTGGTATTTATCGTCTACCACTGGACTACGTGAAGTCCCTAGTTATTTTGACTGATTCTTTATAGTTATATGATTTTATGAATTAAGAGTAAGTTGATTTTGGGTTATTTATGAAAATTATTAACCTATCATGGAGGATATGTGATTAGGTTAATTACTTTTCAGTATGAGACTTTAGGAGCAACTGATGTTGTTTGGAGATAAATGTTACGATTTAACGTGGAAGACTATGTGACTAAATCCTTCAAATATTTGGGTTCCAATTTTAGTTTGGTTTACATTGAAGAATTTTATGGACAAATTGATTATAGAATGGTCCTCGTTGAACTTTGGGTTTTGTTGGACAAATTTTTGAGGTTAAGAATAGATTTTCTTTTTATAAAGGGTTATCCTTTTCTGGATTATCTGATATTGTAATAACCATTTTGGTTTTGGTTTTGGTTAGAGTCTAAAGACATGGGAAGTATATAGTTATCTTTTGTGGATTAGGTGATTCTCTAAAAGTTGATTATAGTACTATTAATGCGAACAAGTCTTCCTAAATACTCGTCTTTTGGAGAAAATATGTGTTTGTGTAAGGAAAGTTGAAAGTCAACATGATAAGTGATTATGCTCCCTTATGAATAAATTCCTCAGTATTAAGTAAATTAAAACAAAAATGTTGTCTATTAACTTTTCCTACTGGGGAACCCACCACCGTTTAACCCATCACAAGTTTGTGATTTTCTTATTGTTAACTTTCTCCTAAACATGTTTTCTATCACTCTCCATCAGAACATGACCCTATGTTTTCTCCTCCATGTCCATGTTTTCCTACATGGGGTCCTAGTATGGGTTAACTCGGGTGACCTCTATATTTATCTTTCTTTATTTTTTAGTGATTGTTTTACCGACTCTTGTTCCGATTTGGGACTTTCAAGGATGTTTCCAAGCTCAATTTTAAAAATTGCGAGGACGCAATTCCCAAAAAGGGGAGAAGGATGTAACACCCCAGGTAAATAAAGAATATGACATTTTCATATTTATCCATATTTTTTAATTAAATATTAATATGACTTTAAAGGGGACGCTATGCTTGATGGCGTACCCAACACGCAACAACGAGTTTCTTGGGAATCTTACTTTGCACTCTAATAATAAAATAATATTATTTTAAATGGTAGTTTACATGTAGCCGTTGTAATGGTGGGAATGGATAGAAATAACTAAAATATGATTATATATGTTTTTTTTAAATGTTTTTACATTTATCAAATAAAATATAATGGCTTAAAATACGGAAAGAATTCAATTTTAGGCGTATATGCCCTAGTTTTCCCTAAAGGTTCACTTATAACCTTTTGATGTTGAACCATCATTAAATATAGTTTTGTTCACTCTTATACATTCTATTGGACCAAATAAAAATCTTCTTAATAATCGGGACATCAAAATTTACTTTGTGTAAATTTTTGGTATCTTTCCGATAATGTTCATTTTTTTCTAATGAATAGTGTAAAATGTTGTATTTTTATTCAAAACCTCTTTTTAATATAATTTATTTATATGATTATATTATCTTTTGAATTGGTTTTAAAGTGAAATTAGAATATATTTTTACCATTAAATCCAATAGTGGTCGTTGGAATTAATTTCACTTTGAAATCAGACTTAAACTAGTGTCAATTTTTTGATACTTATTGTTTTATAAAAACACGCTATTTGCTCTGACAACAGGAATTAATTATTAAATTAATTAATGTGACTTATATGTTTTGAATTTTTTAAAATGGACTTCATTTTTGAATTCGGAATATCAAATATAGCTTAGGGTGAATTTTTGGGATTTTTCTGAAAAACATCAATTTTTGATGAATAGTGAAACCACTAAGTGGTACTTATAAAAACTGATTTTTCTGTTTAAATGAAATTTTGCCATCTTTGTGTTTTGAATTTCAAAAATCCGACATAAATGGTTGTCATTAAGAAGTAAAATGTGGTTCAATGGGATAAAAATAATTTTTTGGTGAATAGTAACTTATTAAGTTTTTAATCGCGATTAGTGGTAATTAGTGTAGTTTATGGTAAAAATAATGCTTTAATAAAATAAGATGAGCTTGACACATGTCCTACCCTCATTGGGTGTGTCATGGCCGACCCAGACAAGCCATGGGTCAACTTGGGGACCCCATGGAGCCACTTTGGTTGGGAAATGACATAAATAACTTTTTATTTAATGTAAATGTAAAAATGACACAAACATAATATGTTTTACGAAAACAATTTTTACATGGGGTTATAAAGATCAGATTTTTGATTAAAAATAGTCATTGGAAATATAAAAAGATTCCCTACATCATAGTATTTTTTTTATAATTTTTAGACACTAAATAAATTAAATTATTTATGACATCATAATGATGCAGCGATGACATCATTATTTAACGATTAAAATAAAATGGAACGATAATGTAAAATCCATGAACTACACATGTCAAAAACTTATTTTATGGGTGGATTTCGAACCCTTAACACCTTATCCAAGAATTATATCAATGTGGGACCTTTTGAAACCGAAACACATTTTCAAATAAAGTAATATTTCTTACTTTCCAAAAAGTGCCCTCCTCTCCTCTTATAAAAGGCCCCCAACTCTACCTCATTTCACACACTCCTCAAGCCTTTGTATCGGCCAACCCCTGCCCATTTACTCTCTCCACATCCCTCTCCCCATCTTAGAGGATTCCCTTTGGGCATAATCCTTTCAAAGGAAGCCTTTAGGCTCAAATCAAAAGGAGTTACACTTTTAAAGGTAATTCATTCTCTCATGTTTATTTGTTTTATTTTGCTTCTCCAACCCCCTAAACTCATTTTATTTACTTATTTTGTAACAGCAACAGTATCTTAAATATACTAGGATGTTGTTATAAGATTTATTCGAGCTACACTCTCACACAACTACATCAAATGGTTAAAGAACATACAGTTTCCGTGGATGGCGAAATTCTGCCTCCCGAAACGATGATTGTTCAATACTCATTTAACACCTTCAAAGGTGGCCATTATGATGTCACTATTTTTATATATGATATATAATATGTTTATGTTTTACTTATTCTTCTGTATTTTTCATTTGTGTCTTACCTTTATGGCTTCCATTATGGGTATACGCGATATCTTCATTTTAGGAAGTGCGGACTACCGCCCCCTCAAAGTGATTTGATTCGTTAAATACCATATGTGGGACGTATAAAGGATGGAACTATGATATTATATATGATATTATACTGGAATTATAATATACATTTATATCATTATTATTCCATTCTATAAAATACGAAATAGAAATGAAAGTAGCGTTCATGCGTACGTACGGCTTACCGTCTCCATGGACGGTGCATTTCATTTCTTACATCTAAATGATTATGTAATGTTATAAATGCATGCATGTACTGGATATATATGACATATATGATATCTACATCATGATTACAATTCTGGATATAATAATCATTTGGCCACACGAACAACATGTAATTGTAAGAAGTCCACTTTCGACTTAAGAACCAAATATCGGCAAAACAAATATTATTAACTTAAATGATTACATAATGTTTATGACATGGTAATAAGTGATATAAAAGGAATAAAAAACATGAAAAAGGTTCTTAAGGAAGTATAAATTAACTCAAGTTTATTATTCAGGAGATTAATGAACGATCGAGTCAAGTCGGACCCGAGGTAAGGGATCCTACAACTCTCTTTCTTTTTAAGTACACTCTTTTATGTCATTTCTTTTAAGCTCATCTTTCTTATGATTGGGATATTATTTTATATTAATCCTACTGTAATTTTTATTTTCATGTGATGAGAGACCCTATTCTCTCTCATCAATCCATTTTGGAAGTTTTGAGTGGCGCCGTTAGGCTACCGAATTTTCGTAAGAGATCTAACCTATCTCTTTCTTTTTAAGTACTCTCCTTTATGTCACTTCTTTTAGGCTCCTCTTTGTAATGTTGGGAATGTTATATTATATTATTCTTGCTGGAAATTTTATTTTAATGTGATGAGATACCCTATTTGATCTCATCAATCCATATTCGGATGTTTTATGTGGCGTCGTTAGGCTGCCGAGTTTTCGTAAGGGATTTTTCATCTCACTTTTATTCCCGTGAGATTGATGCTACATTTGCCACAAATTCCATTGAGTGGTGTATGTACTGAACATTATTCTACTCTTTGTGTAATATAATTTCATTTATTAGTATTTACATCAATGATCTATTGTCCTTCTTTCATGGGGTGTATGTTTTGAAAGATACCCAAGTCGGTAAGGGAACCTTTCACCCTCCTCTTTTTTTAAAAGACTTCTTTTGATGGGTCTTTTAATTTACATATTGTTATGTTGGGATATGTTCTCATATATCCTTATTGATATAAATTTTATGTCCATGTGATGAGATACAATTTTTATCTCTCATCAACTCATTTTGATGTGATGCTGTTAGGCTGTCAAGGGAACTTTTTAACCCAATTTCGATTTCTTTGGGTTCAACATGTAGTCATTGAATATGTCATCCATTGAATATGTGTGAATGACCTTTTATTGTTTTACACTTAATATCCACTTATATTGGGTGTATTTATATTTGTCACAAATATTTTTGAGATTGATTTGTCCTTAATTTAAGGATACCTTCTTTATAAGGGATTGCATCACATTTGACATTTCTATTGAGGGTTCATTGTTGTTATGCAACAATTCCCTCTTATATGGTGTATATACTGTCCTTTGGAGTATTATATCATGAATCCATTTATTCTCATGATATTATAGAGTTCTAACTAAATTTTATTCCTCAATTATTGTATTCAAGTGTCTCTAATTTTGGTAAAACCCCTTTAACCAAGATATCGTTTTAAATGTTTTAATTATTTGTTCTTATTAATATCCATGTGTTAAAAATGGTTTTAAGGATTTATTTATATGGATATTAATGGGTTAAAATATTAAGATTCAAGGTTGTATGGGACACTTTGATTCAAAATTATCTTTATTAAATGTTTTAAATGTTTTTGGAAATGTTTTATTTTTGAATGGATTCATTATTTTTAATATACTAAAATGTTATATTGTGATTGAAATGTGGAAATGTTATGTTTCCTTTATGCATGTTTTATTTAATACATTTATGTTATGGTTCTTGGGAATTGTTATGAAAACGGGTGGTTCCATGATAAACTAAGGGCAGGTGAGCCCGATATAGCTCTCCAATGCATTGGGTAACGCGAAGGAGTGAAACGTTAAGGTTTCTCCGAAGAGATTTAGGGAATATACTGTGATGGGTATTCCAAACGTAACCAAGAGGGTTACTCCCTACGTAAGAATGTTATGAATGCCTCAAGTTACCTTTATGTCTTATGATTTCTATGATTTAGTCATGGTTTGATGAGGTATGTTAAAGTGCCTTTGTTTTATGGGTATAGTATGATTTCATTCTTATGTATATATGAACTCATGTTTCCTTTCCATATTTTTATAACTCTTACTGAGCTTTTTATGCTCATCCCAAGTTTTTGAAATGTTTTTCACAGGTCAAGGGAAAGGTACATGATGTGATGATAGTGTCAAGGATGTGTCAAGAAAGAATCCGTGTTATATTCCCGTTGATGGGAAGAATGAATACTGTCCTTTATGTAACCACTTTGTTTAAATGTGGAATGTAATGCAAGTTTCATGATCTAATTCTCTAAAACTCTAAACCTGAAAAGATCCTCAATGTGTAATCTTGTAATAACTCAAGATTAAGTAAGGTTTAAGGATGAGGCCTTATAATTCATTTCTCCAAAAAAATTATGTGTCATGGTATCGTTTTCATTTTAATTTCAAATCCCAAATTTACAAAATCTCTTTTAAAGTTAAACTCCATAATGTAAATGATTAGATAGATTTTTGAGTTTCAGCATCCTATCAAATGAAAAATAGTGATATCAATGAATTGTTGATGTCTATATTTATGTAATTTTTTAGTTTCATTTTTTCTAAGTATGAAATCTTCCTGGGTTGATAATGATGAATTATAAGGATATAATTCACATAATTGATTGTATGGATAATTTATAGAGTAATATGATGATAAATCATGGTTAATGGTAATAGAAGGACGTTCAAAGAAGTATGAGTTATATGTTGAGTAATAAAAAATTTCATATAGTGGTTTTTTCATAAAACTCGTAAGTATTATTGAATATTAGGTTTGGTTTATAATAAAATGAATACAAATATTATATGGAATCGATTACCTTTTCAATTTATATAAATTTTATAATTTTTGGGAGAAATTTATAGGCTTTTGATAATGTTTTAGTAATAAATAACCCTTAATATTATTATTGGATGAAAATATTATTCGAGAATAATTTTCATAACTTTTGGTGGAAATGTGCTTAATATAATTTATAGCCACTATAGATTATATGATCTATATTTTTAGGTAATTATGTGTTGTTGTAATTTTAGAGCATACATTTTATTATAAAATGATTTTGTGATTTAGTTATTAATGTTATTTTAGATGAATATCTTTTTTGGGAACTTTATATGATCAAGGTAAATTGAATATATGGATGTTAATTTAAGGAATAAATTTTATATTATATTATGGAAGAATATTTTAATTAATTGTGAAATTATTTTGAAAATAGTAATTTATGAAAATATTTTTCATTAAATGGAGATTATTTTATTTATGAAATTACATTTGTGTCTTATAAATTAAGAGTAATTCATTTCATTTATAGATAAATGTTAAAAATTATCTTGGAAGAAAATGTCATCAAATAATTCTAAATTTTAGGACACAATCTACGTTTTTTTATTTTGCATACATTTATGGATAGATATTTCTAGAATGGTCAATGTAGGTCATTGAGTATTTCAATTATTTTTTGAGATTAAATCGATAATTTCTAATATAGAGGATTATTATTTTTGTGGAATTATATTACATTATTAAAACCATTTCGGATTTGATTAATGTTTTACAACATGAGAAATAGATAGGTAATATTTTGTGGATTGTGTTATTTTCTAGATTTTGAATCTAGTGTTAAAATTTCTTCTAAAATAGAAATTTTTTGGAGAAATAAAGATGATTTTTTGATAGAAATTGAATAATGGATGAAGATATACTTCTAGAGTAGGTATTTATATTTATGTTCTTTTTCAAATAATTAAATGAATTCCAAACCTTTAAGAAAAGGTTCCTCATATAAAAATGTTATTTGTTTAAATTTTATACTATGTAATCTATGACATTTTAACCAATGAAACATTATGGTTTTGTTATTATCAACACTTTTCTGATCATGTTTCCTATTACTATCTATTATAACATGATAGTAAGTCTTTCTTCAATATCCATTTTTTCCTACATGAAACCCAATTATGTGATATCTGAGGTATCATTTGTACATCCATTTAGTTTATTTAATGAGGAAATTTTATTAATCAATTTTCTGATGTAGGATTATAGTATAAGTATTTTTGTATTTCATACCATATTTTATAAACTCAAATTCATATTTGAAGGATTAAATTTCCAAATGGGGTGACAATGTAACATCTGTCATTTAAAAAAACTACATTTGATAGAATATATAATATTTCACATTGAGCTTGAACGAACAACTAAATAATATTATTAAATATGTTAGTTTCACCAATCCCTTAGAATGGATTTAGTTTAACGTTATAAATAAACTATGAATCTATGTTTCGTATATGTTTATATAATAATTAATTGGTTAAAAATGTAATTATAAACTAAATTTAAAACCAATTGAATTTAAAAGATTTGTTTTTATGGAAAACTATTAAAATGTGAATAATTGTGTTTGTAAAATTATAAAATAAATCTTATTAAATTATATAAATAAAATAAAAATTCAATCTAAATTTTAAAATCATATATTTTTATCAAATTAATATATAATAAAAATAAAATTTTATAGATAAAATAAGTATTTCTTCGAAAAAATAGGTTGTTTTAACGCCTTTTGACGAAAAACCAATTTTAAATATTGTTTTTTTTCACATTTTTATCTTATATTTGAAAAAAACCTTATAATTTGGATATGGGATATCAAAATTTACTTTTGTTAATTTTTTTTATTTTTTTTATAATTTTATGTTTTTTAAAAAATAGTGAAAAATAATGTATTTTAGAACAAAAAATCTATTTCGACTAATTAATTTAAATTGATAGATTATCCATTTAATTTTTTATAAACTCAAATTAGATTATTTTCTATCATTTGATATACTTTATGGAATTTTAATATTTTTTTATTGAAATTAGATATATACACTTTTTGAAATTTTGACCATCTCTTTTACCAGCTTTTTAGGCACCTATGAGGGTTAGAATTAAATTTAATTTTACTTCTTTTGTGATTTGGATTTTGAAAAAAAAAACACAAAAGGTTGTAATCTGTATTAAAATGGTTGTCTAATTTGATCAAAATAATTTTTTTGAATAGAAATTATTTTATTTTATTTACAATGGTTAAGGATAAATCAGGTAATTAAAGGTAAATATAATATTATAATATTATAAAAATATTTTAAAACATGACCAAATTTTATTGGATAATTTAGTTTCTAACAAAATTATCGTCCTGATAAAATTAAATCTTTTTTAATCCACTTGGGTATGAATATGAAACTTATTATTATTTATTTAAATATAACGTACAAAAGTCATACTCATACGTTAAATAATTACATAATATTTAAAATAGAGATATGTAAAATAAAAAATAGAATATAAATAGTAATTTGAGAGATAAAATTATTATCTAAATCATGATAATTTATTTATAAATTTTTGAGATTAAATTATTAAATTAAATTGTGACACGGTTATGATGCGAGAATAGATTAATTATAAAAAGAATCAAAAAATTTATTAATAATTTTAAAATAAATATAATATGAAATATTAGATGTCATAAAAAGTTTCTATTGGGTAAATTGACATGTGATATATGACTTAAAATAGTTATATAGGTATAATAAAGTTTTTTTGGTTTTTGAAAAAAGTCAGGTAATAAATAGTGTCTAAATAGACATAATTCATATTTAAAAATATATAATATTTTATAAAATATTATGATATTTATAATAATAAAATATTGTTCCAAATATTTTAGTTATGTCTAAAATATTCATTAATGACTCTTCATTGTCGTTTTTCATGTTTTGGTTATTATTGTTACTCTCAACCTATAAATTACTTGGTAAAATGAAAAGTGTTAAAATGTGTTACCAAAAAAATTAAGGATTAATAATAAATTAAAAGAAATGTATAATTTTAATTAGATTATTATAATTATACCCTTGTTAGTTATATCAATAATATAAATAAAATGTAGCCACTTTTTAATAAAAAATGTTTTTATATATATTTAATAATTTTTATAATTCCATGAGTGCCGCTCTCATCTCCTATAAAAAGACACACATTCCTCAATATCACACACACTTAAATATACATTTTGTGTGGCCAAAATATTCTTAAAAACATAATATAACTCCTACCCCCATTCTTTAAGCCTTAGTTTAGACAGAACCCACTCAATAGAGCTGTAAACAAGTTATGAAATGTGATCATCCAAAGAAAATGTAATTTTTTTATTTACGTTTATCAATTTTGTTTCATCTTCAAATTAAATAATATATTATCTAATCGTGATGATATACAATATAGAGTATCCACAATATTATTATATGTTATTAACTTAATTTAATCATATAAATCAATATCTCCTTCCATCTAATGGTAATGAATTATTCGTTCGTGCATACATGTGAACTATCACCTCCACGAATCAATATTTGCCATTATCCATAAATGTCTTTAATAAATGGTTATAGTGATGGAATTAATGATAATATGTTTTATTAATGACATAATAATCCTTATTATACAGTAATATATCAATTATGGTCTTACTTTCTAGGAACACAAAAAAGATAACGTAATTTGTGGCTATATGTGAATTATCACATCCAAAAAGGGGCGTGGTTTGTGTTTATTCACTACAAAACATGTATTATATATATATAAATATTTAAATTATTAATACTAAATTAATGATTTCATGATAATTTTTAAAGTTAAAATAATAGTTAAGTACATTTTATAATTATCACTGAAAAATGGAAATCATTACTCATGAATACGTACGGCATACCGTCACTATGATTATAAAACTATTATTTTTTTCATTACCATAATTAATGGTCTGATATAAAATTATAATTTAAGTATAAAATTGATAATTATGTCATTAATATGTTTCTATATATGAATTTATTATGACCTTATTGACAATTAACATCAATCCAAGTTCATTTTCCACTTTTGTACCAAATAACGTCAAAATTTCCAATAAGAACTCAATAATATATAATTTTTATAACAGTGTAATTACTAATATTAAAGGAATAATAAAAATTAAATACATTATAAATTGAGTATAAATTAACCTATTTTTATTATTATTGAAGATGGAAAATGTATGAGATGATTCAAAGTCATGGTAGGAGACTCTTTAACTAAAACATTGCTTTATGTGTTTTATTGATTTATTACAATAAATATTTTTCATTAATGTACATGTTTTAAAAAAGTTTTCTGTTAAATTATTTATATATATTTGGATGTTTTGAAGTGGGAACTATTTAATTTATCAAAAATGTTTTCATAAATGGATCCTTTTATAGGTCATTCATTTAAAAACATCATTAAAAGCTACTCTTTTACCAATTTTTACAAATCACAAAATGAGTTTTTTTAAACATATACAACCTAAATTGAATTTATCATTTTCATGTAATTATTATTTTGTGGGGATTCATTTCTATTTTATTAATATTATTTAAAAAAATCATTTTTGAGTGCTCGGATTTGTAAAAATTAAATGTTTTTTTAAATTGAAATTTTATATTTTCCCTTTATGCTCGTTATATGTGTTATGTTTATGTTATGGTTCTTGGTAATGTCTTATGTATATTTTATGTTCTATGATAAACCTATGTATTTTGAAACCATTATATATCTCCATTTAATTTGGTAATATCATGGGGTTAACTATTGGGGTTTCTCCTTAGAGATATAGGGAATATAATATGATGGGTATCCCATGTGTAACCATTAAGGTTACTCACTCTGTACCTATGAAATATATAATGTAAACATTTTATGGATTCCACAAGTTTCACTTATGAATTATGATTTATAAGCTATTTTTCGAGATATTATGATTTCATGAGGTATGTTATGGAGCTTATGTTTTATGGTTGAGAAGCAGTGTTTTTTTAAAATATTTTCATGAGTTTGTAATATTCACAAACTAAAAGTTTCCTAACATAATTTATATCCCTATATGGTATTTTTATTATTCTATAATTATGTAATAAAAATTCATATGTATTATGATTGGTATGGAAAATGAATAATTGATGATAAAAAAATTGGGGATGTGTCTCAAAAAGAAGTCATGTTTTTAAAAAGTGTTTCCATTTTTGGAAAAAATAGATATTGAGTATAACTTTCCACATGTAATGTACGGGTATACATTTTAATATTTTGTCCCATTTCCTAGAAACAATAAATTTAAATGATATCTTCTTTAAATTATAGTTCAAAAAATCTATAATAATATATGTTAGAGGCTATGTCATCATATACAATATGATTTTTCATCAAAACACTTTTTTTAACTATTGACCAACAAATGATTTATTATTAAAATTCCAAAAAGTGTACCTCAGATACCTTAAAAATTATAAATTTAAAACATAATATCTGTATATCATATCCAAATTAGAAATTTCATAAATCTATTTATTTAATATAAATTAAAAAAAATCAACTTTTATTGAAGAAAATAAATTTCCTATCTTTAATTTTTTTTATTCTTTTTATATAATAATTTCTATGTAATTTTATATTTAAATATATTTTTATAAATATAAATATTTTATATTAAAAGATAATTTTTATTGTTATAATATTACTATATTGACGATAAATAAAATACACTGCTTTTTAAAATAGATCATTCAAATATTATCTAATTTCAAATTATAACTCAATGAAAAATAATAATATGTAATTATTTAAAATGATTGTTATATTTTATTTCAATAATGATTATATTTATAAAGTATTTTTGTTATGTTTTTGTTTATTTTATTACGTTGTTGCATTAGTTTAGTGTTATGTGTGAAACAAAATATAGAAGATAGTGTATATTTAAATGGGACAAATTTTTATGTCGTTAAATTATGACACCCTTAAATAGATTACATACTCACAATTTTATGTACTACTCTTGATGAAACTAGCTGATGAGATTCTTATAATACTCATAATTTCAGATATTACTTCAAATATTTTATATACCATTATATATTTGTATATTTCATGTTATAAATATTTCCTCAAACTACATTAATCATTGATATAGTCATTTTCCCCCATCTATATATTCTGGACTATTATATTATCCAATACATTGATTTTCAAAACCTTCTGAAAATATAGATCATAATTAAAAAAATTTCAAAATTCACCCAAAATTTCTTTGTTACTTATTTTATTATATGAATTATAAATTACAAGTTTATCAATACTTTGTTTCTCTATTTTCTTAAAATAAATCATTATTTTTATATAAAGAATTATCCAAACCTCGTTCATTTGTTCTTAAAAAGATACCTCAAAATTATTAACATGGCATAAAGACAGTTATTAAGGATTTTAATATCATTTAATTTTTTTTTCAGAACTGTTAAATATAAATTGTTGACAGAAATTATTTATTATTTCATATAATCCCCATAACATATTAAATATACTAATGTATCATCAATAAATATCAATTATTAATAAAGATAGTGAATATTGTCGATAACTAATTTTTATTAAGATATAACCCTCACTCCCTCGTGCATGAGTACAAATCTCAAATATTACATTATAATAGTAATATATTAATATTATAAAACATTTTTGTGTTCTCGTTTGTTTGGTTATAAAACATCATGCTTTCTAGAAACATACCATTTTCAGGTTCATTATCAAGATCCCATTTCAACGAAATACTCAATCCAAGATGATTATTGTAATATCATAAATATTGATATTATATCATTAATCTTATGATGTATTTCCTAATGATTCATTTTCATCAAAAATATGATACATTTGGTTAAATATTTTAGTCTCCTTATTCAGTCCTTGGTTAACCAAGTCAAATAACATACATGTTCATTCAACCTTAACAGTTCACATCATACCCAAATCATTTATTGTGATTCATTAAGAAAAATGTAAATTAAGTGTATTATATCCCCATATAGTGTAAAATCAAGAGATTAGTTAGGATACATTATCATATAGAAGGTCATTGTAGATATAACACCCAATCCTCTATTTTATGGGTTATTACCCCTAGGTATTTATTTTCTAAATCTTCCATCCACTTTTAATATATAGATGATAATGTAATTTATAGAAGAAACACACAATATCTTCATTTTAAAAATATAGGAGGTTATGATACACTTATACACACCCCCTAATATTATCCTTGGGTTTACACTAATTTCCAATTATTCAAATCCATAAAATAGTAAATAATACATTAATAAACCTAAAGGGTCATACATATCAATAAATTATGATCAAATTTAATGTATCAAACTGTAAATTAACCCCAACTAACATTCAATGCTATAATTTTATATAAAACATCACGTGATACAATCTATGTATCATATAACCCATACTCCCAGATCCTATGTAAAAAAAATTATTTACCCACTTTGAATAATAAACGACCGTAATTAAAATATCAATTCCACATTATGAAACTTTTACATTATAGGGGTATTTTTAGGTTTATTTATTTTTAGAATTATGTATATAGTTTTAAATGTATAAAACATTTTGTTTTTGTTAAAAATTAAAATTTTCTTGAATTTAAGAACCTACATATTCTGAAAAAAAAACATTAAAAAACAAAAATATTATTAACATAAGATATTATTTAATAAATTATATAAATTTCATATCATAATAAACTGGGGAAAGATGATATAGAGGTTGTAAAAAAATATCATTATGGGTAAACATAACAGATAATAATATAATGTAATAAGTGATAATTATATGAGAATATTGGTATATTAATGATGTATAAAACATTTGAACCAACTAAATCTAATATCATAATTTGTTGAGTATTGGATTAAGGAATGGAAGAATATAATAAATGGATTAAATGAGTATTATAAAATTAGTCAGTATAAATGATCCAGCAATATATATTATAGTCACAATAATAAAAATTCTATTGTGGAATAAACACAAGCATAGGTAAACATAACATTACAGATCAGGCTGGAACACATGATTCATAAAACCTAAAAGATCATGCTATAACTCATGATTCCCCAATAATACTCGATAAGGAATTAATACCATATTTCTATATTATATCAATCATTTCATACTTAATTCCCATAATGATTTTATGAGACAAAAATCGTTAGCTAGTTCCTTGACGGGAAATATCAGTCCCCAACCGTCAGCATCCATATATTTGAGTTCCGCTTGAAATTAATCATTATCCATATTATAAATTACCCATATAGTGGAATACATTTTACATTTAATGTATAATACATAAAATATCAAAATATAATGGGTTTCCTAATCTTTTAAAAAGAAAACGAAAAATGAATTTGTCCTTAATTATAACATGATAAACCCATAGAAAATAAATAGTTGTCTAAAGATATTGAGAAACCTTATTCGAATATGATTTTCAATAATGACTGTGATCAATAGGGTATACAAACATTCTTGATTAAAAAATTATATTCTATATTCATTAATTTTCCTTCCTAAATCAATTATTTAATTCTAGTTGAACATCATTTAATAATTGAAATGAAATATAAGGTATTCATAATGAAAAGATAATGATGTTAAGATCACAATAATAATAGAGGTTGATTTGGAAATGAAAATATAAATTATAGATCATACCACTAATAACAAACATTAGATAAGAATTCCTCAAAATAAAAGTAGTATGGTAAAATATAATAAATTTCATTAATTAAAAATAATATATTCCATAAGAGAAGAATTATAATAAATATAACTATTTATATTTATAGAAAAAATCACTCAGGAAGTAAGAAATTTCCTAGAAATTTTAAAAAAATGAAAATAAATATTATTTAGAAAATATAAATATAGCTAATTTTTTAGTCCATTAAAACCTTGAGATATAGTTTCATTTAAAATTGCAATGGAATTAGAATGATATGTTCTCAGAAAAAGCATTTTAGTGATTTTATTTTCACACATTGATAAAATCGACCCACACATAAAATGGTTAAATATTTCATTAAAACATTTAATGAATTTAATGTAGTATAAAATTTCTTCAATAATTTATTGAGGCATATGAAAGATCATTCGAAAAAATAAACCATTGAATAAAGACATGGGAAAATGGAGGTTCTTGATTGAAAATAATTGTTAGGGTTATGATCTATACAAAATGAAAATAACGATCCAAGAGAGAAAATAAAATAGAGAGAAGCCGAGTAAAATATCAATAGTGACCGATGGTGAAATAAATTTTATAGGTTTTAGGGAGAAAAATACAAACATTCTCCCGAATAATTATCAATAAATAATCAATATATAAAATTGATATTAGTAACAAAACCCTTATGGTATGTTTAAAAAAATATTCAAAGGAGGTTGATACAAGTATCATGAAATGATAATTAAAATCCCCTTAAATGGAAAATATTACATAGTTCAATGTAATAGGACTATAAATACATCATAAAAAAATTATTAATATTGTTCAATATAAAGAATATATCACGAATTTAAATTTTAGAGAACAAACTATTACAACCTAAAAAAAATTCATATCCAATCCCACTCAAAGACATGATTTATAGTGAAAAATGAAATTGAAAAAAACATTATGGGATAATGATGAAAAATATTAATTGGAAATTAGGTTCATTATCTAAAATAAGAAATGTTGTATACAATGAAATATTTATCAAATTTTAAAATATCATATAAATAAATATATAAAATTTCTAACCTTATTTTAACCCACTCTATGTTTCTATATAAACAACATATATATAACAATATAATATTTTAATATAAAAAATTTACACTTTTTAGATGAATATTCGACAAATTCCATTAATACACACCAAATGAAAATAACTTTTTAGTAATTTTAGATACTCGATACACATTCATCTTAATTAATGAAAAACCTGCCACATCTCCAATAAATATCTTTTCAATTTGGATAGTTAACAAACAACTCCAAAATAAACTTTTTTTCATAAACTATGGATTATATGAATAATAAATGGTTATCTTGGATTCATAGTAAGTGTTAAAATGGGACACTTAAATCATTTATCTTAGGTAGGAATATGATAATAATAAAGGTATAATATTATTAATATGGCATATAATGTTCATAAAAAATATATCCTGGATTATAAAAAAGTTACATGGAATTAAGAAGTTACATTTACAAATAAATGAATAATGTGTGTGATAAATCATCAATAATAAATCATGAATAATGTGTTGGTGTCCAATAAGTGTGACACTATCATATGTATTGAGACACATAATAAATCATGGTTCACATATGAGGCCATAAAATCATAATAGATTATACATCAACACCTATTTTTTATGTAATAATAGATCATGCCTAATATCTTATTTCATGTATTGGATAAGGAACATTTTCATACTTCCCAATTTGGATCAAGTATATTGGCTTGATTATTATCATTATCGAATGAGTTATTAAATTTTACATTATAAATTATAAATTGAT
Source organism: Viscum album (assembly GCA_963277665.1). Classification (NCBI taxonomy): domain Eukaryota; kingdom Viridiplantae; phylum Streptophyta; class Magnoliopsida; order Santalales; family Viscaceae; genus Viscum; species Viscum album. Next base: position 472,812,203 of record OY728161.1, read on the forward strand.
ATAGGATCCCCCATCACATATTCAATAAATTTATATGTAAAAATATCATAAAACATTGATAATATAATAAATAAGGATGAATAATTAGGATTAATATATACTTCCTCATGATATGACTCAAGAAAATGAACATGTTTCATAACATTTCATCAACTCATATAATAATAACCCATGTAAGATGAATAAGATTAATTAATATGTTATTATCATAATAGTATAAATTAACCATATAATAAATAAATATCGATTTTATAGTAGGATCATATCCACTGTATAACATAAGAAGAACCAAAGGATGTAGTTTTCTATGTGTAAAAATTTTATAATAGAATCCTTAAAATGTTTTAGAGAAAAATAAACATTCCATTTTCATTTTTTCTTTAAAATATGAATATTTATCAAATAATAATGAGAAATATTTCTTTTAAAGTACCATTGAAAATTTATAAAGGTAAAGTCATCTATTTGAAATTTCATTGTGGTGTAAAATAACTTTTATATATATATATACTAAAACCAATACTGATGTCACATTATTTATATAAATTATAAATATAATACTTCAAAAAATATTATATTATTCATTTTACTCCACCTTTTAAAAATTTAATCATTGGAAAAAAATTCAACAAAAATAATTTTAGACTAGTGAAAAAATTATTTAAGATATTTTATATATATTGACTAGGATGAATAAGTTTTCCGATCGAAGAAAGAAATAAATTCAGTTTTATAATAAAATTACTATTTTTAAATACAATGTAAATAAATATAGTTAAATGAATTGAAATATGTAACATATTGAAATAACTATAGTATAAAAATAAAATATTTTCTTGAGAATTACATCACAATATTTTATCATTGAATACATAATCATATATGATCATGATAAACAACGAAATTATAATAGAAATATTTACAATTTTTTAACCTATGAATCATAAGATAATTTAAATAAATAACCTTATATTGAAAACTATATCACATTAATTTTTTAATATTCATCATTAGATACATTAATGATAGTATATAAATCACAAAAAAGAAACATGTTGTTTAAATGTTGTAGTATATACACCACATAAATGATAATAGGTGGATATCAAAACATATGACTCGAAGAAGACAATTTGAGACAAAAATCATTTTCATTATGTCTCTATTTTTCATACATGATTAAACACCCTATATAAAAAATTAATTTTTATTATGGTTATATTTCAAACCCATAATAATTTATATTTTACTATATATTATATACTTTTTACCACTTATTACAAATTAATAAAAAAATAAATATTGAAATCACATTACGAATAATTTCACCTTTAGTTTTTTTTAATTTTTTTGTTTGGTATTTTCAGTCTACTAAAATTGATCAGAGTCCCATAATACCAAAAAAATTTAACATGATATTAATATAATTTATATTATTGATATAAGTATTTATATTAATCTATTAATGGTATAGATAATATAAAAATTATATATTTCATTTAAGTCATAGGTCGTACGTACACATAAACGACGTTTTCAATTTCTCAATGAATGAAATAAAAGAATGGTAAATAACAAATAAGATTGATCTAATCATTAAAATTTAATATATATATATATATATATATATATATTTCACATATATTCATTAAAATATTCTTATTACATACAATGTAAATCATGTGTGAAAAATGTATCACATCACTTTAGGATGAGGTATGCCAATATAAAAAAGAGATGAATTATTTTATTACCAATGATTGGAATCTATGATGGTATATGTGATATTATAAACCGTATGTAAAATAATTTCATGAATATAATTCCTAAAAATTCAAATTATCATTATCTATACCAGTGAGAGGTTGTGATAGAACACAAATTACATAGGTCTATGAGGTGGTAGTCACCCAAACACATAATCGATAATTTCAGTTCCAATTAGACGGATATATTGATATACATGTATGTCATTCCATTGTAATAATAAAATATAAGTCTATTTAATATAAATATTTAATAATATATTCATTATTAAATAATATTTTATGGTCTTATAAGATGAAATAAAATGAAAAAACATGGTTAAAAACTATACCACTTATTCAGAGAACACCATTATGGTTCCACCAAAAGCCATCATAGGAGGGTTTTATAATTAAAATAAGGACTATAAGATAATGTTATGTACTTATTCAATGAATTTTGGTATGAATATATTGAGAAAAATGTTTTTGAAATGTGAAAATTATAGAATTAGGGGTGACCTTTTGTAAGTGGGGGGAGGATACACATAAATATTGTTAGTAATGGAATGGTGAACCCAGGTTTAAAACATTCCAAAAGAATAAAAAATATATAATTGTTTAAAATTTTTTCTAATAAGGTCAGAATATTTAAATTAAATTTAAATTTGAAAAATATTTAGTTCATTTTAACAACTATCATTTTATATTAACACATGATCAATCCATTTTAACATTCCTGACATAAATTTACTATTAATATTTCTATTATTCATATTTAGAAGAATATAAGTTTAAATTGTTATATAATATTATTCATTTATTATTATTACAAATATGAAATCCAATTTTCCAAAATAAATTTTCATATTATGAAAATTAAATTTTAAATTAAACCAACAAACATGATGAAAACCTGTTTTTCCAAAGATAAATTTTCATTTTTATAAAAAACAGTTTAAACAAAATAAAAATTGATTTTCATTAAAATGAACTAAATTTTATTAAATAATTTATAATATAACAAATATTACTTTTTAAACAATCCTAAACTAAAATTTATATTGAAAATTCATTAAATGAAATGGTACTATTTTGTATTTATTGATAATTTATTATTATTTTAAAAACATTAAGCTTTGTTGAAAATTATCAAATTTCATTAAAAGAAAATATTGACATTTTAATTTCCGAATTGGGTTATATATTAATAAAACATAATTTATTTAATATTACTATATTTTCCATTAAAATAAAATATAATCATTAAAGAGAATAGTATTTTTGAATCATATAAATGATTTATTCAAATTAATTTATTCTTTTATAATTATTATTTATTCATAGAAAAAACATCATAATTAATTTTAAAAATTTGGTTATTCCAATTCATATGTCCATGTATAATTTCAATGTTATAATATAAATATAAATATATTATATTATATTATTAATATTATATTATGGTTCAATAATATTTGGTGGTGTACGTAACAAAAATTAATGAAAAAATTAGATATATTATTAAAAATTATTTCATAAAAATTATTGGTATACAATTTTACCCCAAATATTATGAATTTTACCCTAATATTAATCACCCTAGTATAAAAACAGATTATAATTCTACCTCAACATATCCTATATCCCTAGTAGCTTCTTTATATTTGATTTTCTACTACAAAAAACTGAATATATGAAAAATATTTTTTCATTTCACATATTTTTTATGATCCAAAATTTCCCATGTTTATTCATCATAAGAATTATCATGCACGAATGGTTCAACTAATGAAGCTAGTCCATGGGAAGGATCAAATATTTAATTTCTCTTGTGATATACATAGAACCCATCCTGGACATGAGAAAGGTTTAGTGTAAGTGCCAGTTGAAAATCGTCTAACCCGGCATGATAAATAATTAAATAGGGTCTGAAAAACCAAACAAATATTTTTGAATTTTATCAAATCTATTCACATTCATATATGGAATAATTATTAATAACACGTCATCACAAAAATCAAAATCCAGATAACATTGGTGATTGTTTGAAAAACATTACTGCAGACATTTGGTGGACCCTATATGAGGTAAAATTACAGTAATGTTTTATACCATTTCTTAATCTAGCTCAGTTCTAGATATATTTCCTTCTAGAACTTCAACTCAGTATGTTAGAACTCTATAATTAATTCGGTAGAGGGATTCATAAGGAGGTATCTGAATGATTGATTAAAATTTATTATTATAATAAAAACTCAACTAGAGGATTGTTTTGATCCCACGAAATTTTAAATGAATTAAAAAATTATTATCATATCCTCAATGTTATTAATGGTTATCTCATATTATCCATCTATATTAAGATGGTATTCCATAATGAAACTCATCGTAGAATTATGTTCACGCTTAAGACTTCTCTCAAACATCAATGGGTATCCCCAATCCCAGTTAGACAAACTGAAATTTTTTACTCTAGGAAATAATTGTTCTTCAATATTGTATATCCTCAAAATATGATATAAAGATAAGTATTATATAATGTATGTTGATTTTATATGGATATAAACAAAAACCCGTATAACATTTTTCCCTTTAGATTTTTGGCAGAGTCTAGAGACAAAATCCATCATGTTTTTCTCCCAATTTCAATATGTTTTAGGTAAGAGATTAAACATCTACTTATACCTTTTCATCTCATTCTTAACTATATTACATAAAAAACATCTTGATACAAAATCAAAAAAATCACTCTTCAGTCCAACCCATAATATATACATTTTCAAATAAGTATGCATCATTTTACATCCATGATGTACATAGTATAAATAACTATGATATTCATTTAATATTGTATTCATTAAATTGGGTATTGATCGAACACTAACATAGTTCTGGAACATAATCATTAAATCATAACTGATGTTAATCTCAAGAACATTTATCCCATTATTTTTCAGCTCCATGTCATCCATTTTTACATCTTTTAACCTCACATAGATATGTGGTTGAATAAATATTACGGAAAGATAATTTTTCACCCCATCCAACAGAATTTCAAGATCTAACCTTTTGAAATCTAGATAAATTGGAAACATAATAATATGCATCATGTATAAGGTATCATGTTCAATTTGACTAAAACATATTCCACTATCTACTCTTTCCCAGATTTGTATTGTATTGATGGTTGATAATTTAAACTTGCTCTAACAATATTATCTTGTTAATATTCAACTTATTCTTTTGGAATATATAATTTAAACTCTTTTGATCAATACAAACATCACCCAATTCATAATTCATATATTTAATATATATCTATTAGCATAAAATTACTCTATATTACTCCAAATAATGAGTCGGGTATTTTTATTCATGAACCATAACTTTTTATATGTCATTAGATATCAATAAGGAATTCTACATGAGTACTCATAACATAACCTTCATTGATGAATCAATATTGATCATATTCTAATATCAATTACATGTTAATTTAATCACATGTGTGATGACTGATCATCACTTCAGTTATTTTAAGTATTTTTCAAATTTATCCATCTAGAGGATCTTGAATCTCATTCAATGATATAATAGTGTCTGGATTTGATCATTTTGAGAAATTACCTGTAAAAAATTACAAAATATCTTCTAAAACAATGAAAACATCATATTTCATTCCATGAGGATGGTGGGGGAGATATTGTTAAAAAATAAATTTTGTATTGATCGATCGATATACCCTCTCTAAATATTATGTGACCCAAAAAGGAAACCTCTTGCAGCAAAAAGTTACACTTTGTTAATTTTGTAGAAAATTCTACTTTCATATGGTATGTAATACAATTATAAAATGATATTAACTATCTTCTTTACACATTTAAAAACTAATAATATCATCAATACAAACTACCAAAAAATAATCAAGATAATCTCTAAATACACAATTCACTAAATCCAAAAATATAGAATACAAATTTTTATAACAATATTTCATCACTATAGAATCATTGTGTCCAAACCATGTATGAATAGTTTTTTTTATATCCCCTTTATTTTTAAAAAATTAATGATATCTAGAAAAAATATCAATGTTATAAATTAATTGAGTTCTTCCACATTTGGTCAAAGAAGTCATCCTTACATGGTATAGGATAGTAATTCTAGATTTTTTTTTGATGATCAATTAAAAAACATGTGGATATATCTTTTTTATAAAAATAATAGGTTCCCCCCATGGTGAAACACTTATTAATATAAATACCTTGTCTTTATTCCCATCGAGTTTCTTCCACAATTCATGCTACTCAATTGTGCCCATTCTATAACGATTCTTCGAGATATGTGTGGCGCCATGCATGATTTCTATTGAAAACTCAAACACATGTTTTGGTGGAATACTAGAAAAATATTTTGAAATACATAAAAACCCCATATAAATAAATATATAATTATTTTTGAGTTTCTCCCCAACCATATGAGAAAAAAAATCCAATTTTAATGTTAATAAAACCCATATATTGGATGTGATCTCCATCGGTATCTCATATTCATTGTCACACTAATATACAATCATAAAATGGTTTGGAATAACAAATTTGACTTCCCATTCCTAGTCAATGATGATGGATTCATGTATAAAATCCCCTCTAGGACTATGATAAAACAAAATATGAACACATGAATTATAAAAATATTTTTAGGAAGATCATTTCAACAAATATAAACTATATAAGAATCATATAAATTAGATGTAGGCATTATTAAATTAAGATATTTTACTTCTAATCTATCATCTAATAATTGGTGATTTAAATTATCATTCAATGATATTAATTAATTTACATAAGTGTGTACTCATTTTATTATTCAATAGTTTCGAAATCCTTTGTCCTAGACAATCCCAATTTTAATATTTAATCACATGACCAGACCAATATATTTAGCAAAACCAACAAACATAATTAATCTAGTTGAATAATCCTAAAAAATAATTTATATTATGTCTAAAAATTATACCATATTTCATATCAATATCATATTAGTTTTTACCATGATTATTCATTATAAAAATTTATTCAAATACATCATAATGGGTTGTAATGTGTTTTTTATTTTCCAAAATATATTCCTGAGGAGTGTCATCCGAGGTTGTAGAAAAAACCATTTCCCTATACCTAGTGAAGATCGAGTCTAGATCAATGCTCCCTTTTTAGATTTCTTTCCTTGTGGTACTGCTATACCATATTCCCTTTTAATTGTACTATTTGTGTTTGGATGTAATTTCATATAAACCAAAATCACTATCCTTGTGTAAAATTCATGTTCTATTTATCATATGTAGAATTAACATAAGACTAATCGCTAATGTTATTGATAAATTTTTGACATCATAGTTCCAAATTATAAATATTCATTTTATATGATACCAAATTTGATAACACATGATTTTTTACAAAAATATTACATGTTTTTAGAAGAATACCTATGACATTCAATAAATACGCATCAGATGACTCTAAATGTTACGTGAGATTAGAGAATTTGTACCCAATATTAATATTTTAAAAAATATCTTCATCATATCCCATAAAGGCCTTACAATATTTTACACTTCATAATCATACACTAAATATGTATTTCATTATATTTGGTTGAATATAAACATATGAATGGGTGAAATTGGATACTCTGTAATGGTAATCATTGAAGATATCAATTGATGATTATAGTAAATAATAAGATAAACATACTGGTTTGAGATTATGAACATAATGTAGAATTTTATACCCAGTGTATCATTGATTATTAATGATATTTATGGAATAAAATTTTGATATTTACACTAAATTGAATCATAAGTATGATAAATATTTCAAAATCAATTAGTAACAAAAATAGAATTTCATATAAGTGTGAAACTATAAAATATATAGAACCATTTTCAATTTCATGGTTACTATCTCAGAACATCAAATCATAACAGACTAATCATCAATTGTATTCCATTTTATAGTGGATCTGTCATCATCACATGTTCCCTATATTTGATTCAATGGATCAACTTGTTTCCATAGTAGATCAAGTGAAATAGTATATTTTCTATAATTATATCCTGGGATATAATACTTTACACAATTAATTATAAGGATATATAGGTCCATCCCACACATAATCCAACAATGGTTCTTCCTCAAGATATTAAATCATTTAAAATATCACTACCAATGGAAAAAAGTTGTTTCTATAATAATTTCTTCATGGAACAACCCATGGAATGTAATGAGTTTCATAAAGATTTCAACAAAACATAATATCATGACCAATAAAATAGTAATGGGTTTCAAAATCATATTTTTATCATAATTAAAAAAATCAATCAAAATTAAAAAAATTGTAATATTGTAAAATAAATCTTGTAAAATCTAGGAAACACAAATTTTTGTTATCGTTGATTAATAGATAATTAATAAAAATATTATTAAATTAATGTTGAGGAAAATAAACACTCCATTTAAAATCACCTATATAATAACAAAAAAAATCATAATAATTAAAGAATTTTTCCAATTTTAAGTTATCTATCAAAACATGTAATAAAATCCTCAAATAATAGAGTGGTAATGATAGATGAAAATTATCTTCATGTCGTATTCATTAAAACAACAATTACTTTCACATTTTCAAAACAAAAGAAATTATTGTATTTTTAAGATAATGACAAGATTATTTATTTAAAAGAAATTGGAAATTTGAATATGGGAAATTATATTTAAAAAGTAATTGGAGAATTGTAAAAACATTATTTCAATCCTTATTATAAAACATAGATATCGAAGGAAAATTATTTTCAAAAAAAGAGTGAATCAAATATGATAATTCCTTAAAATTTATTTTTAAATGATCAGTTCATAAACACAGAAAATGAAACAAAAATACTATTATATTGAAATAAATCAATTAAAATAATATAAATAGTTTTTTTGAGAGGTGTATCATAATATATCATCACCAAAGACGTCATCATAAAATACACCCAAAAACTGATATTATAACATAAAACATTTCCCAATTTGGTATCTTTTGTATCCTAAACAACTTGAAATAAAGAACCACATATGTATATTTATACACCATAATTTTCATGATTATAATAATTAATAAAATAATTTTAGTATATACCCAACACAAAATAATAAACATGTTTATAAGTAATGTGTCCCCAAAATAGGTGATTCAAAATTCCATACCACTTTAGTAACATTTTGATTTATAATCCCCATGAAAGAATCACAATAAATAAAACATTAAATATAATAAGAATAAATAAATTCATTATATGATATGCCAAATATGATGTTTATCCACCACATAAAATAGTATTGGCGTATAGTATTACATATGTGCTAAAGAAGATAATTTGAGACATAATTTTTTACCTCAACTCTCTATTTTCTTTATACACATTAGAACCTTAAATGTAATAATTAGATGTTTATTATACATATATTATAGAATCATACTCATATATATAACAAAATATATAATTTACTTATTATCATATGTTCGTACTTATAAATAATTTTATATTTAAATATTGTTTTTAGTAATATTTAATTTATTCACATATATTTTTTATTGGTATTTTCAGTCATTTAACATTGATTATGGTTTGATATGATGGTCTTAGTGGGATAGTTCTCTTTTAGGGACTGTGATCATCCTGTTTGGTTAAACGAAAGTTAGGTGCTTTTATGTTTTATTGAATGTCTTAAAAAATATCCTATTATATATAAATATATATGTCACATATGTTCCTTAAAATTATTCATATTACCTTCCTCAAAAATCATAAGAGAAAAACCAATCACATCACTTTTTGAGGCAATAGTCTGCCGCACACAATGGTGACATTATCATATTCCCACAAAATGAAATGTAAGAAGGTAGATGTTATATAAGTCAAAGAGACGTATAACTATTTCTTGAATATGAGATAAAAAAATTAAATAGATCATTATATCCACCATGTGAGATAGTGATGTAAAACATGTTACTTCTGTTCTTGAGGTGGTGGTTCTCCGTAAACATGACCGATGGTTTTTTTCCCATAGGATGAGTAATGAGAAATATATTTATGTAATTACATTCTCATAATAACATATTACAATCTAAAAAATTTTTATTTTGTTATATCATACTGGTATAATAAAATTCCATGTAGTTAATAGAAGAAATAAAAAGATAAAGCAAGGTTTAGGATTATACCTATTCTTTGAAGAACCCCTTTTTGTTTACAATTAATTAATTATTAATTGTTTTTAAAATAATAATATGGAAAATATGATGTTTTATTTTAATTATGTAATGTATTTTAAGGTAATTTTTTTCAAAATATGTTATTTAATTTTAAAATGTAGTGGAGAGGGGGATTTATTTAATATGTGGTAGAGAGGACAAAATTAACTTTTTTAACATGAAAAATGAATATCCATGTTTAAAAAATGGAAAAACTATCCAAAATGGGTAATTAAGAATCCTTTTAAGATATATCATCAATATATAATCATCTAAAAGTAGTTTTCCTTGTTTTTAAGCAATTTGGAAAAATAAATATTTTGTTTAACCACTAGTAAACAATCTTTTTCCTTAAAAAATAATTTATTTTTATTGTGTTTACAATTAATTTAGACCAAAAATTATGTTGTGATTATTTTATAATATTAATTATGACGATTAATTGAATATAATACATTTTTTTCATTTCCATTTATATACTTTTAAAATATTAATTTAAATTTAAACAAGCATACACAGTAAAAAAGGTGTTTGAAAGAGAAAAATTTCATAAGTATTGAAATATTTAATATCAAAAATCAATATTAAATCCAAAAAAATGAATAAAAATGAATTAATAAATATTTAATTTAATTGATTTTACTTTTAAAAACATATTAATATAAAATGGAACCAATTCACATTTTAATGAAAAATAATATTTTAATAAAAACTAGTTCGTTTATACTATTCATTAACAAATTAATATAAATAGAAAGTTATCAAAAAATAAATCAAAGATTCTTTTGACATGTGGATTTTGAATATTACATTATTATATATAAAAAATAATAAAACATCACAATTCTAATTTTATTATTTTTTCATAATAACAAATGGAAAAATTTGTTTGAGAAAATAGCATTTTTCAATAATATAAAAACATTACAAAAATTATGTACTTTTTATCATTTTGATGTCACTATATAAATCCATTACACATAATGTTTTTAAAAAAACATATTCATACGTTCATGGTTAATGAATAGTATGTAATGGTCATGTTTAAATAATATTATTAATATTATATTATGGTTCCTTAGAGCCCTATGTTGCATGTCACACCAATAGTTTGAGAAAATAAATTTATTATAAAAAAAATTTTAAAAAAAAATTAATGATTAAATAAATATTTTAATCAAACATTTTTGAAATGAATTCATATAAAAAAATATATACATAATTGATAAATACTCTCCTCATGTATAATATTTAGATATATTTTATTTTCAATATATTGTGTCAGTAATCATGATAATTTTAAACTAGTATTATAATAGTGATTTTCTTATTAATTATATTATCATGGTATAATATTCCTAGATGATAAAATGTTATTATTTTTTTGGTTCATTACTATTTATAATGTTTTTATTAGATAATATTTTTGTTTTGGTTATAGTTAATGTATGAAAAATTAATAAAAAATGTAATTCAGTGATTTATAAAAAAATTAATTATGGTATCATTATTAAGGGTTTTGATATTAACACAATGATTATAGAAAAATATAATAACTATATAATTATTTATATAATATTTCATCATTAATTATGTTCTTATATTAAACTTTGATATTATATTAAATCATTAGTCAAGTAGGAGGTTTTACCGACACAAATATGAACATAACACCATTAATGGATGATTGTGACTATAAAAGTAGTTTATTTTCAGAATAATCTCATTATTATAATATTTTAATGATAATTTTTTGATACATTATATTTTCTGATTCTAATTTTAATAGGGTTTAATTAAGAATAGGGAAACCATATTAGAAGTGAGATGTTACTTCGTGGAAGTAATAGTCTACAAAACACATGGATAATGTATTCATTTATAAAAAAATTATAAGGATATAATGTTGAATATATTTTATATATTAATAATAAAAATATCATTTATTTCAAATATATTATTTATCTCTACCCTAATAATTAGTAAAGATACATATTGATAAAAATGGTAGATGTCTCTTCAATGAAGTGGTAGCCAACACAACTCATAAATAATTTTCTGAATTTTAATAATTGAAATGGGGAAAATTGATTCATTGATTTCTACAATACAAATAGATTATGTATCTATATATATTATTTAAATTCCTTTATTACAAACTTGAATTATTTGATGGATTTATTTATATGCAACCCTGAGTCTAAATGAGTTGTTATATAGTATAAAATTGTAACGGTTTTGTTAATTTGGTTGTATGAGTATTAAAAAATAAATTATGACAAAATATTTATTTAATGTTTTATATACTGTATATGTGTTCATTATTTAATAATAAATAATTACTTATTTTTACCTAAAATGATTTTATTATGGAAAAGTTATTTTCCTTCAAAAAAATTTATTATTTCATTTAATTCCTCATTATTATAAAATAATTTATATAAATTTAAATAAAATTATATTATAAATATGGTATTATTTTTTAATTCCTCATATCAAATTAATATTATAGTGAAATTTTTTGATTTTTCTAAAATGAATCATTTTTATTGAATAATGAAATATATTGATTTTATTGGATAATATATTTTCTATTCACATATTTAAAAATTCGAATATCGTTTTTCGATGATATAAAAATTAAAATCAGTTTTTTATTAAATATAATCCAATTAGTTTTATTTAAATTTAAATTATTCTTATTGTTTAAAAACATTTTTGTACATAAGAAATTACTTTCAAAACAATGTTTCATTTGAGTTTAATGGGAAGGTTTTTAAATTATATTATTCAAATTGTAGAAATTATTTATATAAAATTTTCTCCAGTTTATTAATCATCGTATACAAATTTTATAATGTGGAAACATTCATTTTTTGTCTTTGTGAATAGGAATATTGGTAAAAATTGTGTTAATGGGATATGTGTTAAAACCTGTTGATAGTGTGACGAATATTATTAAAATGTTAAAAAGGACATAAAAACATTTCTATGTCATTTTTAATGGAAACATTTATACCATGTACCGTATATAATTTAAATTTTTTTATAATTGGATCCATTTTATTCAATAAATAATAAATATATTTTAATCTATTGAAAAGGTCACACTCTGTAATCTCCCAAACTTACAAAAAGACACCCTTATCATCAATTCCCCATACATATATAGCCTATAATAACATCCATTTACTAAATAAATAATTTAATAACACAACTCTCCCAATATTATACCAATTTTTTTATAATAATACAATCATTTCAAGACTTGGGTGTAATCCAAAGGTGGGTTGGCAATGAAGATGTCTAAAACATAACCATGTACATTATTTTTTTATTTTATTTTTATATATTCAGTAAATATATAATATCAATAATAATGTTATGGTTTTATTATCATAAATTTAGTTACATGTAATATTTACTATTTCAAAAATATTATTCAACTATTTCTCCATAAAATTGGTAATGAAAGATTTAGTTGTGCATACGTGTTGTCTGATGCCTAACAAAACATTATATTCAGTTTTTTAACACTATATTTAAGGCATATTAATTATTATGGATATATTATTTATATATAATATCTATCAAAATATAATACTTCTAAAATATAATTATATTTTCTACATTAATACATTTCGATCCATTACAAGAAGATAATGTTACTCATATGTACGTTTGGAATACCACATTCACGAAGTGATGCTATTTGTATTTCATCATATCATTATATGAATAATTATAAATGATTATATGATGAATAAATAATATAAATACTTCAGGAGAAGTACTCTAGAGATTATGAAACCATGAACAAGATGAATGTAATATTATTTTTTAACAAAATGATTCATAAAACATAGACCAGTTTTCAGATGAATTATCATTATAATGTAAATATTTTAAATGAATTGTTAATTTTAAACTAAAAAGTAATATTAAATATTATTTTAATAATAAATAATGTTCTATAATATATATTTTATAAATATATATTTATTAAATAGGATAATTGAGTGCTTACCATGAAAGTCATACTAGATGTAAGAGATATATATTACAATCTTATTTTTTATGAGATTGTCAATGGTAAATTTTCATTTAGTTCAATTATAATTATATTATTAATTAATGTCCAAATTTTTTATTCTAATTTGTTTATTCATATAATTAATATGTATTGGTACCATTTTACATTTGTTGATCATAAAATTATTGGTAGATGTTTTTCAATTAAATGTTTACATTATTTTTTCATTGGTCAAAAATATATTTACAAATTGTGCATGCTCTTAAAATTTATTTTATTGATGTTTTTACCAATAACACAGTAATATTTTAAAATTTAATTTTTCAAATAATTTTTATTTATATGGTATCTTTCATTATACGTAACATAGTGATTTAATGAACCATGATATAATATTAATATTATTTAACTTGACAGCTAGAACCAAACCATAAAAATTTGAATTATGAAGAGGAATAAAAAAAATTTCATTATAGATGCATTTTAAAGATAAAAAATTATATTTATAAAGATTACTAAATTTTTATTAAAGACTTTATATGTTTCGAAAATACCTATTATATCAAAAATGAATTATATTTCTTTCTATGAAAATAAAAATAATTTTTTAACTCTTTGAAAATGTATTTGTAAAAAAAAATTATTTATATATATATAGTTGTCAAAAAAATTCCCAGTGCAGTTTTTAATTATTATTAATCCATTAAATTGTATATGAATATTTAAATAATATTATTTTTTATTAAAAATTAATTTTAATTTACAGAAATTTGAATCCCTATTTTAGATAAAGATGTATTTAAAACTATAAATTGTCTAATTATATAATTATTAATAAAATTTATCCAATTGGGATCAATTTCGATGTGAATTTTAATAATAATAAAAATTATTCCAATGAAAATTTTCTCTTTGGAAGACAATTTTTTCATTTATATCTGAGATATTTTTTAAAATAAATTCCACCAATTATTTGAAATAATAATTTTTATATGGATTATATATTTTTAATCAAATTATTTAATATTAATAAAAAAAGTTAAAATGAATTTTTTTTAATTAAAAATAAAAATAATAACATATAATTACTATGGTTATGTTCAAAATGAGGTTTATCGTGTTACATTCACATTTTCTCAACAAAAAATCCACACACATAGGATATTGATTTAATATTTTAATTCAGAATTTATTATTATTGGGATAAAAATATTAAATAAATCCAATTTTGAAGTCATAATTTATATATTACCTAGTTAAATATAATGTGGCAAGTTTTTATTTTAGTTATCAAATTTTAAGTCATATTCCATGATAATTATTTTCTATTATTTAATATTTTTGGGTATATATATATATATATATATTAATTATCCTAAATTATTCAAGGGGACCTCCTTCCCTCAATTCATAAAACCAAACAATCCATTTAGATCGACCAATACCTACCAAAATAATTCAACAAAATCCTTATACTATTATTTAAGATTTTATTCTTTCTAAATTAAAAATTTATTGTCCATATTTATATATCTTCTAATCGAAGGCAATTTCCTTCAATGAATATTTTCTTTTTAATTATTCTCTTAACAACTTCATTAAAGAAAAAAACATTATTAAAACACCATATTATACCATATAATAATATGTTGTCATACTAAATTCATTATTTATTTCCATCTATTCTTCATTAAGATGTAAATGAAACCATTGATCTTGTGTATGGAAAAATACATCCTAAAAAATGTATAAATAGTTTTAGTACACTACCTACCATGGCTAGATATATTGAATTCTTTACATATTTTATATGAAGATTTTTATATTAGTATACCAATATAAATATAATATAAAATACACCATCAGTGTTTCAATTTCTTGGGAATATGACAATTTCACTCATGTTAATGATAGTCTACCTCCTTAGAAAGAGATGTGATTAATTCTTCACATACTACTTAAAATTATGATAATAAAGATATTTTAATTGAAATTTAGTGATATAAAAGAAATTGATATTATTATATAAATGAAATATAAATTTACCCTTTATTAATTTTCATACATCGATAAAATTTAATCAACATTAATGTGTACCTATGGTTTAGTGTCTCCATGAATGGTGTAATTCATTTATAATAATTGTATTTTGTGTATTATGAAAATATATATACATATAATGAATATATATTATATTTATATCATAGATAATATTATAGTTATTATGTAACCATTAACAATATATAATTACGAAAAATACCATACCGAAACATACACAAAAATCAAAGAACTTATTACCCAAATAAATTTTTACCAAATTTTTTATTAAATGTGTAATAAATGGTAATAATTAAATTATATGTGTTCTGATATATATTTATATGGTTCTGTAAAATATTTATAACAAACTAATATTTATTATATAGGTGTTTTTAATGTATTTTTTAGATGTTGGGGCTTAAGGATAGGAATTTCTCCTCTGACATTATATTTTGTAGAGACATTAAGAAATTCATAACATTGTTATTTTATATAGTTTTCATACATCACCCAATAAAATTTAAGTCAATAATATCATTATTTCCATGTTATTTAATGATTAATTTAATTTAATTTATAAAATTTTTTATTCTTTAAGAGTATCTAAAATGGTATTTGGATTTTCGTCGCACTTTTAATTATGTGAGACAAATTCCATATTCACCACAGGTTTCTGTTATATGGTGTATTTTATTCCAATGTCTAGATTTTATTATTATCATTATATGTATTTTTTGGATTTACATATCCATATAATGTTATGTCTTTCATTTGGAATAATGTCCCAAATATACAATAGTGGTAAAGGTTTCATGTTAGAATAAAATTTTTCATCAGTGGTGTTTACGATTATTTTTTTTATCAAACAATATTATGATATATCCCTCAAGAAACTATTAAAATTTATTATCCTTTATTTATTTGATGAAAATACATTTTTTCTATTCATTACCCTACCATTGTGAACTCATTATTCAAATATAAATTTTAAGGAAAATTCGAGGTTATTTTTATCTTCATTCAAAAAACCTTTTTTATCATGTTAATGTTTTCATAAAAAAATTAAATATTTATTATTCTCCATTGATATTTTTTAGACATTTCACCCATTTTTTAATATTAAAAAATGTTTTAAAAGTTATCTTTTTTAATTTTTCATAAAAAGGATCTTATAAATTAATATCAATAATGTGAATGGAGTTATTGTTTTAATATGTTTGACATGAAAACACATTTCTGCCATCATTATCAATCAATTATATGAAGCATCTTATAATTGATTACAAGGTTGATTTAAAATAATTTTTTCCCTAAATCTTTATGAATATTTTATATTGTTATGAATTTATTTCAAATATAAATAATATTATTAAAAAAAGGTTTAATGATCTTTTTATGGAATATATAATCATAAATGAAAACAATATTTGGTGTTGCTTAGTTTGTATATGGTATCTAGTTTAACTTTATCATTTTCATTCTATATTATGATGTTTTATGTTTAAAATTATGCAGAATATATGTTTATGAAACCCATTTCATTCAATGGGTTATCTCATGATGAAATGAATACTTCCCTTATTTCTTTATCACGGGTTATGATATAATAAAGTTATTATGATTTGGTATTAAAAAATGCATGGATTATGTTATTGGTTTTACAAATATATCTCCCAAATAATTTTTTAAATTTTGTATATCTCATTAAATAAATATATGAAATGAGTCGATGTTCTTGATATATTATGGGAAATAGGATGATGTGGTTGATCAGCTATGGAAAACATGTGACGATTCCTATTATTCTATATAATTGGAAACAATTTATTATGAATGATATATAATGAAATGGGAAATTGATGATGTAATCCAGTCCTTTATGAAATGGAAAAAATGTTCTTGTTCCAGATCATTACAGATTGGATTGTATTACATGTTATCCTTCACACATGAAATTTTTTCAACACTTATATTGTTACCATACATTTATGACATGAACATATGGTTAATAAATGATTAATGTTGGTTTCACACTATAATGGATCATGTATTTTTAAATAATAATGATTTTTACATTGATCATTATTACAATTGATGAATGATTGGGAATGAACTTTTTAATTTACAATCACAATATTATACACATGTGATTATCTTATTAATTAATATGATAATACATTGATATATTCATTGTTTACCCATTCAATGAATACGATCTCATCCTTCCGTATGATTACTTTTCTTCGGTTATAAAGTAATGTTTAATTATAATATTTCATATGATGAGTATTAAATGGGAGTATCATTACATAAGATTTTAATGATCATTCCTAAAATAAAAATATTTTTTGACTAGTCTATAAAAACAATAAATCATTAAGATCTTTAGGCATGTATTTTTAAAATTTATTGAGTAGTAATATATTTACTTATATTATGTATAAGTAACCAAACTTCTCAAAACATAATATTTCATCATACTATAAAAATAATCATTACGAAAAACAACAATCCATTCCATAATTGTTAAGGTCTAATGAATTTGGAAAATTGAGTACATGAAAAAATTGTCTATAAAATATAGAAAATATCTCCCATTATGATCACCATAACTATCCACCTACTTATAATTATCATATATACAAAAATACCATGTAACCTTGGGAATTAAAATAATATAAAGGTTTGGTTAAGATTACCATTATTGGTAAACAAGAAAGATAAATAAATATCCCAAGAATACGGGTATGAAAATATGAGAATAATACAATGATTCAATTGCCAAAATTTCATATATCATAAAATTGATTCATGGAATAAATCAAGGATATTTATAATACAAAACACAAAATGGGATAAAAGAACATAAACAATGATAATTTAAACCTGGTATAATGAATTGATTTGTGGTATTAAAATAAGTATAGAAAATAATTTCCTTAGTACTAGGAAGCTCATTTAAAATACTATCAAAATGGAAGGGGTTTAATCATCAATCTATCATATTTTTCTTGGTTCATTTCCAAGACTATCATATTGGTTAAGGTACATTAGTGATGTGGGTTTACTCCCCATTACAATATTTTTTATCTCAAGATATATCAATCCTTAACCAATTCATTATATGGAGATGTATACACCGCCCTCTAAAAAATTAAAATTATACATATGTGTGACATAAGATCATAAAATATTCATCATATGAAAACCCTAAAAATGAAATGGGAAATATAAAACATTCAAAATATCATAACACATTAAAATAAATGGTTTCCAAAATTATATAATTATTTTCTATCATGTGGAATGTAAAAAGGTACAATAATTATTTCACCATTTAGAAATGTATTCACATATGAAAAAAGATGTGTTTTAAAAATATCATGTCATCATAGTAGTAAAACACGTAGAAAATAATAATAAGGTAATCCTTGTATCATATCTCTAGTAATGTTTATGTAATATCAAATGATGCCATCTCAGATAGATAATAAATTTTAAATAATACTTGTATTTTTATTGAGAAATATAGCATTTTTACATAAAATAACTTTTTAAAATAAAAAATAATAACAAATTATTCAAATTAGTTTATTTTAAAATATACCTGAAATCATATAAATTAATATTCAATGAAAATAATTTTCATTGTGGGGTAAAATTATGTTCATTCTATTTATTTTCTGACAAATATTCATCTAATATTGTTAGTAAATCCATACATTATTTTATGGAAAGTGACATGAATATTTATTAAAACTAATTTTTAAATAAAAAACATTATTAATATTTTAATTAATATACCATTAGAATAATTTTATAAGAAATATGTATTTTTTTAGAAATAAGGGTTTCAGAAGAAAATGAGATTTCGACAAAAGTGAGAAATAAACTTGTTTTTCCTTAAAAATAGAATTTTGACTCATGAATAATTAATGAGAGGAAAATGAAAGGAAAATAGTTACTCCAATGATATTACATGAGAATATTAATGTTCACTATTTTTATTAGATATGGATCATAATATATCATAATCGTAAACATAATAAAAAACAACCCTGATAAATGATTTGATTGTTCCATAAACCTCATACAATTTCAGTAACATTGTTTCTTAACCTATATTGAATTAATAACATTAAATTAATAATAAAATATTATTATAATAAATAAATTATGGATATTAAATTTCAATGGTGATATATATACACCCCATAAAATAATATATGTTCATAATATAACATAAGATTCCATGAAAGAAAATGAGACAAAATTCCCTTATCTATTTCGTAACATTTGAACCATAAAATTCAAGAAAGAGAGATCCTAAAAAAAATATTTAAATCAAAATAATTTTAAAGATTATTATTATAATATACATTCAGTAGAATAAAATACAATTAATTAAATAATGATTTAGGGAATATTGCCTAAGCTTCATAGAAGTGAAAAAGACAGACGTAAATTTCATACCTTATGTCTACTAATGCTTCATGCATTTTAGAAACAATTTTCTATTAAATATTATTGTATTATACATATCCTTATGAATAATAATAATATTTATTATAACATAAATCTTTTATTTATTTTCTTCTATTACCACTATATCAACAATTCCTTGTAAAAATCACGTTTCGGGTCATTACTGGATTGTCTATCCTGTAATTTTTTATTTTTGGTCCTTTTACATTGATCAAAGTTCCATAATATTGAGAGTGTTGACCATAATTTTAATATAATATAAAATATATATATATATATATATTTATTTATTTATATTAATACATAAAAGGTAGAGATATAAAATGAAATACACAGTTCCTAGTGATGGAAGGACATACATAATAATAAATGTTATTCCCATTTACTCAATATATTAAATAAAATATTTGTATAAAATATATTGAATTTTGAAACTAATTTTCATGTAATATTTATATCAATTATAATTGTTAAATTCGACCTGATTACCATCCATGTAATGTGTTAGTGAAAAATAATTCACATCGGCTCCTGAGGTTTTAGTCCATCAAACACATGAACAACGATATCATATTCTATATGGAATTTAATGTAATAACTTGTATATGATAGTATTTTTATATAATTATATATTATATATTAGATATAATTTATAAAAATCATATACATCATTATTTCCATCTATGAGATTTTGTGATAGGAATATAACTGCGTCGATTTAGGAGAAGGTATTCCGCCTTACACATGATCAACAACATTGTTCCCAATTTTTTAGAGGATGTGATGAGTATATGAAATAAAAATAAAATAAAAATATATCATTATACTTATGATATTGAGGTTATTTTATCATCAAATTTTAGTAAATTGATATTTTGTTGGAGGTTGATGTAAAATAAAATATGTGGTTAGGGACATTACATGTTCTTGGAAAAACATCATTTATTTTGAAACCAAATCCTTCATAGGATAGAATATTTACAAAAATAAACATTCGATGATGTTATAAGAGAATTAAAGAAAACATTGGTCTAGTAATGGAAGAAAAATAGGGTTTTGGATTTGTTTATAGACGAGTATTAGTGGTGGATTTTATAAGTTAGTTAATTGGGACACCAATAATGATTGAAAATTAAAATGGTGTGACAATGTTTTTTACATTTAAAAAGTATAAAAAATTTCCACTATTGATCCATATTTGTAATAAAGAAAACATATTTCCACAAAATTTGTCTTTATAAATTATATAGGTCATTTTACTTCTTATCTCTTTATTTGAATAATAATGATAGAAATTTTCTTTTACCAGTTTTTATATTATCTATATTATAAAATTATGTTTTCCTAATGAAAAAATGTAAAATATGATTAATAAAAATATGGAATCCATTTTTCTAGATTCCATTAATATAATTTGATAATTTTAATTTATCATTCATCCTAGGGACGTGACAAAAAAGTTGTTTTATAAAGAGAAATGTTTCATAAGATTAAAAAACATTACTAAAAAAATTAAATATAAAAATGGTTCCAATTACATAAATTGGATGAAAATATATATAATTTAAATAATATTAATTTCAAAAGCATCATATCATATATTTATTTAAAAAAGTCATTAACATAATTGTTTTTTAAAAAAACCAACATTTTCACCATTCATCAAAAAATTATAATTAAAAAAAATTATCAAAACACCACACCATGTAAAATATGAAATTGGAAATTTAAAAATTATACAAATTTTTTAAAACAACATTCAAAAATTAGAATATTGTATTTTTAAATTAAATGTGCAAATTGAAACAAAAATCCATTTTAGATAAATAAATTTTTTACATAAAATTGAATTTATTTTTATCTCTCATCTCGAAACATATTAGATGAATGATAAGAATTTTATTTAACATGTAACATATAAATTTTCATAAATAAATAATTTTATTTTTACTATTGTAAAACATGTTTTTGTTTTAAATTTTTTAGATAAATTTTTGTGTTTTTTTAATATATTTTTAAATCAATATCTAATTTATTTGTCTAAATTGAATTGATTTTATATAAATGTGTAATTAATATGTATAAATATATTTTTTAATCTAATTCATACCTTATATTCAAATTTATTTAATATAATAATCATATTAATTAGTAATATTTTAAAAGTATGTCAATTTTTTTTTTAAACGTTGTGTTCTGTATAACATATATTAAACTAATTATTTTGTGTAAGAAAAAATTTTAAAAAGAAAAAATTTATATGAGAAAAATATTCTATATAATCATTGATTGTTAAATTATTCCACACATAAATATAATTAAACCCTCTAAATTTGTCACCTTGGTGCCAACAACTGAGGACACTCCTATTTTATTACATTTTCTTGTTTCCATGTTACAATCTTAATTTCATGGTATCACCACACAAAAAATGGTCAACAAATTATGTAGTTCAATATAAAATTCTACATATGTTCATTAATCGCTAATAGAAATCCATAATATTATGGATAATGATCCATTGGTTTGACCTCTGAGATAAGTATATATGATGGATCATGTATGTATATTCTCAGGAGAGTCACATGGAACACATAATGAACTTGAGAGAGGTTCAATGGATGTGCATGTGGATAATATACCATTTGGATGTGATAAATAATTTCAAATAGAAAAATATATATAGTGATTATCATGTTGTTATAGTGTAAGAAAATGTTCATTCTTTTCTTCTTCATCTAACACATTTCACTTCATCTCTTACTCCAATAAATGATGATGAATTTTAACGCCCAGAGCCCAAACAGATCACAGATTCCATTAAATAATTATAAGTCATTCATTATACCAATGGTTATCATCATAACAAAATTTCTATCAGACGTCATCAAATATGAATCAATCTTTTTATACTGAAATAATAAATTTATCACTAATACTACATCCACTAATATTTTCAACCAGTATACAAATGGTTAACCATTTGATCCATCCAATTTTATTAAAAAATATATTATGAAGTCCAACAATGTTCCCAAAATAAGATTAAAATTAATCCTCTATCAATCATTAATTACTTTTTATTGTTATCATACCAAATATGTGTGTTCCGTGGAATATATTCTCTGAGATCATAGAAATAAATATAGTTACTATAAAACATCAATGAAAGAACACATGCTTCTTATTTCCTTAAATAAATCAATATATTATTAAAAATATTACATAAATCCAAGAATATTTTAATCTCCATCAATGAAAAAATATACCATTATCAAAAAAATATTAATAATTTATTGGGTCATCAATAAAATAACTTTTAGTTTATCCATATCAATCATCTCTTTTCCAAACATATAATTATTATCTCAAATATAAGAACATATAAATAGTCATATTAACATAATCAAAATTTCAAATTTCCATTTAATAGATGGTCTAAGTGGTCAGTCCCATTGAAAATATTAATGAAAAATTATATAAAAAATATTCCAAACCACCCTTATAAACATGATGATTCATATTACATAATTCCTGAATTAACGAACAGAAACACATCAATAATTACATTTCTTTATTAAACCATTAACTAGGATACTTCAACATATAAAATTGTACCTCGTTCATACAATATTGAAATATTAATCATTTATTAATATTCATGACACTCAATTTATTCATAATTCTCAATATTACATTAATAAATACTATTTGAACCACCCATAACATTCAAATGGAGTTCATGGTCTCTTAATTTTAATCATTTTAAAATTTGTTTTCACTGCCTCTCAGATTCGCATCATGATATTTCAACTTAGAAAAAATATTTATATAGTTTTCATACATTCCATATTTATAGAAGTCAATCACTGATGATTCCTTAATTAAACCATTAATATTATCCATTTTGTTTTCAAAAAAGATCATTCTTCCTCAAAAATTACATTATTTGTGTCAATATTTTCCACATGAAAAATATCTTATTTTACCATTGAATCATTTCCTTGAGTTATTTCTAACATATTTTTGATATATATGAATATATAACATCGTACGTCTATGTTCTCCACCACTTGATCTCTTAAATTATAAATCTTTTTATTTATGGTGTTCCATGGAGTTGGTTAATGTTTGTGTTATTAATCATAAATTTTGATGATTAATTTTATTCAATCGAAATATCCTTCACTCCATTCATCAACCCTTTTTTTTCTTATCAAAACATTTTTCATTACACTCCTCGTTTTCTCAATTCCTTATTTTTCCCACAACTAATTTAAACTAAAATGCATAGTTCTTTGAAAAATAATCATATTTGAAAACCAAATAGTTATAGAAATCAAAAAATATTTTTTCTAAATAATGAAAAGCTGTTTTCTATCTTTGAAACCATTGGTTTTAATTTGTCCATTCAATGGGATGATTCAAATTATTTGAATCCTTATTAGACATATCTATAGATATATCCTTAGTTGTCTCACTAATGATTTATTATCATAGTTTCTAAAGTTAATATATAATTTATAATGATAAAAAATGAAATATTTAAAACTTCTCATACCAAAATAATAAATTTTAATAAAAAATCATAACGTAACATAAAATTTCAATGATAAAATAATTTAGGTCTTGTAAAATTGAAAACATTTATTCATAAACTATTCTTCCATACGTGATCTCTATCATCTCTAACAATATTCATTATAACAAGAACCCTCAATATATGTGTCATACAGAATTACATTCATCATAAACCTGGGGGAAAACATAATAAATGGTGGGAGTAGATGCTCAGTATGGGTTACAAAGGGAGATAATAATATACAAAGAGTATAAGTGAGTGAGAATATGATAATAATATTTAAAATCAATATGGTTTATAACATAGACCCTATACCCAGGTAATGAAATAAATACTAGCAGTTCATTTGACAAAAATCGTAATAGAATAAAATAAAATGAACCCTAAGAACATTAAATTTGTATAATATACATATAATTCACTTTTATATTAGCACTATAATAATTTACTTAGAAGTTCAAGGATCATTTCCAATACCATTATAGTGTAATGGGTTAAATCCCCATACCACTGTTGTAGTCAAGGTTTACTACCAACACTATCATAGGGTAAAAATTCTTTTAAAAAACATGGTTCACCCCACAATCTTTTATTATTAATTTCATGAGATATTAATCATTACCTAATGCATTTGATGTAGATATAGGTTATACACTTCACATATTCAAAATCATATACACATTTGACAGTAGATTGTAAAACATTCATCATATCTAACTCGATGAAAATAAATGGGATTAAAAAAACATTCATTATATAGAAACCCATGATAATAAATGTTTTAAAAAAATATTAATTATAGCAGAACATATAGAAAATATACATGTATAGTAATCAATTCAACATTTCCTTATAGAATAACCCATGGTTGAAGAAACAATTTTCATTATATTAATGTTTCTATAAATAATATCAATTAATATAAAATTAATAATAGTAAACATAGATCATATCCAATTTAATTCATAATTAACATCTTGGTATTTCATTTTATATTTAAAATCATTCTAAAAGACTGTAGGTACATTTCTTGAGGAAAATAAGATTTCTTTGAAAAAAAATTAAAAATTAAATATTCATTAATTAATAATGAAAAAATTGTCCTTGAAAATAAATATGAATAAATATAAATAAATATTAAAATAATTTAATGGTTAATATAGTGGGAAATTCTATTAATATTGTTCATTTTAAAACAAATGTGTATTTCACATTTTTTGGTAAAATCAAAACTGGCCATGTTTGGAAGATTACAACAAGATAAATATTATAATTTATTTTAAAATATCATGAATTGGTAAAAAATTATTTAATACTTCATTTCTATAATTTTAAAATTATTTTTATAAGACACAGTTTTTGTAGAAAATTTTATTTTATAAATGAGAGAAATAAGGTATTTTTTATATTAAAAATGTTATTGTAAAGCCTTGAGTTCATAATAAGGGGAAATTGATTGATACATATTTATTATAATAATATAAATGTGGAGAATAAAATTAATGGGTTTCATGAGAAATGTATCCTACAATTTCATTATCCGAAATATAAACATAAATATTCCCTATAAAAGAAAAAAGATGTATCATAAAACCATTTACACCTTGTTAATGTTTAATAAGAATTCCCAACGATAGAATTTAAAAAAAAAGAATCAGAAATTATAAATAAAATAAATAATATCATGATATTATTGGTTTATTGAGTATTATATATACCACATAAATGATGATAGGTGCATAACCTAACATATCTCTCATGAAGTAAAATAGAGATAAAAATCCCTTACCGCTTCAGTAAAATGTGAACCATACAACCCAAGAAAAAAAATACAAATGTGGATATTTAAATCCATATAATTTATCAAGGAGTTATAAAATAATATAATAATGGGATGTATATACAACACACAAAAGAAACAATTTCTGAATATGGCATGTGTCTCACAGAAGTAAAAAATAGAGAGGGAAATCCCTTATCAATTTCAAAAAACCAATCATATACAATAAAAATAAT
The DNA here is from genome assembly GCA_963277665.1 of Viscum album. Taxonomy (NCBI): domain Eukaryota; kingdom Viridiplantae; phylum Streptophyta; class Magnoliopsida; order Santalales; family Viscaceae; genus Viscum; species Viscum album. The sequence goes on from OY728161.1 coordinate 472,839,405, forward strand.
GAATATTATATATTTATTTGTGATAAATATATAAATAAGTATAATCCTATGTATAATACTATATAAAATTTAATTATGAACTTCTATTACCTGTTTATCAATAATTCCTTGCTAAAATAATGTTCTATGTAATAAGTTCACTGTTTTTTTGTATTTCGATTTTTTATTTTCATCCCCTAAATTTGATCATGGTTCTATCATATATATATATATATATGATATTAATATCACAAATATTTTAAATATATATAGTAATCCATAAATTTTTGATATATAAAATGAAATACACTACTCAAAGAGATTATAGGATGTATATACACATGAACACTATTTCCATTTCCTCGACAGATGAAATAAATAAATGGTAACTATCCGGAATAATTTTTAAGTCATATATATAAACATATATACCACTTATAATCATAAAATTTATCCTTATTACTTTCTTTTCAAATCATTACTTAAAAATGAATCACATCACTTTGCAAGGTGTTATTTCTCCATAGACATAAAGGGCAACATCATATTATCTAAAAAATAGACATTTAGAATACATATAAGATAATATAAATAAATTAGATTTATAATATAACAAATAAAAGATATAAACATTATATAAATCATTATAGACAGAAATGAGAAGTTGTGACTGTAATTTCATGTAACCTGATGTCTTCAAATATTACCATGAGCATGATTGGTAGATGGCCTCATGTGCATCTAGCCTATTGATAGACAATATTTAATAGTATAAAGGGACTATGGTGTTTATGTTGGGAGACTATTCCCACTTACTCTAGTGTAACACAACATAATAGTAATATCACTCAGTAGTGGAAGCAATTTATCAATCAGACAATAGATTAATAGTAGGAAGAGATAACAATGCTCGAAGGAACCTTATATGAAAAATTATGATTCATGTTATATTTCTCTAAAATATTCCTAAACATGAATATCTATGAACAAAAGAAAACATGGAACATAAGTACAAAGAAAAACAATACAGTTAGCATCACATGCCTTTTCTCGGTCCCATGAACCCATGATCCTATGTTGCAATGAAGACCCTATAGATCGGTGATTTACCTTATATATACATGTAATAATATAGTCTATTTGGGTACCCATGGTTTCCCAATTAGGGTATGAGACACAATCACCATTGGAAACCATGCATGGTCCAGGTTATCAAGTAAGAGAATATATATCAAAAAACAATAATTTTCAAAAATAATGAAATATGAATGGATGTTCTAAATGTAAACATCATATAAAGTTTATGTTCTCATTTATAGACATTAAATATCATCTAATTAATAATTCTCAAGACCTTAAGCTTATCTCATCCCCCCTTATGAAAATAGTTAAACAACATATTCATAAATTGGGCATCTATACAAATAAAACAATGACTAAATCAATGCATGTTATTTGGCCTAGTATACACATCGTATAACTCATTATATTCATCATTAAATTTATAAATGAATCTAATCCTTATAATTAATTATTTTAAATATAGTTATCATTCCATGTATAATATAAACCCACACCCTACAATCCCATCCATGGTGATCCTCACAAGAACCCATGTATCACTCTAGGTGTCGTATAACATCAATGTCATTCGAGTTCCATCCTTGGTGATCCATTATGTGTTCCCAAGTATCATATGTGGACCAAATTATCAAATTCCCTTTGAGTTTATATTTGTAGATTTGTTTTTTTTCCTAAATCAATCGATATATAATATTCAACACTCTTTGTCAATCATTTACAGTCCATATAAGGTTTCAAAGTGTAACTCAAAAAAAAGAATTGTAAAATAAAATGTATTCCCTCTAATAAATTATTCATTGAATCCTTGTGTTACCCATGGAATATTCATAATAAATCAACAAAATTCTATCAATTCATTAAAAACATGTCTTGGCCATCACCATGAAAATTAGATTCAAACTCACCTTAAAAATTGTCTAATGATATGGATAATTGTAAAGACCCGCAAATTTCAAGGAAATTTTTTTCTTAATTTTCTTTGGAATTTTACAAGAACGCAGCTTCAGACGGCACCTGATTCCGAGGCCCGGTGTGCCCGGAATCAATTTCCGAAGTTTGGCTCGGGTACGTTCAGTGAACGGACGAGCGGGTTTTTCTATCTTTTGAACCGGTGCCCGGAATCGAATTCTGAGGGCACCGATGAAATCGCAGCGCCGGTATTTGCTTAGAAACGCCTCTTCCGGAGTTGCGTTTGCTCAGACGTGGTTTTTAAATTTTACGGCTTTAAGTCAGAAATAAAATAAAGTTTGTGCGACAACTTTATTTTATTTCACTTAAGCTGCTTGGAAGCCACTTGAAGTCACTTAAAGACGGCTTGAACTGAGTTGAACTGGATAGGATGCTATCCAGAAATATCCTACCCCTTGGTAGGATATTTGTGCGGTGGGACCCGCACGAGCCCCGCCGTTTCTTTCGCTAAGTAACGCACCCGCGAAAACCCGTCAAAGTAACTGAAAAGTCAACCGACGCGTTTTCTTTAATTCTTAACAGACCATTTAATTGGGCGGTTTATTTCGTGAATTAAATGGACTGTTTCTTCGTGAATTAAATGGGTCGTTTCTTTCGTTGAATTAATTCAACGAATTGATGGATCGTTTCTTAACCGGTTTCGTGTTGGCATGTTTATAAAATAAGACCAACATAAAAATCCTTGGAAAGGATTTGAGAGAATCTTCGTTCCTCCACCCTCTCCGCGAAGAACGCGAAGAACGCGAAGAACGCGAAGAACGCGAAGAACGCGAAGAACGCGAAGAACGCCGGCGACCGGAATTCGACGACGCACACCAAGATCTGCGACGTCGACGAGATCTACCCGCGACGTTCTTCGGCGACGCCTCTTCTTCCGCGGCCGACCCTCGTTCGGCAACAAAGGTGAGAATCAGATCTTTTCTTCTCCCTTTTTAATTTCAATATCAACGGATTTAAACTAATTAAATCCGTTGATCTTGATCCGGAGATTGGCGACGCGACGAGCGATTCCGCGACGACGCGGCGATCTCCATCTTCCGCGACGAGCAATTCCGACGACGACGATAAAGTAAGGGTTGATTGGAATATTTTCCTTCCCGTGATTTATTTCTTTTAAAGTAAAGAAGCATGACCTTCGAACAATTTTAACATTTAAAATTGTTGTTGATTGTTTTATTGTTCCTCCCGTGGATTATGACTAACGCGGAGGGTGCGGGTCTAACGAACAAGACCCGGCAACCCTCCGCCGATCTATTTTGGTTGTGCGGATTTGGCGGACGTCGACAAACCGTGCGGCAAGGGCAATTTGTTGGCTCCGCAGTGAAGATCGTCCCCCGGGAGGAGCATCGGCGCAGACGGGAAAGAAAACGGGCCACCGGAGCATCTCCGGCGGCCCGCGGAAGGAGGCGGCGGCGCCGGCGACCGGAGGCGGCGGCGCCAGGCGCGCCGCCGTGGAAACCTTCCGCCGCGGCTGAAGCCGCGGCGGCGGCGGCAGCCGGTTCCGCGGCCGCGCGGAACCGGGACGGACGCGGCGGCCCGGCCGCGTCCGCGTGACAGGCGGCCCCCCGCGGGGCCGCGGTTTCTCTCAAGCCGCGGGTTCAACCCCGCGGCGGCGGCTCTTCGGCCGCGCGGCCGAAGACCGAGCCGGCCGGTCCGGTCGGCCGGGCCGCGCCCAGGCCGGACCGGACCCGGCCGAGCCGGTTCGGGCCGGGTCGGGCCGACCCGGTTCGGGCCGACCCGGTTCGGCCGACCCCAGGGGGGGTTCGGGCCGGGTCGCCCCGGGCCCAGTACCCCCGTTTCGGGCCCTCTACGGTCTTTCGCCCATATCTTGGGCCTGGGACCTCCGATTGACGAACCGTCAGCGGCTACGCGATCCTTGGATCGAGACGGTCGTTTCGGTATATTATACTCAAGGTTTCGGAAGACTTTGGGTTCGGCCGGGTTGGTTCGTACACGAAGCCAACCGGGCCCTCGGAGCGGAAACGCTCATAACTTGAGCTACGGACGTCCGAACGACGTACCGTCAGCTGTGGTAGTTTCCTCTAAGTGAGACGGAACTTTTGGCATACTCCGCCCGAGGATCGGATACAGGCGGAGTACGGTCGGGTTGGTTTTGCCCTAAAAACCAACCGGGCCCCTGGGACGAAAATGCCAATAACTCTCAGACCGGGCGTCCGATTGACGCGCCGTCTGTCGCGTTGAGATCCTGTTGTCGATACGGAACTTTTGGATACATCAACTTCGGACTACGTGTCAGTTGATGTATCAGCCCCTCGGCTCGTGGAGCGGACCCTCCTAAACGAGCTCGCTACGTGCGGGAACCCTAGCGCTGGCTGTGACCTCGACGACAGAGCAGAGATCCTCCGTGGACTGCGACGACGGCAGAGCAGAGATCCTCCGTGGACTGCGACGACGGCAGAGCAGAGATCCTTCGTGGACTGCGGCGACGACTGTGCAGAGATCCTCAGTGGACTGCGTCGACTACTGCACTCAGCGATCCCACGTGGATCAGTGCTTCAGGTTCTGTGTGAGCCCGATCCTCCGTGGGTCCTTACTACCGGTTCTGTGTGAGCCACTGCCTACAGGTTCTGTGTGAGCCCGATCCTACGTGGGTCTTTTTGCGGGGGTTAGTACCTATCGATCCTTCGTGGGTCCGACGACTGAGACGGATCAGTGATCGTCTTTGACGTCATCTGAAAAAGTATACCTGGTTGAGCTGAATCTTATGTTACTCTCCTTTGTGGATTGTGTTGAACTATCCTTTGTGGATTTACTGTTTACTCTCCTTTGTGGATTTGAGTCTTGCTTTCCTTTGTGGATTGAGTTGTTCTTGAGCTCGTGAGCAGAGCTAGAATTGGGGACTTAGGTATATGTATGGGCATATACCTAAGTCGAGTCAGATGTTACTTCGTGATTGCATCTTTCTTTTGTGCTATATCCTTTGTGGATTTCGAGAGACCTTCGGGGGTCTCGGGGTCCTTACTGAGTAGTTGTACTCACCCCTGCACGGGCTATGCCCGCACCTTGTTGTGTTGGTTGCAGACGACGGACAGCGCTGATCACGGTTGGGGCGTGGAGCAGGACGGTACCTGGAGGTGGACCACTGGGCGGGACGTGCTCGGAGCGGACGTGGGACCCGAGGAGCCTGGAGGCTATCTGTACCCACCCTTCAGGTGGGATTGCCAGTGGACGACACGAGGCCGCCGTCTTTTCTTCAGTTGCTGTTCTTTTTCTTTTCAGTTGTACTTTACAGTTGGGCTTGTATTTCCGGCCCCTTACTTTTCTGCACTTTACTTTCCGCTTGCTGACTCTGTGTGGTTGTTACTTATAAAGGCAATGCCTTCCCTGTTTACTGGGATTTTACGCCTTGGTGCTAGTCGCCAGCCCCTGGCCTATGGAAGGCGGGCTTGGGGTAGTCACGGCACGGGCCCCGAGGACGGGTCGTGACAAATTGGTATCAGAGGTGGTCGGTTCTACCGCAGACTCTGATCGTCCTTTCTTTCTATGTGAAGCAATAGTGTTTAGTGTATTGAGTGTGGTTATCAGTTCAGGGAGCCCAGTGTTGGTGCGGCGGCCGACGTATCCGTACACCAGGACCCTGACTCCTGATTTCCGACTTAATGCATGAAAACATTGATTGCGTGTGTGTTTCAAGTTTTCTTTGTGATTACTTATGTCAGCTCACCGGGTATACTGATCTGCTTTATGAAAGTCTCAAGTTTTCCTTGTGATTACTTGTGCCAGCTCACCAGGTATACTGTTCTGACTGTGGTGCTCTTGTTCTCCTTTTCAGGATGGCCCCGCGACGACTGCCAGCTAGGGTTCCGAGTGTAGGGCGCGACGGCAGCCCACCGAGCGACGAGGCCTCGGTGCAGGGCCCTTTGCCAGCAGTGGCACCGGCGGTAGCCTTACCCGCCGAGCCACCGATGCTTCCAGTACCAGACGCCGACGATGCACGTCGCCTCAGGGCACTGCACGAGTTTCAGAGCCAGCGACCGCCCAGGTTTCGCGGTGAGGCGGACCCCCAGGCCGCCGAGGACTGGCTAGAGGCGGTGGTACGGATCTTCAGGCTAGTGAGGACACCAGCGGATCTCATGGTGATCCTCGCAGCGAGCCTCCTGCAGGCGGCGGCAGGACGATGGTGGAGCCTGATGCTCCAGGTTCACGATGAGGCATCCCTGCTCTGGACGGACTTCGAGAGCCTCTTCCGCTCTGAGTTCGTCCCGGCCACCCTCCGAGCGGTGCGCATCCAGGAGCTTCTCCAGCTGCGCCAGGGCAGCATGACGGTCGCTCAGTATGCGGCGAGGTTCACGGACCTATCTCGCTACTCGACCGACATGGTACGGGACCCCTTCTTCCGGGCCCGGACCTTCGAGCAGGGCTTGCGACAGGAGATTCGTGCGTCGCTGATCTCCCTCAGCATTCCGACCCAGGCAGGAGTGCTGGAGCGAGCCCTCCTGATCGAGAGCTTCCTGGCAGAGCCTTCTTCAGCGGCGAGACCTAGCGCAGGGCGGCAGGTAGCTGAGTCTTCGGCAGCAGGTAGCCGACGGATGACTCACGGGTCCAGGCAGACCAGACCCCCACGCAGACGGCCTCAGGACACCGGCTCAGCAGTACGAGGCACACAGCGGAGTGCCAGCCTTTCGAGAGGCAGGCTGTGCTACTCTTGCGGCGGGCAGGGTCACATGGCTCGCGACTGCCCGACTCGCCGATCAGAGGAGCAGCAGACGGTGGAGGGGCCACCCAGGCAGAGGCAGAGGGTCGACCGTGGCGGTCCGCAGGGAGGAGGCGGACGAGGCCGAGGAGCTGGCCGAGCAGCGGGTGGTGGGCGACGCTTTCAGGCTCTACCCCCACCACCACCAGGAGGGCCACCTCGACCACAGGGAGCCGGCGGGCAGGGACAGGCCCAGCTCCAGGCAGTGGAGGCCTACGACCCCGACATGCCAGAGATGATTCGAGGTACGATCTGTGTCTATTCCACCCTTGCTGCAGTACTTATAGACAGAGGAGCGAGTCACTCTTTCATAGCCTCTGCCCTTGTTCGGAGCTCGGAGATTCCGACTGAGCCGTTGGCTCGATCCTTACGGCTAGAGACTCCTACGGGAGCAGACTCGACGATTACGCACTGGTGCCGGCAGTGTGAGCTTACTCTAGGAGGCGAGAGCTTCGGCTGGGATCTCCTTGTAGCGGCGTCGAGGCCTTACGACGTCATCTTGGGCATGGATTGGCTATCCACGGTTCATGCCCAGATCGACTGTTTTAGGCGCAAGGTGCGATGTGTTCGTACCGACGGGAGCAGGTTTACCTTCACCGGCGAGAAGGGAACCTTTGCAGCACAGGATGGACTTCCGCGGAGGAGAGTGCAGCCGATCTCTCATCAGTTGGCTAGCCTCATCCTAGGAGCAGTGGACGTGCGGAGTCCGGCTTTTCCTGCAGTGGTGGACCAGTACGTGGACGTCTTTCCCGACGACGTTCCAGGGCTACCTCCTCGTAGAGAGGTAGACTTTTACATCGACTTGTACCCCGGGACAGCCCCGATATCTACTCCAGCATATCGGATGGCCCCCGCCGAGCTTCGAGAGCTGCGGGTACAGTTGGAGGACTTGCAGAGCAAGGGGTTTATCCGACCCAGTGTTTCACCCTGGGCTTCCCCGATTTTGTTCGCCAAAAAGGCGGACGGGAACTTGCGACTTTGTGTCGACTATCGTCGCCTGAACCAGGTGACAGTGAGGAATAAGTATCCGCTGCCACGGATTGATGACCTCTTCGATCAGCTCAAGGGAGCGCGGTGGTTCTCGAAGATAGACCTCCGGTCAGGCTATCATCAGCTCAGAGTTCGAGACGAGGACGTGCAGAAGACGGCCTTCAGGTGTCGGTATGGCCATTATGAGTTCTTGGTTATGCCGTTCGGCGTAACCAATGCTCCAGCGGTGTTCATGAGCCTCATGAACAGGATCTTCCAGCCATACCTCGACCGATTTGTCGTTGTCTTCATTGACGACATTTTGGTATACTCGACGACTGAGGAGGAGCATGCCTACCACCTGCGAGTTGTGCTAGACACACTCCGAGAGCACCAGCTTTATGGCAAGCTCTCAAAATGCCAGTTCTGGTTGCGTGAGGTCCATTTCTTGGGGCACGTCATTTCTGAGGCGGGAGTTGCAGTGGATCCCGCGAAGATCGAGGCAGTGCTAGCTTGGGAGCCACCCAAGAGCGTGACAGAGGTGCGGAGCTTCTTGGGCCTAGCGGGATACTATCGGAGATTCGTGCCAGACTTCTCCAGAGTTGCAGCACCACTCTCAGCCTTGACGAAGAAGGGGAAACCCTTCGTGTGGTCAGACAGATGTCAGCAGAGCTTCCAGGAGCTGAGACAGAGATTGACCAGCGCACCTATCTTGAGGTTGCCTGAGGAGGGAGTTGGGTACGTAGTTTACTGCGACGCAACAGGGACTGGACTCGGGTGCGTCCTGATGCAGGAGCGGGCCGTGATCGCCTACGGATCACGTCAGTTGAGGCCGCATGAGCAGAACTACGCCACTCATGACCTGGAGTTAGCAGCAGTGGTCTTCGCTCTGAAGACTTGGCGGCACTATCTGATTGGCGAGCGCTTCACAGTCTTTTCTGACCACCAGAGTCTTAGGTATATCTTCTCTCAGAAGGACCTGAACCTGAGACAGCGGAGATGGCTTGAGTTCCTCCAGGACTATGACTTTGAGATAGTCTATACTCCTGGGAAGGGGAACGTGGTAGCCGATGCCCTCAGCAGGAGGACGGGCATTCAGCTGCTTGAGGAGGCGACGGAGCAGCTAGCCTCCTTGCAGATATCCTTCGTGGATAGAGACGGAACAGCCTTTCTTCAGTCTCTCACAGTCTCTCCTCCACTTCTACAGCGGGTCAGAGAGGCTCAGCGTGGGGACGCTGACTGTGAGACCCGGCGTGCACTGATATCCTCAGGTCAGGCGCCTGATGGTTTCTCCCTTGGAGCAGAGCACGACATCCTTTTCAGAGGACGTACCTTCGTACCAGTCGCTTTACGAGAGGAGGTGCTGAGAGAGTTTCACACTTCTCCCTTGGCGGTACATCCCGGAGTGGCGAAGATGTACCAGGATCTCAGGCGACAGCACTGGTGGCCGGGTATGAAGAAAGCTGTGGCAGAGTTCGTTTCACGATGCCTCACCTGCCAGCAGGTGAAGGCAGAGCACCAGGTACCAGCAGGCTTGGTACAGCCCTTGGAGGTCCCGGAGTGGAAGTGGGACGGCATATCTATGGACTTCGTGACTGGACTTCCACGCACTTCCAGAGGTCACGACTCCATTTGGGTGATTGTCGACCGACTCACCAAGTCGGCACACTTCTTACCCATCAGAGAGCAGGGCTCAGTGGAGAGCTTGGGACGTCTTTACGTCCAGGAGATCGTACGGCTTCACGGTGTGCCATCGTCTATCGTCTCCGATCGAGATGCTCGTTTCACTTCCCGGCTCTGGAAGGGGTTGCAGGAGGCGTTCGGGACGCGGCTCCATCTGAGCACAGCCTTCCACCCTCAGACGGATGGTCAGACGGAGAGGACCATACAGACACTCGAGGACATGCTCCGTGCATGTGTTCTCGACTTTGGTCGCAGCTGGGAGGACCACCTACCCTTGGTGGAGTTCGCGTACAACAACAGCTACCACTCCACCATCGGGATGGCACCATACGAGGCGTTGTACGGCAGACCCTGCAGATCACCGTTGTGCTGGACAGACCCTGGGGAGTCAGCACTCGTGGGACCAGAGATGGTCCGAGCCACGACAGAGAAGGTCCAGATCATCCAGGAGAGGATGAGGACAACTCAGAGCCGGCAGAAGTCATATGCTGACAGGAGACGGAGGCCACTAGAGTTCGAGGATGGCGACCACGTCTTTTTGCGTGTCTCACCTCGACGTGGTTTACGGAGATTTGGCCGAGGCGGCAAGTTGTCTCCACGCTTCATCGGGCCTTTCCAGGTCCTCAGCAGGATAGGAGAGGTGGCTTATCGCCTGGCTCTACCACCTCAGTTGCACCGGGTGCACGACGTCTTCCACGTGTCTCAGCTGAGGAGATACGTGCACGACCCGACACACATCATCGACTTTGGGGAGCTGGACGTGGACGATGGGGCGACTTTTGCGGAGGTTCCAGTGGAGATCGAGGATCGACAGGAGCGGGTCCTACGTGGGCGGTCGATTCCTCTTGTGCGCGTCAGATGGCAGCACGGGAACCTCCAGGAGAGCACTTGGGAGCGGGAGGCTCAGATGCGTGCTCAGTACCCCCATTTGTTTCCCTAGTTTTTGATGTATCTTTACGAGGACGTAAAGCCCTGAGGTGGGAGTAATGTAAAGACCCGCAAATTTCAAGGAAATTTTTTTCTTAATTTTCTTTGGAATTTTACAAGAACGCAGCTTCAGACGGCACCTGATTCCGAGGCCCGGTGTGCCCGGAATCAATTTCCGAAGTTTGGCTCGGGTACGTTCAGTGAACGGACGAGCGGGTTTTTCTATCTTTTGAACCGGTGCCCGGAATCGAATTCTGAGGGCACCGATGAAATCGCAGCGCCGGTATTTGCTTAGAAACGCCTCTTCCGGAGTTGCGTTTGCTCAGACGTGGTTTTTAAATTTTACGGCTTTAAGTCAGAAATAAAATAAAGTTTGTGCGACAACTTTATTTTATTTCACTTAAGCTGCTTGGAAGCCACTTGAAGTCACTTAAAGACGGCTTGAACTGAGTTGAACTGGATAGGATGCTATCCAGAAATATCCTACCCCTTGGTAGGATATTTGTGCGGTGGGACCCGCACGAGCCCCGCCGTTTCTTTCGCTAAGTAACGCACCCGCGAAAACCCGTCAAAGTAACTGAAAAGTCAACCGACGCGTTTTCTTTAATTCTTAACAGACCATTTAATTGGGCGGTTTATTTCGTGAATTAAATGGACTGTTTCTTCGTGAATTAAATGGGTCGTTTCTTTCGTTGAATTAATTCAACGAATTGATGGATCGTTTCTTAACCGGTTTCGTGTTGGCATGTTTATAAAATAAGACCAACATAAAAATCCTTGGAAAGGATTTGAGAGAATCTTCGTTCCTCCACCCTCTCCGCGAAGAACGCGAAGAACGCGAAGAACGCGAAGAACGCGAAGAACGCGAAGAACGCGAAGAACGCCGGCGACCGGAATTCGACGACGCACACCAAGATCTGCGACGTCGACGAGATCTACCCGCGACGTTCTTCGGCGACGCCTCTTCTTCCGCGGCCGACCCTCGTTCGGCAACAAAGGTGAGAATCAGATCTTTTCTTCTCCCTTTTTAATTTCAATATCAACGGATTTAAACTAATTAAATCCGTTGATCTTGATCCGGAGATTGGCGACGCGACGAGCGATTCCGCGACGACGCGGCGATCTCCATCTTCCGCGACGAGCAATTCCGACGACGACGATAAAGTAAGGGTTGATTGGAATATTTTCCTTCCCGTGATTTATTTCTTTTAAAGTAAAGAAGCATGACCTTCGAACAATTTTAACATTTAAAATTGTTGTTGATTGTTTTATTGTTCCTCCCGTGGATTATGACTAACGCGGAGGGTGCGGGTCTAACGAACAAGACCCGGCAACCCTCCGCCGATCTATTTTGGTTGTGCGGATTTGGCGGACGTCGACAAACCGTGCGGCAAGGGCAATTTGTTGGCTCCGCAGTGAAGATCGTCCCCCGGGAGGAGCATCGGCGCAGACGGGAAAGAAAACGGGCCACCGGAGCATCTCCGGCGGCCCGCGGAAGGAGGCGGCGGCGCGGGTCGCCGGCGCGGCGGCGCCGGCGACCGGAGGCGGCGGCGCCAGGCGCGCCGCCGTGGAAACCTTCCGCCGCGGCTGAAGCCGCGGCGGCGGCGGCAGCCGGTTCCGCGGCCGCGCGGAACCGGGACGGACGCGGCGGCCCGGCCGCGTCCGCGTGACAGGCGGCCCCCCGCGGGGCCGCGGTTTCTCTCAAGCCGCGGGTTCAACCCCGCGGCGGCGGCTCTTCGGCCGCGCGGCCGAAGACCGAGCCGGCCGGTCCGGTCGGCCGGGCCGCGCCCAGGCCGGACCGGACCCGGCCGAGCCGGTTCGGGCCGGGTCGGGCCGACCCGGTTCGGGCCGACCCGGTTCGGCCGACCCCAGGGGGGGTTCGGGCCGGGTCGCCCCGGGCCCAGTACCCCCGTTTCGGGCCCTCTACGGTCTTTCGCCCATATCTTGGGCCTGGGACCTCCGATTGACGAACCGTCAGCGGCTACGCGATCCTTGGATCGAGACGGTCGTTTCGGTATATTATACTCAAGGTTTCGGAAGACTTTGGGTTCGGCCGGGTTGGTTCGTACACGAAGCCAACCGGGCCCTCGGAGCGGAAACGCTCATAACTTGAGCTACGGACGTCCGAACGACGTACCGTCAGCTGTGGTAGTTTCCTCTAAGTGAGACGGAACTTTTGGCATACTCCGCCCGAGGATCGGATACAGGCGGAGTACGGTCGGGTTGGTTTTGCCCTAAAAACCAACCGGGCCCCTGGGACGAAAATGCCAATAACTCTCAGACCGGGCGTCCGATTGACGCGCCGTCTGTCGCGTTGAGATCCTGTTGTCGATACGGAACTTTTGGATACATCAACTTCGGACTACGTGTCAGTTGATGTATCAGCCCCTCGGCTCGTGGAGCGGACCCTCCTAAACGAGCTCGCTACGTGCGGGAACCCTAGCGCTGGCTGTGACCTCGACGACAGAGCAGAGATCCTCCGTGGACTGCGACGACGGCAGAGCAGAGATCCTCCGTGGACTGCGACGACGGCAGAGCAGAGATCCTTCGTGGACTGCGGCGACGACTGTGCAGAGATCCTCAGTGGACTGCGTCGACTACTGCACTCAGCGATCCCACGTGGATCAGTGCTTCAGGTTCTGTGTGAGCCCGATCCTCCGTGGGTCCTTACTACCGGTTCTGTGTGAGCCACTGCCTACAGGTTCTGTGTGAGCCCGATCCTACGTGGGTCTTTTTGCGGGGGTTAGTACCTATCGATCCTTCGTGGGTCCGACGACTGAGACGGATCAGTGATCGTCTTTGACGTCATCTGAAAAAGTATACCTGGTTGAGCTGAATCTTATGTTACTCTCCTTTGTGGATTGTGTTGAACTATCCTTTGTGGATTTACTGTTTACTCTCCTTTGTGGATTTGAGTCTTGCTTTCCTTTGTGGATTGAGTTGTTCTTGAGCTCGTGAGCAGAGCTAGAATTGGGGACTTAGGTATATGTATGGGCATATACCTAAGTCGAGTCAGATGTTACTTCGTGATTGCATCTTTCTTTTGTGCTATATCCTTTGTGGATTTCGAGAGACCTTCGGGGGTCTCGGGGTCCTTACTGAGTAGTTGTACTCACCCCTGCACGGGCTATGCCCGCACCTTGTTGTGTTGGTTGCAGACGACGGACAGCGCTGATCACGGTTGGGGCGTGGAGCAGGACGGTACCTGGAGGTGGACCACTGGGCGGGACGTGCTCGGAGCGGACGTGGGACCCGAGGAGCCTGGAGGCTATCTGTACCCACCCTTCAGGTGGGATTTCCAGTGGACGACACGAGGCCGCCGTCTTTTCTTCAGTTGCTGTTCTTTTTCTTTTCAGTTGTACTTTACAGTTGGGCTTGTATTTCCGGCCCCTTACTTTTCTGCACTTTACTTTCCGCTTGCTGACTCTGTGTGGTTGTTACTTATAAAGGCAATGCCTTCCCTGTTTACTGGGATTTTACGCCTTGGTGCTAGTCGCCAGCCCCTGGCCTATGGAAGGCGGGCTTGGGGTAGTCACGGCACGGGCCCCGAGGACGGGTCGTGACAATAATCATATAAGGAATTCATATCAATTAGTAATATGATAAATTCATTATTACTGGAATATCTTTCTTACACAATAAATTACACTATGATTTCCTAGGTTTATGGAATCCATTCCTAATTATTTATCAATTCAATTATTATTCATAATTAATATTTAAATTAAATTAAAAATTTAATTCATTGATTCAACTTCATGTTTAGATCCCATGATAAGTGTTAAAGGGAGTTCCTCAAATCTATCATATTATTCATTCAATTATAACATACAATTTAAATACACATCTAATCAAAATGGGTTGTTTAATTCAAGGTTCTTTTTATTTCACATTAACCAATGGGCCTCATTAATTAAATATGATATACATGCTAATTAAATTCATGGATCATATTTCATATCAAGGAATCACTAGAGAATTGGGTTTATAGAACAGTGAAATATATAAATACTTATACTTTTAATGAAATGTAGAAGACCACCTATATTTGTTCTATAGATGATATCTCTTCCAATATCGTCTCCGGATTCAACTCTGTTCGAGTGAAAATAGGAGAACGAATGAAGAATCTTTAATATGGAAAATTATCATAAACCTAAATAAAATACCCAATACCATACCAATCGAGGAATTTCTATATGTTAATCAGGAATACACCGAATAATATCCAATGAGATTAGTAATGCTTGAATAAAATATCAGATAGAGGAGAATGATCGATTCCTAAAATAGTTTCCAAATAGGGAGGAAAATGGGGGATCTTCTATGCTCAAGTAAAATAAAAATAGAATTTGATTTTAATAATTAATTAATGTAAAAGATTTAGTTTTACCCAAAATATTTGGTCTCATGGATTGGCCGCACGATTAGCCAAACTGAGTGCTAAACATACATGAAATTTTGTATAGAAGGAAACCTCACACTTTTTCCTTGCATATTTTGAATAAATATACATAAAAAATTAAAACATCACTATAAAAAATTAAAACATCCCATCAGGGTCATAAACACGTAATATGATGGTTCATTATAACCTTGTGGGTTTCCCTTTCTCTCGGACCATTTCTCGAATGTATTATCAGACTGTGTATCCTACCTCGTATTGTATACACTAACTGTGTCCCATGCCATTTTCACCCCATGAGTTGGGTTCTAGGATCTAAACCAGGAATGGATACTCACAATACCTCTATGACCACAAAAGTAATTCACAATATACCCCACATAAGCATTTAACCAACAAATTGAGGTAGAGAAAAGAATATGTTCTTCCAGAAATAATTAGTATCATAAAAACATACTCCTTTAAAGAACATTTTCCCCAAATTTCTTTCTTATGGTTTTCCAAGACTGTCTGAGAAGAGTTTTGGAATTAGTTCTCGTACATCGATCTCCGACTCCCACGTTTCATCTTGACAAATATTGTGCTACAATAGAACCCTTATAAAAGGAATTCACCAACCATAGAGAACCATAATTCTACAATCATCAATACATATTAGATACTCCACAAAGGAAACAACTCCTTGTAACTCAACCTAATCTTGCAGAAAGAAATGATATGGGTCTGAATAATGGTGTCATATAATAGATACATTGAAGAAGTCATGCATGTAGTAGTACCTCTGAGGTAAATTCAATAGATAGGATACCATCCAAATCACTCATGAATCTCAAATAGCCCGACCTATCAATATTAAATCTTACCCTATCTCATGATACCCTAATGTCCCATCCATTATGAAATGTGTCAATGGAAAAATACCCAAACTATTACTCTATAGGTTGTCTTTGGTGATTCACATATTATTTATGAAGATACTAAATTCAAAATTTCCACATCCAAATCTAATGCACATAATTAGGGGTCATTAAAACTAGAAAATGTCAATGAATAGATACATATTCTACCTCTATCAAACAAGGGGTTATCATATTAGCATACAAAATAAGTAAAATCTACAAGGAACGATATTTTTAGGAGTATTAGAGGAAGGTTCATTCACCACAGCAGAGCTATCAAATTTCGAATAATGAGAGGGTATGGAATTTTCCATCGTTACCAGGCATGTGAATCTCTACACATGATAGCTATCTGATGGTCCACACAATGGTGGAGAGTTAATCATGACGTAGATGCTGGGTTGGGGTAGTTTCAAGTAGTCATAGACTGGGATGTTTCCATTAATACCTTTTGGTCGTGTAATGTTACGAAGCCTATGGGAAATGTAATATAATGGTTGACCTTTAACCCTTAAAAAAGTGGGATTGTTAAAAATGAATAAAAATTGAAGGGTTTCAGGCCATTAAGATAGTGTATTGGCTTGAAAGCTGTTGTTGAGTGTCAATTTTCCAAAATGTGTATTCCTATTCCATTAGCTCAAAAAATCTTGTGCACATGTTCATAGAATGAGTTTAAGAGCATGAATCGTGTTCTCGGACTTGCCATTGGTATGAGGGTGGATGATTGTTCTCAAAAGAACATGTATACCTAACACCATCTATATACCTGTCTCAAACAGTTAATTAAACTAGGAATTACTATATAAAATGATAGTATGCGGGTTCCGCTGAAGATCTATTATCCCATAGATTTACAATATCCCAAGATCATCAGCTAAAAAGATGTCATTGATCGATAGAAAATGCATCACCTTTTTGATCCCATCAAGAATAACAGAAATTATATTATTACCTCTAGGAAACCTCTGTAAACCCATAATGAAATCCAATACAACATAATTCCTTTTACACCCTTGAATGGTAATCCATTGTAAATGTTTGGTGGTTTTCTTGTGTCATTCCTTCTCTTAATTACAGGTGGTGCATCTGATGAAAAAACTACCTACATCTCTTTTAATAGCTATCCAGCCTCAACAGTGATGTAAATCCAGATATAACATGGGGTTTTCAAAGTTATCTTCCCAATATGAATCATGAAATTTTTCCATCTACTCCACGTTTGTGTCTGCTAAAAACCATATGTGACCCTGTACACTTAAAATTTCACCCTCCCATATGTTCTAACCTAGAGTAATGTCCTCACCATCCACACTATCTCATAAGGATAGTCTATCAGAATTTTATGACTATATCATCCTTAATCTATTCATAATGGTATAGCTAATAGCTAATGCTAGTAGATATGTCTATATATGATGATCATGCATGTCCATGTTCTTCTAATTGAACATATTCATAAGCATCCAATAGCTTCTGGTCTGTTGAACTACAAGAATCTGAGTCCTCCAACTCAATGCATCAACCAATGCATTTTCTATCACTGGAATGTTGGCAATATTTATTTTGAAATACTATAGTTATTCAACCTACCTTCACTATATCATATTATTATCACATTGTTTAATTATATACATGATGATTTGGTTGTTCCATTACCCCCCAAAATGCTCTCTATGTAAGTAATGTATCCAAAAACGAAATGTGGGAACAACTACATCTATATCAACGTCGTGAAATAGGTAATTACTCCCATGTGGCCTCATCAAATGAGATTTGTACACCACGAATAAATCTCCCTACATAAGAACTTCTCCAATCACAATTGATGAAGAATCATATTAATAAATGAAATTATATTATGGATTTGGATAAATTAGTATCGGCAATAAAGTAAATCTATCTTTGATCTTCTAAAAATCTGAATCGAATACATCAAACAGTACAAAAATTTCACCCTTCTTATTACATCATACAATCAGTATAGTTAAACATGATATCTCTTATATGAAATTTCTTTAATAACCAACTATCCCTATGAATCTTCTTACATAAAAATTGTCTTGGGAGGATCTCAAAAATTTATACATATCACCTACTCTAGGTTAACAAATACCCCAATATCTAAGCTAATGCGACCACATAAGTGAATCTAATTAATCCATAAGTAGAACTTTGGGTGCTTATCATATAACTGATGATATCTTAGTGTATTAAAATATGATTTCATGATTACTTGAATGGTAATGTTGATTGTGAGAATGAACCACAATATCATCAATTAAAATCAA
Source organism: Viscum album (assembly GCA_963277665.1). NCBI lineage: Eukaryota > Viridiplantae > Streptophyta > Magnoliopsida > Santalales > Viscaceae > Viscum > Viscum album. The sequence goes on from OY728161.1 coordinate 472,857,321, forward strand.
CATAAACCAATAAATATAAGGATGAAAACATTTCTCATTAGTACCATGAAGACTGTTGGAATGTTCATGATTCCAAATTACATAAAAAATACTTTTTTAGATCATACCTATATGAAAATATGCTCAAGGTATGTCCAATTGTGTAACATGCACCTGTTAATAAATGGATCTCAAATCAATATTTGAAGTGACATGAGATCCTTGAATTTGGTATAAGAGGTAATATATCCACAATATATGATACATGTTATTAACCATCTGTTGGCTAAATTTTTGATAATCTGCACCTAGCCTAAGGGTATCACATGCCTTTCTCTCTAAAATGACATGAAAGCTCCACTAGGGATTAATGGGTTTGATAATCCCATTTTCTTCAAATTCATATTTCCACCACTGGATCTCTTATATCACAATAGTATACATCATGTATGTAGGAGTAGATATTGGTGTAGCTCCCGAGTCTAGATCGGTTTGTAACTCTGTATCTCCCACTAGAGGTAATCATAAAAATGTAATCCAATAAAATTTCCATAAAATGATCAACCACCAGTGAGAAATCATGTTGAATTGTTATCTATTCATCTAAATATATACATAAAATCCAGGCCATCAACACACCCATCCCATTATTCTCGGGTCCATATCAACATGCCTATACATCTCATTAAACCACAGGAATGAAATCTCTTCCATTTGGTGATGTGGAGGATTCCCTATGGTGGTAGAAATAAATGTAATCATGAATTTAAACCCACCTATAAATCTTGATAATGAATTAAAAAACTATAATATGTCATGGAGAAGAAGGTCCTATATGATGTGACACCTTCCAATCTGATGGGGGGACTGCATAAACTAATGCAAACCTTCTATTTTAATCCAAAACATGGAGTCAAGTGTCTTTAATCAATAATAAGTATAAATTCTAAGCCCAAGGCTCTCCAAAATGGGGATCAATATAAATCTACGAGAAGTACCTATATCAAAATGTATGGAAACTAATGTCGTTGCTACAATAATTGTACCAGTAGATGTTCTGGGATCCATCTCCCCAAGGATCATTCGTATTATATTTATTTGGCTTGTACCACCTCCCAATGATACTACCTAGCTACCTTGAGATGATTCTATCTGTTGTTTGATATAAAAACGGGTCATCCCTACCTTGGTCACAAACACCACCTTGGACTAAACAACCATGTTTATTCCAACTCAATTTCTTATTATAATATGTCGTACCTTATCCTGAATTTGGAGTCGGTGAAAACACTCTCTCACTGGATTCTTGAGGAATGGTTCGACAAAATAACATAATATTGAAAATCATTCTGCATGATAGAAACTTGTATGGGTGATTTGTGCATTGAGGTTTGGTATATCCTGAACTGTAGCACTCGTAACACCTCACCTGACTACCTACGGTAGATTTATGACAACTAATTTTGCATTATGGAATATTTATATGATGATTCCTACTATAGGTTAATGAAGTACCAGGTCTAGATGCCAAACCACCCAAGATTTTACTCTCAACCTCTACCAGGTAATTGTCGTTGATAAGCGTGTGATTTACTAATATAGAAATAATATTCAACTAAAATAATTTCACCCAAAATAAGATTTTATACCTTAGACCATCCTCAAATTTACTAGCTTTAAATAACTCATAATCTATCATTATAGATCTGAAGAACTATAGCTCTGTAAAATTTGTTGAGTAATCCATAATTTAATTTTTCCCCTAATCTAAGTGAAAAACCGCTCGGACTCTCTAGGACCCCAACATCATGGGATAGAATTAGTAATATATGGGTCTATGAGTATGGCCCCAAGACATATCCCAATAATGATCCATCTGAGTTACAATATACTGACATCTCTTGGTATAATCACACTACATGGATACAGTGTTCTTGGCCCTACTCTCAAAAGGAATCTAGATTCTTGATAATATATATAATAGACTACATCCACGAATCCACATATTGTGGTATGTTGTGCCTTAAAAGAGTGGATGGATGTTACTATTGGAACTCACCTGCCAACACTTCCATAGTCGGGGCAACTCTTGGTGCTCCCTAAATAGTCTGTGAGAACAACATAATTATTTCAAGTAATGGTTTCTAAACTCATATGTCTAGTATAAGTAATACATCTTTTGCTGTAACTATTAGAGGATCCACTAGTAGTGCATATCCCACCACCTCCAGTGTGTGGTCATTGCTTTTCTCCTAGTGCACAACTGGAGAATGACAGGGAGGAATTCCTCTAAAATTTCCAAGCACACGCCTTATTTGGAGACCATTATGAATGTTCACTACACAAAAACATAGATATAGAAATAGGATAGGTACAAGGATTGGGTCTTGGCAATGTACAAAAATTCTTGAAGAAATAGAGACTATCTATTTCTCGTTACTATGGTCTGGTTTGGGTCATGTTTACTTCTATAAAAAATTACTTCATTCACATAAATTTCATATTCATTTAAATTATATCATTTATTTCAATTTTATATCACAATTCCTATAAATTTTTTTGAATCAAATGGGTCGCCAAATTTTGATCCATGCGGGATCATACTCCTCGGGAACCAATGTATGGATTTCATGAAATTCATAACAAAACACATTTAACAATACCTATCACAATAGAATGTATATATATATCACAAAACCATTAATAACAACATGAAATAAGGAATTCATCCTAAATAGAATGGAATAATGAATGACATGTTATTCTTATAAAGTTCCTAATATAATTAATGAGATGGAATACCATCATATCATAGGGTTGTTACAAAAATAGAATAATAAATCATGTTAATAGTAACTTCAAAATTCATGTGCATCACCTAATAGTGAAATTAAATCAACAATAAATGTCAAAATCCAGAAAAAACAATTTCATTTTAGGAAAATTGGATTTTTTCCAATACTTGGTTTAGCTACACATAATAATAAATAATCACCAAACCCCATTCCACTACTATCAATTTATATTGTCTCAAATTAATGAATAAAACTAGAAAATAATTCATCTGAAACCAATTTTTTATCCTAGAACCAGATGCCACTGAATAGTTCCCTAAACCCTATTGGGTACATAGCTAAATGAATGTCTCACAAAACTCTAGTTGATTTCGACTAGTAGCAATGGCGTCAGTTGTTTGGATTGGGAGAATATTCCCTGTTATAAGAGTGTAACACATCAGAATATCCATAGAAGTCATTATCATGAATAATAAAACAATCATAAAACAAATAAACAGTAGGAATAGATAACAATTTATGAAGGAATATCATATAAAAAATTATGATACGTGTTATATGTATCTATTAATTGATTGAAAATATGTCCGTAGATGAATAATACATTACATGAAATTAAAATAAAAAGACCAAAAAATATTAATTTTCATCATGATACTCTACTTGGTCACATGAAACCCTACTACTAAACCTCATTAAAGAACTTATAAAAGGGTGTTTTCCATTAACCATACATGTAATCATATATTCTGTTCAGATACCAATGGTGTTTCGAACAAGGTGTGATAATAAATCCTTGTAGGTATCCACCCAAGATATATATTTTCTGGTCAGTGAATATATATATATATATAACCACAATATCATGTATTAGTAATGTAATATGAAAGGATGTACTAAAAGTAAAAACCATATAATATTCATGTTCTCAATTATAATTAAATTCACCTAATCATTCACTCTCATTTTGTCAATATGTATAAATACCCGATGTGTAGCCTAAAGTCCCCCATGAAAATATGTAACAAATAGATGCCTAAATAGTCCATCAATACTGTATAAACAATTACTAAATCTAGGATTGTGCATTAACTTAGAGTATGCATCATATAACTTATTCTATTCATTATTCAACTTATCACATGAGTCCAACACCTTAGTTCTAAATTTGGAATCCAGGTATAAATCTAGGTTTAATATAAACTAGAACCCAAAATTCACATACATGGTGATCCTCACAAGAACTCGGTATCAATCCAGGTGTGGTATAACATTAATTCAAATCAAGTCTTTCTTTGGGGATCCACTATGGGAGTCCAAGTATCGCCCATAAAATTAATGACCTAGTTCCCTATGATCATATCCTTTCCAATTCATATGGAGTTCCATTTATCAATAGGTATATATTATTCATCTACAATGATTCTGACCTAGTAAGTCCATATAATGATCGAATGTCTCTCTCGGGCATAAAAATGGTAAATTCCAATTGATTTTGTATATGGAATTCATTATTGACTCCATTTTCACCTTCCTCATTTTCATAATCATTCGAATACAATCAATCAAATGATTTAAATCATGCAAGGCCATCATCAATAATATTATATTCTAAATCTACTCAAAATGTGGCTAAAGGAATATGATAATCATAGATGGATCACATCTCAATTACTAATGTGGGAAATTCTTTATTATTATAATCACAACTTTAAAAAATCCATTACATGAAATGTGTCTAGAAGCAATGAATCCATTCAATATTCATTTATAATTCAATTAACAATAATAATTAATATTCCAATTTAATTTACAATTAAATTCATAGTTTTAACTTAGTAATTACATCACATGAAAAGAGGTAAAGTACACACCTTAAATGTATCCAATTTCACATTCCATATTAACAGACCATTTGAATCCACCCCCCTCCATGGGGTGGTTTCATTCTTGTTTATTAACCATTTAACATTTATTAATGGCCCTTTTCAATTGCATAGGTTATACCTACTAACTCTATTCAAGGATAAAATTACTTTTTTAGCAGCCTCCATAGAATATGGTTCATAATAAAAAAAATCATACATTTTCAAATAAATTAATCCAAATGAATTATACCACATATTTTGGGTCTATAGAAGATATATTGTCCAATATCAACTATTGATTCGACTTATATCATGAGATAATAGAACAACAGATGATGATCATATTATTAGAGAAATATAGCTTTAGCCTAAATAGTGAAACTATTGACAAACAATATGAGGAAATACTTAAAAGGAATCCTTAAATCACAAATTTTGATCCAATGAGTTTAGTGGGGATTTAATTGATGATCACACTAAGGGGATCCATCGATTCCTAGTTTAGCGTCAAAATGGGGCATAAAATGGAGGTTTGTATCAATGGGAGGAGAAATGTAATAGAATTAGGTTCAAATAAATTAAAAAAGGAATGTGTTGTAATTTCACCCATAAAAATTGGTCACACCTTTTTTCCACAATATTGGACAAACCGTCTACCATACAAGTATTCTTATCTCTAGGGAAGTAAACCTTCCACGGTTTTCTCATACAGTTTGACTAACTTTATAGAAACTGTGCAAAACTTCACTTTCAAAATTATAGACATCCCTGCGTAGTTGGGTTCCTCAAATTAAATTATTTAGAATAACATTGAATGATTTCCTAGAACTATAACCATGTCTATAATGGTCTATCAAACCACATAGCCTTCCCCATACTATTTACAATAATCGTGCACTAGAACCTTTCTACTCAAGGAGTTATGTTCTAGTAACTAAAGCATCCCAAGACACCCCTTATACCTCCATGAAATCAAATTGAATTCACATTCGACCATATTAATATATTTAAACAAAAATATTAATAATGAAATAGTATATTTTTTTAAATAAAAACCCATGTTGTTATATTGATGGACAAAAACGCTCATCGGTTTGTAAAGAAGTTATCCATTGAACACATGATCAGTGGTATTGTTTCCTATTTGGTAATGGAGAAAATATTTTTGGTGCATTCCAATCACATAACAACATATTATTATATTAAATATATCATGGTTATTGTAAAATAATGGATTAATTATAATTTATTTTAGTGGATGAATAAATAAAATAAATTTCTAGGTAAGGGATGTTACCTCTTCTAAATTAAAAATATTTTTGATTGCACAAAAATTCAAAAAAAAATTTACTCATGCCTAAAATAATCCATATTGGATTATAAGACAGAGTAGTTTAATTTGTATAAAATGTTTTTCCAGAAAAAATAGTTTTGTATATTTGATGAGAAGGCGATAAAGGTGGCATTTCAAAAGTAAGGTCGGTGGAACACTTGTTATTCTTAAAAAGATAACTGTGAACCCCAGTTTATCACATGAAAAAAGGATAAATATTTGTAATTTAAAATACTTATATGTGGTAATGATAAAATATTTCCATAAACTTTGTGTCCAATAAGATTCTATTTTATTTAATATTATGCCTACTTAGTTTATCCACCAGTAAACTTACTTTAACCAAATCCTAAAAAATTAATTCTTAATATTTATATTATTATTTATGGTGTAAAATTATTTTTAAATTATTATATAATATATGATATTTTTATTAAAATTATATTATCCCATTCTAAAAATTAAAATTATATGAATTAGATGTTTTTAATTTAAAATTATGCATTCATATGTGATGAAAATGCATGTTTCCAAATAGGAGTGCCTTAAAATAACAAAATTATATTATATTAAAAATAAATGTATTAAAATTTCATATATTTGACTAATGAATATATAATTTTTGCAATGCTATATATAATCACAAATTAAAATAAATTTTCTGATTTTAAATTCAATAAAATAAAATTCATTTATTATTATGAAATATAATTTTTCACTATTATATGAACATTTTATATTTTCTAAATATTATAAATAAAATTAAAAAAACATTATTGAAAAAATTATTTAAAAAATTATTTTTATTTTTTCAAATAAAATTTTGAAAATTGCCATATATTAATTTTAAAATAATTATTCAAAAGGTGATAAATTGTTTTTAGAAAAATACAATTTTAAAGCATAAAATTTAATTTAATTTTATCTCTCATATATAAATCACATAAATTTAATTTTAAGAATTTTATTGAATAAATTAAATACAAATTTCACATATATAATTAAAAAAATATTTTGAAATAATTATTAGTTTAAAGGTGTTTTAATGCATAATAATAGTTTTTCATAAAAATATTCCCTTTATTTTAAAATACTTTTTATTTTCATTTAAAATTTATTTTTCACTATATATGACATATAATATAATTGTTTAAAATATATTTTCTTATAATTTATTTTGTAACATTCATAAAAAAAATTCAATTATCTAGGAGATAACTTCAATATTAAATAAAATAAAACTCATTGTATGTCCCATTTTATTTAATATTTGTGTTTTATGTCATAGAATTTAATCTCAATTTTTAATGTAACACAAGTTTAAATAATATTTGTGTCTAAAAAATAAAATATTAAATATTAAATTTATTGTAAAATATATATTTAACAAAATCTCAATGTTTTTCAATATATATGAATGAAAAAATTGGGCCGTTATACTCTGTATCAATTGAACGGTTTAGTTATCTATTCAAAACTAGGAGGGGAATACATTAGCGACATCAAAAAAAAATACAGGTGTATGAATAGGTATGAGTATAATATAATATATATGAGAATTTATAAGAATTTTTTTGAAGGATATAGAATGTGGTTTCGATGAGATTAAATACTTATTTGGATACTTCATGGGGATGTTGGTCTGAAAAAGTTATACCTTGGGGTAATAACACTAAAAAGGGTGCATTTATATGGACTTACTCATCAATTGGGAATCATAAACGGGCCTTAATACCCACCTAATTTAATTATACTATGTGATATTCTTTATAATTTAACAAAATACTTATGAAATATCATGAAGGATTTAATTATGTAACCCAAATAACCTAGGATAATGGTATGGTGTCATTGAATGAAGACAAGGTGTCATAATTAAGACATCCTAGGGATTATTTTCCGAGATTGAATAGTTTGATTAATGATTTTTAATATAAAAAAACATGATATCAAAGAGAAATTATAAATTAACACATATGTACCACTATCTTGTCAAATAAATATAAGAAATATTACTAATGAATGATCATTATAATATGAATAAATAAATCCAAAATAAATGACATACTTTTCTACTCCCCACTAGAGATTATCCAAATGGTAAAAGATAATAAAAATAATAACAATAGAGGTAGTAAGAAAGGAAAATAAAATGGCCAAAAGGTGGAAATCATTATATTATTTCAAAAACAATCCCATCAAAAAATATCTCTAATCCAATAAAATTTCAATTCAACGTAGAATGGTACATAGGTTCTTTAACTTTTCCGTGAATTTCTCCTTATATTAGATATTAGGTGCATCAAGGACTGATGGATGTCTAGGTAAGGTAAATGGAAAAATATTCACCATTATATCTCTATTATCTAATGGTCAAGGCATCTCTAATAATAACTATAATAAGTTTTATCATAGCTTGTGCAGGAGGAAGACAGAAGGGTTGGAATTGGGAATGCAAAAGCACAGTTGGATCCTTGGTAACATCTGGTATGAAATATTCCTATGGGGTAATAAGAATTGCTTCTTTATCATCGAGAGTTCTTCCATATAAAAATAGAAAGTGTATCATAAGATTTGTGAAATATATTCTTATTTGACCAACACTCCCCATGGAATTAAAAAATATCCTTTATCTTCCACAAAAAGATTCCAAACTAGAGTCATGTCCTACAAATTTATGACTTGTTACATAAAGGCGTGTGTAATAGGTGTAATAATAAAATTCTAATCCAAAATCATGAAATAATCATCCATGGCATGTTTGGAATAAATGTTTTAGTGATAATCATTAATGTATTTGGTAATTGTATCTCTATCTCAATACATATCCTTGGAATAAGTCATAATAATCATTTGATCATGTTCAGTTATCTGCTCAAACTTCCTAAATCATTCCAATGGAATTATTAGTTCCCCGCTTAATGGTTGAATTCTCGCAGTAACAACTACTTCTGTAACATTATTTCTGATCTTATCAGCATCAACTTGATGTACAATATAATTAGAGTATCTAATGATTCATTATCATAAAATTCAATGATTCTACCCAAATAATCAATAATTTTATAAATTAAAACAATAATTATAGATTTTATAGATACCATATCATTACATTTCCACTTATTATCTATCTTGATATCTTGTATGTGATGCATGATATTCGTTTTAATATGGTATATTTCCAATTAAAATATATAATGGGAATCAAATTCATTTCACATTGAAAAGAGAGGCACTTGTTACATCAAAAACATGGGATAATTAGAAACTATATTCTCTCTAAAAATTCCGAAGTAGCATCCTGTGATAAATCAACTAGGATTTTAGGGACTAGAAAAGTAAGAGAATGTTCACTTATAGAATTAATTTTTTTCACTGACCAGGAACATCAATTTCAAAGACCATTGATCCCTCTGGATCTATCTTATCTCAAATATCATATACATCATCCCTTTTTGGACTCATAACAACATTTTATAACATACCCCATTATTATAAAATAGTGTTGATCCAACACATAGTTGCCTTATCAAAAATGGTTTCTTTGATAATCTTTTCATCACTATAAATCTCTTCATCCATCTGAACATCATCCTTATAATCAAGAAAAGTTGATTTGACATCAAATTTCCTATTAATATAAGGATGATCACATGTTGATACGTCATGTAACAATATATCATCCTCATTTTCCTCACTAGAAAACAATATTTTTTATCATTTATTAAGAAACAATATGCACTATTGTAGAAATTATTGACTTCATCTCAGCCTCAGCTGAATTAAAAATACCATTATTTTCATCACCAAACCCAACACAAGGAGATTTTTCTCAACCAATAGATGAATAATTTTCCATAATAGTTGGTAACACCATTTAGGGTCATGGAAATTCAGAAAATGGAAGAAAAATAAACCCTCATGTTGGGTGAATCAATGATATAAATGATGGATTGAAAATTTGAGATGAAATTGGAAGAAATAAAATTTTTCAATGGAATCCAGCCTGACCGTGTAACGATTTTCAGGATTTCTTACATAAGGCATAAAACACGAATAAACATTACATGGATGACAAAATACACGATGTCCTGTGATTTGTTGGACAATGACTGAAGTTGTTCGTGTTGAATTTATACCAATGCACTGAAGCCTCCATGATCAATTCTTCTAACAAGAATCTCACAGAGGAACTACCCACACACCATCCTCGTGAAAGATGAAGTTCATGGATGAGGGGGAGAAAGTGACATCCCATACACCCACAAATCATAGTTTACTAATTCATCCATGAGCTAGGTTTTATCTGTGGTCTACTGCAAAATGTATCATGGGAATTGAAGATACAGAACCCCTAACACTATATAAATGAATAGAAAGAGGAACTAAATATAGAGAAAAGATTATGGGGAAGAGAGTTATGGGAAGGTAGAAAAATGGTGAGAAGATCATAGAGGATGTGGGATTATTTTCTCACAAAACAGAAGTAGTTTGTGGGACTCCATCCCACAGACACAGCGGTTCTCAGATTCCATCTCACAAACCATATGTAGTTCTTAGACCCCATCCCACGAACTATATTATGAATATCTTCCATATCAATGTATAAATCCAATAAAATTTTTAATAAAAATGGTTCTCAGTTTCCCATATACGGAAGAAAGTACGCATACCCCCATATGTGGAAGACAGTTCATGAATGGTCTACGACATCCAGATCTTCAATGTACCATCCTATGTGGCCAACTACATCTTGAACAATATCCTTTACGAATGGAATACTTCATGGACGACTCTAATGCGGATGCTTGTATGCTTCCAGATCATATGCAGACAACCCTATGCTGAAAACTATTCATGCCCACTGGTATATACCACTGGGGAAGCACCCCCGCTCCCCCCTATCTGCCTCACTAAAGACCATCTGTCCCGATCCTTCAGGCCGCTCCCTTCAATGACGTTAGTAACCCCCACAAAAAGTGGAGACTCACGTTGCGATCTTTTTGGTCCGGCTCGATGATAATTTCGATGTATCCCTTATGCTGCCCAAAAATCCATCCCTTAAATACCTTTAAATGAGACATTATTCAGGTAACTCATGAAAACCCTATCACCCGCCTCCTATTCCATATTGACCCAAAACAACATGGACAATCACAGAATGTATGTTTCTTAAATCCTCAGACACATCCTTCCAATATTTCAAACTCTATTTATATGGTGATCCCATATACTCATTATCCTCAATGGCCATCTGAAGAGGAATGGAAGCATCCTGATGACACAACTTCTTGTCTATGGACATCTAGCCCTAGCTACTCTGTATATTTTTGCAACAAAAATGGCCTGTCAACAGGTGAAAATTTCATCATCATGGGATCCCTTTCTTATATCTATACAACTCAATAGATTCCAAGACTCATAACATTTATCCTGAACTGAGATCCTACATAATCTTGATTTACACATTCTTTCCTTGTAATGTTTGAGGAACTTCAGAATATCCACACATGATATTACTCTAGTTAATCATGGTTTTTATAGCATGTGGTCCTCAACTCATATTTCTAAACCGAAAGAACCATATAGTCTTATCCACATTATGTTAAAATCTGATGTCATCCTCCAATCTATATGACTTCAAACTATAGTATACCACATATGATATTTCATGTCCCTCCCACAGAGGTATGTCCCCAATAATTCTAGGATGGTTTTTATGACATTTAATGTCATTTCCCATGGAATGGTTCATTACTCTACACCCTCTTCCACAATTGCACCGAGCATGTCTATCATACGCTCTCCCCTACCACTAGCGGAACAAAAAGCAAGTGTGTTGTTGAATATTTAAAATCCTCTTCTTTCTCACACCGAGCATGACTCAAATGGGAAATGAGGTATGTGAATATTACAGCATCCACAGAATTTGAACATTAAGAACATTGATTCCTGATTAAACAAGGAAAAGTAGGACACCTAATTAATGGCCTGAGCTCAAAACGGTTCAATCCAAAAGGGTTCACCCAATAATGTCATCCTCATTGGGAATCTTCCATGTGTAAGACCCATCTCATATGAACAATTATAACTCTAATTATTGATCAATCCAGGATACATAGGACAAATACATGAAGGCACGTGCTCAATAGGGTGACCATCGAAAAGTGTTCACCCATTCATGTCATCTTAAATGGGAAGCTTCCATGTGTAAGCTCCATCCCATATGATCTATGAGAACTCTGATTCCTGATCAAACCGGGATACATAGGACACCTCCTTGAAGGCTCGACCTCTAAAGGGTGCCCATCCAAAAGGGTTCACCCAATCAGGTCCTCTTGAATCTGAAGAATCCATGTGTATTCCCCACCTCATCTGAACTACGATAACTCTTGTTCCAAATCAAACTAGGGTACCTAGAATGAATACTTGATGGCCCCATCAAAAATGGTGCCCATCAAAAAGGGTTCACCCAATCATGTGTCATTCAATGGGCATCATCCATGTGTAAGACCCATCCCATTTGAAATATTATAAATCTGATTCCTGATTAAACAAGAATACGTAGGATGCCTACATGAAGTCCTGAACTCAAAAGGCTTCCTATCCAAAATCTTTCACCCAATCATTTCATGTTCGATGGGAAGCTTCCATGAATAATACCCTTACCATGAGAACCTTGAGAACTATGATTCCTGACCAAAACAAAGATTCGTAGGATGCCTACCTAAAGGCCCAAGCTCATAATGATGCACATAGTTAAAGGGTCCAACCAATCATGCCCCCCAAAAGGGCAACTTCAATGCATAAGCCACAAATAAATATGAACTACATAGGTTTAGATTCCTCTATCAAGGATTTGTAGGAAACTAGTCATATGGGTTTATTACCAACATAAAATCACCTTTCATCCCCATAGGATGACAATATACTCTGGATCACCTTATTGTATGGCTCAAATAAGCAGTACCTCTGTATAATCAAACATAAGAAGGCCAATGATGATCTTTCAAACTAAGGAAATATGATGGAAACTATCTTTAGGAATGATCAAAAGATTCATGAATAAATGAACATTCCATAAATCTATAATAGTGTCCATGAACAAAGAAATAATCCTACCTCAGAATGGTGCAGTGAGCCTGGCGTCCTATCCTCTTTACCAATAGAGTCCTCAATTGTCATTGTATGAATCATCAATAAACGATAACATTCAAATGGATTGATGGTCCATGAAACATTGATTCCAGGACAATTGGGTGTTTCTAGATCCACAAATAAACCTGTTGGAGACCATCTGAGGAATTCATGTCTGAGGGGGACTGATTGCACCAGTACTTTCCCCCACGCAATTCCTTGCTGAGACAGACTGACTATGGAATCTCCTTCACATTGTTAAAAGGGTGAATTGCCCAGTCCCCATGCGGTAAATCCAAACATCTTATAATGGATACTGAGTTAGAATGGGTCAAAACAAGATGAAATGAATAATTTAATAGGAAATCATCTCGGAAAGAGGGATGTGTGATAATCCTTGTCAGATCATTTCATCATCACCCGGAACATGCCTCTTTGGAGGTGAAAAAACCCACTACGGTATCCTATGGTATATCTATAGTTATGATAAGAGAATCATGCAGATCTAAAGGTATTTACAAAAATATCATACTAATTCAAAAACTAAAACATCGGAGTCAGAATCATCATTGTCATAATCATCTTCAGAATTACCATTATTACCATTTATCACATCTCAATTTCCATTTCAATTACAAACATTATCACGATATTATTCTTCATCATTCTTATCATCAGAATTTGAACTAAATTTGAACTATTACGTTCCATATACATGAATTTCATATTCATCAAATTTCATATAATTTTATCTTTTCTGTCATCTCCTTACTATGATAGGAGTACCACATGTCATATAATGTGATATTGGAGACAAATTGGGGTCACTCCCCTCATCAATAGAATTTCCATTATCTTCTTATTTTTTAGGTAGAAACTTTTTCGACATCCTCATATAAATGTTGAGAATCCTCATTAGGATCTACACTAGGGTAATTAGGATCCCTTATCTTAGATGGATAGTCCACATAGTTAAAATAAAAGAATAGTTTTTCTATAAAAGCTACCCACTACTACTTCCCCAGGATCCAGTTGATTTTTATTCTTGAAAAAATTAACATTGAAATAAAAAAACAACTATAATCTATGATTTACTCTTTATCCTATTAAATTAACTTATTTTCATTAAACAATTTTGAAATAAAAATAGGTTAATTTAGAAATTAAATCATGAATCACGCCTAATCAATTCAGATAGGTGAACCATATGTTATCTATATATATTAATAATTTTTTCATATTTTACAAATATTTTAAATTTATAAATCATTATTCCTTGAGGTGTAGAAGTCTCCTTTTCAAGGGAATATCATGATCATTATAAAATAAGATATCATTATAAAATCCCCATCCAACCAAGAAGCTACTGGTCTTTTGGTAAATCCATCGATAGTAAATTTGGTAAATGAATAATCATAAAAAAAGATCCTTATATTTAGGTATTTTTCGACGATAATCATCATAGACTACTTTGTGGTGTACCATTAGACATTTATCACATTTCATCAAATAAAATCCTATAATATTTCCTTTAACATGAATTATTATCTAGTCATTATCAACATTCTTAATATCAAACTCCAAATTACAATCAAACACATATGATGGAAAAGGATAGAAGGCTCTCTTTTTTGAAGAAAACTAATAAAAACAAACATAGTTATGGATTTTTATTAGAACCAATTACTTAACTAAGACTAAAAATAAACTTCTTCTTCGTTTTTTTTCAACAAAAACTCTTCTTGAAATATATTTGTTAACTACTTCTATAATTAAAGGAACACATAGCTCACCCATTTGTTTTTAGGTGTCTACCATGCATATGATGAAGCCTCATAAGGATAACTCACTATAGAAATGTATATCAATTTGATAATATTAGTTGATGGTTGAGGGAAATGGTGACAGATTTAAGGTCAATTGGTAAAGGGTTTGAGAAGTCTTGGAAAAAAACAAAATAGATAATAATAAAAGGTGTGTTTGATCTATATAAACATCACATTTTTATCATTTGTTATATAGGTATTTGAAGAAATCAAAATTAAAAAAATACATAATGATTAAATTCAAAATATGAGATAACATTCATATCATGTTAAAAAAATAATATAATCATTCTGATTAAAAATCTTTTTGTTTGAAAAATATAAATGAATTAAAAATTTTAAAATCAATGAATAATTTAGTGGTGTAACAAACCAACGGCGTGATGTATCTTAGTTGTGATAGATTGGATATGGTGAGTCAATTTGAGTGGTGTGTCACCCATTATAGTGTCACCAAAAAAAATTAATTCTATCAATGTTGATCAATTGTAATTTATGGTAGATGTATTTCATTCTATAAGAATATTCGTTCTCAAAAAAAAAATTTATGTGAACTGATGTTATATTACAATAATTTCAAAGTAATATCACAATTTTGAAATTTTAATCTCATGAAATGATATCTTATATAAATATGTGTTCTTCTAGATTGTGAAAAATGATTCATAAATATATTAATTAAACTTTTATTGCCACAATTTCTAGGGACCTGTCTGAATTAATATCCCTAGTCCGGTAATGTGTATTTCATCAACAAAATTTCTATAAAGATTCTACACATACCCTTGTATTTGAATTCATCTATAGACAATGTAGTAGAATTTTTTTATTAATACACCCTGATACTAGAGACATACCCAAAAATTTACATGTTCTAGAGGTGATTTTTTATCTAACTTATATCGAAAAAAATTAGTATCAGAATAGTTAACAAGATTAAATGATTTTTCAATATGGTAAAACATTACTGAATTGGTAGTATAATTGAGGTATTTAAAAATAATTATTACAAAAATGAGATGTGACACTTTTGGATTAGATTGAAAATGAGAACACATATATACACATAACACAATATCAATCCAGCTTGCAGTAAAGTAGAAATTTCTTCTCATCATACCATTTTATCTGGTTGGTTCAGTGGATTATGAATTTCATCATGATCCAAATTACAAGTTTTACTAATAATGGTACCAAAACTCTAAGTGATATCCATGTTGAAATGTTTTAAAATATATTTTTCATATTTAATTATATTTAACCTAATTATTTTTTATTTTTAACTATTTAAAGTCCTACAATGTACATAAATTCACCCAACAAACTCTTTTAAATTCATTTCGAATATTTTAATAAAAACAAAAACAAATATATTTTCTTTAAGATCATATAATAATATCATCCACATAATTTTTTTCTACTAAAAAACATTGGAAATTTATATTATAAAAGGATTCTAATTATCTATATCTTTTGAAAAACTTTTTCATATAAGAAAATAATTATTCCTATCATACAATGCCCTATGGGCTTATTTTAAACCATATAATGAGTAAGATTAATTGGAAACAGAATTCGGAAAACATGTATTTGGATGAATAGGGGTTGTTCTACATAAACATCCACAACTATAAAAACATTTAATCAAGAACTATTGACATCAATTTTATAAATTTTAAAATCTTGATGTGTTTCATAAGAATTCAAGATTCTAGTTGATTCAGGTATAGGTACTAGAGAAAAGGTAACCTCAAAGACAATTTATTATTATTGACAATAACTTAGTGTAACTAGTCTATCATTATTTCTAACTATTGTGCTTGAACCATCAACCTTGTTCCAAAACAACAATTTATTGCCAATAGTGAAGTTGTTCTTGGTTCTATTCACAAGTTAAAATACCTTTTTTCTTTCTAATTTATTGAATTTTTATTTCACTGAAATCTCCCAAAATTCAACATTAGTGTATTCATTCATGTTCTTGGTTATATCAGAAAAAATAATATTGGATGTTCAACATGATTTCTAAGAGAATGCCTTTTCTATGTTCTTTTTTTGAGATCTCCTACAACAGAATCTATGGGGTGATATTTAAGTGTTCTAACAACTCAAGAAAAATTATGGAATGCAATTTCCTGATTTTATAGAGGATTGAATTTATGATGTTCATGGAATTATTCAAAACTATATATTTTTCTGGTTATTTAATTGTATGACAAAAAGGTTTATAATTTATGTTAAGAGAATAAAAATCATCCTCATTATATTATATGGAGGTCTCAGTCTCATGTGTATCTATTTCATAAAATTTTAAATGGATAGATTCATACCTTGTAATTGTTGTTATATTAAAAAAAGATTCTTCATTGGAAATTAAATAACCTAGGAAAATCTCCCATAACTTTTTAGAAAAAAGTTATCAATAATACCCTTACATTTATGAATAAAGACATCTCATCAAAAAAATCTAATGTAATTAAACTTATTATGTTTAGTGATTCTATGTTTATAAGGAGACATTATTAAAAATGGGTCAAATTAAATCTCTATTTATGGTTCAACGGACTGTATTTATATCCTCTACAAAAAAATAAATTGGTAGGTCATTTTAATTTAACATGTTCTTGGCTATCTCTAGTAATTTTTTACTTCTCCATTCTACAACTCCATTTGGTTTTGGGCTCCTAATAGAAGATAAGTTATGTGCATATCCATTTTGTGAGAAACGTTATTCAAAATATGGATTTTCAAAACTCATGGCCATAGTCACTTTTAAAGGACCTAATTCGATGTCAAATTAAGTTCCCTACAGACCAAAATACCTACTAAAATAAGAACAAGATTCAATTTAATGAAAAAATATACCCTTCTGTATCATGAAAAAATATACTAGTACATAGAAATAGTTCTTCTCACATAAAATAGGAACTCTAGATGTTCCAAATAAATGAATTCGAAATAACTCAAGTGGTTGAGAAGATGACACTACATTTATTAATTTAATTGAAAATTCCGGCTTCTTCCCATTTCTGATAGTGGTTTGATAATATTTATTTCGGAACACAGGAATAGTTATATCCATAACTAAATCATTTTTTGTAATATTCCTATGTGTGTGAATATTTTATTGTCCTTATCCCATAGGTAAAATCCAAGATTCTTTTTGAAAATTACATAAGATGCAATCATTTTGAGAAATTTAATAAAATTAAATCAAAATCTTAAACACTAGAATTATTTAACGTAGTAAAAAGTATAGAAATTTTAGATTAATATACATTACATTGATTATTTGAAAATTTTACATAAAAAACATCATCACATAACTGTGATATTAAAAAAATGTTATATTTCAAACCATCAAGAAGAAAACAT
The DNA here is from genome assembly GCA_963277665.1 of Viscum album. Classification (NCBI taxonomy): domain Eukaryota; kingdom Viridiplantae; phylum Streptophyta; class Magnoliopsida; order Santalales; family Viscaceae; genus Viscum; species Viscum album. The sequence continues at coordinate 472,875,634 of OY728161.1, forward strand.
TAGAAATTAATACAGATTTACTATTACAAATTTGGGAAAGGATGCGGATTTTCCCTTTATAATTATAATCGAAGATGAAATAACATCCATAACCCCTAATAAGGATCTTATAGGATGAATAATATCATATCATATTTCTTGGAAAACCATTTTCTATGTACCATAGACTCTTAAAAGAGATCATTAAATAGTTTAACATGAAAACAAAATTTATCCATGAAATGTCATTATTACCCATATTTTCATTGCTATGAGACGTTTGTAAGTAATGGTTTGGGAACCAACAATTTATTTATGGGTTTCCTATAAATAAGATGAATAAATTTTTAAATAAAAACATTATTTGGCCCTTTAGAAATATATTTGGTAGAAGAAGATTCTGATACATAATTAGAACAAAATTGATTATTTTACTCACCAATATCTAGTCTGGAGTCCTAGAGTTGTATAATATCATGGTGAAACATAATTTCATAAAATATAGGTGAGAGTTTTTCCACCATTAGTTAATATTTTATGTCTTTCATTATTTTCTCATTTCATAGTTTCAGTTCATTATTATCACTCAATAATTGAGAATTATTTATATTTTCGACACACATATCATAATTAATGTTTGAATATAAAGCATAATATCTCTTAAGAACATTGTACTTATACATTGGTTAATTATAAACTTCATCCAACATACTAAAATATTAATGAAAAATTCCTTCAATATGTCATCATCAAATTTTTCGTTTTCATAATTTTATGAAATATGTGCATAAGATAAACGAGGTACCTTAGTGATTTATTTCATGAAGAACATATAGGATATGTCATATTTTTAATTAGTTGAAAAGTTAGAATTACTCGATCTGTCAACAAAATCACATTGTATGGCCTTTAAACCTTTTTATAACTTTTTTCCTCATTATCATATCTTTTTTGTACATTTACTTTGGATAGTTATCCTTTACAGGACCTTTCCACTTACACTAATACGAGACAACTTCATTTTCATCATTTTTATAGACATTCTTTCATGTTCTCTAAAAATAATAATTTCCTCCATAATTTGTATTTTTGAAAAAAAAATAAAGTAAAATTTATTAAATATCATGGCCAGATAGGCCATATTATTGTCAGTATTCATAATTGACTCACTATCACATTGACAGGAATCTTGAAATTTCTCTTTTTATTTTGATAATATGCATTAGTGTTAAATTTTATATATTTTCTCTTTGTAACATAATCATATTCCTGGTTAACCATTAACTACTCCTCATACATCATCAGTTTACAAATAAATTATTATAATGGTAGATTATAGATATCACAAAACTCTTTAATTGACACATATCAACATCTCCATCTTGCAGGTAAACATCCATGTTGTCTCATGATTTGATCCTTATCAGATATCGGATTCCCAGGTGAGTTCATTGTGTTCACAATCTCATTAAACCTAAGGTATATGTCATAAATATGTTCATTAGGCTTCATCTTAATGTTATCATACATCATAGTATATGTGTAAAGTATCATCATATTAATATTTTTTTTCCTTCATAATAAATTGAAAAGGTTTCAAAAAATAAATATGTAGTTTTAGATGTACATATTCAAATAAATTATTCATCTACTAAATAAAAATAAAGTTATTTCATTACATTAAAATTCTTATTGATTGAAATCATATTAGAATCCACCTAATCATTTCTATTGTTAGCAGGTAACTCAAATTTATATTCCACTATTGTCTAAATTTAAAATAACATACACTTAATGGGCATTTTAATTTTAGTTTTCCATTATGAATAATTGAAACTAATGAAAAATCTATGTCTATTATAAGAATAACCTTGTTCTCTAGAATCAATTTAAAGAAGTAAATTTAAAAATAATTGAAATAGAAAATCCATAAGGACTAACAAAATAAATTGTTTTTTAAACCCTTGATACCCAACCATGAACCATTGATACAAAATGTTCATCAATGTGAGTAAATAAATTTGGTGTATAATTGAGTACCAAATAAAATTTTATTTTTAAAATGTATTAAAATAGATTCCCCCAATTAATTTAAAAATGGATTAGTAAAACAAAATAATATATCATTATATGTTTCAATGATTCAAATGATTTTTTAGAACATTGATTGTGTCTCTGATAAAATTATATACAATGTTTCATAATCATCTTAAAAAATTATACTTAATTAAAATCATATAAAATTAATTAAGGCTAACTATCAAAGAATTATATATGAATATAGTTTAATAATATTTTTCAGTTTTCAAGGATTACATTCAAAATAAAACGAAATAAAATATGCATTATAATTTTTAATACAAGATGGTCAGTATAAAGTTGAGACTTTGTAATCTACAGGTGTTTATCACTTACAACAAAGAAGAATATATAAGAAAATACTTTTATCTAGAACCTAGATCTAGTTTTTCTAAATTTTACCACTATCCATATCACAAAGTTCCTCTACCACTTTTATTCATGTGAGTTCAAGATATTACATGTTTTATAGGACCTATTCAACATTTTCCATGGGTGTACAAGTGTAAAAATCATTAAGAATATATCTATGAATCTTCTAGTTATAGAAAGAGATAATGTGTTCTGAAATAAATGGTGTACCACACCCACTTATCGTAATGAAAGATTCAATAAGGAAACTGAAAAATTAAAATTATGAAGTGATTTAGATTTTCAATTTTTTATGAAGTGTAGATCTTGAATATTGATTTTGATTTGCAGTGTATCTATAATAGTGTTCCCATGAAATGTTCATTTGAATAGAGTGTTGTAGACATTGTTGTTCATGATTGGTGGATGACAATAGATTTATATTTTTCGTTAGGTTTTCTGTCTGGTGTGGTCATATTTGTTTTATCAATGATGAATAGATCTTTTTTTAGGTAAATATTTTAGCATGTTCTTATTCCAGTTCATATCAAATGTGTGTATCACTCTACATTAACATGAGTGAGTCCACTTATCTTTTTATCCGCAACATGCACTAGTTTCAATGTAAGAATCCAGATTTTCTACATCCTCATACTCATTGATGGAACATCCTTTAAATCATTTTTTTGAGCCATTAAAAATCAGTCATTAAAATATATTTTGGAATTAATTTGATAATATATATATTATTGAAATTGATTAAATATTATAATTGGACAAAAATATATGGTGATTCATGAGTGGTGACTCACTGTCTGGTAGTGTCTTGTTCTCATGGTGTCTTAGGCTATTGACGATTCATTCGGCTGTATGGAAAGATGAAAGTGTGACATTGTGTACCTTAAAAAACTACTATACTGGAATTGACACTTCTAATAGTTATTAATCCTTATATTGGTGACTCCTATAAGGGTAGGACATGCATGCAGTGTCTCACACATTGTTAAAATACCATTGTGACAGTTTGAAATCTTAATGGTGATCCATTTATTTTATATACCAATATATTATGTTGACTTTTTATTTTTTAAATGGAGAATCATAGGAAAAGGTGGTGTGATATTGACGTTTATGATCCATCCTTGGTGGTGTCTCATTTCTAGTGGCGAGTCATGTGCAATATTGAATATTTGGTTGTGGTGACTCATCTTGATGGTGTCTCAACCACAATGGAGAATCATACATAGCCAAATTTGACTATATTTGATATAATATAAAAAGGTAATAGTTATAAAAAACTCATTTATATCATTTTAAACATGTTTTGGTGATGATTAATATATGTAGGTCAATGGGAAATATATTGGTACTTCCAAATACACTAAATTGTTATGTTCCTTGGGTGTTCATTATTGTGAAATGTATTGAATAATTATATAAAATTATGTTATATTTATATTATTAATATGTCTACACAGGTCCCCTTAGAATAATAAAATTCATGGTACACAAAATATAGATATCATTACACAGTAGTTTTCAAATCATATTCGGGGAAGCAAAAATATATGAAAAAAAGTTAGGAATGAGTATTCACAGTTAAGAGTTAGTCTTTCCATTGGAATACCACATAGAAAAAGAAATATTAGGACAATTTAATTTTAAAAAAATCATCAAATAGAAAAATAAAATTCTTGTAAATTGAATTATTGGATAGTTTCACGTTGAAATTGGTTTTTATAAGATGTATTTAAGGGGTAGTGATATAAAGAGTTCACCGGTTTCATATATTACGAAGTATAAAAAAATAACTAAAATACAGTGTATGGTAATATAATTTAAACAATCCTAAAATCATTAACTTTATCATTTGTTTCTATCCTAGTTTATGTTCATTACTCGCAAAATTATTAACTTTTCCTTTTTGGTTTTACTATTATGAATAAATTTCACGGTGTATAATTACTATAAATGAATACATATAGAATAACATTAATAAAATACAAGAATATAATACCATTAAATATTAAATAAACTATATATGATAAAACATATATGTATATGAATAATTAATTTTAACATTAGTGCACATGATGCAAAAAACCCCATTTTTAGAAAAATATTTATCTCTAAGCTTAAAATTAATCTATTTTATAAAAATTTAAATAATTAATTTATAGTTATATATTTTTCTTAATTTTTAAAAATAAAAGCTATGTGGATTTCGATGGAATCCAAAACATAATTTAAAATGAAAGTTTATTAAATTAAAATACAGAAAATTATTTTTTATGGGAATATATTACTTATTTTGTTAAAAATTGGTTTTAAAAATTCATTATTTTTTTTAAATATATATATTTTACCATTTAATACCAAAATATATTTTATAATTTTTTTGTCAAAATAAACATCATCATATAGTCATAAATGCTGCTATTTTAATAAAACTTATATTGTTAACTATTAAACTAAAAATCATTTATACTGAAAGAATCTCAACATTTTACTATAATATAATTTTGAAATTATAAATTAAAAAATGGTATTATTTTTAGAATATTATTTTTATTAAATTTGTATATCAATCATATAAATGAAAATAAAAATTAGAAAGTGATATATATTTATTAAAATTTTGACTTTTAAAACATTAGTTGTATTTAAGAAAATTTATGTTAGATTTATAAATAAAAAAATGATTCTTCATTAATTTATAAATTTAAATTCATAATTTTACAATGAAAATTATTTTTTATTAATGTAATTTAATATAGGAACATTGAATAAACCATTTTTAAAATCATTCTCCAAAATTCATAATTTTTTGAAATATTAATCAATGAAAAATAATAACATGTAATTATATAATTTGATAAGAATCTCAATATATATCTATGGTTTCATTCATCAAATAATTTTATTATGATTCAGTTACTTTTATATGGTTGATGTGTTTGTTTGGTGTTCCATGTGACACAAGAAATTGATTATTTTATTAATATAAAGGGTACAAAATATTATTTCATTACCCAAGGAATTTGTCATAGCATGTTACAAACACCATAATGGTGATTGATGAATTAATATCTATTGGATAGTTTTAGTTACTGGGGTTTCAATATTATTTTCCACGCATTTCTATATTATTGATGAGGTGTTTATTGAGTATAATGGTTTTAAAAAAAATAATTTTTCTAGTTACTTATCATGTCTCATTGGGAAGAGGCATGTGTTCATGACTCATGACTATACACAAAAGATTCACAGGAAATATTAATGATTGTATATGATTTCTATTACTAATGAATTTTTTTAGATTTTTAATTATCAATAAGAACATATATGATGTTTCCTAATAAAATTATACATTCTATCTTCATTTAAGGGAAGGATTATTTTATGAATATCCAATAAAATAATATAGATAGTGGTTTGGGAATGTAACTTGTCAAGGCTGAAGAGTCAGTGGCTATGGATTAAAAGAATACATTATGAGGGATTTAGTAATTAGGTATAAAATAAAAATCTACTAGTTGATTTGATTCATAGGATTAATGAATGACACTAATACCGCACTCGATAACAACAATAAATGATAGTAAAATAATATTCAACAACTATTATAGGGATGTATTAGAAAATACAAAAAATTATTTGGAATAGAAAATATGTAATTATCATCATATATATTAATTCGCATTACTACAAAGAGTTGAGGATTTATTTTATTAGTGTTGGTATGACCACTGACATAAACGATCTTATAGTATGATTATTCAAACAATGTAAAATTTTTTAAAAAAAGATATCAATTATTTACTCATCCCCATTAATAACTCGTTTTGTTATGGAAATATCATGTTGTACCATATAGAAAATGAGAATTTTTATATAAAATGTTAATTTAAAGAAACAATGATTGATAGTTTCATCTTACAATCATTCTAAGGATAAATAAATTGAGGAAGCACAAAGAATCATTATGTTAAAGTAAATAAGGTGATTATATAAAATGATACTACATTTTATGAGGATTCATCGAAATACATTCAAATAATTATTTAAAATCCTACATTCCTATAATGAGATAATTAAAAGGGTGATACATGAAAATGAAAGTAAATACTCCCTGAAATCTTATGTGGCAAACAAAAATCATTTATAATATAAATCAGTATATAAAACTGAATTTGGAAGAAAACATTTTCATCTTGTTGAAAATATAAATATTAATGAGAATATAAGGACTATAAATTCGTGGGCGAGAAAGAAATATAATTATGAATATTAATTCCAAAATAATAAAGTGTTCCTCCATCATTACCTTATTTATGTCTATATTTATATAAAATATAGGATACCCAATAAATATTTTGGAGGTTATACATTCCATAAGTGTAATAAAATGATATTTATGGTGTTTTTAAAACATTTATATAGTGGAATATTTTTGTGAACACCTTGTAGTGGTTAAAAACTTGTATTAAAATAAATATTTTACATGCTATGTGAATCTCGAAAAATGGTATAGCCATATGAAACTAAAAAAATGATATATTAAATCACACCATCAATAAAAAAATTATTTTTATCAATTGTTAAAAAAATATGACTATTTGTTTGATGAAAATATATGACAAAATTGATTTTTTTTTCATTACACATGATCAATTTGAATTGTTTTCTATGTATACTATAATATAATTCATAATGAATATGTATGAGAAAACCGTGAATGTGTTTTGAAAATGGAATAAAATTAATTTTTTTATGAATATATTTTAAAAACGTGTTTATATCCTATTTTTTCTACATAGTTATATCACAATAAGATTAATGTGGTAAGAATTAATGTCTCAATTCATATTTATAACATGTGGGATAATCCTACCCTCATAATTATCATAAGGAGGAGATGGATATTTCAAGGTAGAATGTGTAGAAGAGGTAAGAATATAACACCTATCATAAGGTCAGTATTTATTTTCAACAAGGGGGGAATTGAAATTAAAAGAGAGTACATCATTTTCAATTAAATATAGAATGATATTGGTAAAAAATACCAAATGGTAAATTGTTTTGTCAATATGAATAATAATTTTATTTTTTTCTATAAATTTTTAATAATATGAATAAAATTTATTGAGTAAAGAAATAATAAATGAGATTCAATTTTAAATGGAAGATATTTTTAGGAAAAAATGTTAAACACAAGTGGAGAAGCTCAAGGAGAAGTGGAAAATTCATTATAATGTCTGGTGAATTGATCCTTAATAAAATCAATAGAAATATTTTCTGAGTGAAGAAACATAATCTATTCGAATATAAAGGTAGTTTTATAGTGATTAAGATAATGATATGAGTGTAATAATTCTCAATCCTTTTACTATAATATGATACATGTAAATATCTCGGACCATGGGACATCCATGGGATCATACTACATCATGAATATTTTTTAAAATAATTCATTAATTTTTATGTGTTTTGAAGTTTAATATGAATTTTTATGGATTTGTAGAGGAATTTAAAACATCTAAAAATTATATGATTCATAGTTAATAATTTTTTTTCATAATCTAGAATAATTTGGGATATATAGTATTCAATTGAGATTATGATGACCGTGTTTCAATTATAAAAATACAATGATGAATTTAATGGTAAATTCTTGTGGAGATAAAATGAATTTAAATATGAATAAATAAAAAATATGAGATATTTTTTTGTTTATTTTAGATCTTAATCATTGATTTAAATTAATAAGACTCTAATAAAAATGTATTTATTCATCATTATACATTAGTATGGGACATTATGTTTTAGGTCCTTGTATCATAAGATTATAATCCATCAAATAAGAATTTAGATGGATTATAATACATTATTTCATCATATAGAATCACTAGCCTAATGTTATCCCCTTTATGACATTAGGTGACCATATTATTTGGATAGAAAATGTTACATTTAAATAAAATAATAAAAACATAAATGTACATAATTTTAGAAAATGAATTCAGAAGAAGTAATAAAATTTAGATGGTGAAAATACACCAATATTCCTAGATTAGAAATCAATATAACACATGAATCATTATAAATGAAATGATAAATGAAGAACTAGTAAAATTAGAAGTTGTAGTCATTAATAAAATAACCATTTTATTGAAGTAAAGTGATACATACTAATTCATGCAATCATGAAATTTTTAATGTAAATATCCAGTGATTTAAGGATGTTTGTTTGGAGTGGATTAAATGATATACATACCAGAGTCTTATAGATATTTAAATAAGAAATCATGAGTAAGAATAAAAAATTTCGAATATCTATAAATGATTCAAATTATAATATTTCCAATATTCAAATATAAAGAAATTTAAATATTAAAAATATGGGAAATAATATTCACACATTTTATATTGTGAATTTAAAATAAAATATATTAATAGATATATTTATATGGAGAGTGAAACACATTATGATAACATAAAAAACTATATGATAACGAAATAGAATTCCTCATAATACAGATGATTGGTGATATATAAGTATTTGTATCCATGTCATTTTAAAATAAGGTTGTCAAAATAATCCTTTTATTTTTATATATACCAATGAACTAGATCACTCAATATCATGAGAGAATTTGTTACCTAAAGAAAAACGCCAAGTAGCTATTGAAGAAAATGAATTTGTATGTGAGACGAATTGATCATGAAAATTGTGGTGGAGTATCATATTATTCAATTGTATAAATATAAAAGTGATTCTATACATCATTCAAACATTGTATAAATATGTATGATAATTCTGATTGTAGTGTATAAAAAATCAAAGATAAGAGTTTACATTTGAGGCATATAAGGAATCATGGAAGGGAAGTTTAGGGTTGGGGAGTGTAATGAAACACATATAGAGGATTAAATACATCGGTGTATATCATGTTGTTTCAAATACATGTGATTATGTGGGTGATAAAATATCACACACTTCTTTGACTGAAGAGTATATTTTATTGAATATAAAAATATTCTCTTAGATATTCTATCGGTTTATGTGTATAACAATGTCACGACCCGCCTTCACCAAAAGGAGGGAAGGGTCAGCAGATTGCCAGGCCCTTCCTTCTTTGAGTTGAAGGAGAGATAATGACCCCCGAAACTCGCCTTCAATAGGTCCCGGAGTGGCGACTAGCACCAAGGGTATAGGAAGTTCTCGCAAATGGAAGGAATTACCCTTTTTATTTTATAGGATCGAAAGATAAGGAGGAGAAAACCCAACAACACCAAGATAGAAAGAAAAGTAAAGCCAAAAGTAAACCATTCCCACATGCATGTTAAAACAGTTTACAACAAGGTACAAGTACAAAAGAAAAAGAAGCTCTCAAGTACAATACCAAAAGAAAGCAGAGGTACGACAACAGCGACAACCCCAATTGTCCGACTAATAGGGTCCCGCGCAGCCCTGGTAGTCCTCCTGGAAACCTGAAAGTAAACGTAGGGTGAGCATACAAGTACACTCAGTAGGGAAAACCAAGACTCTCGTGCACAAGTGGGGGAGACATACTAAAGTCCCGTGAGGAAAAAGTGAACCAAACAGCTAACAAGGCAAACTATCCATCCCAGGCCTCACCAAGGCTCACTCCCCAAATAACGCAAGTCAAGTAATATATATAATAAGAGCACATCGATGTTTGGGTACCCCGCGCCACTTTCCCACTGGTTATTGAGACATCCTACGCATCGGACCAATCCCGCCATTCTCACCGCAGTCCCACTGCCAAAACCCGCCCGCACACACCTGGGCCACAACCACACGCAGTCCCACTGCCAAATCCCGCCCGCACACACCTGGGCCTCAACTGTCACAAGTAACCATGCCTGCAAACACCTAGGCCAGAACAACCACCGCTACGCCCGAAGACACCTGGGCTAAAGGATCCACTGCCACGCCCGAAAACACCTGGGCCTCATCCCGAAGACACTTGGGAAACCACCTACCGCACGCGCCTGGCCAACCACCACAACACCCTGCCCGATGATTCTTGGGCTAATAATGGACTTCAGGCCATCACAGCCTGCCCGAAGGTACTTGGGCTATCCGGGAAAGGGAGCAGAAAAGGAGCTAATAACCAGCCACTAAGGATAGTGTTGGGAAAAACACCCTTCCCCCATAAATGGGGGTGTTCGGCACTAAGTGCTCAACTTGGGTGGGGCGCGAATAAGAAACACAAAGCTACAAGTATAGATATAGGTAACAAACACTCACCCAAAACTTAGGTTTTCCTAGCCAACCTACAGGACACGACACCACAACGTCCGAGTCAAAATTCACGACCCTTGCCCACAAACCATCTGTCCCATTCTTGTTTCACGTTCGGTCAATTGTTCAATTAATTTTAAGCACTACTGGGAAACTACCATAAGCATAACCAAGGAAAACGTCAAGCATAGATCAACCAAAACACTCACACCCGGTTCTGCCAACAGAGGATCTCTCCCCAATTTGTGATAAAAACTCACAACCACTGAAACCATGCCAACAGGAGATCCCATCCCCCAAATTCACACAGTCACCGAGAGTATAAAAAGAACGGGGAATCCCATCCCCTCCCACATTTCCAGCAAACGGCCCGAAGGGAAAACAACCAACAACCACTACCAACACAAGTCAGGGATTTTCAGATTTAAACGACTTAACACACTCCATGATTTCAAAATTCCATGTGTTATATCCGTTAGTTATCACAGAAGGGTTGATCCTGGTGCTTTCAATTATTCAGCTGGGTATACGTGATTAACCAATTTCACAACAGGAGTTCACAATTTCAGCAACCCATTTAAAACATCACGAGGGGATTCAAGTGTACACACACGACCACCAACGGCCTCAATTTTCAGGAAAACATAGACCAGTACAACAAAAGGGATGATCACAAGATAAAGTATAAACAACGATCACAACCCCTTCCCCTTCTTTCTTTAGAACTTCGTTTAGTATCTTCATTAGGGTTTGGTTCAACCAATTCCATAGGAACAAAAGTAACGCCCACCCCGCATGATACACAAAGGTGAGAGACGAGAGAAATTCCCTACTTGCTGATGGATGATCGACGTTTAGGCCGGGGGCGCGGAACTTTACGGATAACGACGCGGCGGTCCTGATGCACCAGAAGGGCCACGATCGAAGAAGGGGGAAAACCACGGCCTAACCCTTAATTATAAGGGCTGGGGACGGTTGAGATGAAAACACAAAACCACGGAAGACGAGGGAGTCGTGGGTTGACCACGTGGCTTGACTCATCATTAATGATGCTGGGTGGTTTTAACTGACCCATGAATTAATGAAGCATTTAATTAAGACCTTTGCGCGCGTTTCGGATTTCCAAGATATTTTTAGCAAGGGAGAATAGGGTTTAAAACCCTATTTGCGAAAAAGGAACATTACTGGAACAACTTGGCAGGGCCGGTCTCACCGATCGGTGTCACCGATCGGTCTCGCCGATCGGTGTCACCGATCGGTCTCGCCGATCGGTCTCACCGATCGGTCTCCCCGATCGGTCTCACCGATCGGTCTCGCCGATCGGTCTCACCGATCGGTCTCACCGATCGGTCTCACCGATCGGTGTCACCGATCGGTCTCGCCGATCGGTCTCACCGATCGGTCTCACCGATCGGTCCCACCGATCGGTCTCACCGATCGGTCCCACCGATCGGTCTCGCCGCCGATCGGTCTCACCGATCGGTGTCACCGATCGGTCTCACCGATCGGTCCCACCGATCGGTCTCACCGATCGGTCTCGCCGATCGGTCTCACCGATCGGTACCCCGCAAGGAAACCGGATTTTTGGCAAAGGAAGGGACCAAGGGGGGTCTGGGTCTTCACAAACAATCTTTGGAAATGTGTAGTTTTTTTTATGAATAATCATTTCAATTATTTGTTCTATTCTAATTTTGATATTTGATAATGAGGGGAGAACATGAGATATTAAATATGAGAGGAATGATGTTTTAATCAATAAAATTGGTTTATGTTTAATTGGGAAAATATTCATAAAAAAGACATCACTGATTCACACCCACCCTAGTCAATTGTCGATATATTCTGTGGAACATTATGTGGAATGATGATATAAATTTATAATTTTAATAAACAATGTAATTTCTATAATGAAAGAATTACACTCGAGCCTAACCCACTAATAAAGGATAAATAAATGGAAGAAGTGAAATTTAGTTATGAGGTAAAACTGAAGAAGATGATTTTTGAAGATAAATATATTATGAATGATTAGTTACCAATGAATATTAATATGAAAATATATTAATGATTTAATAATATGTGATGGATATATAACATTTCATGATTTTCATATTATCCCATGAACATAAATTAATATGATTTATTCATGGAAAATACAATAATTTTTTCATAATATCATAGTGTGAAAGGAAACCTAATTCAAAAAAGAAATTATTTCATGAAATGATATTATTAAATCATGATATTAAGGATATTTACATTTGAAAATGTTATCGCAACCATATAAATAACAATTCTAGTATGATAGAAAACAGAAATCCTGACTGTTTTATCAAAAATAAGAACGAGGTCTCTCTTTATTATCATATTTTGTTCTATTTTTCTCTGATATTTCGGAAACTGAAGGAGATGTAAAAGGGATTTACATGGTATAATACAAGGGATTGATCTGCATAGTTTGTTTATAAATAAAAATAATTAACACTATATTTTTAATCAATTATGGTGGAGAAAAAATGATGTCATGTTGTGATGAAGTCACCAAAAATGTGAATTTGTAAAATCTAGAAATCCAGCTATAAATTGGAATATGAGGTATTTAATCACTCTTAAACCATTATTTTAATTTTATCAATATTTTTAAAATTTGGTGTGTCTTGTTGATGAAAAGATAATAGAAAGGGGGAATTGTGTGTGTTCCACCAAAATTGTCTTAAGTGTTAGTCAAGATATGGGATGGAGACAATTTATTTGGTAATGAATCAATATGAGTAGCCACATGGATATGTTTTTAGAATGGTATCATATATTGGTTATTTAATTATAAAATTTATAATATGTTTTATATATCCAATTGATTTTCATTATTGGGCTATAATAATTGTATATATAGTGAACTAAAGGCTCATTGATAAGTAAAACTTATTGTTCCATTATTCCCACTTAAGTTACATAAGATTGAAAAAAATATATCATTATGGCTTATGAAGAATAGTATAGAAAATAACAAAAACAATAAACCATAAAAATATTTTCAATATTTTGGAGAATAAAAATTTTGAGAGATTATGAAAACAATATTAGAATCTGGATTTGTATTTATGAAGGAAAAGGGGGAGATTATTTCACCAATTTAAATTATAATTTTTTTTATTTAAATTAGACATGTGATTAGGATGAGTATAACTCATGGAATAATTAGATGAATGATAATATTCCATATTAAATTCAAGAGGGTTTTTAAGCTATGACGTAATTAAATATTGGGGATAGGTTCATGGAAAATATAACCAGTAATTATAATGATTAGCCAGCTAATCCTCAAGGAAATTAATTGAATGGTTTAATTAACATGGTATATTATCTAAAAAATTTAGATGTTTCTTTTGAGAGACATTGATATTCTATTGATCAGAAAAAATTCAACAATTCTTGACATAAAACATGAAAATTATATTTTTCCTTAATTTTATTACTTTTGTAGGATAATATTCTTTCATTAAATTTTTTAAAATAATTCATAAAATTACAATTGTTATTTGGGTTTATTATGTATTAATATTTCTTTTTGTAAGACATTAAAATTTATAAGAATTATTTATTTCCTATTAAATATGAAAATGATGAATATTTAAAATAATTCATAATTTATATATTTTAATTGTAAAAATTATACACAATGAATAAAATATAAAAAAACAATATTTATTTTAATTGTTTACAATTTTTCATGAAAAAATGAGTTTTAGTATGATAATTAAGAAAAAATGAATGTATTTTTGTTTTTGGATGAATTAGAAGTGTTTGTGAAAAATGGTATAACATTATTATAAATGCATGTCTTCATTATATGAATCCAGCATTGACCTACACATCATTTATATTTTCATTGTATGACATTGACCAAGAATATAATTAATTAAAGGTAACATAATAATATTATTCATTTAATAGATTCAAAAATATAATAATTTGAACTATATGATTTTTTTGAATCACATGAATTCGAGGGAGAATGTACAACATTAATTTTATATAAAAAAATAAAATGTCGACAATTTATAGAACATGAAACCACAAGAGGAAAATTATATCATATGATTTTCGAATATTGATTTTTTTTTGGAATAAGAATGATAATAAAATATTTATCATTATTTAATAAATTAAATTGGATGATATAGCTAAAGAAAAAATTGTATTTGCTGATATATGAACAATGAATTAAAATGAAGGTTCTATGGAACACTTTATGCACTCATGCACACATGGATAGAGATTTTGAATAAATTAAATTGGAGAAATTCATAGAGATTAAAATTAAGAAATTACTGAATCTTTAGTATTTTGTAATGAGTAATATTGAATTATAAAAATAAATTAGGATTTCCACTTACTGATTAAAATGATAAAATTTTCTACATCTGAAGGTTGTTATGATTCAATATTTTTAATATATAAGATAATATTAATATGATATTCTATGAGAATATAATATAAATTGTTGGAATAGAATAATAGATAATGGGAGTGATGAATATTATGAAAATAGTAAATCATGATGTGTACAAATATTAAGAGACCCAATACCACACTACAACAAATAGTGATAAGTATAAGAAAATTGATCTTATAATAATTAGATAACATGTATAATATTATTCGATGAGACGTGGATGAACTATATCACATAATATTTTTAATTAGTTTCATGACCAAAAAACTACTTGAAGAAGATAATGAAGATCTTGAAGACGTACAAGAACATAAATGATTAATTGAGATCGTGGATTAAGATATTATCTCCTGGTGTGGAGGAATACTGGATCTTCTATAGATTAGTCTATCATTGGATAATCAGTAAATGTAACACAGATTTTGGTGATTATCTTATCAATGAGAAGTGTAAGATATTGCTGCGTATAACAAATTATTTTAGAAGAGTAGTATTGGTTTTATAATAAGGAAGAAATAGAGGAATGACTACTGGGATTTATGACTCTTTTCTTTCAATTATGTTGATTGTGGTGTATTAAAAATCACGCAAATGTGATACTCGTGTGCCTATAATTTGGATAACAATAATATAGTGTATGATATATAGTGTGGGTTTTCAAAAAAGTATGAAAATGTGTATATTAAGAGTAAATGATGATGAGAGGGATGTGGATAGATTAAATGGGCAGGGGTGGGCCCATCCAAAGGCTTGAGAGGTGTGGCTGGTAGAGGTGGGGGCATTTTATAAGAGAAGAGGAGGGGAAATCTTGGAAATTTATAAACTATTACATTATTATAAAATGATTTTAGGCTTTGAAAGGTCCCAAAAGGATATATTTCATGGATAAGGTGATAATGTTTCGAAATAAACCCATCCAATAGGTTTGTGACAAGTCTAAGACTTAGATTTCACCCTATCTTCTCATTTTATTTATATCATTCATTTATGAGGTAATCACTGCATCATCAAAGTGCAATAAATAAATAAATTTATTAAATGTTTAAAAATTATAAATAAATTATCATGATGTAGGAAATAGTTTTAGATTTCTAATTAATAATTATTGTAAAAAATCAGACTTGTATTACCCCAGGTAAAAATTGTTTTAGTAAAACAATGCATGTTTGTGACATTTTAATTTTAACGTTAAATAAAAATTTATTAATGTCATTTTATTACCAAAGTGGCTCCATGGAGTCCCCAAGTTAACCCCTGGATTTTCTTGGTCGTCCATGACTCATCCAATAAGGGTAGGACATGTGTAATGGTCATTTCATATTATTAAAACATTATTTTTGCCTTAAATTACACTAATTACCTCTAATCACGATTAAAAACATAAAAGACACTATTCACCAAAAAATTATTTTAATCCCATTGAACCATATTTTACTTCATAATGAAAACCATGTATGTCAGATTTTGGAAATTCAAAACACAGAGGTGGTAAAATTTTATTTAAACGAAAAATCAGTTTCTTTAAGTACCACTTAGTGGTTTCACTATTCATAAAAATTTGATGTTTTTCAGAAAAATACCAAAAATGCACCCTAAGATATATTTGATATTCCAAATTCAAAAATTATGTCTATTTTAAAAAATTCAAAACATATTAGTTACATTAATTAATTTAATAATTAATTCCCACTGTCAGAACAAATAGCGTGTTTTTATGAAACAATATATATCAAAATATTGACACTAGTTTAAGTCCAATTTCAAAGTGAAATTAATTCCAATGACCACAACTGGATTAAATGGTAAAAATATATTCTAATTTCAATTTAAACCCAATTAAAAAGATAATATAATCATATAAAAAAAATAGATTAAAAAGATGTTTTGAATTAAAATACAACATTTTTCACTTATTCATTAAAAATGAACTTTATTGTAAAAATACCAAAAATTTACACAATGTAAATTTTGATGTCCCGATTCTAAAGAAAAATGTTATTTTGTCAAAAATAACACATAAAATTGTCAAAAAGTGGATTTAAAAGAGGTTCGCCATCAAAATGAAATTAATCAACCTTTTAAAGAATATTCGAATGTTTACGCTTAAAATTGGATTTATTTGGGTTTTAATCCTATAAAATTTATTTGATAAATGTAAAAATATTTTAAAAACATATGTAATCATTTTTTAGTTAGTTCTTTTCATTATTTTCATTACAACGACTAGGTGTTAACTACCATTTAAAATAAAATTATTTTATTATTATAGTGCAACGTAAGATTTCAAAGGAACTCGTTGTTGCGTATTGGGTAAGCCATCGTGAATAGTCATCCCCTTAAATTAATATTAAAATTATATTCCGAAAAAGGGATATATATAAAAATTTCATATTATTTATTTACTTGGGGTGTTACATCAAATACAGTATTCCATCAATAATTAATTATGCAATCAAAATAATATCAAAATATGCTTAATTATATCAATATATTTACTAACAATACACAATCTATTCATAGTCTGTTGACATGTAAATAACTGAAGGAATAAAATAATCAAAAAATAACCCTCTCCTCAACTATAAAAACCACTCCTGTCCACCTCTTCTCCAAACACATAGAAAGGCTTTTATATTGTTTAATTTATTCATTGTTCCCTTCCCAAACTTATTCCCTACATAAAATACCTGATGGTATCACCATAATTTCAAAAACAAGAGTCATAAGGAGGTTTAAAAAGAGAATAAGTTTATGAGTCAAAAACCCATTTCATTTTAATATATTTTTATTTCCAATATCTTTTTTTTATTATTATATATTCATAAAACTAATTCTCTTAAACCCTTTTTTCTAAAAATGAGTAAATCTTCAATGATGGGTCGATTTACCAACATCATTGATGATAGAAAATAATTTTCCATTCCCACCATAAATTTTACTCATAAAACCATTATTATGATTAAATAATATTTTATTATAGATCTTAAAAATTAAATAATGTTCAATAAAAAATATATAAACATCATATTAAATGAAATGAGTTTGTGATTGTTCTAAAAAATCGTAATGTAAAATAAATAAATTTAATTATTTTTTCATCTAATGATTCATATTAATATCATAAAAAAATTGTGTATAGTGTCATTTAAAATAAAAAAAACATATTAATACCATGTATATCATATTATTTTGTTTTTCTTCCATTTTACAAGAATATCCTTTATGAACTGATCATGGAAAACATGTAAAAAATTGCCCCAAAAGAATGGAAATACAAAAATATTATTAATAAATGGGTCGAAATATGTTATAAAAAAGATTGTATAATTAATAATTAATTTGAAAATATTTTTTTTAATAATTTTTAACACTTATTAAGCAATTGTAAATGTGGTGTGAACATGTTTGAAGAAGAAATAACTATGGTATATGAATAATTATCTAAAACATTATTTTATATGTTTTAATGATTTTTCATTATAATAATTTTATATATAGGTTATAATAATAGTTTTTATTTATATATTTATATGTACATAAATGTTGTAAAATTTAAATTTAATAATTTCTCTCAATTTATTAAAAAATTGACCATTTTCAGGTTTTCTGTAAGGGATTTTTATTTAAAAACACATTTTTTTTATATATATTTTTAAAACATTCAAAATAAAATTTTTATGATGCATGTATTAATGTTTAATGATTGTGTTATTGTTCCTGAAAATTTTATATATTGACTTTTCATACTCATATCTCAATCCAATTAATTTTTTATGTTTATGTTGGAGGCTAACTTTTTGATTACTCCAAGTGTAACATTATTGGTTACACAATATGGTATCATTGAAGGTTCCAATGTATGGCACATGTGAGTTTTAATTTATAACATTGTTGTGAGGGTAAGAACTGATATTTTAGTTATGAGGTTTAAAATATTATGTTTTTAATTCCATTATTATCTATTTTTATATGTTGTATGGATATCAAAAATTTTATAAATTAACTATATGATACATAATAGGTGAGAAGAATGTGTTCATGAAAATGATTTCAAATATTTATATGTTTTCATGTGCTTATGATTTCTATCATTATTTTAAAGTCACATACTATGTTTTTATAACTCATACCAAGTATTAAGATGTTCTTCAGAGGGTTTAGAAATGGGTAAGAGAAAAAAGAATCCAAATTCAATTTTGTAAAAACAATTCTTGAAATTATTACATGTTTTTATAAAATCATTGTTATAATGGAAGAAGGGGATACTATTTTAGTATAACCCACTATGAATTATTATGGGTTTATATGTATGAATTATGTTCTAATTTACTAAAGTTTTATATTAGAATGTATGAAATTTAAATCTAAAATAATTTTCATTATTATGTAAAGTTTATAGATGGGTGAATATAGTTGGTATGATAGAACACTTTAGATAACATTAGGGTTTATGTTTAGGTTTATATAATTCCATTTACTATTCATAACTTATGGGTTAGATGAAATGATAGATAATTTCAAAATTACCATGTTTATTAACCTAATATATGTGTGTTCAAAATGATTTTCCATAGAAAAATCATTGAAGCTAAATTAGGAAGTATCTAAAAAAATAATATTATTCAAAATGAATAACCTAGAATAGTGAGAATTTGAATAAAGATTATTGTCGCTATAATGGACCAGAAGACTTAGGCTATTAATGGTAGTGGAATCCATTCAAATGAAATAACCCAAGATACCAAAAAGATATATAGTGAACATGGAAATTTTTATGAGGTATGAACCAAATAATTTAAGTAAATCATCTAACCTAGTGGATGTTGAACTGTCACGACCCATCCCCTGAGGCCCATATCCTAACTACCCCGACCCTTCCTTCTATAGGCTAGGGCTGGTGACTAGCACTGGAAATGTGAAACCAGAAATAGAAAGGTATTTCTTTTGAACATGTGCACACACAGACATTTCACTCTACACATAAGAAAGATACAATGGAAATGGATTAATACAACCACCACTAAAACCCACCACTGAGAACAAAAGAATGTACTGAAAGTAAAAGGGACTAGTATACATGCCCAACTGAAATAGTAGTATAATAAATAGAAAAGAAATCTCAAAAGATTGTCCACTAAGGATCCTACATGAAGGGTAAGACCATCTCGTCACCATTTCTCCCCATGTAAATTAGTCACCTCTGTACACTGTCTAGCACATTCTCTCCAATGTCTTAGTCAATCAGTCTATTTTTTGTACAAGACACAACAGAGTGTGGTAAACGCCCGTCTAGGGTGAGTATAAAAGTGCTCAATAGTGACCCTGAGACCCCTAATGGTCTCTAAGAATTCGATAAACGAAAACCCAAAAAACAAGATCTCAATTAAAGAGAACAAAGTAAAAGACATCTCACACTAGGTATACAACATAAATAACACGAATAAAGATGACTAGTCATAATACTAGAGCATCATATTCTATCAATAGGCATTGCTTCAGTTATGCGGATAATCCAAATTTTTATTAAATATTTTCTTGATAATAAATGATAAAATTTCCCCACATTGTGTTAAGTATGTTTATTTATTAAATATTTGAGATTAGATCATTCATTTGAAAATTTTATGGAAATTAAATTTTTACCTCTTATAGTGCATTGTAGTATTTCGAAGATAAATTTATTATTCCTTATTATTTGAACAATAAATTTTGTAACTAATCTCTTGAAATAATGGGATTAAACATTTGTTTAGGAATTTGGATCTAAAACATGCATTATGTTATAGTAAATAGTCCATGATGTCGAAGGATTGTTGGGACTTCCAGGTTGGACATCGGTTATGTATTTCAGCCATAACATCTTCATCCAATCTTCAATTGGGAACAACTTTTGAGAGGAGATTTCCAAAACAGTTTTTCCCAAATCATTAATTAAGATGTATAGCTAATTACTGTGTTCTTGAGGTAAAATGGGCGGTGTAATTGGCCTAAAATATTTGGCCCAGATTCCCCATTCACACATGAAACCTCTTAAAACCTAGCTTCCCCTCCATTCTATAAATAAGTGTTTTTCTCATTTGGAGGGGTTGTTACATGAATTGGGAAGATTAGGGGAGATGAGAAGTGGATCCAATACAATTCTGCAACCATTTATGCCGATGGATTCTTTTGAGGAATTATAACTAATATGGTGTCTAACTACATTATTTAGGGATGATCTCATGGAAAGGATGTTTAAGGTTCCATAATTCCTAGGGGATTTTGTAGAAAAGTGAAGAAGATCTAGTTACACATGAGGATTGCTCAGAGCAGGAATTAAATTTATGAAGATAACAAGAGGAAATACTATTATTTTGAGATGGTTGATCATGTTTTACATAAAATATATCAATGTAAAAATTTTAATAATTTTTGTAATAAAGGATTGATATGTCCAATGTTCATTGGAACATTTGAAATCCAATAAAATGATGGACTAGTTGCATATCATATATCCTTTCTTATGAGTTTAACTTATATACAATTTTTTTCACGTTTTTATTTTATGAATCTATTTGTCTTATTAATCTCATGTTTTGAGCCCATAATTAGTTCCTGCTAGAAGAAAACATCTCTAATGAAGAGATAACGGTTTATATTAATGATCATACAAAGAATATATTGAGAAATATAGTAATCTATAATGTAATGGTTTTATGGTGAAATCATATGGATGAAGAATAATCCTGACAATCTGAAACTTCTATGTGGGAAAGGTACACTCAATTGTTTAATAAGTGAATAAGAGTAGTGAGGATGAAATTTCTAGAAGGAGGAGAGAATGTAAGAACCCATGTACTTATAAAATAATATGTTTTCATTCTTGAAATTAATAGTCCAATTCATTATAAATGTATGATTAAATATGATGCATTTATAAAAATTAAGGAATCTAAATAAATAGAATAATAACCACACTTGTCAATGTTTAAATAAAATTTATGTATCTTATTAGTGAAAATATGTAATATTTGTATAATGTAATATTTAAATAAATGTTTTGAAAATGGTAAATTATGTGTTGGTATTTTTGTGACACATAATTTTTTATATACATTTTTATAATTACTACATTTATTTGAATGAAAATTTATCTTCATAATATAGATTAAAAATTAATATTTTTTTGTCTTATAAATATAAGTCAATTTTATGAGACCTTAATTAATTTTCTAAATGTGTTATAAGATTAGTTATAATATTAAAATTGGAATTTTTTAGAATAAATAATTATTTAAATTGAAAATTAAATATCATAATATAATGAAAAAAATTCATAAAATGATGTTCAATTTTTAATTATAAAAGTATAAAAATTATTTGGATATTTTTTTATATTTTTCTAATGTAGTTGAATTTTCAGTGAATAGTTAAACATTGTAATTTACGATATATATACATTATATATTATATAAAATTTTCCTTGAGTCATTACTAATGGAATAACAAAAATACCAAACTACACATCATAATTTTAATATATATAGTGCTAATTCTTAATCAATCCAATGACATGTGTAAGAAAAATAAACTAATGAATAAAAAAATAAAAAATTTCTCATCTCCTCATCTATAAATTCTACTTACCTCCACCTCATATCCTCAAAACTCCACAAAACAATATATTGTTTAATTTCTAAACAATTTTCTTTCTCAGTCCTTAATCCAATGTCCAATTCCATCTACACACACCATAATTCCAAAAACAGGAACCTTAAGGCGGTTTTATATGAGAATAAGTTCAAGATGTAAACTCCCCTTTTGATATATTTTAAATTTATTTTTATTTTATTTAATTTTATTATTATCTCTTAGACTCCCCTTTATTTTTATTTGATTTAATTTTATTTTGAAATATTATTCATTCACTTAAATACAATTCCACGATCAGGGGAACAATGTCATCGCTCATGCGTACGTACGGCCCACTATCTCCATGATATGATGCGACTCATTCTACATGATCTTCATAGAACAATGATTATTTAAATGGTTTTAATGAATAAATATGCTATATATTACACTAATTAAATTATCGAAATGAGTTATCTATAACCTAAAAATAAGAATAAAAATTTATTCGACAAAACGCGCATAAGAACATAAAGCAATGAACAACCAAATAATAAGTAGCAATTAAGTATTACTAATAAGTAGATATCAATATGACCATATATGATATCATAACAATGAATATGATTCTAAAATAATTCAAAGACATTATTTGAATAATTATACAGGAGGTTCAGATACATACAAAGCAAATCAGACCTAAGGTAAGGGAAAATCTCACTATCTCATATTTATTCGAGATTGTTTATACTTTAGAATTTACTGTGGAATATTTATCATCCACATCCATGTTTCCTCAATGTGTAATATTATTTCTATCTTCCTACAAATTTTTAAATTAAATTTTACCCATTTGTGAGTTTTTAGTAAAACATATAAAAGGAATCTTTTGTCGTTTTTAGAATGAGGTACTTTTTGACTTTTCTGGCCAAAATATGAGAAGAATGTTTTTTTAACTTATATGTAATGAATTGATTTTTATGATTTAATATATCATTATTTCCATGAATCATACTTTACATGTTTTTAGGTTTATTTTTAATTAACTTCTTTTAAATTTGTTTGACATGTTAATAAAGGAAAAATGTTTTTTAAATAGAATGGATATTTTCTTCAAGAATGGAGTTCAAGTGATTTATCAAAATTATTTTCCATCTATGAAAATATATTTTTATGTTTCTATAACTATTGTTACATTGATTGTATTATGCTGTGATGGAATTATTTTAATTAAGTCCTTTATCATATATGAATTGTTTTATGATGTCGCGATGTTTAAGAATCTCATTTTTATTAAATGGGTTTTGCTATGATGTATGTTATATGATTTTGTTGTAGAAATATGAATGGTATCATTATGAGATGGGTGGGACCTAAATATCACTCCAATGCATTGGGTAATGATTTATATCTCATGAGATAGACATGGCTGGAAGGAAAAGTTAATCCAGTTCAGTGATACATGACTGGAACGAGGAGTGAACTCGGTTCAGTAATGGACTTTTTCCACTATGATCATCTTGGAGAAGAGCCTTGAATAATATTAAATGATTTTATATGATTATGTGTGCATGCCAAAAATTTTCATGTTTTTTGTTATGATTATTAGGATTACATCTCACTACAATGATTTATCCAATGTTATGATATTATGATCTCTTTTCAGGTTATGATTTTAAAATGTTATGTTCTTATTAATATTATATGACTGTTATTTCTTTTGTTTACCCTTAAAGATCATTTCATCTCACCGTTTTTTATTTTTTCATTTCCCTGGTCAAGAAGAAGGGTATTAAATAGGATATTCCAAAAGGTACTTTAGATATGATGAAATAAATGGGAGACAATGTAGATAATTTATGAACCAGTTCTATACGTTTCCCAGTTTCTAAAGACACTATACATGCACGGTCTTATCATGGTTTTGTTATATGTTGTAATAATTTTTATTAAATTATGAAGTAATAACCATGTATGTAATGTATGGGTTGTTATATTTGGTATCAGTGGAAATGTATAGTCAAAGTTTGGAAACTAGGATGTAAAATCCTTAGTAAGAACTCTAAGGATATGTCTAAAAATAGAACACAATAATAGTGTTTTAGAAATGTCCATGAACAACCTATGATAAGACCAAAAGTGTGAAATTTTATTCTTGATTATGTGGTTTTCCTGTTATGATTAGTGTTTCTAACACAATGCTTATTTGTTTCAGTCAATGGATGGAACCTGAAGGAACTGTGTTAATAATGAATGTGATGGGAAATACAATGATTCCCCCCCCCTGAGCAACCAAACATTATGGGAGCTGGAATGAAAAATCTTCTAACCATGCTCACAAAATTTTCTCAAGCTATGAATCATGCCATACTTTCAAACGAGCAAATAAATGAGCAAAATACAATTGAATCCTTCATGAGGCAGCGTCCACCTTCAATCAGTGGGTCATGTAATCCATTGGTTGGTGAAAAATGGATTAGTACCACTGATGAGATATTTTTAGTCCTGCAATGTTCTGGCCATGATAAAGTCATCTTAGCAATATATCATTTGGAAGGGGAAGGTGATCAATGGTGGAATCTTATTAAGAATACGAGGAAAATGGATGAAATTGCGTCCATGGAATAAAACGAGTTCAAGAGAATATTTTACAATAAGTATGTCAGTCGTATTCTTCGATCAAAGAGGGAGAATGTGTTTCTAGAACTGAAGAAAAAGGATGATGAATTGGTTGGTACCAATGAAGAAAATATTACACGACTTTCAAGGTACACTTCCAGAATTATTATCCAACCTGAGAGTAAGATTGATCAATTCTTTAGTGGCTTAAAACCAAGTCTTCGAAGGGCGTTAGCCATAACAGACTTCAATATCCATGTGTAAATAGTTCGATGTGCTCTCACGGTTGAGATAGATATTGGAGTAACTGATCAATCATATGTGTTTGATAAGAAGAGGACAATGGAATTCATGGGAGAATCTAAAGACCATGCTAAAAAGAAGATGAGTTTTCCCTAATGCTCAATGTGTAGAATGAAACATAGAGGGAATTTTCTTAAAGGGAAAATTATATGATTTATGTGTGGAAAAGAAGGCCGTCAGGTAGTTGAATGGCGAAATAATGGGAAGAATTTGTCTAATGATACGAACAATGAAAAGGATACACAAAATGAACCTCCTACACTTCAATGTTTCAACTACAAGGAAATAGGGCATTATACCAATCAATGCCCAAATCCAAGGGTTGTTGATGTTGATCGACATCAACAAACTCTCGATGCCATTGAAAAAGGAATTTCACTTGCAATTTCAATCAACAATGTGGAGTATGATATCGAAGTGGTTAAAGGTACACATACCATCCACTCTAAAGTAGTAAATGTTTTATTTGATACTGGATCCACCCACTCTTTTATTTCTGAATAATTTTCTAAGGGTATCATCGTAATACCTCATCAATTAGATGTTGAGTTAGCTGTGACAGCTCCTAATGGAATAACGATTTCATCAGAAGTTTATAATTCCTCTCCAATTGAAGTTTGAGGGAGAGTGCTTCCTACAAATCTGGTGATCCTTCCTATAGTTGAATTTTATGTGATTCATGGCATGGATTGGATTTCATTATACAGAGATCATATCAATTTCCAAAGAAGATAAATCACATATAATATTCCCGATCAATCTAATATCATTTATCAATGCAAGGATGGATATAAACTTCTAGTAGAAATTTCATCCATCTTATCGGTCTGGATTCCTATAAATGAAGGTTATTTATCTAAAATGGTTAGAGAGAAACTCACGATTAAGAATATGCCCATTGTACGTGAATTTCATGATGACTTTCTGGAGGAATTTCTAGGTCTTCCACCAAATCATGACGTTATGTTTTCAATAGATCTCATTCCTCGTGCTATGTCCATTTCAATGACACCTTATATAATTTATCCTATTGAGTTACAAGAATTGATGAAGCAACACCAAGTGAATCTTGATAAGGGATTCATACGCCCTAGTGCTTCTCCTTGGGGAGCACCTGTTCTGTTCAGTAAAAAGAAAGAAGAATCAATGAGACTCTGCATTTATTATCGAGAACATAAAAAGATCACTATCAAGAAAAAATATCCTCTCCCACGCATTGATGACTTATTTTACTAACTACACAGAGCTCAATAATTTTCCAAGATTGATCGTCGTTCAGGGTATCATCAATTATTGGTCAACAAGAATGATATTCCAAAGAGGACATTTCATACAATGTATGGACACTATTAATTTATAGTGATTCCATTTGGTCTAACTAATTCCCCTACTATCATCATGGATCTGATGAATAGTGTCTTTAGAGACTTTCGTGATCAGTTTGTGGTGTTCTTTATAGACGATATTCTTGTCTATTTGAAGATTAAGGAAGTACATATAGATCACTCTAGAATTGTATTAATGATCCTAATAAAGGATAATAATTATTCCAAATTCACAAAGTGTGAATTTTGGCATAAAACATTTTCATTTTTAGGTCACATAATCTCAATAGAAGGGATATATGTGGATCTCGCAAAAACAGAGGTTATCAAAAGATGGTTGAGACGAACAACAGTAACTGAGTTCCAAATTTTTCTTGGTTTGGCTGGATATTATCGACGTTTTCGAAATATATTTCACAAGAATATAATCCACTAACCAGGTGGACTCAAAAATGAGTTAAGTTCATGTGGATGGAGGAGTGTGATGAGAATTTCAAGGAGTTGAAAAGAAAGTTATCTAGTGCACCTATGCTCACACTGACTTGTAGTGGAAAAAGGTTTGTGATCTACATTGATGCATACAAGAAAGTTTTGGGGTGTGCTCTCATGAAAAACGATATGGTGATAGCTTATGCCTCACGAAAGATGAAAATCCATGATAAAAATTACCCAACTCATGATTTGGAGTGAGCTTCCATAATCTTTTCATTAATGATTTTGAGGCATTATCTTTATAGATAAAGGTGTGATATTTATATTGATAATAAAAGTTTACTGTATATTATCACACAAATGGAGTAGAATATGCACCAAATATGATGGTTGGAGCTGATTAAAGATTACAACTGGTCAATTCATTACCACCCTGGGAAAGCAAACAAGGTGGAAGACACATTATGTCGACAAGACCATGCTATCTTATCCATGATGAGGATCACAAAAGATCCAATATTAATCGATTATAAAAGGACGGATCTTGGAATTATAATGGAAGGGGGAAAATCTAATTTTCTCAAATGAATGTTCAACCATCTATACATGTGAATATTAAATAGGCACAAAAATAAGATGTAGAATTACAAAATCAGGTGAGAAATGTTCCTGAATTCAACCTGGATTGTGATCAGATTATAAGGATCAGGAATCCTGTTTTTGTTCCTCCCATCCCTGAATTAAAGAGGGATCTACTAGATAAGGCTCATAGTTGATCATTATCTATTCATCCTGGAAGAACGATGATGTATA
The DNA here is from genome assembly GCA_963277665.1 of Viscum album. Lineage (NCBI taxonomy): Eukaryota > Viridiplantae > Streptophyta > Magnoliopsida > Santalales > Viscaceae > Viscum > Viscum album. Next base: position 472,903,874 of record OY728161.1, read on the forward strand.
GGGACATGAAAGAGTACTTCTGGTGGGATGGCATGAAAAGAGATGATGCAGAACATGTCTCTTGATTCTTGGTTATATCAGCACGTTAATTCCGAGAGACAAAAGTCTAAGGGGATGTTGCAACCATTACAAATACCCAAATAGAAATGGGAAAAACCCAATATGGAATTTGACACTAGGCTTCCTAAAACATCCAATGGAAATAATGTTATCTGGGATATAGTTGACCGTCTTACGAAGTTGTCACACTTCATTGCTATTAGAGAATATTTCTCTCTGGATCAAATTTCTAGGATATATGTGAATGAAGAGGTAAGATTGCATGGGGTACCAATTTCCATTATATCGGATTGGGATCCAAGGTTTACCTTGATGTTATGGAGAAGTATTCAGCATAATTTAGATACAGAGTTGAGTTTCAGAACTCATTATCATCCTCAGATAGACGGCCAGTCTGAGAGAACAATTCAAACTCGAGAAGATATGTTAAGGGCTTTCTCTATGGATTTCAAAGGTGGTGGGGAACAACAGCTACCTTTTGTGGAATTTTCATATTTTAATAGCTTTCACTCTAGTATTCATATGGCTCCTTATGAAGCTCTATATGGAACGAAATGCATGACTCTAGCTTGATGGTATAATGTTTGGTAAGGAAATCTATTAGGACCTGATCTTGTTGATGAGATCGAAAAAGTGTAGATCTTTTCAACAACACATAAGAGCAGCTAAGAGTAAAAAAATAGTTATGTCTATAACAGAAGAAAATACCTAGAGTATGAAGTGGGTGATAAAGTGTTCTGATGAATATCTACTTGTAAGAGAGTAATGAGATTTGGAATGAAGGGAAAGATGAGCCCTAGGTATATCGGTACTTTCGAAATACTGGATCATGTTGGGAAGGTAGCTTAATGATTGGTGCTTCCACCGAATCTCTCTCAAGTTCACAATGTGTTCCATGTATCTCTCTTGAAAACGTACATACCTAATCGTTCACATGTACTAAGCTCAGAAGTTGTACCGCTGAAGCAAGATCTTTCTTAGGAAGAACAGTCGATAGATATTCTGGATCGTAGCATTAATGTCCTACAGAACAAGACCACTCGCTTGTTGAATGTTTTATAGAGGAACCCCCAATTAGAAGAAGAAACATGGGAGCTTGAGGATATGATAAGGGAGAGGTATCTTCATCTATTTGTTAAGAAGTGATGAATTTCGAGGGAGAAATTCATTTAAAGGGGGGTAGAATGTAACACCCCTGTTATTTTATTAGAAGTATATATTTTTTCAGTCTTCTGTTATATGCAACATCAAAGGTATCTTTCATTACACACAACACTAGCTTGTCCTGTGTTATACGCAAGAGAAACCTTCCATGATATCATGTGTTGTACGCCATACCGAGTTTCACTAAACAATGATATGTTATTAAAATATTATATAATCTAGCCGTTATGAATAATAATACAAACTTTTTTAAATTTTATAAATATAAACATTCAAAATGGACATCATTTTTGGATTTGGAATATCGAAATTAGCCTAGGGTGAAATTTTGGTATTTTTCTAAAAACATTCAATTTATGATGTATAGTGAAAACTCCGAGTTATTGGTTAAAACTGACTTTTTATTTAAATAATCATTTATTTTAATTAAATTTATTTTAGGTCAAAATTGATATATAATACCTATACATGTTTAATGTAATTCATTGGAGTCAATTTATAATAATTTTATATATATATAAATTTTATTGAACTTTTCACTGCCTTTTACCCACCTCCTAAGAGAATTTGCAAATTTACAAAAAAACTTAATTTTATCGCTTCTATGAGTTGAATTTAGAATATCTGAGAGACATGGTTAATATCAAGGACTAAAATGTGATTAAATAAGATAAAAATAATTTTTTGTGAATAGTTACTTTTTACTTTTATTTACCACGGTCAGATGTAAATAGGGTAATTAAGGGTAAAAATTATATTATTATTACCCTAAAAAATGTCTGAATTTTATTAGAGAAGTGTAATTCGACCAAAAACAGCCTTAGGAATACAATATTACCCTTTAGGTCCACTTGGATTAGATTTGGACAATTATTATTATTTTAGTTAAAGAATAGTTAAAAGAGTTAAAATCAAAGCTTAATAACTAAAAAATATTAATATAGGGTTATACATAAGATAAATTCGATTATAAATATTAATTAGAATGATTAAATGATTTCCTACATAATTATATTTTATTTATTATTTTTAGACATTAAATCATTTTATTTATTTATGACACAATGATGATGCAGTAATTACCTTATTAATAAAATATTAACATAATTGATGATATAAATACCCAAATAAATGTAATTTGAGACTTTATATGAATTCCAAAAAATTTAAAGGTTACTATGTCATGTTAGTATAGATTTAATTAACATTGTTCGAACAAATCATGCTGTGATGATTTTCACAAAAATCAATTACCAAATAGTGTCTAAATTGACATAAAATAGTTTTTAAAACAAATAATTTTTATTCAATTCATAAATATATATGGATCCTCCAAATGAAATAGATAATTATATATATATATATATTAACAATTAAACACATGGGGTTCTATTGACTTATTATCATATGTTTATTAACAATATAGTGCATGAAAACAAGAAGACATGGTAAAAGTTAAATTATTTAACTTACAGTTAAATTTAATGATAAGGTTAAAATAGTAACCTAAACTTGTCTAAAACCTATTGTTTGAGATGATTTCGACCCATACCCAACATATCTTCAAAATAAATCAATTTAGAGAAATTAAAAACAAAATATTAATTTATTATAAAATAATATTTTAATTTTTTCCTAAGATGCCCCTCTCCTCCCTTATAAAAAGGAACGTCCACCCTCTCCTCCTCACAAAATTTTGTGCCATAATACTCGGCCAAAACTTTCCCATTTACCTTCTCAAAATCCCTGGAAACATACTACAGGTCCTTGTTTTCTTCAAGGACCAATCATAGTGCCCTAATAGGAGGTTTCAAAGAGGCATGTCGAAGAAGAGGTAATATCTGTTACTGATTCATTCAAATTTATTTCTTCTTCTACATCCTCTTGTTTAGTATTTTCATTCTGAAGTAATAACTTCAGTATCAATAATATACTGATATGTTATTATAAATATGAAACAACCCTATTTCACCTTCTGTCCATCCTATGAAAACTGAAATCACCGCGCGTGCATACGTATGGAATACCGTCTCCACTCTCTGGTGTAATTTGTTTCCCACAACAAACTTACATGGATGGGTATAAAGGTGTGACGAATTAATATATATGATTATTGTAAATTAATATTGATTCTGAAATACTACGCATACACATCAATACAATTTCAATATCAGGGTAATGATATCATCGCTTGGGCGTACGTACAGCCTACCATCTCCATGATGTGATGCGACTCATTCTACATGATAATCGATGAATAATGATTATATAAATGTTTTAAATTAATAAATATGATATATATTACACTAATCACATTTTTTAAATGATGTATCTATAACCTAAAAAGAATATTACAAATTTATTTGACAAAACAAGCATAAGAACATAAAGCAATGAACACCCAAATAACAAGTAGCAATGAAATATTACTATTAAGAAGATAAGAATCTGACCATATTTGATATCATAACAATGAAAATGATTCTTTAATAAGTCAATGACATAATTTAAATCACTATATAGGAGTTTCGGATACGTATGAAGAAAATCGGACCTAAGGTAAGGGAAAATCTCGCAATATCATTTTAATCCGTGACTGTTTATACTTCAGAATTTACTGGGGTATATTTATCATCCAAATCCATGTTTCCACAATATATAATATTATTTCTATATTCCTACAATTTTTTATATCCATTTTTACCCATTGGTGGGTTTTTATTAAAAGAAATGAAAGGAATCTTTTGTCAATTTTAGTACGAGGTACTTTTGGACTTTTCCAGTCAAAGTATGAGAAGAATGGTTTTTAACATATACGGCATGAATGGATTTTTATTATTTCATAGAACATTATTTCCATGAATCATCCTTTAATAGTTTTCAAGATTATTTTTAATTAACTTCTTTTAAAATTTTATGACATGTTAAGAAAGGAAAAATGTTTTGTTGAAGTAGAAAGGATATTTTCATCAAGAATGGAGTTCAAGTGTTTTATCAAAATAATTTTCCATATATGAAAAAATAGGGTTCTGTTTCTATCCCTATTTATATATTGATTTGATTATGATGTGATGGTATTATTTTTATGAACTCCGTTATCTTATATGAATTGTTTTCTGATGTCACGATGTTTAAGAATCCCATTTTTATTACATGGGTAATGCTATGATGTATGATTTATAGTTTTGTGGCACACATAAGAATGGTTTCATTATGAGATTAGTGGGACCTATATCACCCTCAAATGCATTGTCTAACTATTTATATCTCATGAGATAGACATTGCTGTAACAACAGGTTAATCTGGTTCATTGATAGAGGAATAGTACGAGGAGTGAACTCGGTTCAGTAATGGACTTTGTCCACTATGATGGTCTTGGAAAACAGCCTTGACTAATATGAAATGGTTTTCTATGATTATGTGTGTATGTCACAATGTTTCTTGTTTTAACTTATTATTATTGGGATTACATCTCACTACGATGATTTATCCCATGTTATGATATTATGATCTCTTAATCAGTTTACTATTTTCAAAATGTTATGTTCTTATGAATATAATATGATTTATATTTATTTTTCTTACCCTTACTGAGAAGTTGAGCTCACCCTTTTGTATGTTTTCTTTTCCCCATGTCATGAAAAAGGGTATTAAGTAGGGTATGCCAAAACGGACTCTAGATATGATGAAATAAATGGGAGACAATGTAGATGATTTATTAACCAGTTGTTTATGTTTCCCAGTTTCTAAAGACACTATATATATACGGTCCTATCATGGTTTTGTTATATATTGTAATAATTATGCTTCAATTCTGAATTAATGACCATGTATGTAAAGTATGGGTCATTCTAGAAAAGAAAAGAGAGTTTCTTGTATGTCAATTATAGGATAAAATTGATAAATTTTATATCATTATGAATACCTATAGAAATGAAAATATATTTTGTTATTCCGATAAATAATACAAGATAATTTATTGATAAAAAGAGAGATATATTTTGAGCCAAAATTTCTATAGCATAACATCTATATATCATGGTTTTAAAAACCAAAAAAAATATATGGGACAAGGATCTTCCATAAATAAATGAATAATTTATAATAAAGGTATAGAATAAAAAGAAATAAAATCATGGTGTGGAATGACATACCACATGAAATGAAATCTTGAAATGAAAATAGAAAATGTGCATTCCTTTACGAAAATTCAGCAAACTAACGACATCATATTAAAATTTATAAAATAAATTGATGATAGAAGAATGGGTCTGTAAAAATTTGGACATGAAATGGATCTTAATATTAATATATAAGAACATATCCCCGTATTAGAAGATCAAAATTGGATGACATAAATTAAAGAAAACCATGACTAAATGAGGAGGGTGTAAGGTTCCCTTACATTGATGTGTAACCTTGAATGCATGAAGGTTGGGACCTTGGGGTTCATGATGCACCTTCGGTGGAAACCATGGCAGGTTAAAAGACTATAAAATCGTTTAAAAAGATTTTGGAATAAAATTAATCTTGGAATGTATTGGTATTTATATGATAAGTGGTGGAATATTTAATTAATTTCCAAGGGACACTTTCTCTGTGGTATTTGCAAAACCATGGGCATTCCCATGCTATTTTCCCATGGTATTGGCCACATGGGAAATATCATTGAATATCATACTATTAAAAAGTCGACTAGAATGGTTACATAATTGTTACAATGTTAATGATGACATTAAATGCTAGAAACTCAAATATGTATTCTCGCTATTCACTGAAAAAACAAACATTTTATGAAAATCTCATAAATTCACCCAGACATAATATCAATGCACTGAATCAAAAATTTACTTCATTTTATAAAAAAAAATTTATATATATTATTTTAAATATTTATTTAATAACATTGTTTAATCAAGAAAACAACTCTAAAACTTTTACTTATTTTGTAATACATTTAATAATTCATCATGGTCCAGTAAATTTATCATACAACCATATGAAAATAACGTAACTGTTTATTATTACATTTTATGAAAATAAATATTCATTTTATATTATTAAATTAATTATAAAATAGTAAATAAAATATGTATGACATACGAAAATAAGAAAAAAGTATACTATGATAGTTTTATCACTTTTATGATTTCAAAATTGTATTTTTACATCCATGGGTGATGTTTCTATTTTTTGGCTGACTTGTTATTCATTTCTATTAATAAGGGTATGTTAGTTTTCATACATTACTATTTACATAATATCATGGTGATTTTTTTAAACTCTAAATTTCATACTGATCACAACATTTGAATACCAATTTTTGAAAATCATTTCACATTATAAATTACTTCAAAATTATATGAATATTTGAAAATAGTTTTTTTCATTATTCATCAAAAATATTCATCCTATATTTATCCATACATTTCTAAATCACAAATTTTACCATAATAAGACATAACACTTTTATTTATACCAAGGGATTTAAATAAGTATCTAAGGCCTCATTTTATAGCCTCATATAACACCTGCATTGGAACTAAGTGTAAGGTGTGCTATGGTGATAGAATCTTGTTCCGGCATAGACCACATTTCATGAGTGGTGATTTAACTCAAGTTGAACTTCTCCCTTAGACGATTCCATTCAAACATGACATGTTGAAGCTCGTCATGGGCATGATCAAGAGAAAAGCCCAGAGATTCTACCTCCATCCCATGCTCTGATGGATGGTCATTGTACGGCCCAAGTCTATGACATGAGTCTATCAAATCATCTTTCTGTATAAATTTACCAATATCTCTAGTATTTATATACAATTATATTAAATTTAAGAGTTTAGTTTCCAATGGTCATATAAAAGTCAAAACACAACACTATCTCTTCATTAATTAAAGGATATAGTTTTGTGGATTATAAATTGAAATAAAACGGAAATTTAGAAAACAAATATTATTCTATAGTTAGGATCGTTACACTTATTCTGCAGGAGGCATGTCAATGGGACACCCGATATATGAGTTAAAGATGATTTATTCAAATGGGGTCGGCTAGGTCTAGGTTGGGTCATGCGTGTTCCTGGTAAGGGTAAGACCCAATCTCTAGTTGGGCCCACGAGTCTTGCTCGGTGGTAGGTCTGACTCGGCTGGCTCAGGTTCGACTCAGTTGACGGGTCCGAATCGTGGGTGGCATTGGCCTTCCTGGCGGGGAGTGGCTTTCCTGGCGGGGCATGTCCCCCCTAATGGGGCGAGGCCCACCTGAGGAACCTAGCATGTGAGCTACAGGCAGGTTTTCTAGACCGAACTCATGGGGTCCGGGTTTTCTAGCTCGCAGCGCCATCTGGCACCACCCAGTCTGCCTATAATGTCTTCTATGAGCCAGTCGTTTGTGTGCATGTAGAGTGTTCCACTCCATCTCCACAAGGCGCTGATGGGCGACATGTCCTCTACCACCGTGGTCATCTAGCCATGACACATCGTTGATGTGGCGCATCGCTGTCCTCCTACGTGGCCGACAAGAGATAGTTTCCTCATTCCATTGTGGAACCATCTTGCACAGTCTCTTCCACACGTTCAACTTGGGTCGACCGCCCCCTTCGGTCTCAACATTCTCGCACTAGCGGTGCCATGACATCGACACCATCTGCAGGCCACCAGAGACATTTTTATGGTCCCTTTTTCACCCCCTCTATTCCTACATGAATCTCTAGTTACCATTTTCACTGTGAAGTCCATAGAATTGACCATCCTCTAGGTTTCATAGTCACCCATGAAGAAAAGGCAACATCGATCATCGGTGGAGGGTCTGAGCCGTGATAGGATTTTCCAACGCCCTCCATTTTAGTGTTTACCACGTGAAAATAGGTTTCATCAAATATATTAAGAATAACCCCAAATCAAATCCACGTGAATTCCTCCTGCGAGATCACACAAGTCATATATCATCCCATTAGTCATTTGATCCACGTTCATTGAATTATTCAAAAATGAGATCAGTGGAATCATTTAACACTTAGTGAAAATAAATCTCATTCTTTTATTTAGTTGAGTCTCTTGTGGAGGAGAGGGGAATTTTCACTTTTTATAAGTTCTGTGTTTGTTGGAACTCATCATTAATCATCATTATATGGATTGAATACTCCAATGATCAATGCTCATTCACTGTTCTTCATAGTTGAGAGATTTCATCGGCGTTTTGTCAGAGGTTTCCCTGGTGATAGTTCATTTTTTACCAATGTATTGATTAATAGAAGAAAATGATCTTAACTGTGTGTTCATTAATGAGGTTCTTTAATGAATAATTATTATTGAACCATTAATTAAACTTGTGTTGTGATTACAGAAAAAACACTTGTCATTAAATGACCCTGATTCAGTGCCCGTCAGTACTCTATAGTTTCGGTACCCATCGTTTAATAGTTGAAGAAAAGAATAATATAACTCAAAGAGTTATTTTATTATTTTCTCAAAAAATATAAAATTCAACTTTTCCAGCTGACTATTGTCAGTTGAAGATAATCATCACCTATGTGAATCCCTGCACTAAAAATTCAACAGTTCCCTCTTATATTCAATCTGACCACCAATTCAAAAGATTGAAAAACCTAATCACACTGTTGATAACGTACCTGAAAAAAAGATCAAAACTCTTTTTCAGGATCTTTGGTCCTCAGAATCACATGCAGTACAATTTCACATTCTCATAATTATTATATATAGTTAATAAAATCATATAGAATTTTATGGACTTTAAATTATCCCCATATTTGGGATTTATATCCCCGAAAGCCACAATAAAAAATAGAAAAAAATGTGGATACTGAGCATGAATATTAACCTCCCACTCTCATGTTCTCTCTTAGAGGTTCCCCGGTTTCCATCGAAATCGCACTAGAGGAACTGACCATCTAGGAAGGACCTGATCATATCAATCCTTTATCTCCATTGGGAACTACACTAAATTATTCCAATTTTCAAGTTCTAGCTTTCGCAATTTCATGAAGTGTGAGGGGTCATGCACATATCTTCTCTTCTGTGACACGTGGAAAACATATTATACTCGGTTCATTTGAGGGGGTAGTTATAGGAGGTATTCCACCTCGCCTACTATACTGATAATCTAGAACCTTCTAATTATCTTTGGATATAGATTTTCACCCTGTCCAAATATATGCAATCCTCATTGGGATGATACCCATAAGAAGACATGGTCTCCGACCTTGAACTCCAAGGGTCTCCACCTCTAGTTAGAATAAGACTTCAATATACTTTATGATGTCTTCATCCACTATAAGATTATATGCACCTTCCTAGTGGTAGCTCGTACCAACTCTAGACCCATAATTGTTGACTCCCCAGGGTCTGTCCAGCATAGAGGGGATTTTCATGGTCACCCATACAAGGCCTCAAGTGGATCCATGCTAATGGTGGAGTAATATATGTTATGGTTTGAAAACTCTTCCAACTGCAAGTGGTCCTCCCAACTACGTCCAAAATCAAGGATGCATGCATGATTCATTTCCTCAACTGTCTGTATGGTGCATTATATCTGAACATTTATCTATGGGTGAAAGGTTGTTCTCAAGAAAAGATGAGTCCCAGATGCCTCATTTAATCCCTTCCTCAACCAAGATGTAAAATGAGAGTAACTATAAGAAATTATATTCAATGGTATCCCATGATGCTTTACTTTATCCTGAACATATATGCATCCCCATACCTCTAATGATCCATGCCCTCAGATGGGTAGAAAATGGGCATACTTGGTGAGACAATCAACGATCACCCAGATAGAGTCATGGCCCCAAGATGGGTATGGTAACCCTGTCATGAAGTCCATAGAGATTCCATAACACTTCAATTCTGGTACCTTTAGTGGGTTTTCATATATTACTGGGACTTGATGCTCGACCTTCACTTCTTTTTCAAATTTAAAAAGGGTGATGATACTTTGGAGAACTCTGGTACAAATCCTTAGTACTACATAGACATCCCCATAAAACTCGGCACATCAGTCATAATCCTAGGTGGCTCCCAAGAATGCATTGACTTTATAATCGTTGGATCAACTAAAACTCTATATTCCGAGATAACGTATCCCAGAATGTGGTCCTCTTACATCTAGAACTGGATCATTGAGACCTAAAAAGAAATCTGGTGATCTTGTATTATATCAAGAACTATCTGCTGATGTGTGTCATTATCGTCCTCTGATGCCGAGTACACCATGATGTCATCAAGGAAAAAAACTATAAATATATTGAGGTAAGGATTGACAATCATGTTCATGAGTCCTTCAAACTATTTTCGAGCATTGTTTACATTAAAATTCGTCAAAAAAATCTTATTGTTCATACAGTCATATGCATGATACCTTTAGTACACCCTCATCCCGCACACAAAGCTGATGATAGCAAAATATGAGGTTTATCATTGGAAAACACTGAGCCCCATTAAAATCGATCAAAGATATCATCAATTCTCAGTAGAAGATTCTTTTTCTTCATAGCCACCAAATTCAGTCTCCATTTGTCCTTGAAAATTCTCATGATCCAATCTACCTTTTTAGTGAACAAAATTGCGGCTTCCCAAGGAGAAACACTAGGTCTTATGAACCCCTTCCTCTGCAAGTCCTCCTATTGTACCCTCAACTCACGAAACTCCATGGGTGACATCCATTATACTAGTGTATATATGAGTGTCATCTTGAGGCACCATTAGATGTAGAATTCTAACACTATGTGAAGAGGTACTCTCAAAATATCCTCTAGAAAAAAAAACTATATATTGGTCCATCCATATAGGATATCTTAGACTCCTCTCGTCCACTTCACCAAGGATGAGACTAGCCATCAAATGAGTGATTGGATGCACCCACCTCTGAGAAATACCATCATATGATACCAGGGTTACATTCTCAATGATGAAGGAAACCTGTCTCCCATCATCATGGAATATCGTATGTTGCATCTAAAATAGTCAATCTAAGCATGGACTATTGATAGCCAATCTATAGAAAAGATGACATTTTAAGGCCTCGGTGCGTCTACTAAGATATCTCAACCAAAGCACTCATCTCCTAGCGTGATCTCACACTACTAGGACTAGTGTGTAATTATCAAATCCACTATCGTAGAAGTCTCTAACTACAAGGATCGAGCCAACATCTCCACCAAAATCTCTGATCTTCGAACGAGAGTTTTGGCAGTGACAGAGTGACTAAAACATTTGTCTATAAGAATTACATCTAGCGTGGTGTAGAAATAGTTTTTACATAAAATAATCATTAGAGAATCATGGTCATTGGAATATTCTACATTAATCTAACCTCGTCTATTTCCACCTATTCCCTGATGTCAGTGTGGACCACCTGGATGTTGTAGTTATAGTACTTCAAACCATCACCCACAACCTTCTACATGACCTGCTCCTCCACCACGTTTGTTTCCATGTGGTCCTCCATTCTCAAACCACTATCGTTTTTTCATCAGTCCATTGACAACCTATCGGATAGTCTCTTGGGGAGTCGGACAGTCGTAAGCCAGGTCACCTTGTCTTATGCAAGAATAAAAAACACTAGACCACATATAACCTCTTCTAGCTCCGGAGGTCTGCTGCTCCAACCCTACATCCTAGGGTCATCCCCTGGATGGACTAGCCTATTTGGGCCTCTAGGACATCTCCCTACTTCCTACTATAGAAGACTCAATTGCATGTTGTCTAGTCGTAGATCTCGCTATCAGTCCCTCCACCCAAAGGAAAATATTAACCAGTAGTGATCTCTCTAGCACTCCAGCCTTTGTCTTAATGTTGAGTGAAATCATTGACACTCTGATCTCTTATTGGACACTCTGATCAATTGTATGGGCCCTAATGAAAGAGTCACCTAACATATCAATGGAGTAGAGGGAGAGGTAATTAAATCTTATTTAGTATTGGGTCACTATCAGGTTTCCCTTATATAAGGGATGTAGCTCCGGAATACTCATAGAGAATAGATTCATTGGTACAAACAATGACTTGAAGAGGATCTCAATGTTCAACCAGGAAAGTGTTGTCTCCTCGTCTGTCTAGAGCATCCAACTCCACCATCTCCCTATTGTGACCTGAGATAGAGTATCATCTTGGATCAACATCTGTCCTTCTGGTGTATTAACCATGTGGAAAACATGTTCCACGACCTCCAGCTAGTCCTCAGCTGTATGAATATCTATCTTTCCTCGAAACCTCAGAGGACTCTCTCTCATGAAGTCATGAAACATGCTCAATAAGCATGAACTGTCCATTGGTGGGTATGGTGACAACTATTTCCCTATAGTTGTTGGTGTTGCTGGTACCCTACGCAAAGCTATTATCATTGTCAGAGGGCCCTCCAGAAATGACTAATTTCTCAGTAGTCCATCATAATGTCATGTCACTGGAATCCTGGATAGCTTTCATCATGGAGGCACCCTGTAGAGAAGAAAATTATCCACAAACAATTATTTATACATTTTTAGCTGACTCAAAAGAGATCAAAAGAAAAAATTTCCGATATACATGCTATTTGTTTTTTTATTTGTACCGAGTTAGAAAATAGAATTCAGGGTCCTCGTGTATGGATACGTCAGTCACCACACTAACATTGGACTCCCTGAACTGAAATCAAAACTCAAGACACTTAATACTATTACCCTATTTAAATTAAAAACTATTATTTCCTCTGGTATAAGTGACCTCCCTTTGATACAACATTGTTACGAAATGTCCCTTGTGGACCGGGTCATGACTAAGCCAATCCCACCTTCAATAGGCTAGGGGTTGGTGACTAGAACCTAAAAGGTGAAACCCTAAAAGGGGAAGACATTTCATTTATTCCTACAAACACATATATAGGGAACACTGCACACAAGAAATACACAATAGAAAAGGATTGGTACATCCACCACTAAAAACCACCACTGAAAGAAAAAGAATGTACTTAAAGTAATAGGGGAATGTATGAAAGCCCAAATGAAATAGTATTACAGTAAAAGCTAAAACAATCTCTATATATTTTCTTCCAAGGATCCTTCCTGAATGGTATGTAAAACTAGTCACCGGGGCTCACCACCTCAATCGTTCTCCTCTGTAAACCATCTTGCCCGGGATCTCCAAAGTCTCAGCCATGATGGTCATCATTTGTACAAGACACAAAATAGTTCAGGTGATGCCCATGTAGGGGTGAGTATTACAATACAGAGTAGGGACCCCGAGACCCCCTAAGTTCTGTGATAATTCCCAAAAGGAAACTCCTAAAATCACGAACTCAATCTCATATAAAAAACCTAAATGACACATAAAACTAGGTATATAACATAAATAACATGAATAAATATGATTAGTATTAAATCTAGATCATTGTATTATGTCGGGAGGCTTTGTTGCAGATCAATACATGGTTTCTTGGTTCCGAACCACATAGGATCTCTAGACGTTGATGCATAGAGGAACGTTAAGAGATGACGCACAAATGATCTCTAGGTCCTCACAAATGGAGGATCTCTAGGTGCTGACCCATGAACGATCTCTACGTGCTAACCAATAGAGGATCATTATGTGCTAACCGAGGGAGGATCGATAGTTGATGACCCACAGAGGATCTCTATGTCCTAACCCACTGAGGATCATTAGGTGCTGACCGATGGAGGATTTCTTGGTTCTGACCAATGGGGGATATCTTGGTACAGAACCATGTAGCATTGCTATTCATTCATCACGTCACAACCAGCCACTGGATTTATTATCATAACACGCTTGATTTCAAGAGGAACCTATCGCCATGCTACTGGTCATATTTAAACCACCACGAAGTCACAATTAGAAGTAACCTAAAATAAATTCTTGTCCTAAGGGTTACAACGTGATAGATGACGCATCAATTGAATGCTCACTCTGTAAGATATAGGCAAAAAGGTAAATAGGACCCTTTTAGATTCGAGTCTGATCCAACCCGACCATACTCCATAGACTTCCAAAACTAAAGTGTAGTATCTCAATATTTCCATCTCGTTTCAAGGGTTTATATTCCTTAAGTGTACCTTCAATCAGACTCATTGGCTATGAGTTATATCTTTTTTAGTGGAATGGGGACGGTCAGGTCTGGCTTGAGTCCGGTAAGGGTCAGGCACAACTGGCCCATTGGGAGCACAACTCTGGCCTAGTGGAGGGTCCGACTTGTGGGAGTCCTAGCCCTCGGGTAGACTAGCTCAACTGGTGGGTCATGACCCAACTGCTATGGCACAACCCACCCGATGAAACCATCCCGCACAGTGGGGGATGGATTCCTAGACCGGATGCATGGAATCTGGTTTTTCCAGATGGCAACACCAGGAGTCAACACCCCATCTCCGCGTAACATCTGTCATGAACCGGATGTTTGTGCTCCATCCATGCCTCTAGAGTATGCTACTCCATTTCCAAGCGATGCTAACAAGGGGCCACATCTTCCACCATCATTGTCGTCTGGTCATGGAACCTCGCCATCATGGCGCACCAACGAGCGCACCGATTTCCTCCAATGCGACCGGAGAGATCCAATCCCATCCTTCCACCAATGTTCTAGCAGGATACGCCTCTTACATGTAGTTGTAATGGGATTATTTTCGACACAATGGTGGTGTCGCAACAACAACACCATTCACGGGCCACCGAAGAAGATCTGGTGGTCTATTTTCCATCTTATCTGTGCCTACGAGCCTCTCTTGTTGCCTCCTTCACTACGAAGCCCATGGAAACACCAAACCAACAAATTTATCAGTATCCCACGATGAAAAACAACATCCAAGATCATCGGAGTGTTTGGGAATGATATGGATCATCTCATGCCTTACACATTAACTTTTTTATAACGAGATAATAACATTCATCAAATAGATTAAGAATAACCCTAAATAAAATCCTTGTTACAACTTCCCACAAGATAGAACGAGTCATGGATCAACCAATCAGTCGGTTGATCAGCGTTTTTTTATTATTCATGAATGAGATAAGAGGAATAATTAAACACATAGAGAAATTAAATCCTTAACCTCGATTCAGTTTATTCTATTTAAGACCATAGAGGAATTATTTATTTGTATTCTTTCCTTGTTCGTTAGAACTCATTATCTCTCATCGTTCTTTGGATCGAATAATCCAATGATCGGTGCTCGTTATAAGAAATTTATTGGATGTAGATGTCATTGGAATTACATCAGAGGTTTCTCTCATAGTTGTTCATCCATTATCCAACGAATTGATTAATAAAAGAAAATGATAGAAATGGTTTGTTCATTAATGTGGTTCATTAATGAAACATATTTATTAAATGATCAATTAAATGGTTGTTATGATTACACAAAAAAAGAAACAAGTTGTTCAATGTACCTCACATAATGCTCATTGTTACACTGTGGTTTCTCCAACCTTCACAAAATAGTTCAAGAAAAGAATTAAATAACTCAAAGAGTTATTTTATTATTTCTCCAAAAAGTTCAAAATTTAATTTTTCCATCAGAAAATTGCTGGTTGAATTTAAGAATAATCTAATATAATATTAGTGATAAGAAATCAATGGTCCCTCACATATTCAATCTATGAAATGGTTCAAAAGATAGAAAAACTGGCTGTCATGTTTACTGAACGTAACATAAAATTAGTTCAAAACATCATTCTGGGATCTCTGGATATCGAAAACCTGAGTTATCAAATTTCACAGTCTCATAATAATTCCCTATAATTAAAAAAATTATAAATAATTTCTAGAACATTACATTATTACCACCTTAGGTATTTACATTCATGTGTACTGGGACAATGTCAGATTTCCCTACTGTAAGTGCATTAGCTCATTATTATGCATAGATCATAGAGTCACTATTATGAACTTTTCCCAAAAGAGTCTCTCAAAGTTCAAATAGGAGATTTCTCTCTCTTCATGTGTCTAGAGCACCATGATCCACAATTTCCTGGTTGGGCCCTAAAAGAGACTAATAACAAGGACCACCATCAGGTCTGTTGGAGTATCAACCAATCAGAAAACTAGTGCCACCGCCTCAAGCCAGTCATCACCAACTTTTGGATCTATCACACCTCAAAAACTATGAGGCCAATGTATATGGAACTTGTTAAATGTGCTTATTAGGCGTGCACTATCTGTTGGTGCGGAAGGTGGCAACTGCAACCCTACTAGTGGTGGGTTTGATGGTACACCACCCGAAGGTGCTATCATTTGTAAGAGGGCCAATCACCGACACCTCATCACATGGTAGGTTGTCATCATGATCTCTCACAATAATACCATCTAGAATTTTTTTTGAGGATTTCGGTAGAGAATCATATGTTCCATGGTCAATATTTTATAACTGGGGAGCTGACTCGAGAGTGATCGAAATAAAATCATTTCCAAAATAGATGCTCTCAGTTTTTTCAAGTACCAAGTTAGAAAACAGAATTCAGGGTCCTGGTGTATGGATACGTCTGCCTTTGTGCCCACACTGGACTCCCCGAACTAAAATTTGAACAAAAGACACTTAAAACTTTTACTGCATTAAAAATACAGACTATTAGTTCTTCTGGAATAACAGACTGCCCTCTTATAACAGACTGCCCTCTTATAACATTAAGATGTAACTGTATTTATATATGATATATATTATGTTTATGTTTTCCTTAAGCTTCTTTATTTTTCTTTTGTGGCATACCTTTATGGTTTCCATTGTGGGCAAAGACGATAATTTCATTTTAGGAAGTGCGGACTACTGCCCCCTCAAAGTGATTTGATTCGTTAATGCCATATGTGGGACATATAAATGATAGAGTTAATGATATTATATTTGACATTACACTGGAATTATAATATACGTTTATTTCATTATTATTCCATTCCATAAAATACGAAATAGAAATGAAAGTAGCATTAATGCGTATGTACGGCTTACCATTTCCATGAACGGTGCATTTTATTTCTTACCTCAAAATGTTATGAAATATTATAAATGCATGTATATATTGGATATATATGATATATATATAATGAATATAACTCTGGATATAATGGATAAATGAAAAACGTGTAATTAAAAAGAGTTTATTTTTGACTCAAGTACCAAGGATCGTTAAAACTACCATTATGAAATTAAAAAATTACACAATCTTCATGACATGGTAATAAGTGATATAAATAAATAATGAACGTGAAAAAGTTTCTTAAGAAATTAATTTAACTAAACTTTATTATTCAAGAGATTAAAGAGAAATTGAGTCATGTCGAACATGAGGTAAGGGAACCTCTTAACCCAATTTTCGTTCTATGGTTTAATCTCCTACTTTCAAATTATGTCATGATATTATTATGTCCTATCTTGTATTTGTACATTCATTATGTTTACTTATATTTAATACAAATAGTAGATCTATATTATTTAAAAATTATCTTTGTAAGGGACTTCGTCTCAATCTCCATTCATTTAGGCACATTTTGTTTTATACACAACTTTCTTTTGTACAGTGTATAAACCCCATTGACTTTTACGCTTATTCTAAAGGAATATTTTTTTATACGAAGAGTTTTACTAAAAGAAAAAATGAATGTTTTATTTGTCATACGTATGCGGTGACAATGACTTCTCCGCCACCGTGACCATTATTTGAGTTTCAGCTTCCTCTACAAGCCATAACCTAAAAATATTTTAAATCAAAAATAAATACCATGTATTAATTTTCTTTTATTTTGGTATTGAAAATGGTTTTCATCATGTTTTTGTTATATCAATGTGTTGTATTGATATCTTGTGATTGAAATATGGAAATGTTATGTTTCCTTTATGCATGTTTTACGTGATACGATTATGTTATGGTTCTTGGGCATTGTTATGAAGATGTGTTGTTCCGTGATAAACTAAGGGTAGGTGTGCCTGATATATCTCTCCAATGCATTGGGTAACAAGAAGGAGTTAAACGTTAAGGTTTCTTCGAAGATATTTAGGGAATATATTGGGATGGGTATTCCAAATGTAACCATGAGGGTTACTCCCTACGTAAGAATGTAATGACTTCCTCAAGTTACCTTTATGTCTTATGATTTCAATGATTTATTCATGATTTGATGCCGTATGTTAAAATTAATATGTTTTATGATTAAAGTTTGATTTCATAATTGGACTAATGTTTCATTTCATATTTTTATATCCCTTTCTGAGCTTTTAATGCTCATCCCATTTTTTTGAAATGTTTTTCACATGACTTAATGTGGAATAGGGTCAAGGATGGGATCAAGGATAAGTCATGCTATATAAAACATGGAACTAGACATGTTTCTTTTTATGAGTTTAGATTTTATTGAAACTTAGAAGATGTTTCTACTTTACAATCTTTTGATATGTATTAAGTTATGTCCTAATTCTCTAAAACTCTAAACCTGAAAAGATACTCAATTTGAATTATTCAGTTAATTTAATATTAAGTAATATTTAAAGTCGGGGCCTTATAAAACATGATCTCTCTCAAATTACCCAAATATGAGCTTTAAGAAGAACCACACAATGGTATGAAAAAACATGAAAGAATTTATTCACCACCTACGTGTGACTCATATTTGTAGGCAATCCCAATAACAAGTTATAATTCAAATATGGTCTTTATATATTTATTATTCCGTGAAAATCCTGGAAACTCTACTGGGATGGAATTTATGGTGTGTGAGGAAGTGAAATTGGAACAAAAAAGGGTGAGCGGGTTTAGCCATCATGTTGCAATCCTACAACCACCGACAGATTGAAGAACATACTATTGATGAAGAATATGAGAGAAGAAACGTTTTCATCCATTTGGAGCATCATGGTTCCAAAATATGGAAGAAGAATGTATTTTATAGAATAAGTCACGATACTCTTTCATTTATGTGGATAAAAATAAAAATAAACAACATATATAAAGGACTAAATTTCGTGTAGTGGCCTGGTCTGTATGTTGACTAAAGATGAGGTAGCCACATAACTTGTACTTTCCCCACTGGTCAACACACGTCTAGAACTGAATCAGTACATGGAAAAGAAAATACACGTCACGTCAAGAAAACCTATATATCATCTACTAGGAAATTATTACACGGTCATCACATAGAATGTACTTTGCACGAAAGTGGTCGGTACACGCCTAACCCATACACGGAATGTTCTTAAGTGTACATGATGTGCAGTTTAGAAATTTCTATAATTTCAAGGTTTTCTCAGAAACAAGTCAAAAATTCAAACAGGGTCAATATATTGACCTATTCTAAAAACCTAGGTTATTAAAATCTCCTCACCTTAACATAGCTCATCCTAGGGCTATCAGACAAAACTCGGTGACAGAAAAAAACATACCACCATGATTAATGTAATCCGAACTACCATGGTCTCAAAGGATCTAGCTAAATTAATCAACGAGCTCCCCACCTTATGAATTTTATAACTCAGTGTCATCCCTTCAAACTCAAACTATGAAACAGATCACTAACCTATTACATGACTCATGTTCCTATCATGGTGCATTATCTCCCTTATGCCTCATTGTTGATCATCTGTCATTTCTGAAACCCCAAACATTTTCCACACCACATTAGTGCCTGCCTCTATGAGGTCCTATATCCTGTGGATGCTAAAACGAACCAAGTGCCTTTCACCTCAAGTAAATGCATCCTAGATGCCCCGATTCCCACAACATTTCATGCAACCCACATCCTCGATGCCTTGATTCTACACATCTCATCCATATATATAAATATATCACGCACCTGATAGGTTAAAATGCCACTTGACCACATCTAGTAAGTCCACATAAATCTTGTTCACCTCTTGCACTCAAAGCGTACATTCAAAAATAGTTCATGAGAAAACATGTAATGAAGAAAAAGACCACATCTACACATTTGGGGTACCTCTAACCATCATAGGCTCACCAACCTGCTCATCCCTAGTAGCTCCACAACATGCATCGGACCTGACACACTGCTGCCTCAAGCCTGTCCTCCCTGTAGTGCTTCACCAATCCCGAACCATTGACCACTATGATGGGGCCTCTATCTCTGTCATATCCTCTGTGTTTATCTGAACCTCGACTTACCTCTCCTACTACCTAACATGAACCATATCCATATGACACCTTCTATCCTAGTCCTGGACTAACGGGTACTTGAGAAGGATTCTTGCAGATCCTCTTAAGATGCCCGACCAATCCAGTTGTCTGGAACTCCTTTGGAGGTCTATCACATTGATTCTAAACATTCCCTCATAGTCTACACTAATGGAAAACCACTGATGAACTGCTACGTGGTGGTCTAGATATTTCATTGAACTGAATTCCATACTAGAACTAATCATGTATTCACTTCACTATATCTGAACCATCCCTAGAAGATTTCACAGGGCCAACCTTATACCTATTCTTATAGTTTCCCTCCTCCTTGAGTTCCTAATTCACTTCCATGGAGAAAGAACCCAACCTGGAGATATTTACATGTATCTGAATGACGTGTCGCAAGCCATCCTCAAAGTTCCTCACCCATAAATATTATCCTCTTACCAAACAAGGTGAATAACAATATCGCTCTATGAAAGTATCTTCATATTCTCAGAAGACTATGTTTCACTACTGAAGGCTCAAGAACAATCTTGCTCTCTATGGCCCCAGTGACTCTGTGTAAAAGTGATAGAAGAACCTGTCCTAGAATTCCTTCCTTGACAGTCCTTTGTGTATGCGAGCCTGAACCTGCACATCCCACCAACGCTTCACTGGTCCTCTAAGCATGTACGTTGCCATCTGGAGCCTCCATCATAGAGGTGTCTCAAGATACTCATAGATCATTTACATGCTCTATATCCAGTTCTCTTCCACATATAGACCACCCTTGTTTTGAAAAAGTGGTGGGTGTTGCGATTGGAACCCCTGCATCAGTTATGCCATAGATTGAACTATACCATGCGCAAATCTGTCGATCCCCTTCATGACACATAACGAACATGACCAGAGCTGATCATCGATCTGTGGCCCAAACATGGAAAAAATCGACTTCTATCCCACCTGCACTAGATCATGAACCTGATCATGCCCCTGAGACTATACCTACAACTAATTCTCTTCCTGCACAAGATCCTGAACCAGATCCTACTCTGTGGCACTGTACCACCCCCCTCCTGATGCCCCATTTAGGTCATAAAAAAAGAACCCCCTGAATTCTATAAATTGTAAAACATCCCACATAAATAAAAATATATATATAACACAGATAAATAATTAATTAAAATTCAACACATGACTACTTTCAATACCCACCTCCACCGCAACACATTCCCAAGACATCCCGACCTCATGGTGTAACGCCCCAACCCCAGTTACCCAGAGTCTGTGAATTATTAAATAATATTATCATGATCACAAGGGATCATATCACAAAAGACCGATCAGTTTAATATCATTGTAAACACTAGATATATTCATATGTTGTACATTACATCATGAATTGAAAAACTACAACAACACCTTTTTTTCATATCCCCGCATACTATCCCTGCAGGTTATTCATAATATACATCTTCACATCCTGGGAAACATAAAACATTGAAAGGTGTGATCTAAGAATCATAATAAGGATAAAAATATACATGAAACTTTCATAAATAAACATAAACATTTATGTCAATTTATAACTAATAAAAATCCTTTTAAACTGGAACATCAGAATAATAATGAAAAATAAAATGAAATAATTCCATTTACTTATTCACATGGATATTCTACTAATAGAATAATCACATGAAAATATCAATAACCACTTTCATAATTATGGAATACATAATGCCAAACTATCATAACCACATAGTCAAGCCCTTGTTCCAAGAGTACAAGTAAGATTTTGTCAAGGCCTTGTACCAAGACACTAGTTTGTCTCATGAGACCTACCGATGAATCAGGGAGTTATAGAAGGTTCCACCCGTCACTTACTATGTCCAATGCATTCCTGATATAAATTTTTTTAAAAATAACATAAACATTCATATTGAAGCTAGCATACGAAATGTCAACAATTTATCCATAAAAAATGAATGGATTAAAAATAAAACATCCACAGTCCAAAATATCACAAAACCTTCAATACATTGTGTAAATTTGTATCATAATAAATCAACTTAAAATAATCTTAAAATCCATCAAATGATGTTGACAATGATGAAATAAAAACTATTTGAGAAAAATATTTCCTTTCTGAAATCATTTAAAAGTCACTTAATTATTAAATAAAACGTTTATTTGGAAAATACTCTTATAATATTGTAAGGGAAGCTTCACAGATTTTATAACGGAATAAAATATGTGAACCCTCTATATAAGTTAAGAAAACAATTCTTACCTTAAATTTGTCGAAATGGTCAAAATGTACCTTGTCTGGAAAACATAAGAAATATTCCTTTCAAAAACATATAAGGTCAAATATGGGTATACATGAATTTAACCCACGATCTATTAAATAGTAAAAATGATTTGAAAGACATTTTTTAGAAACATGGATGTGGATGATAAAGAAGTCCTAGTAGATAATTATATATAAACAACCTCGGATAATGAAGATATTGTAGAATTAACCCTTACTATTTACTTTTCCTTAGTCGATGGTAGGTTAACCTATTGTATAATGGTGGAATAATTATTATAAAACTATAAAAGAATCATATACATTAATATGATATCATATATGATCTTTTAACATTGCTTTGTTAATAATATCTTAGTATTATTGTGGTTTTGGTTGTTAAAAGATTTGTTTTCCTTTATGTGCATTATTACGTAAGTCGTGTTTGTTATGGATAAGAAGTATCCTATTCATATACAGAATGATATCATGTCATTATACATTATTTTTAATCATCAAATGAAAATTAATCTTGAATGGATACAATGGGAATGAATCTCATCGCGTTCGTAGAGACGGTATTTTGTACCTACGCACGAGCGACAATACCATTATTTTGATAATAAAATCATATATAATTGGATGGTATATCATATATAATGAATATTTATAATTTTATATTTAATATTTAGTTCAATTACACATCATTATCATACCCATCCAAATAATAATGTGTTGAATATCAATTACACCATGACGTGGGGACGGTATGCCATACGTACGCACGTATGGTGACATGTAATTCAAAGGAATAATAGAATGATGAATATGGTTGTACCATATTATTAATAACACCACAGTATAGATAAGATAATAGAGTTATTATTTTATAATGGAAATAACAATGAAAGAAGATGTGGAAGAAGAAATGAACTTGAAAGAGGGTGGTGAAATCATTACCTCTTCTTCGGGTTCTTCTTTTGATTTGATCAAAATGGCTCCTTAGGTTTGATTTAGGATGAAAATATGGCCTCTAGGTTGATTTTAAGGAATATGAGAGGATATATGGGTATGGTTTGACCGATCCAAATGGCTTTAATGGTGTAAAATTGAGACAAGGGGGACTGCCCTTTAATAAGGGCGGTGACTGGCAACTTTGGAAAATCTAGAAATATTATTTTATAATAAAATAATTTTCGGTTATTAATGTCTCAAAACTATATTATTTCTAGGATAAGGTGTTTATGGGTCTAAAACCACCCAACCAATAGGTTTTAGATATGTTTGGGTCACTATATTATCCTTATCTTTTAGTTTAACTCTTAGTTAATTAGTTTGACATTTACCATGTCTCTTTGTATTTTTATATTATATTGTTAATAAACATACAATAAACTTCCAAAATAACCCCAATTGGTTCATTAATGATACAAATATCATTATATAAATCTTTTTTCTGAACCATATATTTTTGGAAAAATAATATCAATTAATAATATTATATTAGTTTTAAAAACTCTTTTTTGTCAATTTTGACACTATTTGGAATATTATTTTTCTGAAAAACATAACTGAATAATTACATAGAAAAGTTTTAATTTAATAAATCTTAACAAGTCATATTAACCTATAAAAATATTTTAATTCATAAAATGAATCAATGTATATTTATTATGGTATTTATAATATCAATTATTATAATTTTTTTAGGTAATTATTTCATCATTATTTTGTCATAAATAAATTACATTATTTAATGTTTAAAATCTATAAATAAAATAAAATTATTTATGAAATATATTTATATTTCTAATTATTATTTATAATCTATTTTATCTTTTGTGTAAACCTATATTAAAAATGTTTTAGTTATTAATCATAGATTTTATCTCTTTTAACACTTCTTTGAATTAAATAATAATAAATGTTCTAATCCAATCCAAGTCAACCAAAGAGGATCATATTTTCATCATAAGATTATTTTTGGTTGAACTATACTTATCTTATATAAATAAGACATGTTTTAGGTTAAAAATAATATCATTTTTACATTTTATTTCCTTATTTACTTTTAACCGTGGTAAATAAAAGTAAAAACTTACTAATCACCAAAAATTATTTTCATCTCATTGAACCACATTAGACATACTAATATCAATTGTGTCTCTAATTTTTTTGAAATTCAATTCACATATGTCATAAAATTATGTTTTAAGCAAATTTCAAATTCTCCTAAGAGGTGGGTAGAAGATGGTAAAAAGTTAAATAAAATTTTTATATATCTAAAATTAATATAAATTGACTCCAATGAATAACATTGAACATATATAAGTATTATGTATATATTTTTACCTAAAATAAATTTAAATAAAATAAATAATTATTTAAATAAAAAAGTCGGTTTTAACTAATAACTCAGTGTTTTTCACTATTCATAACAAAATTTAATGTTTTCAGAAAAATGAAAAAAATTCACCCTAGGCTAATTTCGAGATTTCAAAACCAAAAATGAAGTTAATTTTGAAAATTAAATGTTATAAAATTCAGTAAAGTGGGTATTACTGTTCATAATGGCTAGTTTGATTGGTTGTGCCGTGTTAGAACTCAATGTTGCATACAACACACACTATTGAATTATTCATAGATAAGCGTACCATGGAAGCATGGGGTGTTACATTCTCCCCTCCTTCAAATAATTTCATCCTAGAAATTCCTATAATATTAATGCATTAAAATACTCGGTAGATACTTCATCAGAAGTTCCTCGGGTTC
Source organism: Viscum album (assembly GCA_963277665.1). NCBI lineage: Eukaryota > Viridiplantae > Streptophyta > Magnoliopsida > Santalales > Viscaceae > Viscum > Viscum album. The sequence continues at coordinate 472,929,256 of OY728161.1, forward strand.
CCACGTATCCTCTTCTATCTTATGGTTTCTCCATATAAATTTTACCAGACGAGTCGTCAGGTTTCTCAACACATGTTCTTGGGTATCAAGAATTATGACGGGCCCTTTGAAATAAGACAGATCAGGTTCTAGATCTAATTCTTCATAGGTGAGTACATGCATTGGGTCAGGTATGTATTTTCTCAATAGTGATATATAAAACACATCATGAACTTTAAAGAGACTTGGCAACATTTCCAAACGGTAAGCTATAACCCCAATTAGTTCTAAAATATCGAATGGTCTGATGTACCTGGGACTCAATTTACCATTTTTACCAAAACGTATAACTCCAATCCATGGAGATACCTTCAGTAAAACATGATCACTGACATAAAATTTCAAATCCTTCCTTCAATTATCAGCATAACTCTTCTCTATACTTTGAGCTACATTGATATTGGTTTGGATTACCTTAACCTTTTCTATTGTTTCCTCCATAGGTTCTGGGCCTATGAGTTTTCTTTCACCATCATCATCCCAACAGGTTGGTGTGAGAAACCTCATTCCATATAATACTTCATATTGTGCCAACTGAATACTTGAATGGAAGCTATTGTTATAGGAAAATTCTACCAGAGGTAAATATTGATCCCACATACCCTGAAATTCATATGAACATGATATCAACATGTCTTCTAAGGTTTAAATAGTTCATTCTGATTGTCCATCATTTTTAGGGTGGTAGGCAGTGCTCAAACAAAGTTCAGTATCCGTGGATTTCTGTAGACTTTTCCAGAATCATAATGTGAAACGTGGATCATGATCCAAAATAATCGATAGGGGTACACCATGGAGTTTTAGAACATCATTAATATATAGTCTTTCTAGACATTCAAGTGGTAGATCTTTACTTATACAAGAAAATGTGCAGACATTGAAAGACGATGAACAATGACCTATATTGCATCATTCCTTCTAGGATTCATTGGTAGTCCCCTGAAAAAGTCCATCATAATATTATCACATTTCCACTCACGTCTGGGAGAGGTTTCATGACTCCTCTAGGTTATTTCTTTACAGCTTCCACTTATTGACAAACCACACATCTTGAATCAAAATCAGCAATCTTCGTCTTCATGATGTCCCACCAAAAATTATCATTCAAATCACTATACATCTTAGTGCTACCAGGTTGTATTGAGAAATTCGAACTGTGGACATCATCCAACAATTCACTATTTAGATCAGGTATATCAGGAATAAAATGTGTCTTCCCAAATTTCAAAATTCCATCTTTATACATAAAGTCACTCAATCTCCCATCATTCACATCATTATTCCATTTTTGAAACTCTTCAACATCATCCTAAGAACACTTTATCCTTTCTAGTAATGATGGTTTGGAATCCATTTGAAGAAGTATTGTTGTTTCACCTTCCATGGTTATTCCCATATCAATCTTCACTAGATCCAAGAAAATAGGATCCCTTTCAACTCTCATCTTGTTCAAAATTCCATGAACCTTTCTACCCAAAGCATCTTCCACTTTATTTTCCTTCCCCAGGTGGTAGTGTATAATGAAATCATAATCCTTGAGTTATTCAAGCCATCTTAATTACCTCATAGTGAGTTATTTCTATGAGTAAATATATTTTAAACTCTTGTGATAAGTATATATCTCTAATTTTTTACCATAGAGATTATGTATCCATATATTTAAAGCAAATATTAAAAATGCTAACTCAAGACCATGAGTAGGATTTTTTTTATAATAATGTATTAGCTATCTTGATGCATATGAAATATCCCTATCATTTTGAATAAGAACACACCCAAGTCCTTTCATTGAGGCATCAATATAAATAACAAACCCATCATTCCCCGATGGTAGAGTCAAGATAAAATAATTTTCTAATCATCTATTCAATTCTTTGAAACATTATTCACACTCTTTTGTCCAAAAAAATTAAACCCCTTTACATGTGAGATTCGTTAATGGGTTAGCCAATTAAGAAAAATTCAGGATGAAACATCTATAATAACCTGCAAAACCAATTAAACTTTATACCTTAGTTATATTCGTTGGTGCTGGACATTCTTGTATTTCTCTACTCTTGGAAGGATCAACAGAGATTCCATCCTTAGAGACAATGTATCCATGAAAATAAATCACTTGAATCTTGAATTCACATTTTCAAAACATCCCATATAATTCATTTCTTCTGATGGTTTTCAGAATGGTGCCGAAGTGAATTTTATTATCTTAATAAATTTTGGAGTATACTATGATATCATCAATAAATACCACTATTAAGGAATCAAGATATTCCATGAAAACTCTGTTCATTAGATCCATAAAAATAGAGGGTGAATTAGTCAGCCCAAAATGCATCACTATAAACACGTAATGCCTGTACCTGGTTCGAAATGCTATTTTTGGAATGTCTTCCTTCTTTACACACAACTGATGATATCCAGATCATAGGTCACTCTTTGAAAAATATTTAACTCTAGGAAGTTGGTAGAATAAATCACCATTGTGAGGTAGGGGAAACTTGTTCTTAATTGTTATGGAATTGATCTCCCTATAGTCAATGTACAACCTCATAGATAAATATTTTTTCTTAATAAAAATAATAGGGGAACCCCATAGAGAAACACTAGGGCGAATAAATACCTTATTACTCAGATACTCTAGTTATTTCATCAGTTCAACTAATTCCACAGTGGCCATTCTATAAGGGATCTTCGATATGGGCCTTGAATCAGGAATTAGGTCAATGGAAAACTCAATTTCTCATTATGAAGGATGTCTAGGTAAATCGTCTTGAAAAACATCAATATATTCTTTCAAAATTGGTACATCCTCCATTCAAACATTCCTTTCCTCACCCAAAATTATTTCATTTTGTTACTCCCCAATAATTGAATATACTTGAGCTACTGGGGGTCGATCTAGATAAGAATTAGGTGGTGACATTTCTACTCTAAAGATAAGGTACTCATTATCATCATAAAAAATTGTTACCTCTTTCTTAAAATAAATTTCCACATCTTGGTCCAAAATCCAATCCATACCGAGGATTATATCAAATTCAATCATCTGTAAAATGTTGAGATCAGCAGATAAAGAATATTTATATGCTCTAATGGTAACTGATTCACAAAACATTGTTGCAACGATACTTCCCTTATATGTTTTGACGGACAACTCCCGTGTAAATTCAAATTTGAAATATCTAATTTTCTTAGGAAACCGGTATGATATGAAACAATGTGATGATCCAGAATCAAATAATGTATTCATTAAACATGAGGAAACCATTAAATTACCCGCCACTACGTTTGTAGGAGCTTCAAACTCAGTAGTAGTGATTGCATAAGCTTAGACTTGATCCCTTGGACACTTCTGAGTTATGTTTCCCTGATTCTTAGGATATTCATTTTCATAATGTATCATATCCCTATAACTATAGAATTTGACCATCAGTAGGTTCTTTCTTCTTCTTTCAATCACGATCCTAGTGGAATTTTTCACCACACTTGTAATAGAATCCCATACACTTCAGACAAGTACCAGGGTGTTTCTTCTCACATTTACTGTAGGATGTATATTAAACTTTTCCCTTCTTCCCCTTATATTCATTTCCAGTGTGATCAACAGATCTCTTCTTCTCTTTATTTTCATTAAAGTCGTAAGACTTAGAGAATTCCTTTTCCATAATGATAGCACATGAGACAATATCTTCGTATGTTGAGAATGATTGTGATACTAATACTAAATAGAGAAATTTTCTTAATCCATCAAAGAAACAATCAATATTACTCCTTGAGTTATGTATATAATCTGCTACATGCCTCACTAACCTTGTAAAGTTGGATTCATACATTGAGACATTTGCATCCTCCTTTAACCTCAGTATAAGAAATTTATGTTCCATATATGCTAGATGGTCATGGGGAATGTATTATTATAAGAAAATCTCTTTAAAATACCTCCATTCCATACTTGATTCTTCTTCATCTTCCCTTTTATTTTGAATCAATGAACACCATTGACCAAAATCTCCAGTGAGGCGGTAAACTTACATGATAACTTTTTCCCTATCTCTACTCCCCATGGAGTGGAATATTTTATCTAAGTAATTGATCCATTGTTCAGAAACTAGTAGATTTTTACCCCAATTAAATGTTGGTGGTTATTGCCTCTTGAATCAATATCACATTGATTCTCTAGGTTGTGGATCGGGGTTCTCCATACGGGTAAGTTTATTATTCCTAACCTGAGTGAGTTGTCCCAGTATAGTGATAAGCTGATAATCACAAGTTGTATCACAAGCTCCACTATAATTATCTTGAGAAGGAGGACAATCCCTACATGGAGTCTGTGCATTGATATGGTTTACATTTCTACCACTAGGCTCCATTTCTAAACAATGGAATAAACTAGATTACTTTATGAATCGATATACATAATTCCATACTTGTAAAACACTTAACATAAATTGATCATTTTTTGTATATATTCCTTAATAATAATAAGGATTTCTATGAGTACGTATATACTTATAAACCCTTCACAATAATTTTTAATTAAAATGAGCATTATCATAAGAATATCCCATATGAGTGTCATTACCAAGAGTGCAACAAGGCCTGTTTTTGTGAACCAGTTCCTGTTCGAGTCCAGCTCAATGTGGTGTTTTTAGGTATTACCCATAGGTACATCTATGCCAGAGCCGCCTTTACCTATTCATATACAGACAGGGATGTATTTCTCTAAAAAAATACAAACTATTTACAATACCAAAATTCTAGGATGTTCTTCTATACTAATCTCCAAAGTACATCTTAGGGCTATGAGCTCTAATAAGATTTCACCTAATCCAATCTTCCATGGTTTATTACTAAGCTTTCTCTAATACCAATTGTAAGGCCCTGACCCCTGTTACCTAGAGTCGGTGCATTATTACATAATATTGGCATGATCACAATGGATCAAATCACGAAAGACTGATTAATTTAGTAGACTTGGAAGCACTAGATATATTAATATGTCTTACATTTCATCATAAATTGAAAAAATATAACAACATATTTTCTTCATATCCCCTCATACTATCCCTGCAAGTCATTTATAATATACTTCTTCAAATCCTTGGAATCATAAAACATTGAATGTGGTGAGCTCAGATGCTCAGTAAGGATACCATTATAGAGGAAACATTAATAAATAAACATAAACATTTAAGTCAATGTATAACTAAAACAAAAGAATTTTAAACATGATCTTCAGCATAATATGGAAATGATAAAATGAAATAATTCCATTTACTTATTCACATGGATATTCTACTTAACAAAAAATCACAGGCAATATAAAAAGCCACTTTCATAATTATGGAATGACTAATGCCAGACTATCATAACCACATAGTCAGGGCCTTGTGCCAAGACTACAAGAAATATTTTTTCAAGGCCATGTTCCAAGACACTAGTTTGTCTCATGAGACCTACCGATGCATTGAGGATCTATATCAGGCTGCACCCGTCACTTACTATGTCCAATGCATCGTCATATGAAAAGGTTTATACATAACATAATCATTCGTATTGAAACTAGCATATGAAATTTCAACAATTTATCTATAAACCATGAATGGAATAAAAATAACACATCCACGGTCAAACATATCACAAAACCTTCAATACAATATGGAAGAATTGTATCATACGAAATCAAATTCAAATAAGCTAAAAATCTATCAAAGGATGTTGACATAGATAAAATCAAAAATATTTGAGAGAAATATCTCTTTTTTGAAATCATTTAAAAGTAACATAATTATTAAATAAACCTTTATTTTGAAAATAATATTATAAGATTTTAAGGGATGATTCTATGATTTTATAAGGGCGTAAAATAGCCGCACCCACTGTATAAGTTAAAAAAACATTCTTACCTTAAATTTGTCGAAAATGTCAAAAAGTACCTTGTTTGGAAAACGATGAAAATATTCCTTTCAAAAATGTATAAGGTCAAATAAGGGTATAAATGAATTTAATACACTATCTATTAAATTGTAAAAATGTTTTGAAAGACATTTTTAAGAAAAATGGATGTGGATGATAAAGAGGTCCCAGTAGATAATTACATATAAACAACCTCGGATAATGAAGCGATTGTGGAATTAACCCATAACTTGTACTTTTTCTTTGTAGATGGTTGGTTAACATCTTGTATAATGGTGGAATAATTGTTATCAAATTATACAATAATCATATACATTATTATGATATCATATATGATCTTTCAACATTTCGTTGTTAATAATATCATAGTATTATTTTTGTTTTGGGTGATAACTAGTTCATTTTCCTTTATGTGGTTTGTTACGTAAGCTATTTTTGTTATGGAAAGGTTTTGTATTATTTATATACAGATTTATATCAATTACTTAAACATTATTTTTAATCAAAAATTGAAAATTAATATTTATTGGATACAATGGGGAATTAATCTCATCGCGTTCGTGGAGACGGTGTTCTGTACGTACGCACGAGCAACAATATCATTATTTTTATATTAAAATCGTATATAATTGGATGGTATATCATATATAAAGAATCATTATAATGTTATATTTATTATTTACTTCAATTAAACATCATTATCAAACCCATCCAAATAATAATCTTTTGAATAACAATTACACTACGATGTGGAGACAGTAAGCCGTACGTATGCACGTATGGAGACAAGTCCATCAAATGATGCATACAATACTAAATATGATTGTACCATATTTATAATAATATAAAAATATATATAAGATACCAGATTTATTATTTTATAATGGAAATATCTAATAATGAATAAGTGGAAGAAGAAAACAACATGAAAGAGGGTGGTGAAATCATTTCATCTTCTTCGAGTTCTTCCGTTTGATTTGATCAAAAGGGATACGTAAGTTGGATTTATGATAAAATTAAGGCCTCTAGGTAGAAGTGATGAAATATTAAAGGATATTTGTTTAGGGAATGGCAGAGCCAAATGGATTTGATGGTGTAAAATTGAGGGAAGGAGGAGTGCACTTTTATGAGGTTGTGAGGGGCTCCTTATGAAAAGATAGAAATGTTATTTCATAATAAAATCATTTTTAGTTCCTAATTGCTCCAAGGTGGATTATTTCGAGTATACGGTGGTTATGGGTCAAAAACCACCCAACCAATAGGTTTTATACATGTATGGGTAACAATATTAACCTTATCGTTTAGTTTTAACTCTTAGTTAATTAGTTTGACATTTACCATCTCTTTTTGTATTTTTATATTATATGTTTAATAAACTTATTATAGACTTCCAAGTTAACCCCAAGTGCTTCATTAATGAAAAATATATCATTATATAAGTCTCTTGGATGATCCTCAGATTTGTATGAATAGAATATCAATAAATAATATATTATTTTTTTTAAAAACTCTTTTTGTCAATTTTTACACTATTTGGAAATTGATTTTTTTTAAAAATTGTAACAGAATGATTATATCAAAAAAAGTTAATTAAAAAAATTATAACATATATTATTAACCTAGATAATTATTGGAATTTATAAAAAGTCTCAAATTACATTAATTATGGTATTTATAATATCAATTATTTTAATTATTCCTTATTAAGATAAATTCTGTGTCATTATTGTGTCATAAATAAATTCAATTATTTAATGTCTAAAAATAATTAATAAAATACCATTATGTAGGAAATATATTTATCTTTCTAATGAATATTTATAATTGAGTTTATCTTATAGTTAAACCTATATTAAGAAAAAAAATTATTAAACTTGGATTTTAACTCTTTTACCTCTTTTTTTAAATTACATAATAATAAATGTCCTAATCTAATCCATGTGGGCCAAGGAGGTTCAAATTATATTCCTAAGGTCTTTTTTGGTATAATTATAATTATCCACGAGAATTAGTACATGTTTTAGGGTAAAAATAATATCATTTTTACATTTAATTACACTATTAACATTAAACTGTGGTAAATAAAAGTAAATTGTTACTATTCACCAAATATTATTTCCATAATATTTAACCACGTTTTACTTACTTATATCAACCATGTCTTTCTAATTTTTTAAATTCAATTCATATAAGTGGTAAAATTAGGTTTTATGCAAATTTACAAATTCTCCTTGGAGATGGGTAAAAGACGGTAAAATGTTCAATAAATTTTTTATATATATCTAATATTAATATAAAATGACATCAATGAATTACATTGAAATTATATAGTTATAATTTATCTATTTTATCCTAAAATAAATTTCAATAAAATAAATAATTATTTAAATAAAATGTCAGTTTTAACTAATTACTCAGTGTTTTTTACCATTCATCCAAAATTGAAAGTTTTCAGAAAATAACAAAAAATTCACCCTAGGATAATTTCGATATTCTGAATCTTAAAATGAAGTCCATTTTGATAAAAAAAATTATTAAATTTGAAAATGTGGATATTACAATTCATAACGTCTAGTTTGATTGGTTGTGGTGTGTGAGAATTCGATGTTGCATACAACACACACTATTGTGTCATTCAAAGAGAAACGTACCATGGATGGTTGGGGTATTACAGATGGTATCATTAACTACCCTCAATAGAGCCAAGTATCAAAAGTATCTCAAGCCATGCCTGCCATGAGAACCAATGTTGTCAAAAACTAATGACCAAGTCACCCAATCCTGGTGACCAAAATATAATCAACCATAGTGCCTTCTTTCTCATATAAAAGCCAGACCCCAATATCCATCCATGAGAAGTATACGATATATATTTCATGGAATAATACATTGTAATTATATAGTAATTTTTTCATGAATATCACCTATAACATTAAAAATAATTCTATAGCATGAAAATTGATATTATTCAAATGTAATTATCACTTCACAATTCATATGTTCCATTATGAAATTTAAATACCCTAAATATTTCCTATAAAATTCCAAAAACCCATGCCTTGATATACCGAGAAAATGTCCAATTCTCCCTTCCCGCACCTAGGAAACGGTTACATATCACAATCAATAACAGCACACACAATGTGATCCACCGAGGTGGAAATCATATAATCAGTAATCTACATAAAAACCAAACAGAAATTCCCACCCATGGAAACAAGGTATATCCCTCATACCTGGGGATGCATGAACCTAAGAACAAGCTAGAAACCCAGTTCCAGTAACAACCTTTCTCATTTTTTCCATATCGCAATTAGTAAAACCAACAAAAATAAAAAGTTATGTCTCAAACTCATTAGTATCCATCTAAAAAATGCTACTAAATCCTTGTTATGAACTCTTATGAACTTTGTAATGTCCCCGACCCATACAACCACCCAAAAAGTGCTAAATAGATAAGGTGTCAATACCATAGGGGTAGCTCCCCAAATGAAAAAGGATGTTGAATAGTTGCGACTATCTGATATATGTAGTGTGGAGGCTATAGCCTCTTGGAGGATAATAATTGTACAGGTCCAAGTAATAACATATTACATGCAGTGGAAAAAAATCAGTAGACTCTTACCAGACCGGCATTGTCACAGAATGTAAACACAAAAACATGTTGACCACTTGTAACAACTACTATAATAGACAAGTCATGCATCCATAGCATGTCTATATATAATAGGGTGCCAATGGCTAACCAACAATAACTACAAGTCACCAGGAAGGCAATCTAATATAGGAATTAACAAAAACTAATGTAAAATCAATCTATGAAAGACCTCAAGGTCCCTAATATCTCTATTAGACAACTAAAACATTCTATCTCCTTAATCTGATCTCTTTCCAACATTTAAATCCATAAAGTCTACATGAGTCCTGAACGGACCATGCTGGGTGTTTGACAAATCTCTGTATGATACCACCCAATGGTGCGTACCTAATATAATCATTTAAGAATGGATGTATTTATAAGGAAATTAATAAATAGTATGATGCAAAAACAGGCACAGATTCTACTAGTGCTTAGTAGCCACCGTGGAGTGTTACCTGCTTCATCCAATACCAGAATATATGTCATGTAACATGGAACCATTTTCCCATAGACACTGCATGTATCAAGAACCAACGCCCTGAAGGCACACCCATGAAGTATTAACTCAGAGGAACATCTATGCCTATCCTCAAATAAGTTACCAGATGGTCAGCGATGCATTCCCTCAATAATGTAATTAAAGGGATAATAATTTATTCCCTCAAATCATTAATCGGATGGACAATGATCTATTCCCTCAAATTGTGGCGAGCCTCTGCCCCCATCCTAATATCCTCAATGATATCCGCAGAATATTATTCACCATCCATGTGGCTTCCTACAGTAAGCACCCACATACCAATAGTACCTAAAACACTACTATTGGGGGCCTCTAACTACACGAGGGGTCAAAATCACCTCTTCATGAAGTCTCTCTGTGTGCACACTACTCAATGATCTTGGTGAGCGGTAATCAACAAAATATGTTCCAATGACACAAAATCTCTCACACCTCGTTTCCTTGTGATCATGTCTCTCATGTCAGATGGGCTCTCCATCCATGTAACCTGGGCCTTGCCAAACCTCACAGTCACACCTCATCAGGCCGACGTCTACGATACTCATTTTTGTGGTCAAAACCACCCAATGTAACATGGGACAAGACCAAAATGTGATATTCTTCACTAATCAATATCTAGGTCATGCCCATCACATCCCGAAAGTTCAACCATATGAAATTTCACAAATCACATATTTATATAATCAAAATAAATACTTTAAATAGGAAATAAAACTAAACAGTTGAATTACACTAGCTACGTGATGTCACATACTAGAACCACGGACTTCGCAGCCTCTAAAAATTCATATCATAACATAATGAATTAAACTCAATAGTTTAATCACACAAATAATCAACTTAGGCCAATTTTATATCCTCTCCCAAATTGGACCAAATGAGAAACAACCCCTCATTCACACCTCCCTATGAAAATTATGGAAAATTGCATACCCAAAGTCATCCCATAGGTCCAATAAACAATTTAATAAGAAATAACAGATAAAACAAGGTCTCACTTAATATACCAGAATACACGCTTTAAGCCGTATTGCCCAATGGTCTGCAAAAAAAATTAAATAAGGTATGAAACACATACCTAAGACTCATAAATGTTGGCATGTCAGATATTAAGCTCCAATTCAACTCTGATATTAGTAGATCTATGTTTTTTTCAAATACCTGCAACTCTGCTTGGATGGATTTTGGTGTGTGTGAGTCAATGAAACTACAACTAAAAAACGTTTATAGGTTTAGACTTTCCTAAGTGATCCGACAACCAATTATGTATTGAAGAACGTACTTCAGATGAATAATTTAGGAGAAAAAACGTTTTCATCCTTTTGGAGCATCATGGTCCAAATACGGAGAAGAAGAATTCATTTTCGGGAATAAGACATGACACCCTTTCATTTAAGTGAATTAAAATAAAAATAAATGCCTTGAATATAACACTAAACGTTGTGTAGTGGCCTTTTCTGAACTCTGACTTATGTGAAGGTAGAAACATGACTTGGACACACCACACGGGGCAACACATATCTCGAACATAGCCAATATGCAGAAAATAAACTACATGGTGGGGTCAACAACCATAAACACCATGTAGTAGAAAATAATTACACAGTCGCCACACGACATGAACCCGACGAGCATGCGGCTGGTACATGCCGAACCCAAACAATTCGTGTATATTAGAGTACATGGCGTGTAGTATGGAAAGTTTTAGAATTTCGCAGCTTTCTCATAAATAATTCTAAAATTAAAATATGGTTGGGATTTTGACCTATTATAAAAACCCGAGTTCTTCTACTGGATGTTTAAACCACTGAAAAAAATTTCAACCTACAATGCCTTATGTTTAACCTATTAAATGTAGGTTTGTTAACATTCAGAGTCATTTGTAGAGGTTTTATAATGAATATTTCAATTAACCAAACAATATATCTCTTGTGTGTATATACATATGTTTAATATCATAACCACTCATTACGAATTGGTAATGATTATGCCAAAAATAATTCTACCCCATCCACAGTTATTAATCATAAATGAATTTTTATTAAAAAAATACCCACATGATATTATCCATGTAGGGAGAAATTTCCATGGAAATTTATAATCCATTATTTTTTGTAACACATGATAATATCCTAGATATAACCTAATACAATGAATTTTCACTTTAATTATCTCATCCAATATTACAAAAGTTACATAAACATTAATTTATTCAAAATATATTTGACCAAACATTTCATAAATAAATGTAAAAACATATTAGATTAATATTAATTATAGATAAAAATGTTATATACTATAACCAATAAAATCATGAGTTATTCTATTTAAGAAATTATATTATTACTATGATTATTTTTTAAGCTGAATGTGTTGAGACAGTATGAGATTCCGAGGCCAGTGATCATGATATTGCAATTTTAAATATATTAAATATTTTCATAAAAACATTTTTTTGTAATATTCCTAAAATTTTTAAATATATCAATAAAAATTATCAAATCAAAAATCTACGATCTCCATTGATCCTATATTGTGTCCTTTTCCATAGGAATGATATAATAATTTTATTTTTTGGTTTTTTGTAAAAAATTCATCCAAAAATAATATAATAAAACAATTGATTAAATAAATTTGTATATTATGTAATGATGTGTTGGATTAATGGATCTCTATATAAACCAATTTTTACCTAATTTTCAATGATTTACCTTATAACCTTGGAATTTTGGAGTGGATCTAGTGGATGCACATTTTTAGATAAACAACGTTTGATTGTTCTTTATGAAAAATTGTACCATTGAAACTTGTAGATATCTTCAATTACAATTTATCAAAATGATTATAAATCATTAATTTATCCTATATTAAAGTAGGATATTTTTTTATTTATATTTGATACATATTTATGTAATCCATGATGAAAAAAAATCCTATAAATCAATAATGTTTTCAGGGGAGTCGTGTGGTGGGTGTCGATTATTTTATATATTTTTGGGATTTTTTTATTATTTTTTAAAATTATTCATCATTCAGATGGTAATTGATTGAAGCCAACATGATCATTGACATGGTAAGTTCATCTATTGTGTTTTTGAGATTTGATACTTGTTTCTGTACATGTACATCACGAAAAATTTATTTTTCCCCTTGTTCGAGGAATACCTTGTATTATAAAATAACATAACTATATATCAACACTATAGAACAATACTAAATTTGAGTTTTATAGTGAAGGCCTCAATAATATTGTGGATGATTAAAGGATGATCATGTTCATCTTATAGGATTTTGTTTCTATTTTTGGGATGTAGTGATAGTATGACTTACTGGGATTAAATTTCAAGTGGTCAACATTGTCAGAATCTAGATACGAATGATTAAAATCACAAAAAAACTTAATAGTCTATCACTGAGAATTAATGGTGTATGAATCTCTAGATAAAGTAATAGTAGATGATGAATTGAATTACCAGAAATTATAGAGACTTCAAGGTTTCAAGGTGTGTACATGAAAAACACATGGGGTGTGATGCCTTTGTTGTGACACTAGGGTTTCCACAGATGTCAAATATCACATGTAATGTCTCATGTTTAACATACCATGCAATTCAATACTTGAGGCCCGATGTGTAATCATGGATTACAAACATGAACATGGATTGTTACATGGTCACATGTAGAGTATAATTTTAGGGCACAGTACTCAGACATGACCCTGTATAAGGAAATATTATTGTACCCAAGAAAGATCACATGTATCCAAACCTAGACAAATGATATGGGGATGTCATCAACTAATACCAACATATTTTGTACCCTATGTGTCATTCCATGTCTATGGAGGATTAAATTTCACACAAAAAGTATGAAAATAGTAGAACAATGTTTAGAAAAATATTTTTTGAACACCCATTATAGGACATGTACATATTATAGGACACTGTGAGAATCTTTTCTTCTTTGTTCCAATAAATAATTATTTGGTGGCATTCCCCATTCAAATAATAGTTTTTTTTTAAAACATCATAGACCAGAGTGTAAGATTTAACTTGTTTGGGAGTGAGTTTAGTCTCATTCTACCAAATTATGTTCTATCATGGCTTCTAGTCCAGATTATTGTACTTATGACCCATCGACGGATTATAAACGTTTCTATATGAGTGTCCCAAAGAATTTTGCGGACCTTATGTGTTTCCAATATAGGGTTTTCTGAAATTTTGTGACCAAAACTACATGAGGGATGATCCCTTATAACACTAGATAAAGGAAGTAGGTTCATACATCCCACATTTATCCCAAGGTGTGAACCAATATATGCATAAAATCTATTTCTCTCGATGATGTATAGTCTAGTCAATTTTGTATCTCAAATATTTCCTCTATGATTCCTTCATACTTCTACATTTCTAGAATTGGAAATCATGTCCTCTAAGAAGAGTTCCATCAGTGTAGTGAGTCTAAAAATGCATAACCAATGGGATGAGTGTTCACAATGATAGCTTGGTTTGTGGTTGGGTTTCTGCAAGAAAACAATTTAACTATAATCATCAAGTAGTATCATGATGTTGGTAGTTTGGTTAGATACCACTGGATGCTAGTTTAATGTTATGAGTATATCTGGATATGTTTTTTTTATAATTTATTAATATAACTAATTTTATGATTTATAATTAGTGAATTATAGATGTCCTATTCAGTATTTTTCACTAAACCCTTTATGGGATTCACCCACACATGTCATGTATTATGAAGTCTTTTGTCCATGTGCGCGTGTCTTAGGAATATTGAGAGATGGAGTGGAATAATTGAAGTATAGAATGAGTGAGGTGTATAATAGTGTTTCATTTGGTGATATACCATTATGTATGAATAATGTGAACTCTTTTACAACTTTTGGTGGTCTTTATTTGGTCATTTTATAATTTTTATTACTTATTTTTTCAAACAATATTTTTTGGAGCATCGATGTATACATGAATTGGTATAAGTGTTTTTATAATTTTTCATTTGTATGATATTATTTATTTATGCATGTATACTGGTGTATTCATTCTTCCCATATATTTTTTATTCCTACTTTTTGATGGTTTTCGAATCCTGGAGTATTGGAGGCAGCCCGGGGGTGGTATCACTAATCATTTTGTCTGATAAGACGTCCATAGGGTATCATGTCAAGACAGAGTGTTATCAAAGTGAGATTCATTATATGATCATATTTTGGTGATTATTATGGTAGTTATATTGGTTTGGGATTTATGGAAACATTTTTAATGTTCTTTTAGTTTCATTTTTATGCCTGTAAAATCATTATTGGTTTGGCATGTTACAAATCCATTCAACGGTACATTGAAAAACATCTTTTAGACTGGCCACATGTAAGTACTGGTAGTTGGTATTAAATTGATATATTCATAATATATGACGATTTGAGGATTTATATACCCTTCTTGAGTCATATCCCTATATATATTCTTTGAATTCGATACGTCATATATTCATTCATGATATCATTCAAATGACTGCGGGTGAGGTATCAGCAATAGAGTATCGGTTGTGATATGATTCATTATGAAGATTATATTCATGAGCCAAATCATCATGAGGATTTTTTTATAAGTGGAAATAAGTAGGTGATCCCACTAATGGATTAGTTTAGGGACACTCATCTGGGTATTTATGTGGATGAGACATGTTAGACTGAGGTATGGATAGATCTTTTGGGAATCAACAATAATACTTATTGATTTATTGAATATCATTACTTTTTGTGGTGAAAATCATATACCTTCTATTGTGAGGAGGTCATACTAATATAATTCTTGAAATAAAATCCATAGAAAATGTGGTTTTGTTTTTCAAGAGGAAAACATAGAAATTTTTTTCCAATGAGGTTGAGGAATTTCCATTCTTGTGATTGTAATTTATATCTCACATGGGATAACCTGAGCCATCATTCAACTGGAATATTGATGGTAGTAGGGCCACCCAAAAGGTGGTATAAGTTAAGGAATAATGTTTTTCAGGATGTAAGAGATGGAAAATGGTCTAGGATATTAGATGGTAGTGGCAGTTTATGTGATCTGTTGCCACTAACACCGTCTAGTGGTACATTTGATGCTCCAAAAGCTAGTGGTCTGGGATAATGGTTGAAAATAAAATTGTAGGTGCATGAAACATATGATTGTTGACTTATATGAGATAAAAAATATTTAATTTTGACATTTTCTGTATTATTGATAGATATGGTTGTAATCCACTATTTCAATACTATATATTTTATATACATGATAGGAAATTTCGGTGGATACCAATATTGGTGATGTTTGATCTAGATTTAGACATATGAGGAAGATGGATTGTTACCCCAAAAAATATGTGTTCTTATTATACAATCCAACACTGTGATGGTGAGTCTATTCCACTCAAATAAGATATTAATAAATTTTTTAAGAAGATATTCTTATAATTTCATGTTTATGGTTGTTTGGTGGGATTATATGTTTAGGAAATACCTAGTTTTTGTAAACGGGTGGGTAAGGGAATGGATATCTACATATTTTAGGATAATGTGACATGAATATTATAGTTTGGTTCAATTCCAGACACATTTCATCAATCCTCAACCTATAGATTCAATAGAGAGTCATTATCTAAATTTCCCGTAATGTAACCACTATTCAAGACATAATGAAAATAATAGAGTTTTTTTGTTGAACATTGTTCTTTGGGTCTCTTTTAGAAAGGAACATATATTCCACAATTTTTTCAGTTGGATAAACCATTTTTTAGGAAATATAGAGCCCCTTGTAGAATCATAATAATTTGTTTAATGGACCTTATGATGTTTTATATAATACATATTTGTTATCTACTATCCATGCATGGATGATTTTCAATGGTGTGAGTCATAGTGTACAGAATTTAGTGGAATGAGGATTTCCTTATTTTCAAAAAGGAGTAAAAATAATTGAATTATAATCCCATGTAGAGGTTAATATAATGAATTTTTTCTTATTAGGATTGTAGGAAAGTTATATAAGGTGATGATAAAATATTTCAGTTCAATATAGTATTATAAGATAATGCAGATGTCTTCCTGGATGATGTTCTATGAATACCTTCCCAACAATCGTTTTTTCTAAAGAGACTTCTACTAGGGTAGGTTTAATATCCAATTCATCATATCTATTGAAATCATATGATTATGAGGGAGTAAAGTGTTACTGAAAGATCATTATAGGTAGGTGAATTTTCAAACCCATTGTGTTCAGTATCTACATATTCATGGGGATCCTTTACAAAAAGATCTTTTGAAATTCTGTTGTGGTTAATTTTGGTTCATGGTGACATTGTTCAATGCATAAAATTATCTAGTGAGTTTTTTGAATTTTAATCCAAATCCATATACTTAATTGGATAAATTTATTTTATTATTCTCCACAAACATCATATTTTTCATTGATTCGGTTTTGGAGAACAAAAGAAACATGAGGGACTCTCCAGATATATTACTTGAGTAAATGCTTGATGAAATATCTTGACGTATTAGTTCTAGATTATGGATATCCACCACTTAGGAATTGTCATTTTTTTTATCATGTATGTAGAAAAAGTTGAGGTACTACTAGATTTAGAGACACATAGGGGTATAACAATTTTTTACGTTTTATAGAGTTTTTTTTTTTATTTTTGATAATGGTGATAAGCAATTTAACATTGTTGATTAGGATGATACAAAAAAATTTTCTGATGATGGATGTTCCCACCATACTTCATTAGAATGTTCACGAGGCACAACATTGGGATATAGATTGTGAGATATTTCATTTATAGATATAAACAATACATGTTCATATGTATTTTATAAAACAAGGGGATCATGTCATCCTACCAATGATTGATGATGACACAAGTCAAATTGTGAGAGGATATGTTGAGGGGGTTTTTGTCCCCAAATAGTATGTCCAAGAGAGATTGGGATTTACCAAGATTATAACATATTAGGTTTTGCGGATATGGATGTATTATCATTTTCTTGATTTTAAATCATTATGCATAAACAATAATTATTTGATAAACTGCATGGAATAGTGGAGAGTTTGGATCTGTTTTTTGCGAATGATACAATCTTGCATCATTAAATTCACTCAAATATCATTTAAAACAGATATTTTTACTTCATATCTTGATTAGGGAGAGGATTTGGGTAGTTTTCGGAAACATTATTGATTGAACATAAATATTCTATTCTAGGTTGTTGTCCATGTAAAGTAAACAATCCAGGTTATGGTAAACATTATTCTTGATATCGTGTTCGATTTAATGCATAGCTAGGAATATCAACCAACATATATTGTGTTTGTGTATCATAATGTAAAGAAATACCCTATCAGTGTAGATCCATCATACAAAATTTTTCAGATACTATATATTTCATCATTCCACTATTCATATTGATAGGGAGACATCTCTTATAATTTGAGACAATGATGGTCATGAAGGGACACAATTATTCCAGAGGAAGATGATGAAATCCAAAAATTACATGATTTCTTTATAAATTGATGAATTATTAATTTGTGTTCAATGATGATATCATGTATTCTATGTGATCTCACCTATTTAAGTATTGTAGTGATTTTTCTATGATGGATGGTAGTTTCTGGGGATCGTACACCCTTTATCCAACTCCTGTGTATGGTTAGATATGAGAAATTACTATAATCCATGTGATGGTAATTAGATATATTTATAGTGTTTTTTTTCACATTTAATGGTATTTGGGACATGCCCATAACTATTAACATGATTTCAATTATGAAGAGATTGATATTGAGGGTGGATTAAAATTAATGATTAATTCATGGGACCCATGACTATATAAGTAACATCAAAATATTTCCCTATATGAGAATGTTTTTTCCCTTGGGTATCAATTAATTTATTGCATGGGGACCATCAGAAAACAAAGGGAAGTGGGAGGCCCATCATAGATATCAAATTCCTCACATATGTGTATAATTTCTGGATTTTCACAATGAATATACATATGGTGGGGATAATCTTTTGTCCATATTGCCGGATTTCAAGAATTCATAATATTCAAATGAATATTTTAAATTTTACATACTAAGATGAAATGATTTTAGATGTTATTGTTAAAAAAATTATTAATATTTTAAAAATAAAAGTTATTAACATCATAACCAAATATTATTTCCAAAAAAGATAAATAACACATAAACATAGTATCTTATTTGAAATTTGAGACCACCATTGAGCCCAAAATGTGTGTTCTATCCTAGGAGAGACATAATCATTGTCAGTATCTTATTTTTGTTAATAATTTATCATAGGAAAAAACAAGTAATAAATAAATAGAATTTATGTATTTATTATGTGATGATGAAGAAAAATAATGAATCAATATATAAACCTGATTATAACTGAATTTTAAGAGTTGGTAGTATAATCCTAGATTTTTGGAACTAAATTGATAGGGTTTTATTCACAGATGATCATCAACATATCATACTTTTTGATCAGTGCACAAACAAAACCTATGGGTCTAGTATACAAAATGGTATGAAATCACTCTACATCAACGATTGGTCCAATATTTTGGTAGTACAATTTTTGGATTTCATCACCATTTATTATTTAATTAATAAATATAATCTACAAAACAATAAATTTATTTTCATATTAATAATAGTGTGGATGCAGTTTATTTCATTGACTTGGGAGATATTTCAAATATAACCATTTTCAATATACATTTTCAAATATAAAAAATGTTTCAAGGAAATCCCAAACATTTATTATTTTTATCTTGGGATTTCATAAATTTATTCCATGATCCTTCACACATTCATCATGAGATATTTCTTAGGCCCATGGATTGACGAATGCATATTTTCTGATCACATCATGACAATTCTATAGTGCAATGAATCAGTTCCATTAGTGGGGATCATTATCAAATTGAGATTGGGATGTGGTGAATATATTGGGATATTGGGGAATTATCTTGATAAAAATATCAATCATCACAACATGATATATGATGGTAACATGAATAATACATTGGAATGTGTAGAGAACATAATACATGACATAAAAAATATTCCTTGGATAAGAACTACTATATCAAAAAATTGTGTTCATAGTATATCCCCTCAGGTATCATACATTGAATTGAATGAGGTAAAAGTATTCCACAAGTAGTTAGAGATATATTTAATTTTGAATCCACCTCCCACATTCATATCATTTACAATCCTTTTTGTGAAAGATAGATCATACAATATAAGGATGAAATTAATCACATTAATTCCCTTTATTAAGGAGTGCATGTTTCATACATAGAAATATCTAATAAATGAAGGATATTAATAACTATATGAATAAACTTGAGTGTAAATGTGAATGTGTATTCACTAAAAATATGATTTTCATATAACATATCATGATAATTTTTGAAACATAATGGTTGTACATAATGGTTAATGGATGGGTTTCATGGGATTCAATGGGTTCTTTCTTCACGTGTGGGTCAAAAAATAGGGATATGGAAAACAAATAAAAATATAAATAAATTTGATATCAATACACCTAACATAAAAAATCTTCTTTAATAAACTAGATAATGATATGATCCATTACCTCGATTGGATACTTCAAATATCTTGGGAGGCTATTTTTAATATCAGAGGGGATCCATGGGAGGGATGTAGGGATGGATGGGTAGAGTAACTTGGTGTTACAGTGGTTATTAGGGATGTGTAATTAGAGAAAATGTTTGTTTATTTTGAAAATGAGATTTGAAATCACTATTGATCTCTAAACATTGGTTTTAGACTCCATAACAAAAATCATTCCAAACCACAATCCTTACCATTACAATTATATTGATTTTCTTCAATAGTGTAATGATGTTCATTGTAAAATAAGGTAAATAAAATAAATCATTAAATAATACCATTGATGTTGTTGAAGTGAGTAATGATTAAAAATCATTTATTTCTAAACATTAAAATATAATATTTGTTTTGTAGTATTTATTTAGGGTTTATAAAATTAATTATCTAAACTAAAGATAAAATTATGTTAAAATATAAGAAAAATTATTTTTCATGGATAATATTTATTTTATTTGTTACATTACTTTTGGGTTTTTTTGTTGTAATAATAAATAACATATATTCATAACATATTAATTTTTTATAAAATTATTTTAATAATAAAAAATTATTTCTAAAACTAGTATGGTGAAATTATATGACTGTGTAATTTTCGAATTTTTTTTAGACAACCGATTTTTAGGGTAAAAATCAAGTACATTATAAATATATGTTTTGTATAATGACTTCATAAAATAAAAGAATATGTAATAAATAATATCAATTTTAGCTAAAAAAATTATTTCACAACATTAAAACTATTTTTTATGTTATTTTATTACATTTATAATCCATTAATGCGTACTAAAAAACAAATTTTTTATTCGAATGATTAAATATTAATTTATTATAAAAATTTATCACTTACTCATCACCATTATTATAATTTTTATGTGTTATGTTCTTAATTTTATAATCTAATAAAATACAATCTTCATTGGTAGAAACCATGTGAAAAAATGATGGGATTATTTTGGGGTTTTAATAACTTACTATACCGAGTATAAAACCTATATTTAGAAATTTATAAATAATATTTCTCCATTCTTATATATAAACTCACCCAACCATCCATTACTCTAAAAATAAAATCCAAATTATATGAACTAACATGGAATATTCTCATATGGATACCTCCAATGGTTCTTTCCATCTCTTAAAACACTATTCTCAAACATTTATAAGTTCCCTCTATGTGAAATGGTTCTACTCTTTCTCCTATTTATTGATAAATATAACATATATTATATCTTTATATTTAAAATTCTTTATACTGAGATATATTTTTACACATACCTCATATTTTTCTTTATTATTTATATGTGATAAGATTCCCCTTTCTCTTTCTCAATTAACCCTTCCATGAATCTTTATTAACCATTTTTATTTTCTAAAAATTATCCTGTTAATTTTCGTGGATGATATATGATAATTGAATAACCATTCCCACATTGACTATATTGTATTCACCAATATATACATATCCATAATTAAGTAGGTACATCTGTATAAGAAACATCCATTCCTTAATATTTTGTTTCAAATTAATTAAACTCATAGATATGTTTTATGATAATTGTGGAATCAATATACATTTAGTGATATTAATGTGATTGTTGATGATTGATTTATAAATCCCACAATTCATTATAAGTGTTAATATTTCATAATAAACCTTGTACAATGAATTGGTGGTTATCTTAATCAGAAAATTTTATGATGTATTGGTGGTTATCATTGACTTGTATTGAGGATGTCATGTTATAATTTGATTTAAAATTCACATGTTACTATAATTTTATAAGTATATATCCTGAATCAATAATAATTTATGTAATAGTATGTTATTTTTTGTCTCCATAATATATTTATTAAATAAATGGATCACATTAACCATTTTACACTTTGATAAATCCAATAATGGGATTTATAGATCACCCCTTTCTTTTGTATATTACAAGGTTATCCTTTTCATTTGTAGAAGAAAAAGGAAAATATTTGTCATTTTATAGAGTTTAATTATATAACACTATATTTATTATGTATGTTTTTAATTTATTTACATAATTTTCCAAAGATACTATCTATCAAATTCGTTTGGGATTCTATTAAGCACATATTTATGTAATAAGTCATTAAATAATGTGTATTGAAGATAAGGGTTGTTATATCTCGTTAAATCATCACAACCATAATAACTCAAATGAATTTATAATTAATTTAAATGAAGCAGTTTTATACTATTTGGTGATAATGGATTTGAAAGAAAATGTATTATTTTATTTCTAACCATCCGCTTTGTCTAAAATGATTTTATTTTTGAATATATACTTAAAACTCATATGATATGTGTATATATCAATCATATAATCATATTGATAGTTTCTTCATATTTATAATTCATAGATAACTAAATAAAAATCCTCACCATGTGATTATAATTCAGTTCATGAGGAATTAACTCATACATTCATTTGTATTATATTTCCCATTTTTTTAGTAGAGATTAATGTCACTTATCAATTGTATTAGTGGAACTGAATAATTATTTCCCATTAGAGGGAAATGTTATCACATGTTAAATAAAAAATCCACATCTCCAGTTCAATTAAAAATTCTACGCACATATTTTTCAAGATCAATATAACTAATTTTCATGTTAATGTGTTTATTATATTATAATGTTAATAAATGCTTTAAAAAAACCAATATAGTATCTAGATATGAAACTGAAATATTGGATCTCTGATACCATTATAGGTTGATAACAATCAACTATGGACATTTCCTTTACTAGATTAATATATATTTCTCCAATTGTTACATTTTGACCATAAAATGATACATTTTGTTAAATTTATAAACATTTTTTGAAATCAATAAAATGACTCTACTTTCTCAGACATTGTAAATTTTACCTTTGATAATCTTGCTATACTACACTATATTATAATATTTAAAAATATCATCATTAAATTCCTAAATTTTTTTATCATTTAAGTAATTTTTAAAAATACTCAT
This sequence comes from Viscum album, assembly GCA_963277665.1. NCBI lineage: Eukaryota > Viridiplantae > Streptophyta > Magnoliopsida > Santalales > Viscaceae > Viscum > Viscum album. The sequence continues at coordinate 472,953,077 of OY728161.1, forward strand.
TAAATTAGAAAATATCGTAGAAAAATTATTTAGGATAAAAAAACTCATTATTTCCATATCTTATTTTGGGAAAATATATGTGTTATATGATTTCTTTACCATTAAAGAATGTTATCTCGATTAGAGGTCATTATTACAGAATAATTGATCCCCCAAAAGCTGGTCCAATAAATTATTAATACTTTAAATAGGGTTTGTGTTGTTAATAATAATCATATTATTTTCATAACAATAAATTCCAAACCATATAGAAATAACCATCTTCCCCAAAAATTTAATATGTCCCTACCAAGGAGACACACATAGTTAAAATGAGCAATTACCAAATTGATAATGAATTTTCATTATTAATTCCTCAAATTCAACAAACTCCAATCTCTATGGGATTTTTATATTTCCATGGATTCATGTATGATTACACACGATAACCCTACCTGTATTTCATTCGGAGGACTATATAGCATGCTATGAAATAAATGAATGTGTTCATGGAGAATCTGTATTTATCTTAACAATATAATATTTCTTTAATATAATTCATGACCAATTATTTCCAAAAATAAGGAAATATGGGGTGGTTCTTAAATATATGTATACAATAATATCTCATAAATGATGATATCTAAATGTATTCCAAACAAAAAAAACTACAATTTCACTAATTCAATAAATTATCTTTCCTATATCATTTGGCATGAAAAAAATCTATAGTATTTTATTGGATTCCCCAACTGGAATGACCATGAGGATAATGGTTAAATTTTATGCAAAAATAAAAGTGATGAATCCCTATATAACCTTGTATATTGGATCGTTCAATACATTTTTTTTACTAGAAACTCTACGTAGCAGCCCAAACCAGATAAGCCAAACCACCCTTGGAAAATATAAAAATTACACAAATTAGACCAAGGGATATTTCAAGTTTAATAATGTGATATTTTTTATAAAAATAATAACCTGATTATGTATATTTAATTTTAAATATAATAATGGTTATATTTACGTCTTATAATTATTACTTTATAAATTATTTTTATTTTTATTCGATAAAAAATTATGTATAATTGTGGGTCAAATGTTATTTAAATTAAGACATTCCTTTTGTTGAATTAATGAATTTTTTAAATAAATGATAATTTTAAATAAAATGATTTTAATGTAATATTAATTAAGAACTAATGATAATATAATATTTTGAATTCAAAAATAACATTTATATGGGTTAATAACTATTTATTTTAAAAAATCTAGCATTTATAAATATGATTGATAATAAATTTTAATGTGGAAATTAAAATATTTATAAAAATATTTTGATAAAAGAAATATTGTTTTTGGAATCATATTTTTGAAATTTTCTAATGGATAATATTACATAATTATTTTTGAGAGTGGAGTAATTATGTAAACATTAATTACCACATAAATATATTTTATGCATTATGTCATCATAATGAACCAAAAGTGATATTATAAATGATATTTCACATATCAACAACGATATATATATTTTCCATTTAAAATAATTTTTTGATGTTATTTTATGACTTTTTAAAATACATTATGAATCCTTAAAAACCTATATGATGTTTTTTGATTTTAAATACATTATTTATAAACACAATTCACTTTAACATCACCATGGATAATATTTTATCATATTGAACCAATAGAAATATAAAATAATTAAAACCACTACCTTTTTAAAAAACACATTGGAAAACACATAGTATGGTTTTGGTCTTGATTAATTTAATATATAGACACCAAAACCTCTGTTTGGGAAGTAATAAAGAACTACCATCCCCTTTACTCAATATTCCCACCCAAGCTCCATATTAACTTCATTGTGTCACATAATTACTCTACCCACCCATATATATATTCCTTCCAATTTTCCACTAATTTGAAAATAATATCATCCTTATATTTTTTATTCACCCAAGGAATGTATGTGATCCATTCCTTCCCCATCTTATTATGAATATTCATCATTATATGTCGTTTATTTTAAATTCCTAATATTGGGATTAGTTTTTAAATGTATATGTTAATATTAATTTGATGTAAAAATGTTTATATATCCTTTTCATTCTCATTAAACCATTTTATGAATCCCTCAGTACTTCTGTTATGCTACATACATTTCAATGAAATTTATTTCATGCCAACCCATTTTATTCTGAATATCATCACTATTTCAAATCAATGATATTAAAATTAAAAAACATGTTCTACTTTTACTTGAGTGTTATTTTTATTTATTCCTCACTCTATTTTCTTGAAATTATATAATATAAAATATTTTTCAGCGTGGAAGGATCCATTTGATACACTTATGAGTGTACAGGGATATGAATTCCACAAGTGCACCCAAATCTATATAGATATCTGATGCATTTGGCGATGGTTTATTATCATAATTAATAATTAAATGGATTATGGAGTGAACATAAAACATTATAGGAACATTTACCATGATTTTATTATTCCTTGGTAGTTATCCATGACCTATATTTATGATTTCATGTTTAAATTTATTTCAATTATCAAATTTTTCTTTTGTTTTATCATGTGATATCATAAATCTTTTATTTTTTTGGTTATCACCATTTTTTTGTCCCATGTAATATCACATTATATTTCTTGTAATTTTTTTTCCTGGAATTTCATATTTATTCCATTCAAGAGGTTTATAGGTCATCCCTTTCTTATAAATGTTCATTGGTTTTTCCCAGCAGTTTGAAGTATTTTGAAATATTGTGATAATGTTATCAAAGACTTCCATAATTAAAATTCACCATTGGTTTTATGTTTTTATGTAGCGTACTTTATTACCATAATACAAGAGACTTTTCAATCATCCAATTTGTATTTCATTCTATTTTTATAATAAATTATGATTTATTGTGTACTGAATACACAATTTATCATGGGTGGTATCTAAGGAATGATTTGATATTTTCGGATAAGAAATTTAAAACATTATTGAATGCCTTAGGTATAATACTAAAAAATTTCCTTCAAAAGTTTTGGTAGATAAAGAATTTATTGGTCTCAAAACTAAAAATACCATTTTCGGGATACAACTAGTTTATGTGCCTATTGAATTTTTGTACCTAGTTGTAAAACCAGACACGCCACGTTGATCTAGACTCAACTAGGAAATGGTTCTTGAAAATGGGCCTTGATGCACACATGTTTTGACATTCCCAAGGGATAAGAATATGAATATTAACAAGCTCGTTATGAACCATTAATAAGGGATAAAATACCATAAGTGTTTGTGTTAGAAAATAAACCATTTTTAAAACATATTGGAGCCTATAAATTCAATGTTATTGAAATTTATATAATATATAAAATATCATTATAATTTTGTGGGATTGTAAATAATTATATTAATAGTTTAAATATAATCATCCTTATTTTTACATTCATTCTATATAATTACAAGTAGTAGGAGGTACCATGTAAACAACCTATTTAAAAGGAGAATTAGGTTACTACCCAAATGACATACATAACCCTATTGGTGGATGAGTCATAAAAAATATTATGATACCCTCTCAATTGACTCAATATATCATTAGAAACCTGGAATATGAGTAACTCACAATCCCACAATAAATAATAATAATATATTCATACTATTTTGTGATAAATGACTCTGATATTTAATGGATTATCTTATCCCTTATTCACAAAAAAATTTATCAACTCCATTGAGAATATCATATTTACCCATCAATGTTCCAAGAACGAGAAGTTTATAATGATTTTTTATCATATACAGGAGAATTTGATAAATGATGGACATTAACAAAGAAAATAATGATTGCGAAATATACTGGATGGATGGATTCAAAGGAAAAATGGAAAATTATTTCAGAAAAATATTTTCCATGCAATCTACAACTTGAGATCGAAAACTATTTCCTTTCCCCTAGCGAAAAGTGATTAATTTATTGAGTTGTTTGAGGAAAACATCAAAATATATTATTAAAATAAATAAAACATTTTTATAACCCCAGAATGAAATGTTGACCACTTATTTAGTGCGTTAAGAATGACTCTAAAAAATCCTTGGTTATCCTTGAATTCTATTAAAATGAAGAAATTGGCTAATGTTCTCTGAATTTAAAAATATAGATTAAAGAATCTCATGGGTATCATAGGGATAGTAATTGGAATGTATAGTTAAATTATAATAGTGTGAGGGATAAATCTCATGGAGGTATGAAATTTCAACACCCAACTTCTATAACTTAAGGAATGAATAGCCCCAATCATTTTATAAGGTTAAAGAAAGAATACATTATGGGTGGTAAAAACAGAACCATTTTAACCATTATAGATGGGGAAAATGTAATAATGTAATGGATAGGGGAATGATCGAATCAACCCTTAATCATAGGTCTAATTATTCTACAATAATGAACAAGGGAACTTGGAAAACAAATGTAGTAATCCAAGGGTGGTCAGAGAAAATCTGCACCAACAACCTACAAGGAATCAGTGGTAATCTTCTATAATAACACCATTGAGGTGGTTCCCAAAAAATGATTCATTGATAGGTAAACGTATTATAAATTAAAAAATATAAAATGTACAATTTTATTATTGTTTTACATATTTCTTTATATCATTCTTGTTGATTAAAACTATTATAACAACCTCACTATGTATGGATTTAGAACTATAAGTGATAATGGAAAATGGAGAAATTATTGAACCCATGTATACAACTCCTCCATGATCAAAATATGTAGGTTGGGTTTCCCAGCAAAGCATGTGATACTCTATTTAGTGTGATTCTATGAAATTTTGGGTATGGATACAATTTCCATACATAAAACCAATATAAATATTAATGATAAGGATATTAATTTCTGAATAAAAAATCATCTTATGATTCTATATAATGTAAATGAAGTAGATTAATATTATTTAGAACCAAAATATCCATAATATATATTATTTATATAAAATAGTTGGCATATAACTCAGATGATGCTTCAAATTAAATGATCATCCATGATGCCATTCCCATTGTGATGGTTTAAGAAAATGTGTTTCTTGAATAACTACATCATTGTAATGAGTAATATTTTTTATATGTTATTTTTAAAAAATATATGGTCTAATTTAGAGAGTAGTCGCTAAATTGGAATGTGATTTGGGGGCCCCAGGTTCCTAGAATAAATATTTTAAATAAATGTAAATTATTGAATAACACACATAAAAAGTTGTCATGAAAAATCTTAATATCTAATTTAAAGTTTTATAGATTAGAAATATAAGGGATCCATTGCCCTTATAATGGGGTTTTTTTCTAGAAGTGACCTCACATTTGTGAGCATGGACAATTTTTGGAAAACTCATCATTTTCACAAAAATTAATAAAACATTTTGAAGTGCATTATTTTATTTCATTAATTGATTAAATGACTATTTAGTCAATAAATAAACTATTTTTTGTGAAATCTAGGTTTGTCCACATAACTATGAAATCTTATATAGAGGCATTAGAGAGAGATTTGGATAATCCTTCCCAACAAACGATGTCATAATCCCAGATCAATGATTGATGATAATTGATTTTGAATGATCATATGAACAATGATAACACAATGAAAATTATTCGCTATGGTTGATCTGAATAGATGGATGGAATGTTATTTTGATTTTATCTTCCACATATTTTATTTTCAAGATGAAAATTGAAAAATCAAAAAAATATTGGCTCATAGATATATAGTTTTGAATGATGGGTGGGATTCTTGGGTTTATTATGAGATTCTAATCTTTTTGATTAAAACTGCTTCTTGATTTTTTTATCATTATAGTGGTGATGAACCACAATTTACATGAACATAGATAGAGGATCATCCATATCAATTTGGATTTTAATGTTCTCCCCTGATTCACCATTTTTCATTGTATTCTTCATTTTTCTTCATGCCACACCAATTTTTTGAATGATTGATCATTCCATGCTCATTTATTAGGGCTAAAATATGATATTATATATCCAACATCAACAAGATATGATGGAGGTGTGCAGGTGGTTTCATTATGAAATCAAATAAAGCATAGAACCGATTTCATGTTATTCAGAGAGTAACAAATAATGGTGTTGATATCCTTTTTGAGCATATTGGAGGCCCAAATATTACCAATTCAGTGATGGAATGACGAAAAAATAGTTTATCTATTGTATTGTGGAAATTTGACCACTGAAAAATAAGTAGGATGATCGAATGGATTCATCCAAAGTAAGAATATGGGTTTTAGAAACAGCTGATACACACGACGTGATGTCATTGACCAAACAATGTGTATCCCTCGTGAACAACTCTGTATCTATACTGGGTAGTACAAGAACACTACGTTGATTACACGTGTTGTTTAAATGGATTTTAATCCCCCACATGACATGTCCTGGACAAGGTACACATGCTTCCCAATGTACTGGTACATGGGAACGTATACAAGGTCTATCATAGTATACTGGCACATGGTCTGAGTATAGGGTCAGACCCCAGATACAAGGACATGGTGAATTACCCATTAAGATGTTTTGTACTCTTCTACATGACTTTATTTGAAAGGCCAAATTTGTTCTACATGAATAGTAATTAGAGTTATGATACAAGGCAAGTTTCACTACTATAGTACATGTACCCATTTCTATATGGATTCATTTTCTTGGTATTTGTATCTTGGAAAAGTTTCATAATGGTTTTACCCGTAATTGTTTCCTTGAAGGATGGTGAAATTTTTTTCCTACACCTCTGACTATGATCCCATCAACATGAATTATTTGATCGAGTAATTGAAATCCTCCCTGAGAGGCCTATAGGGGTCCCTTATTCATCTTTGTTCCATACATAGTGTTCTTGGTATTGACGTTTCCAACACTATGTGGTTGTTGATCCTCTACATATTAGGGTAAACCAAAATGAGTTATTGGTATCTCCCCATGGATTGAGATTTTATCCTCATCGGTGTATCATATCCTCTTCATAATGTCAATGTATCTATGTCATAGGGAGAACTAAAGAGCAGTGCATCTTAGATGGATGTCATCGGTGCTATTAGACTGAGAAATGTGTTCTCCCGGATTAGTGATTTGGGGAATCTTCTAACTCAAATCCTATGGCTGATATGAAATGGTTGTGACTTTCCTCTAGAGTGTGTCTATTTTACTGAGTATGTATAGATATTCTTGTTTTGTGTGTTGTAGACAAAAAATTGTACATATATTATTGTATCTCCATTTTTTTTGTATTTCAATGTAGTTTCGATGGGTCCAAATGATTGCTGATATACTCAACCCTAAATGTGAATTTCAGACACATTTTGGGACTTGTTTAAAAGATCAATATTTTTATATTGTCCTAGGTGGACCAGGACTAGACATTGATTATTGAGACCCGATAGATCGTTGTGTGTTCCTATGACTTTCAGAAAATAGTCTCAATACCTTTACATTCATGTTGGGCTTATGTAACAAACATCATTGTGGTGGGCTTGTACTTGGACCTATTTAACATTATATAGCTTCCTTTTATAATCAATTTATGTGATGTAGATGTATTCATTCATTGGTTGTTGAGTTGTTTTTACATTTCAGCATTTTTTTCCCTGATGATGTTTGTTTGTGTTTAGTTACATAGAAAATTCCTCACATCTTAGTGGAATGCCTAATTGGTGCTAGTCACCATCTCCTGGACAATTGGAGGTTGCGTTGGGGAGTCATAGCACAATACCCACATGGACTTTACATTGCAATGTGGGAAAATAGGTAACATGGTTCTACATTAGAACCATGAGACTTTGAGGTTGGTTTGGAGAAATATGTTAAGTGTTTTGAGTTTGGCTCTCAGGATAGGGGCTATAGTGTTGGTGTGGCAGCTGGTGTATCCAACACTAGGACACCATCCATTTATTTATCCACTCATTACATGAGAAAATTGGTTGTAGGGGACACAATGGTACATCAATCATATTGTAATGGGTTTTGGTTTTTATGTACTTCTTGAGTCATATTTCTAAATATACTCATTGATCGTGGTACATATTATTTACATACAGAAATCCTTAAAAATGTACTCTATCTATGCTTTGACATCTTTATTATGAGGATGACCCCTCAATGATGAGGTTTTCGATATAGGGACTAGTTCTCGAGATGTTACCTCCATGTGGAACACCAGCAAAAGGACCACATACCGAGAAACACATGGTACTAAAAATAAAAAGGGATTAGGTTTGTAGGCTAACCACAATTCAAATTTTTCAATGAAAGATACCCCTTAGGTTATAAGGAAATCATTACAAATAGGCTTCTAAGGAATAGATTGAGGTGATTACGTTAGTTTTTCTGTATAGTCAAGACACCAATAGACCAGATGGAGGTCCGGATGGTGAAGATTATTCAATTCATTGTAGGGAAATTGTGGATTTTGGTTACCCAAACATATGAAGAGGTAAATAATTCATTAATAAAGTTTTAATGCCTATTGAAATAGTATTTATAACAATTTACACTATGGTATATGCATATTTATGAGATTATTCATATCCTAAATTGAAGAAATCAAGTGGATGATTATTCGTTGATATTCACCAACATTTTTAGGTACTCAAAAGATATTGTTAGAGATTAGTAATTTAGGGCCCAAACTTTTGAGAATGATCTGCACATATAAATATGATCCATTTTTATTCCTCTATGTATTGCTACTTATTTCAGGTTTCTTGAGTGGGATTTAGTTGTTGATAGATTTATGGGTGATATGATACAATAGGTGACTAGAAGTAGTGGGTATGTAGCAGAAGAGTCCTTGACACCATAGAGATTATGATAGTACTAGGGACCTGGATGCGGGAGATGTTTCAGGAGGAGGTCCTCGGACATACTATCTACGATTTAGAGCTCACAGGGGGGATCCAGTTATCACAGAGATAAGTATTTCTATTCATGTGGTGGAAAAGGAAATCATGACTGAGATTTTCCAACTCGACATACAAATTTTACGGAGACTTTGGATGCACCACCGAGGTATAGACTATAATAGGAGAAGGGAGATCTATAGGGTGGTGGATGTGGATCAAATGATGGGAGAGTAGATGTTGCTGGTAAATGTTTTTACTTGCGACCACCACCACCTTATGGTTGTCCACATCGTGCTCAGGGAGTTGTGGGTCAAGGACAGGGACATCTATAGGTCGTAAAGGTTTATGTCCCGTGGGATCCAAGAAAGTTTCGCTGTATGATATGTGAATTTTCTACATTTATTGTAGCACTAATAAACACATGATCTTGTAGATAAAGTCTTCCCAAATTCCTTGTGTGAGACATTGAGATTCAATTGGTTCAATTGACTTGACCCTTTTGATTTGAGACTCATACTGGGGATGATTAATATATCACACACTTGTGCCGATAGTGTGACCAAAATCTTTTAGGTGAGTTTGTTGGTTATAATATACTAGTTTCATCATTGAGGATTTATGATGTAATTTTTGTTATGGATTTTGTTTATATATTTCATGCCATGATTGTTATTTTATGTGATCGATGAGGTTTTTATGGAGTGACAGAACAATGTTTTACTTTGTGGGTGAAACAGAATCATAGGATGTAGAAGATGGAGTGATACGTATGAGTGAACATCTAATTACTCATATTTTTTTTAGCCTAATCATAATGTAGTGAATGTTGTGAGTTCCCAATTTTCTGCAGCGGTGGAGGAATACACAGACATAATTCCTAAAAATAATATATGTTTAACTCCACACTGAGTGATAGAATTCTATTTTGATCTACACCCAAGGATGGATTTGATATCTGTGAAAACATATCATACGGATCCCATAATGCTTCATGAGCTGAATGTGTATTAGAAGGAGTTAGAGAGGAAGGGCATTTTGATCCCCAGATTATGATGTCATGACATAATATATGAGCACATGACTTTATGTAGACTAGTGAAACATGAACTATGTGATCATGAAGATCAAGTATCCTCTAATAAATATTGATGATATATTTGATTAGTTTAGAGGGTAAAATGGTTCTAAAATATTGAAATCAGACCTGGTTATCACCAGTTGTGATTATGGGATGAGGATATATTGAATACAACATTCAAATGTTGTTACTGTCTATTAGAGTACTATGTGATTCCCATTGACATGAATAAATCTCCATCAATGTTCATGGATCTCTTAAACATGATAATTAATGCTTACATAGTTCGGTTAATGGTAGTATTCATTGACGATATCCTTTTGTACATAGCATTCAAGGAGAAGTGCGCACGACACATAAGGATGGTTTTTGAGATACTCTTAGAGAACCGGTTTTATGGAAAGAACTCAAAGTGATTGTTTTATATTTAGGAAGACCAATTTATATGACATGATATCTCAAGGAATTTAGTGAATGTGGCCATGTCCAATGTCAAGGCCATGTTAGGATGAGAGCCACATAAGAGTGTCAATGTGGTTTATAGATTTTGTGGGATAGAACGGTATTTCATGAGATTCATACCTGATTTCTATCAGATATTAGCTACCATCAAAACATTTACAATAAAGGGGAAACCATTCATAATTAATGGAGGGTTATTCTAAGATTTACAACAGTTGTGGTATATTTTGGAGACGCTACCAACTTGATATTTCTAGAAGAAGGTGTCGAGTACTTAATGTTTTATAATGAACCAGAAACTAGGTTTGGTTGGGTTCTGGTGAAGTGGCAAGCGCTGATTTTATATGGTTCACACCATCATATAACACATCACTGATCAATGAAACGCATGATCATGAGTTATTAATGGAAGTATTCTCATTGAATATGTAGAGTAAATAGAATATAGTAATGTGGTTTATAGTCTACTCTTATCACAAGAGTCTTATCTATATATTCTCGTAGAATCCTATCAACATGATACAGAGGTGATGGCTAGAGTACCTCCATATCAATGACATTGAGATTGTCTATACTCCTGGGAAGGGGAACAAGGTAGTAGATTCTCTCACCCAAAGATCTGTTTTATAGTTACGGAACGAGGCATTCGAGTTTTTCTCCTCATTATTGTTATCCTTTATGAATGGAGATTGAGAATCATACCTCTAGTCGATGGTTGTCACCCTACCACTATTATGACATGTTAGAAAGGCACATCATGGGGATACCAACTACGAGACCCTATATACTATGATATATATATGGATGGATATTTTTTTTATTTTCAAATGGAGGGGGGCACATCATTATTTTTATAGAAAACAAAATGCTACCAGTGGCATTGTGGGAAGAGGTATTGAGGGAGAGAAAAATATCCCATTAGTTGGTTCATCCAGAAGTGGTGAAGATAAACATGGAAGTCCAATGAAATTTTGGTTGCTAGGTATGAGGAAAGGAGTTTTATTGTCTATCACTTGATGAATTAATTTTCAGAAAGTGAGGGCTAAGGACCAAGTTCCATCAGGTTGTTTATAAACCCTTATGAAGACATATTAAATGTGGTATGAGATATCTACTGATTTTATAATGGGATTTCCAGGTATGTCAAGAATATACGATTCCATTCGGTTGATCACTGACTGAATCACCTAATCAACCCTATTTTTATATATCATATAATAGAGTTCCATATATAGGTTGGGACACCTCTATGTTCAATAGATAGTTGGACTCAGTGGAGTTAAATCAATGACTATTTCTGATCGTGATACTCTCTCAGACTATATAAGGGATTACATAAGTCATTTTAGACCCAATTAAACTAGATCATAGTGTTTTACCCAAAATATAACAGCCAGACTGAGCAGATCATATTGTTTCTAGTGGACATGTTGGGGGATTACATGTTAGACATTGGCCATAATTGGGATGATCATATATGAATATTGGAGTTTGCATACAATAACATAAAACATTCCACCTTTGATATGGGACTATTATAGGCTTCGTACAAGCAACAATTTAGGTCACCGCAATTCTCGAATAACCTTAGAGAGTTGGCTCTCATGGTCCTAGTGTGGGTGAGTGCTACTACCAAGAAGGTAAAAACCATCCAAGAAAATATTATGACATCACAGAGCTATCATGAGTCTTATGATCACTAATAGAAATGGACTTTAAAGATTGATAAAGGATGCCATGTTTTCGAAGGTGTTTCACCTCAATGGGGATTACTGATATTTGGCTGGTGAAACAAGTTATCTCTAGGTTTTATCATTCTTTCCTCATATTATGTAGAGTTGGAGAGGTGGTTTACCCCGTATATATACACCCACATATAGTCCGGGTACATGACGTCGTCCACATTTTGCAATTGTGGAGGTACATTAATACCATATCACACGTTATCAACTGGGTGTGCTGGACATTTATGATGTTGAAAATTTTTATTATTACCCAGTAGAAATATATGATCGAAAAGATAGGATAATTCATGGAAAATTGATTATTTTGGTGTGTTTCTTATGGAATAATGAGAATCATTAGGATAATACATGAGAGAAGAGGTTCAGAGTCATTATCTATATCATCATATTTTTTAGCAGCCCTTGCTTTGGCTTTCAAAGGACATAAATCCCCAATGTGGGGTTAATGGAATGATTCTAATTCACCTTGTATTGTTTTTATATATTTTATGTATTAATTTTGAGACCAAAAGATGACATGTCATGTGATTATCATACACAATCTGCCCGAAATAAATGTTTGAAATATATTTAATATTTTCAATAGAAAAGGAACATAGTTTTCATGAAAAAGTGAAATATCATCTAAACTTGTGACTGAATTATAAATATGAGGGAACTATTGAGTTCATAATGGTAGTGTTACATTAGTAAAGTCCTTACATTGGTCGATGAGACCCTTTTGTGGGAAATTATTTATGAAAACAAAAATTAATAAAATCATTTTATTTCATTAATTGAAATCATGGATGTTTAGTAATTAACTAGAATATAATGTCATAATTTTAGGTTTTCCTCATACTGCTGGAATCCTCAAGAGTTTCAATGGAGAGATATCTGGACAATACTTCCCAATGAAGGATGATGTTATCACATATCAATGATCATCACACACCTATTTTGATGAATCTGGCTAATGACGACAACTCATTGATCATTTATCATCAAAAAGTAGTCCAAATCATGGTAGGGCGTGCTAATATAATTTTATTTCCCCTGCTATTTAATTCCATGAATAAATTGGATGAATCAACGAATATATTGTCCCATGGAATGATCGTTTTTTGGGATGGGTATGATTTCAGGGGTTATTGGGAGATTCAAATCTTTTCAATTAAAAATATTAATTGAATCATTTATCATTAGAATTTTTAAGAAACAATAAAAACATTAAAAATGATTGAGGTTCATCACCCTTGTTTTGGTTTGTGATTTTCTCCCTCGATTAATCATTCTTCATGGTGTTCTTCATTTTCCCCATGATTCAAATATTTATCGAAAAATCAATCATTTCACATTCATTTCATGGAAAAAATGATTTGAAATCATAGTTCCAGAATTGGTAAAACTTTATAGAGTTGCAACTATGGTTGTGGCATTGGATCAAAAGAGAGTTGGTGTTGATTTCATGTTCATTGGAATATAACTATTAACTATGATGATCTCATTTTCCTAACTGATTGAAAGCCCAAATCATACCGATTCAGTGATGGAATGAACTAATGTCCTAGGATATGATGTTTCATAGAAAAGATACCTCTGAAACAGAATCAAGAAGATCGACTGTTGAAATTGGGACGAAGAATACATGATTGGGAAAACCCTGATACACACGTCATGTATTCCTTAATTACATGGTGCTTACACCCCTTGTACAACAGGGCATGTACATAGGGTATTACACAGACATTAGGTGGAGTACACATGTTTTTTAAATGGAATGTAATCCTCCCAATGGCATGGGATGGGGCATGTACATGGTCTAACATATGTACTGGTACGTGGGAAAAGATACATGGGATGAATGTAACACCCCAAGATATTACGAAAAATATTCTTTTTAATTTCATTAATGTCTTGTGTTGCACGCTACACCAAATGAAGTTTGCACAACACGCATCCCTGACTTGGCTTTCATTACACGCAAGCACGACCTTCCACGATAGCGTGTGTTGTATGCAATACCGAGTTTCGCTAAACAACGATATGCTATTAAAATATATTTAAAACAAGCTGTTATTTATAGTAATAACCAATTTTTGAAATTTCGTATTTTTTTTCAAAATGGTCTTCATTTTGGATTCTGAATATTGAAATTAGCTTAGGGTGAAATTTTGGTACTTTTCGGATAACTTCCATATTCTGATGTATAGTGAAAATTACTAAATTTTAATTAAAAACAAAATTTTAAATCGAAATAATTAATAGTGATAAATTATTAATTTGAGTGGTTTTAAAGTATATTTAGAATATATTTTTACAATTTAATACAATTTTGTTCATTGGATGTAATTTCACATTTAAACCGGACATAAACAAGTGTCAATCTTTTGATAGTTATTATCTCTTAAAAACAAGTTATTTGTTTTGACGACGGGAATTAATTTTTAAATTAGTTAAAGTAACTTATATGTTTTTAATTTGGTAAAATAAACATAATTTTTTAATTCATAATATCAAATATTTCTTAGGCCTAATTTTTGGTATTTTTCTGGTAACTTTCATTTTTTGATGAATAGTGAAACCACTAAGTTGTAGCTAAAAAACTGAATTTTTTCGTAAAACATAATTTTACCACTTATGTGAGTGGAATTTCAAAAATCTGAGAGACACGGTTGATTTCAGTAAGTAAAATGCTGTTCAATGACATGAAAATAATTTTTGATGAATAGTAACTTTTTACTTTTATTTACCACGGTTAAAAGTAAATAGAATAGTTAAGGGTAAAAATGATATTATTATTACCCTAAATCATGTCAGAATTCTATTTGATAAGTTTAATTCGACCAGAAACATCCTTAGGAATAAAATATGTACATTTAGGCCCACTTGGATTAGATTAGGACATTTATTATAAATTTATATAAAGAAGGGTTAAAATAGTTAAAATCAAAGTTTAATAATTAAGAATATTTAATATAGGGTTATACATTATATAAATTAGACTATAAATATTCATTAGAAATATAAAATTATTTCATACATAATGGTATTTTATTTGTAATTTTTAGACTTAAAATAATTTAATTTATTTATGATACAATGATGATGAAGTGATTATCTTATTAATGAAATATTGACATAATTGATGTTATAAATACCCAAATAAATGTAATTTTTGGATTTTTATGAATTACAATAATTTTATATGTTAATATGACATGTTATTATTGGTTTAATTCAATATTTAGAACCAATAATTCTGTTATGATTTTCACAAAATTCAATTACCAAATAGTGTCAAAATTGACATAAAATAGTTTTTAAAACAAATACTATATTATTAATTGTTATTTTATTAATAAAAATCTATGGTTCGGCCAAATGAATTAGATAAGGTTATATATATTAATAATAAAGAACTTTAGGTTCGTTTGGCTTGATATAGTAAGTTTATTAACCTTATAGTGTAATAAAACAAGAAGACACATCAGAAGTTAAATTATCTAACTTAAAGTTAAATCTAAATGATAAGGTTAAAACTGATACCTAAACTTGTCTAAATTTTATTTTATGAGAGTATTTCGATCCACCCCCACCTTACCTTATAAATATATCAATTTGGAGCAATGAAAAATTGAATTTGACTTTATAATAAAATAATATTTTTCGTTATTCCAAAGGTGCCCCTCTCCTCCTTTTTAAAAGGGCACCTCCTCCCTCTCTTCCTCACACCACTTTCAGCCTTCATGCTCGGCTAACCCCTGACAATATCTCCTCTCCACTTCCCTAGAAACATCCTAGAGGTCCTGGTATTCTTCAAAGACAAATTTTAGTACCCTAAGGGGAGGTCTCAAAGAGGCGCTTCAAAGAAGAGGTAATGTCAGTTACAGATTATTTCATATTTATTTCTTCTTCCACTTCTTCTTCATTAGTTGTTTCATTATGAAGTAATAACATCAGTATCACTCATAAACATATATGTTATTATATGTATGAAACAACCCTATATTACCATCTATCCATCCTATGGAAAACAAAATCACCACGCGTGCGTACGTACGGAATACCGTCTCCACGCTGTGGTGTAATCTGTTTTCCACCACCACCTTACATGGATGGGTATAATGGTGTAAAGAATAACTATATATGATTATTGTAAAGTGATATTGATTCTGAAATAGTATACATACACTCAAATACAATTCCACGATCATGGAAACGATATCATCGCTCGTGCGTACGTACGGAATACCGTCTCCACGATTATATGTGACTCGTTATACATGATCTTCATTGCATAATGATTATATAAATGAATTGAGTGAATGAATATGATATATATTACACTAATACCATTCTGGAAATGAAGTATCTATTACCTAAAAAGAAAAAATAAGAATTTATTCGACAAAATGCGCATAAGAACAAAAAGTAATAAACACCTAAATAACAAGTAGTAATGAAATATTACAAATAAGAAGCTAATAATATGAACATTTATGATATAAAAAAACAATTATGATTCTGTAATAGGTCAATATCATTATTTAAATCATTATACAGGAGGTTCAGACACTTACAAAGCAAATCAGACCTAAGGTAAGGGAAAATCTGACAATCTCATTGTTATCTGAGATTGTTTATACATTGGTATTTACTGGGGTGTATTTTATCATCCACATCCATGTTTCCTCAATATTTAATTTTTATATCCTTATACAATATTTTATATCCAATTTTACCCTTCAGTGAGTTTTTAGTAAAAGATATGAAAGGAATCTTTTGTCATTTTTCGTATGAGGTACTTTTTTACTTTTCCAACAAAAGTATGAGAATAATGTTTTTTTAACTTATACGGAATGAATGGATTTTTAAAACATTATTTCCAAGAATCTTACTTTAGAAGTTTTCATGTTTATTTTTAATCAACTTTTTTTATTATAAAATTGTATGACATGTTAAGAAAGAAAATTTTTTTTTGAATTAGAAAGGTTATTTTCCTCAAGAATGGAGTTCAAGTGTTTTATCAAAAAAAATTTCCATCTAAGATAATATAGGTTTCTGTTTCTATCCCTATTATTACAATGATTTTATTATGTTGTGATGGAATTAATTTTTGAATTCCTTTATCTTATATGAATTGTTATATTATGTCATGTTGTTTAATAATCCAATTTTTATTACATGGGTTATGCAATGATGTATGATTTATGATTTTGTGGCACACATATGAATGGTATCATTATGAGATGGGTGGGACCTATATCTCCTTCCAATGCATTGGGTAATGATTTTATATCTCATGAGATATACATGGCTAGAACGGCGGGTTAAACCAGTTCAGTGAAATAGGACTGAAACGAGGAATGAAATCGGTTCAGAAATGGACTTCGTCCACTAAGATAGTCTTGGAAATGAGTCCTGACTAATAAGAAATTATTCTCTATGATTATGTGTGTATTCCACAATTATTTGTTTGTTATGTTATGATTATTGTGATTACATTTCACTAACATGATTTATCCCATGTTATGAAATTATGATCTATATTGTAGGGTATGATTTCCAAATTGTTATGTTATTATTGAATATGATGTGATTGATATTTCTTTTGTTTACCATTACTGATCATTTGAGCTCACCCTTTTATGTTTTCTTTTCCCCATGATATAAAGAAAGGTTTTAGGTAAGAAAAAAAATGGATGATCTTTATGGGAGATGTTGAGGATCTTTCACCACGATTAGAAGATTATATTCCGAGTTTCCAAAGACACTAAACTATTACGGTCCTTGTGTGTGTGTGTTTTTTATGTACTAAGTATTCCGCAAAAATAATGTAATGTCCATGTACATAAAGATTAGGGTCTCTACAGTTGGTATCAGAGGAAAGGTTTAGTCAACCTTTGGAAACTAGGATGCGAGAACTTTAGTGAGATCCCTAGAGATATTTATAATGTATGTCTAGGGATGTCCCTATGGTTAAGTATACATTATAGTCCTAGAATTGCGCTAACCATATTAGAATTAATCCTAAGATGTTAGATATTTATGGTAATCCCCCTTTATTATGTTTTTTTCCATAGCATGATTTGTGCCTCTCGCACTATTCTTTTTGGGTTTTAGATGATGGATGGAACCCGAAGAAACCGTGATGATCAATGTAATGGACAATGAAATGAGTGTCCTCCTGAACAAACAAATGTTATGGGAGATGGAGCGCAAAATCTTATTGTTATACTTAATCAAGCTATGAATCATTATGGACTTCTAAGTGAGCAGAGAATGGAATAATATTCTATTGAGTACTTCATGAGGCAACACCTACCTTCTTTTAGTGGGTCTTCCGATCCACTTGTTGCTGAATAATAAATCAATACCACTGAAAAGATATTTTCAGTTCTTCTATGTTCTGAACATGATAAATTCATCTTAGCAGTATATCGTTTGGAAGGTGATGCTGATCAATAGTGGAATCTTATCAAGAATATAAGGCCATGAGATGAAATTGAGTCCATGGAATGGGAAGAGTTCAAGAACTTATTTTTCAATACGTACTACACTCGTATTCTTCGAACAAAGTTGGAGAAGGAGTTTCTCAAACTAATGAAAAAGGATGAAGAATCTGTTGGTATATACGAAGCGAATTTTACAAGGCTTTCAAGGTATGTATCTGGATTTATCATCCAACTTGAAAGTAAAATTGATCGATTCTTTAGTGGCTTGAAACCAAATCTTCGAAGGGTATTATCTATAAGAGACATCAGTAGCTATGAAGAAATTGCATGTTGTGCTATCAAGGTATAAATGGAAGTTGGTGTTACATATCCAACTCATGGTTTTGACAAGAAAAAAAATATGGAGTTCAAGGAGAAATCTCATAATAATGGTGAAAAGAAGATGAATGTTTCCTTATGCTCTAAGTGTGGAAAGAAGCATGGTGGAGATTGTCTTAAAGCGACTAAAAAAGGTTTTAAGTGTGTAAAAGAAGGTCATCAAGCAGCTGAGTGTTGAAATAATGGAAAAAGGGTTTCTAGTGGTGTGAATAAAGAAAAGGCTGCAGAGAACACACCAACAACACTTCAGTGATTCAAGTGAAATGAAATGGGGCATTATGCTAATCAATTACCTAATCCAAGTGTTAATGATTATCGACATGAGCAACCACTTAAGGCAAAGGACAAAGGGAAGTCACATGAGATCACTATTGGTGATGTTGAATATGACAATGATATGGTGGAATGATTAAGTGTTAATGTAATGGGATTCCAAAATAATTGTGTATATAGTATCGGGGAATACTGGAATATATATGTATTGATCTATTGTGGTTTTCAATAATTTTATGGTACCGGTAACCATGGGAAGTGATTGATATATTTTTGTTAAGAAGATGATATGCGCATAATTAAGGGATAAGAATATAATTAGATGTTTGATTGTATTCATGAGCTCATGATTGATATAAGGACTAAGTGATATCATGGTTTGAGTATAAAGAATTATGAGGATTTTAGTTTGTGGAAAGTTTTAACTTTTAACTGCATTCATGTTTTCACTAAGGTTCAATGGGTATTCATTATTCAAGAGAATACATGATTAAGGTATTCACAAGTTTTTAATTTGACCAACAAGATATATCTTATGATATATGGGGGATAAATGATGGAATTCACGTGATTGTTATCTGAAATTTAAAGTAATCATTTTCATTATACTATGAGTTTGGACTGAAGTATTTTAGATAAGCCTAAAGATTGGAAAGGATTGTGTTGGACATAAGTTAGTATTGTTTACGGATATAACTTTTTTCGATATTATTGATGGGATGTTATAGTAATATAGATTTAGAAAAAGGACAACCTGCAGGACAGGCGAAAGCCCGTCGCGTCAGACAAGTCTGTGGGAATCGAACCCACAACCGAAGTGCGACTAGCATTTATCGCCTACCACTGGCCTACAAGAAGTCCCTAGTTAGTAGAAACTAGTTTTATTTTATTACACGGTATTATATATGAAGTATAGGTTCATTCTTGGAATCGTATACGATTAACCTCACCATAGATGGACGTATGTATATTTGATAACTTTTTCTAACCTTTTGATTGAAACAGATGGAATGACCAATCATTCTATCACATGATCTGTTAACACTTCACGAATAACAAATTCAACTTCATTTCTATAAGAGATGAAGTGGAAATTGTTCAAAGCACGATGAACAGGGAGACTGTACCAAAATGAAGTAAGTATTTATTCTAATTAAAATTCTTCAACTTTAGGGAAATGATCTTGAAAACCAAAAATGTTTTCCTAGTGCCCTTATATCCGATGAATCAGATAGTACCTTAGATCATCACAAATCTATGGATTTTTGATTGCTGGCTTTTCCATTGCCATGTTCTTTTCCACTCTCCATCATAACATGATGGTTAGATTTCTCTTCCATATCCATATTTTCACCTATATGGAAACCCAGTGATCAGTTTATTTGGGTAACCATTATGTTTCATACTTTTGTTTTTAAATATTGGTTTTGGTATTCCTTTTTACGATGTGGTTTTCTATTAAAGAAACTTTCGAGTAGTAACCCATTTATAACCCCGACGAATTTTGAGGGAGAAATTCATTTTAAGGGGGGTAGAATGCAACACCCCAAGATTTTACGAAAAATATAATTTTTAATTTTATTAATGTCTTGTGTTGTACGCTACACCAAAAGAAGCATGCACAACACGCATCACTGACTTGGATTTCATTACATGCAAGCGCAACCTTCCACGATAGCGTGTGTTGTACGCAATATCGAGTTTCGCTAAACAACCATATGCTATTAAAATATTATTAAAACTAGCTGTTATGAATAGTAATAACCACTATTTGAAATTTTTTAAATTTTGTTTTTCAAAATGGACATCATTTTTGGATTCGGAATAACGAAATTAGCTTAGGGTGAAATTTTGGTACTTTTTGGATAACTTTCATATTCCGATGAATAGTGAAAATTACTAAATTTTAATTAAAAACAAATTTTTTAATCGAAATAATTAATAGTGATAAATTATTAATTTGAGTGGTTTTAAAGTATATTTAGAATATATTTTTATATTTTAATACAACGTTGTTCATTGGATGTAATTTCACATTTAAACCAGACATAATCAAGTGTCAATATTTTGATAGTTATTATCTATTAAAAACACGCTATTTGTTTTGACAACGGGAATTAATTTTTAAATTATTTAATGTAACTTGTCACGACCTGTCCTCGGGGTCCGTGCAGTGACTACCCCAAGCCCGCCTTCCATAGGCCAGGTGCTACAGACTAGCACCAAGGTGTAATTCCCGGTAAAAAGGGAATCCATTGCCTTTGGAATGTAAACAGTCACCACAGAACAAGAAAGTAGAAGAAGTAAACACTAAGTAAAAACTGAGTACAACAGTAAGTGCGGAAAAATAATGTGGGCCAGAATACAAACCCAAACTGAAGTAAAGTACAACTCTAAAGGGAAAACAACAACTGAAAAGTGGTGCCACGATGTCGAGTCGTTCAATTAAAGTCCCACCTTAAGGGATGGAACAGATAGCCTCCACAGCTCCTCGGGTCTAGCTGTCCGCTCCTAATACGTCCCGCTCAGTGGTCCACCTCCAGGTACCATCCTACTCTGCAAGCCTCAACCATGATCAATGCTGTCCGTCGTCTGCAACCAACACAACGTAGTGTGGGCATAGCCCGTGCAGGGGTGAGTATAAGCTACTCAGTAGGGAATCCGAGACCCCCGAAGGTCTCTTAGAATCCACGAAGGATAATCCACAAAGGAAAGATACAATCAAGAAGTAACATCTGACACTGCTTAGGTATATTCCCATACATATACCTAAGTCATCAATTCTCATTCGGCTCCATCATCCGAGTCCATGTACAACCCAGTCCACACAGGAAAAAAAACGTAAATCCACGCAGGATAACTCAACACAATCCACATAGGAAAGCAAACAAGATTCAGCTCACACAGGTATACTTCTTCGTATGATGATAAAGATGATCAGATATAGCCACTAACTCATCTAAGTCGTCGGACCCACAAAGGATGGATAGGTACTAACTCCCGCAATGACCCACAAAGGATCTGACCCACAAAGGATCGATAGGTAACTAACCCCCACAAAGACCCACACAGGATCGGACCCACACATGATCTGTAGGCGCTGGCTCACACAGAACCGCTGAGCGCAGACCCACACAGGATCGGACCCGCACAAGATCAGTAACATTGATCCACGTAGGATCGATGAGTGTTCTAGTTGTTGCTGTTGAATCCACTGAGGATCTCTGTACAGTCGTCGTCGTCATCACAGTCGTAACACAGCCAACTCTAGGGTTCCCGCACATAGCAAGCTCGTTCGAGACGGTCTGCTCCACGAGCCGAGAGGCTGATACATCAACTGATACAAAGTCCAGAGTTGATGTATCCAAAAGTTACGTATCATCAACAGGAGATCAACGTCGCAGACGGCGCATCAATCAGATGCCCGGTCTGAGATTTATAGGCTTTTTCGCTCTAAGGGCCCGATTGATTTTAAGGCAAAACCAACCCGAACATACTCCACCTGCATCCAAACCTCGGGCAGAGTAAGCGAAAATATCCTCTCACTATGATTAATCCAACAAATTCTACGACACATTAATCGGACGTCCGGAGCCCAAGATATGACTGTTTCCACTCCGAGGGCCCGATTGGTTTCGTGTACGAACCAACTCGGCCGAACCAAAAGTAATTCGAACACTTAAGTGTGATACACCTAAATGACCATCTCGATCCAAGCATCACATAACAACTGAGGGTGCGTCGAAAGGAGGCCCGTAGAACAAGTTATGGGCATCCGAACGGAAAAGATTCGGTATTAAGGGGTTCGGGCCCGGTCCGACCCGACCCGATACCCCCAAGGTCGGCCCGACCCAACCTGGAACGTGGCGCGCTGGCCAGGCGCTCGGCCTAACGACCGAGCTGTTTAGGAGGGGGGCGCCTGCCCCCTGGTTTGTAACCACGACCCCCCATTAATGGGGGTCGTTGTGCTGGTCGGCCCGGGGTTTGAACCCCTGGCTTACTCTTGTCCGGCCGGCCCACCCCGGCCGGCCAGTTCTTGCCACCACGGGACCGGCGACGGCCGGTCCCCTCCCTGCTCTGACACCGGCCACCTGGAACCGGCCACCGGTCACCCTCCTCCACCGCGGCCCGGAACCGGCCGTGGCCTTGGTTCGTCCGGCATGGCGCGACGACACCGCGCCCCTCCACCATGGCCCCTCTCTAGCTGTGGTGTCTTCAGGTTTCTCCGACGCGGCGTGATGGTGTCGCGTCCTTGTTCGATTTCACGGCACGACGCTACGACTCCGCACATTTCTTGTCGCACGATTCCGCGTGGTGTGACGGCACCACGCCATTCCGTTCCAACCACAATATAAACCAACATGGATAAGGGAGGAGGGTCGGCCGTGTTTTTGAGGTCTGGTCCCCTCTCGTTAATCGATAGTAATTGGTCATATTACACGAAGAACGTCAAGGTAGTAATCACGAACAAATATAATTAAATCCCCTACCTTGAGCATAGATTGAAAGGAGGTTCGTCGAATGAGGATTCGTCGTGGAATATCCATCAAGGAAAGAGGCGTCGCGGAAGGAGACGTCACAGAAGGAGACGTCGACCTCCGAGGAATCCGGCATTCTTCGCGTTCTTCGTGTTTTTCAACGAAGAGGAAGAAGTTCTTCATGCTCCTAGAATTTCTCCCAAAGGCTCTCAAAGCAACAAGACTCCAACAAAAATAAAATAAGCCCACACTTATTTTAATAACATGTCATTTGTTTGAAATTCAAACAGTCACAATAAACTCACTTCATTATTATCATAAGTTATTAAAACTTAAGTTATCAAATTGAATTGAGAGTTTAGGGAGTTAAGGAATGTGAAGGGGTAGGGTTCGTGTGGGCCCCACCACCCTCATAACCTCCCTTGGGAAATTTGGTAGTTACCCAACTTCCACCCAAAGCTAAAATCCACTAAGAGAAAATAAAAAAATTGTACTTATATTATTAATTAAATTTTCACAATTTTTATAATCTTCTCTCGTGAATACACAACTCCAGAAAAGGTGTTCCTATGAAATTACCGGCGCTACGGTTCCATCGGTGCCCTTGGAATTCGATTCCGAGAACCGATTCAAAAGATAAAAATTCCCGCTCGTTTGTTCACTGAATGTACCCGAGTTAATCTTTGGAAAGGAATTCCGGCTACACCGGGCCTCAGAATCAAGTGCTGTCAGAAACTACATTCTTGTAAAATCCGAAAGAAAATTAAGAAAAAAATTTCCTTGAATTTTACGTGTCTTTACATTACTCCCACCTCAGGGATTTACGTCCTCGTAAAGATACATCAAAAACTAGGGAAACAAATGTGGGTACTAAGCACACAACTGAGCCTCCCACTCCAAATTTCTCTCATGGAGATTCCGGTGCTGCCATCTGATGCACACTAGAGGAATCGAACGTCCACAAAGGACCCGCTCCTATCGATCCTCGATCCCCATAGGGACATCCATAAAATTCTCCCCATCATCAACGTCTAGCTCTCCATGGTCAATGATATGCGTCGGGTGATGCACGTATCTCCTCAGCTTAGATACGTGGAAGACGTCGTGCACCCGGTGCAACTAAGGTGGGAGATCCAGGCGATAAGCCACCTCTCCAATCCTGCTGAGGACCTGGAATGGTCCGATGAAGCGTGGAGACAACTTCCCACCTCAGCCAAATCTCCGTAATCCACATCGAGGTGAGACAGGCAAGAAGACGTGGTCACCATCCTCGAACTCTAGTGGCCTCCACCTCCTATCAGCATAAGACTTCTGCCAGCTCTGATCTGTCCTCATCCACTCCTGGATGACCTGGACCTTCTCTATCATGGCCGGGACCATCTCCGGTCCCACAAGTGCTGACTCCCCAGGGTCTGTCCAGCACAAAGGAGATCTGCATGGTCGGTCGTACAACGCCTCGTATGGTGCCATCCTGATGGTGGAGTGGTAGCTGTTGTTGTACGCAAACTCCACCATGGGTAGGTGGTCCTCCCAGCTATGACCAATGTCGAGGAAACATCCGCAGAGCATTTCATCGAGAGTCTGAATGGTCCTCTCCATATGACCATCCGTCTGAGGGTGAATGGCAGTGCTCAGACATAGCTGCATCCCAAACGCCTCATGCAACCCCTTTCAAAGCCGGGAAGTAAAGCGAGCATCTCGATTGGAGATGTTAGATAATGGAACACCATGAAGCCGCACAATCTTATATACGTAGAGACGTCCCAAGATCTCTACTGAGCCATGCTCTCTGATGGGTAAGAAGTCTGCCGACTTGGTGATTCAGTTGACAATCACCAAAATGGAGTCGTGACTTCTGGAATTGCGTGGAAGTCCAGTCACGAAGTCCATAGATATTCCATCCCACTTCCACTCTGGGATGCCCAAAGGTTGTACCAAGCCTGTTGGTACTAGGTGCTCTACCTTCACCTACTGGAAGGTGAGGCGTCGAGAAACGAACTCCGCCACAAACTTCTTCATGCCCGGCCACCAGTGCTGTTGTCTGAGATCCCGGTACATCTTCGCCACTCTTGGATGTACTGCCAAAGGAGAAGTGTGAAACTCTCTCATCAGCTCCTCCTGTAAAGCAACTTGTACCATGGTACGTCCTCTAAAAAGGACGTCGTGCTCTGCTCCAAAATAGAAACCATCGCATTCCTATCCTGAGGATATCTTTGCACATCGCATCTCAAAGTCAGCGTCCCCACGGTGTGCCCCTATGAACTGCTGTAGTAGTGGAGGGGTGACTGTTAGAGACTGAAGGAAGGCTGCACCATCTCTATCCACGAAGGATATTTGCAAAGAGGCTAGCTGCTCTGTCGCCTCCTCATGTAGCTGAATGCACGTCCTCCTGCTGAGAGCATCGGCTACCAGGTTCCCCTTCCCAGGAGTATAGACTATCTCAAAGTCATAGTCCTGGAGGAACTTGAGCCATCACCACTATCTCAGATTCAGGTCCTTCTGAGAGACGATGTATCTGAGACTCTGATGGTCAGAAAAAACTGTAATGCGCTTTCCCATCACGTAGTGTCGCCATGTCTTCAGAGCGAAGACCACTGCTGCTAACTCCATGTCATGGGTTGCGTAGTTCTGATCATGCGGCCACAACTGACGTGATCCATAGGCGATCACCGCCCGCTCCGGTATCAGGAAACATTTGAGTCCGGTCTTGATGCATCGCAGTAGACTATGTGCCCTACTCCCTCCACAAGAAACCTCATGATAGGGGCTCTTGTCAATCTCTGTCTCAGCTCTTGGAAGCTCTACTGACATCTATCTGACCACACAATGGGTTTCCCCTTCTTCGTAAGAGCGGAGAGTGGTTCCTCCACTCTGGAGATGTTTGGGACAAATATCTGGTAGTATCTATCTAGTCCCAATAAGCTCCGCACCTCCGTCACGCTCCTGGGTTGCTCCCAAGCTAGCACTGCCACGGTCATCGGAGGATCCACCGAAACTCCCGCATCAGAGATGACGTGTCCCAAGAAGTGAACCTCATATATCCAGAACTGACACTTCGAGAGCTTTCCAGAAAGATGGTGCTCTCGGAGTGTGTCCAGTACAACATGCAAGTGGTAGGCGTGTTCCTCCTCAGTTGTAGAGTAAATCAATATGTCGTCGATGAAGACCATGAAAAATCGATGGAGGTATGGCTGAAAAATCTTTGTCATGTGGGCCATGAGCACTACAGGATCATTGGTTACACTGAATGGAATAACCAAGAACACATAGTGGCCATACTGACACTTGAATGTCGTCATCTGCACGTCCTCACCTCGAACTCTGAGCTGATGATACCCTGAACTGAGGTCTATCTTGGAGAACCACTGTGCTCCCTTGAGCTGATCGAAGAGGTCATCAATCCTCAGTAGCCGATACTTATTCCTCACTGTCACCTGATTCAGGTGATGATAGTCGACACAAATTCGCATGATCACATCCGCCTTCTTGGCGAACAATATCGAGGAAGCCCAGGGTGAAACACTGGGTCGGATTAACCCCTTTCCCTACATGTCTTCCAACTGTACCCGTATCTCTTGAAGCTCGGCGGGGGACATCTGATATGCTGGAGTCGATATCGGGGTTGTCCCAGGGTACAAGTCAATATAAAAGTCTACATCTCTGTGAGGAGGTAGTCCTATAACGTCGTCGGGAACGACGTCCGCATACTGATCCACCACTACAGGAAACCTAGGACTCCGCATGTCAACTGCTCCTAGGATGAGACTATCCAACTGATGAGTGATGGGCTTTACTCTCCTATGCGAGAGTCCATCCTATGCTGCAAAGGCTCCCTTCTCGCCGGTGAAGGTGAACTTGCTCCCTTCAGTGTGTACACATCGCACCTTTCACCTTATACAATCAATATGAGCATGGGCTGTAGATAACCAATCCATGCACAAGATGACGTCATAAGGCATCGACGCCTCTACAAGAAGATCCCAACTGAATCTCTTTCCTCCTAGAGTAAGCTCACACTGCTGGCACCAGTGCGTAATCGTCGAGTCTGTTCCCGTAGGAGTCTCTAGCCATAAGGATCGAGCCAACGGCTCTGTCAGAATCTCCGAGCTCCATACAAGGGCAGCAACTACGGAATAATGACTCGCTCCTGTGTCTATAAGTATTGCAGCAAGGGTGGAATAGACAGAGATAATACCTCGAATCATCTCGAGCGCGTCGTGGTCATAGGCCTCTGATTCCTGGAGCTGTGCCTGTCTCTGCCCGCCAACTCCCTGTGGTCAGGGTGGACCTCGTGGTGGTGGTGGTGGTAGAGCCTCAATGCGTCTCCCACCACCAGATGCTCGACCTGCTCCTCTGCCTTGTCCACCTGCTCCCTACGGACCGCCACGGTCGACCCTCTGTCTCTGCATGGGTGTTCCCTCAACCATATGTTTCTCCTCAGCATGGTGGGTCGGGCAGTCATGAGCCATGTGTCCCTGCCCGCCGCATGCGTAGCACTGTCTACCTCTCGAAAGACTGGCTCCGCGCTGAGTTCCCCGCACTGCTGAGCCGGTGTCTTGAGGTCGTCTGCCTGAGGGTCTGGTCTGCCTGGACCCATGAGCCATACATCTACTGCCTGCTATAGAGGACTCTGCTACATGCCGCCCTGCGGTGGGTCTCACCATTGGTGTAAACACAGCAAGAAAACTCTCGATCAGAAGGGCTCACTCCACACTCCAGCCAGATTCGGAATACTGAAGGATATCAGCGATGCCCCAATCTCTTGTCTCAATCCCTTCTCAAAGGTCCGGTCCCAGAAGAATGGGTCTCGTACCATATCTGTCGAGTAGTGCGAGTGATCGGTAAATCTCACCGGGTACTGGGCGACTGTCATTCTGCCTTGTCGCAGCTTTAGAGGCTCCTGGATGCGCACCGCACGGATGGTGGCTGGGACAAACTCCGAGCGGAAGAGGCTCTCAAAGTCCATCCAGAGTAGAGATGCCTCGTCGTGCACCTGGAGCATCAAGCTCCACCATCTTCCTGCTTCCGCGTGTAGTTGGATCGCTGCGAGGATCACCATGAGGTCTGCTGGTGTCCTCACTAACATGAAAACTCGTATGACTGCCTCTAGCCAGTCCTCGGCTACCTAGGATTCTGTCTCCCCGTGAAACCTGGGTGGTCGATGGCGTTGAAACTCGTGCAGTGTACTAATGTGACGTGCATCGTCAGCGGCTGGGGCTGGTAGCATCTGTGACTCGGCGGGTAGAGGTACCGCTGGTGCCTCAGCTGTTAAAGGGCCATGCACCGAGGCCTTGTCGCTTGGTTGGCTGTCGTCACGCACAACTCTCGGAACCCAAGCTGGCTGCCGTTGTGGGGCCATCGTGAAAAGGAAACAGGAGCACCACTGTCAAAACAATATACCGGATGTGTAGACACAAAGTAATAACAAAGAAAACTTGAATCACACATGCAATCAATGTTTTGGTACATTAAGTCGGAAATCAGAAGTCAGGGTCCTGGTGTATGGATAAATCGGTCGCCGCACCAACACTGGACTCCCTGGATTGATAACCACACCCAATACACTTAACACTATTGATTCACATAGAAAAATATCAGAGCCCTGAGTTCTGCTGTAGAACCAAACTCCTCTGATACCAATTTGTCACGACCCGTCCTCGGGGTTCGTGTCGTGACTACCCCAAGCCCACCTTCCATAGGCTAGGGGATGGAAACTAGGACAAAGGCGTAATTCCTGGTAAAAAGGGAAGGAATTTCCATTGGAAAATAAACAATCACCACAGAGCAAGCAAGCAGAAGAAGTAAACACTAAGTAAAAACTGAGTACAACAGTAAGTGCGGAAAATGAAAGTGTACCAGAATACAAACCCAAACTGATGTAAAGTACAACTCAAAAGGGAAAACAACAACTGAAAAGTAGAGCCGCAACCTCGAGCCATCCACTGGAAGTCCCACCTGAAGGGAGGGTACTGATATCCTCCACAGCCCCTCGGGTCCAGCCGTCCGCTCCGAGTACGTCCCGTCTAGTGGTCCACCTCCAGGTACCGTTCTACTCCGCATGCCTCAACCACGATCAACTCTGTCTGTCATCTGAAACCAACACAACGTAATGCGGGAATAACCCGTGAAGGTCTGAGTATAAGCTACCCAGTAGGGACCCCGAGACCCCCGAAGGTCTCTCAGAATCCACAAAGGAAAATCCCCAAAGGAAAGATACAATCATGATGTAACATCCGACACAGCTTAGTTATATGCCCATACATATACCTAAGTCATCAATTCTCATTCGGCTCCAACATCCGAGCCCAATTACAACCCAGTCCACACAGGAAAGAAAAACGTAAATCCACACAGGATAACTCAACAAAATACACATAGGAAAGGAACCATAATTCAACTCACATAGGTATACTTCTTCGTATGATGATAAAGATGATCAGATATAGCCACTGATTCATCTAAGTTGTCAGACCCACAAAGACTCAATAGGTAGTAACCCCCTCAATGATCCACAAAAGATCTAACCCAAAATGGATCAATAAGTAACTTACCCCCTCAAAGACCCACACAGGATCTGTAGGCACTGGCTCAAATGGATTCGCTAAGCGCTGACCCAAACAGGATCAGACCCACACAAGATCAGTAGCACTGATCCACATAGGATCGCTGATTGATGTAGTCGTCGCCTTCGAATACACTGAGGATCTTTGTATAGTTGTCATCGTCATCCTCATAGTCGCAACACAACCAGCTCTAGGGTTCCCGCACACAGCAAGCTCGTTTGAGAGGGTCTGCTCCACGAGCCTAGAGGATGATACATCAACTGACACAATGTCTACAGTTGATGTATCCAATACTTTTGTATCATCAACATGAGCTAAACGTCGCAGACGACACGTCAATCGGACGCCCGGACTGAGAGTTATTGGCTTTTTCGCTCTAGGGGCCCGATTGATTTTTAAGGAAAAACGAACCCGACAGTACTCCACCGGTGTCCAAACCTCAGGCGGAGAAAGCCAAAAGATCCTTTTCATTAATAGGAATCCAACAAAGTCGACGGCATGTCAATCAGACGTCTGGAGCTCAAGATATGAGCGTTTCCGCTCCGAGGGCCCGGTTGGTTTCGTGTATGAACCAACTCGGCCAAACCCAATGTAATCCAAAACCTTGAATGCGATATACCGAAACGCCATTCTCTATCCATGGATCGCATCTCAACTGACGGTGCGTCGAACGGAGGCCCGTAGCACAATTTATGAGCGTCCGACCGGAAAAGATTCGGTATTAAGGGGTTCGGGCCCGGTCCGACCCGGCCCGATACCCCCAGGGTCGGCCCGAACCGGGTCGACCCGAACCGGGTCCGAGTCCGGCCCGCTTGGGCGTGGCCCAGACCGGCTGGCGTAGCCCGGCCCGGCCAGCGCAGCCCCGCACGGCCTGGGCGCGGCCCGACCTGGCGGACCGGCCAGACAACCGGCCCGGCCTGGCGCGTGGCGCACTGGCCAGGCACTCGGCCTAACGGTCGTGCCGTTGAGGAGGGGGGCGCCTACCCCCCTAGTTTGTAATCGCGGCCCCCCTTTAATGGGGGTCGTTGTGCTGGCCGACTGGGGGTTTGATCCGCCAACTTCCTCTTGTCCGGTCGGCCCGCCCTGGCCAGTTCCTGCCGCCATGGGACCGGCAACGGCCGGTCCCCTCCCGGCTCCGACACCGGTAGCCCGGAACCGGCCGCCGGTCAACATGCTCTGCCGTGGCCCGGAACTGGTCGCAGCCTTCGTTCGTCCGGCACGGCGCGATGGTGCCACGCCCCTCCGCCGTGGCCCCGCTCTGGCCGCGGTGTCTTTGGTTTTCTCCGACACGGCGCGACAGCGTCGCATCCTTGTTCGATTTCACGGTGCGGCGCGACGGCGCCGCGCATTTCTTTCCGCATGATTGCACACGGTGTGACGACACCACGCCATTCCATTCCAACCACAATAGAAACCAACATGTATAAGGGAGGAGGGTCAGCCATGTTTGTGCGGTCCGACCCACTCTCGTTAATCAATAGCAATTGGTCATATTACACGAAGAACGTCAAGGTAGTAATCACGAACAAAAACAATTAAATCCCCTACCTTGAGCGTAGATTGAAAGGAGGTTCGTCGAACAAGGATTCGTCACAGAATATCCGTCGCGGAAATTGGCGTCGTAGAAGGAGATGTCACGGAAGTAGACGTCGACCTCCGAGGAATCCGGCATTCTTCGCGCTCTTCGCGTTCTTCGTGTTCTTCGACGAAGATGAATAAGTTCTTCAAGATCCTAACTTTTCTCCCAAAGGCTCTCAAAGAAACAAGACTCCAACAAAAATAAAATAAGCCCACACTTATTTTATTAACTTTTCATTAGATTGAAATTCAAACACTCACAATAAACTATCTTCATTAATATCATAAGTTATTAAAACATAAGTTATAGAATTAAATTTAGAGTTGATGGAGTTAAGGAAAGTATTGGGGTAGGATTCGTGTGGGCCCCACCACCCTCATAACCTCCCTTGGGAAGTTGGGTAGTTTCCCAACATCCACCCAAATCTAAAATCCACTAAGAGAAAATAAAAAAATTGTAGTTAAATTATTAATTAAACTCCCACAATTTTTATCATCTTCTCTCGTGAAAACGCAACTCCGGAAAAGGTGTTCCTAACCAATTACCGGCGCTACGGTTCCATCGGTGCCCTCGAAATTCGATTCCGTGCACCGGTTCAAAAGATAGAAATTCTGGCTCGTTCGTTCACTGAACGTACCCGAGTTAATCTTCATATAGGAATTCCGGGGACACTGGGCCTCAGAATCAAGTGCCGTCAGAAACTGCGTTCTTGTAAAATCCCAAAAAAAAATTAAGAAAAAAATTTCCTTTAATTTTATGGGACATTACATAACTGATATGTTTTTAATTTGCTAAAATAAACATCATTTTTGAATTCATAATATCAAATATAACTTAGGCCTAATTTTTGGTATTTTTCTAGAAACATTCCTTTTTTGATGAATAGTGAATCCACAAAGTGGTAGTTAAAAAACAGAATTTTTTCGTAAAACTTAATTATACCGCATCTGTGAGTGGAATTTCCAAAATCCGAGAGACACGGATGATGTCAATAATTAAAATGTGGTTCAATGAGATGAAGATAATTTTTGATGGATAGTAACTTTTTACTTTTATTTACAACGGTTAAAAGTAAATATGGTAGTTAAGGGTAAAATGATTTTATTATTGCCCTAACAGTAGTCCTAATTCTATTAGATAAGTGTAATTCGATTAAAAACAACCTTAGGAATAAAATATGACCATCTAGGCCCACTTGGATTAGATTAGGACATTTATTATCAATTTATTTAAAGAAGGGTTAAAATAGTTAAAATCAACATTTAATAAATAAAGAATTTTTAATATAGGGTTATACATAAGATAAATTCAACTATAAATTTTCATTAGAAATATAAACAGATTTCCAACATGATGTTATTTTATTTGAAATTTTTAGACTTAATATAATTTAATTTATTTATGATACAATGATGATGCAGTAATTATCATATTAATTAAATATTGACAAAATTGATGTTATAAATACCCAAATTAATGTAATTTGAGACTTTTTATGAATTACAATAATTTTATATGTTTATATGACATGTTATTATTTATTTATTTAAATTTGTCGAACTAATCATTCTGTTATGATTTTCACAAAAATCAATTATCAAATAGTGTCAAAATTGACATAAAATAGTTTTTAAAACAAATACTATATTATTAATTGTTATTTTATTCCTAAAAATAAATGATTCGGCCAAATGACTTATATAAGGTTATATATATTAATAATAAACAACTTGGGGTTTGTTTGTCATGATATAGTAAGTTTGTTAACCTTATAGTGTAAGAAAACAAGAAGACACAGTAAAAGTTAAATTATCTAACTTAAAGTTAAATTTAAATGATAAGGTTAAAATTGATACCTAAACATGTCTAAATTATATTTTATGAGAGGATTTCGACTCATACCCACCTTAGCATTGAAATCTATCAATTTGGAGCTATTAAAAACCGAATTTGACTTTATATTAAAATAATATTTTTGGTTATTCCAAAGGTGCCCCTCTCCTCCCTTATAATAGGGCACCTCCTCCCTCTCTTCCTCACACCACTTTGAGCCTTAAAGTATTGACTACCCCTGCCAATATCTCCTCTCCTCTTCCCATGAAACATCCTAGAGGTACTTTTATTCTTCAAATACCAATTTAGTTCCCTAAAAGGGGGTCTCAAAGAGGCGCTTCAAAGAAGAGGTAATGCCCGTTACCGATTCTTTCATCATTATTTCTTCTTCCACTTATTCTTCATTAGTTGTTTCATTATGAAGTAATTACATCAGTATAACTAATATAATGATATTTTATTATATTTATTAAACAACACTATTTCACCATCTATCCATCCTACGGTAAATGAAATCACCACGCATGCGTACGTACGGAATACTGTCTCCACACCGTTGTGTAATCTGTTTTCCAGCACCACCTTACATGGATGGGTATAATGGTGTAAATAATCACTATATATAATTATTTTAAAGTGATATTTATTCTGAAATAGTATACATACACACCAATACAATTCCATGATCATGGGAACGATATCATCGCTCGTGCGCACGTACGGAATACCATCTCCACGATGTGATGTGACTCGTTATACATGATCTTAATTGAATAATGATTATATAAATGAATTGAGTGAATGAATATGATATATATTACACTAATAACATTTTGGAAATGAGGTATCTATAACCTAAAAATAAAAAATAAGAATTAATTTGACAAAACGCGCATAAGGACAAAAAGTAATAAACAACCGAATAACAAGTAGTAATGAAATATTACTAATAAGAAGCTAATAATATGACCATATAGGATATCATAAAAATAGTTATGAGTCTATAATATGTAAATAAAATTATTTAAATCATTATACATGAGGTTTGGACACTTACGAAGCAAATCAGACCTATGGTAAGGGAAAATCTCACAATCTCATTTTTATCCGAGATTGTTTATACTTTGGTATTTACTGGGGTGTATTATATCATCAACATCCATGTTTCCTCAATATGTAATTTTTATATCCTTCTAAAATATTTTATATCCAATTTTACCCTTCGGTGAGTTTTTAGTAAATGATATGAAAGGAATCTTTTGTCGTTTTTCGTACGAGGTACTTTTTGACTTTTCCAAAAAAAGTACGGGAATAATGTTTTTTAACTTATACGGCATGAATGGATTTTTAAAACATAATTTCCAAGATTCTTACTTTACAAGTTTTCAAGTTTAAATTTAATCAACTTCTTTTAGTTTAAAATTTTATGACATGTTAAGAAAGGAAAATGTTTTGAAGTAAAAAGGATATTTTCCTCAAGAATGGAGTTCAAGTGTTTTATCAAAATTATTTTCCATATAAGATAATATAGGATTCTTTTTCTATCCCTATTATTACATTTATTTGATTATGTTGTGATGGAATTATTTTTATGAATTCCTTTATATTATAAGAATTTTTTTATGATATCATGTTGTTTAAGAATCCCATTTTTATTACAAGGGTTATGCAATGATGTATGATTTATGATTTTGTGTCACACATATGAATGGTATCATTATGATATGGGTGGGACCTATATCTCCCACCAATTAATTGGGTATATATTTAATATCTCATGAGATAGACATGGCTGGAATGGCGGGTTAAACCGGTTCAGTGAAACAGGACTTAAACGAGGAATGAACTCGGTTCAGAAATGGACTTTTTCCACTATGATAGTCTTGGAAATGAGTCTTGACTAATAAGAAATGATAATCTATGATTATGTGTGTATTCCAAAAAGCTTCATGTTTTATGTTATGATTATTGTGATTACAATTCACTACCATGATTTTTCCCATGTTATGAAATTATGATCTTTTTTGCAGGGTAAGATTTCCAAATTGTTTTGTTCTTATGAATATGATGTGATTGATATTTCTTTTGTTTACCCTTACTGAGAATTTTCATTCACCCTTTTATGTTTTCTTTTCCCCAGGATATAAAGAAAGGTTTTAGGTAAGAAAAATAAGGGAAGATCATCATGGGAGATGTTGAAGATCTTTCACCATGATTAGATGATTATATTCTGAGCTTCCAAAGACACTAAACTATTACGATCCTTGTGTGTGTGTTTTTGTTATGTACTAATTATTCCGAAAAAGTAATGTAATGTCCATGAACGTCAAGTTTAGGGTCTCTACAATTAGTTTGTGTACTGTCTCATGACAGGAGTACACGGGTAGGACTCGGATGTAGGGACATAATGTGTATCCCATTAACCTGTTGTGTACTCTTATACCTGGCATGGGTTGAATGACACATACCATTCTTCCTGGGAATTACTCAGGGACACGGGACATGACATGTTTCAATACTACACATTGTGTACCCCTTTCTACGTGGTTTTATTATCTTGGTCTTTTTATCGTTGAAATGTTTTATTAGGTTTCATCTCCTTTATCATATCCCTAATGGTTGGGGGGATTTGTCTCATAATCTAATTACTATAATCACTTCTACTAGACATCCTTGATAGAGTTCTGGGAATCCCCCTGATATTCCTATATGGGGATCCACTATTCATCTTCGTGTGTTAATTATAGTTCATGGTATCAATGTCACCAACACCGTACATGAACCGATCCAAAACATAGTGGGTCGATCCAGAATGATTTGCTAGTATAACCCCATGGCATTGGATATGATCCTCATCTTTGTATCAAATACTCATCCCGTTATCAGTGTATCACTCTCATTGGGAGACCTGATTAGCAGTACCTCTCGGATGTATGTCGCCAGTGCTATCAGACTTTAAATTGTGTTCTCCCAGATATTTTATTCCATAAATATTTAAACGTGAATTTTATGGGTTGTATACAGTGGTTATGGATTACCGATACACTATGGGTCTTTGACTGAGTATATCTTGATATTCGTGTTATATGTGTTGTAAACATATACTAATTTATTGATGACAATACTTATGTTGAATTTAGTTTTTCTTTTGGGGTTTTCTACTATGTAATATTTTACTCACCCTACATGGGATTATCCAAAATGTCTCATGTCTTGTGATGATGATCAATATTTTGACAGATTTCTATGAAAATGAGGACCATATAGTGCTTTGTGAGACCAGCAATACTGAGGGGTGTCCCTAAAACTTTCAGACATCCTACCCCTGTAACTTTATATTTTAGATGAACTTGGGTCATATAATTATTTCTGGAGGTATTTTATTTGTCCATGTTATACTTTATTATAATTACTATCATAATATGGTTGCTGTATATTTATGTATTAATCCAATTGTTGTTAAATTGATTTTAAATTTTATCATTTTGTAGTATTTTATAAGTTACTTTGTGTACATATACTTATGAAATGCCTCCAATTTTAGTGATATGCACCCTCAGTTCTAGTCACCACCCTCTGTCGATTAGAGGTATTTATGTGGATTCACGGTGTGGTCCTCGGTTGAATAGGTCATGAAAATGGTATTTCTACTAGTTGAGAGGTTGAATTTTCAATCAACATTATACCAATGGAATTTACGTTATCCAAGAATCCATATAAAATAGATTTAGAGGAATATGAAGAGATAAATAAACAAATCAGGAGAATTTCAATAAAGGGTTCATATTCCTAAGTTAATTACCTTACGGTGCACCATTACCCTTCATAATGAGGAAGGGTGGGACAATTCTTCATTGTATTGACTATTGTTTGATGAAAATGATCATTATAAAGAACATCTATCCACATCCTAAAAGTGAATAATTGTTGTATTATCTACGTTAAGCCCCATACTTCACTATGTTCGATATTCATTCAGGATATTTTCTCATATGGGTGAAAAATGTATATATTTATAGGACATATTTCTGTTAATATTAATGGTAATATGAGTTCCTTATAATAACCATTAGACAAAATAATTATCAAAAAATCACCATGAACATGATTAATAATGTCTTTATATTTTAACATGACAAATTCTTGGTAGTCTTTATATATGATAATATTATATTCTTCATAATCGAATAGGTTTATTATGAACATTTGAGCACTATGATATATTCATTATAGAAGGATATTTTTTTAGGAATTGTTCAGTAATTATGAGTTCCATTTTATTTATGTCAATATATTATGGTATTATATAACATGTAATAGTATATCCATAGATAAATCAAATATAGAGTCAATTGATTGTTGTATGAGGCCAATTCATTTGAAATAAATCCATAGTTTTCTTTGGTAAGCTGGGTATTATTTTCATTTTGGGAGAAATATTTTAGGACTATAAAACCCTCTAACCTGACAGACCCGAAAGGGAATAATTTTTTTATTTAAATTGAATGGGAAGAAATAATTAAGGAGTTAAAAAATATGCTTATCACTGAACATTTTATTTTGATACCAAGTAGTGTTGAACATTTTATAGTATATATCGATGATTCGAAATATTTCTTGGATTTTATGATAATTAACAATTAAAATTCAATAGCCTATGATTCAGTGTAACATAATTTTCGTGATCATAACTACACCACACCTGAACAAATTGATAGATATAGAGACGTTATACTTTATAATATGTTATCATTATCGCATTAGTGACATGTTAATAATATATAATAATAGCAATTAGATACAAAATTATATATTCTCAAAAAAAAGTATTTTATAATACACCAAAGTGGATGGTCAAAGAATATAGATAACTATGAATACTAAATAAACTACCATTATGGGAAAAAATAATTAGATATATTCTCAAAGAAGAAATGATCAAACAAGTTTATAAATAATGATAATTGAGAGGGATATTATAAATTTAAAATATAAAAGGATAGACATGGGAATCATAAAGGAATTAAAATAATCAATACTTTCAAAAATAATTTCTCAACAATCCAATTCTACGATGATAATAGATGATAAAAGATTTTATGTTGGAATTTAGTAAAAGAAGGAAGCACTAAGAAAATGGAAATCAATGGAGTTAAAAATTAATGAAAAATGTGTATATGATTTAGGTAATGAATATGTTTTCCATCAAATCCATAATTTATGAATGAATTTCTGGATGATGAAAATTTTTCGACCATCTCTATCCATCCATAGATCATAAAGATGTATCACGATCTACAAGAGAACTATTTGTGTAATAGAATGAACAAGAAGTTCACATAATATACAATATGGTGTCTCTTATATTTGAATGTGATGTTTGAAATGAAAAAAATACAAGGGGATGAGTTAACTATTACCCACACCTACATAAATACTAAATACCAAACCATATACCTTTTCAATGGTATTCTAAAGACTTTGTAAGGAAATAATTTTATATGGGTTTTTGTGAATCATCATAAAAAAAATTAACACATAATTTCCATCCAAGAGTTCATCTAACTTGATCAACATCAATGTATTAAAATTAGAGAAGTTGTGAGGCTCCATTGGAAACTAATATCTATTGTGACTGATAGAGATCCATGATTTACCTCTATGTTCTAGAAGACTCTCCCATGTGATATAAATACCAATTAGAAATATATAATGGATATTCACCCAAGAAAATGAAAAATTGGTATATAATATCATGACTCTCAAGGGCATGATGAGAGAGTGCTCCATTGACATCAAAGTATATTTGGATTAATAACTTCCACTAGTTGAGTTTTCATTAAACAATTGATTCCATTAAGAAAATAAAATGTACCAATATGGATCCTTTTATGTGAATATGATTTGAACAAATTGATGATGGGATAATGTTGGGGAAATTAATAATTTAGGTCTTGAAATTGTTATTGAAATTATGGATAAGGTCTATAATATTATGTATCTTATGAGGGAAGATCATATAAATAAGATATCTATGATGAGAATAATTGATGTGATAGAGGGTTTTATATTGTAGATAATGTATCTCTTCACATGTCATCAGAGAAAAATTCCATGTGATTTGTGAAGAATCATATACTTATTAAAAGAAAAAATGATCCATTTGAGATCCATGATCTAGTAGACATAGTGGCCTATCCACTATCACTCCTATTTAACTTATATCATGTACATTATGTTTTCTATGTATCCAATATTAATAAGTACATACTAGACCCCTCACATGTACATATTCCAGATGAGGTATAACTATAGAATGATCTTTTATATATGGACTAGATTAAAAATATCTTATATAGTAGAGAAAATGTTATTTGAAACAATAAAACACACCTGGACAATGTGAAATGGAGAATGAATAAGATTGAATAGATGACTTGAAAGCTATAATAGGTGACGAAACTAAATTATCCTCAACTTTTATTGTTTGTTAAAGGAAAAATTGGATGCAAAATTTTTAGTAGGTGGAGTGTATATTTAATGACTCAAACCTTTATAAATACAATTTCATTTTTGGTTGATTTAACTTCTATATTTTCTATTACGGTAATACAAAAAACATGAAATTAATATTTTTATAATATCTAATCTGATTTGAATGTCCACTTATCTTTATAACCATTGAAAATATAGCTGTTGAAAAATTATCGTATGATTAGTGTAAATATAGGGTTGTGACAAATTGAATTGATAATGATAAAGGGAGTAATGAGATCAACTAGTAAGATCATCCATATAAATACCATTTATCAGATATTTTAAGGGATACAGAATCACTGGTATTTTAAATAAATGAATCCCACAATTATATTGAAAATATAAGGAATGAGAAAAACTACTTATGGATGAATTTCATGCTCATGGAGATCATATCCCAGACCATGTATGAATAACCACCCCAATGAAATTTCACCATAATTCACATTAACCCAAGGGTGTTACCATGTATAATAAATCCCTATGTATCAATAACATAATAATATGATTATATATATTTTATTCTCAATAGAATAATTTTCACATTTAATTCCAATTATTTGTTAAATTATAAATTATTTTATTTGTGATTTGATAAAATAGAAATTATATTATTTGGTAATATGTAATTTCAATTAAGACATTCCATTGGATGAATAAATAATTTGATGAAATAAATTATTATTATGAAGGAATATTTATTATGTATAGATGATAATATAATATTACTAATTCCATGTTGGTTTCATATGGGTTTAAATAAAATTATTTTAAAAAACGAAATTATTTCTCAACATAATTCGATAGTTATTTAATAAAAATTCCCAGAATAAGAATTTTTTTTGGAATCAATAATTTTTTTGAATAATTATGTTGAAATTATCCAACGGTGAAATTTTGAAAATCTTCTAAGATAGAAATTATTTAGTGTATAAATTTAGTTGGGTATAAATATAAATTTTATATTAAAAAATAATAATGAAACAAAGGTGATGTAGTAAATGATATTATAGTTAGAAATGACAGAATATAAGTTTCTTCATTAAAATTATGTGATTTTGAGGTAAATATGTATATTCTATTAGTGATCCTTGAAACCCTCATAACTTGTATTAAATTTTATTATTTCTAATCAATTCATTATAAACATGACTCACTTCTACATCACTATGGTCATAATTTAAAAAATTCATACCATGTAATTATATAATGATGAAAACCATTAACCTTATTATAAAAATAATGGGAAAATAATATAATGTTATTTTGTTTTATAACATCCTATATATTTATAGAATAATAAATTTTCAAATCTATTATTATTATTTAATTTAATATTAATTTTATTTTAAAGGGTACATTATGTATGATAACGTACTCAACATGCAACAATCAGTTATTTCGTAATCATACATTTCAAACAACATTGAGTTATAATGAAAAATAATACAATAATAATAATATAAATTGAGATGATAGTTAATGCCTATGTGTTTTATTAGATGTTGTAACATCCCAAGTAAGTAAAATAATAATATCTTTTCATTATTATGTCTATTTATGAATTAGATAGTGATTTAGAGGTTTAAAATGAGAATAAATCTAATCTTAAGCATATAATACTCTAATATTTTAAAAAGATAATTTTACATCCATTTAATGGCAAACCATTTTTAAATCTAGATTGTAACAATTTTATAAACTATATTTTCCAAAATAAACTTATTCTTTATAACCGAGACATTGATATTTAATTTTGATGAATATTTGGTATTTTTTGATAAAGTTCATTTTTTAATGAATAGTGAAAAATGTTGTATTTTAATTGAAAACCTCATTTTAATATAAGTTATATATATGGATATAATGTCATTTTAATTGGTTTTAAAGTGAATGTTTAATATATTTTTACTATTTAATCAAATTTTGGGCATTGGATTTAATTTCACTTTGAAGATGGACACAAAC
Source organism: Viscum album (assembly GCA_963277665.1). NCBI lineage: Eukaryota > Viridiplantae > Streptophyta > Magnoliopsida > Santalales > Viscaceae > Viscum > Viscum album. The sequence goes on from OY728161.1 coordinate 472,995,315, forward strand.
AAGTGTCTATCTTTTGATATATATTTTTTTCTTAAAAAGAGGATATTTGTTTTCACAACAGAAATTAATTATAAAATTAATTAATGAAACTTATATGTTTTTAATTTTTTTAAAATATACATCATTTTTTAATTCAGAATATCAAATATATATTAGGTTTAATTTTTGGTATTTTTCTGAAAAACATCAATTTTTGATGAATAGTGAAACAACTAAGTGGTAGTTAAAAAAATAATTTTTCGTTTAAATGAAATTTTACCTCTTTTATGAATTTAATTTAAAAAATTTGTGATACGTGGATTTAATTACTAAGTAAAATGTGGTTCAATGGGATGTAAATAATTTTTGGGGAATAGTAACTTTTAAGTTTTATTAATCATGATTAAAGGTAATTAGTTTAATTTAAGGTCAATTTAATGTTATAATAATATGAAATTACATTTAAACATGTCCTACACCTATTAGATGACTATTTTCCAACCAATAAAATCAATGGGTCAATTTTATGGACTCCTTGGAACCTCTCGTGTAAGATAATGACATTAATACCTTTTTATTTAAAGTAAAATTAAAAATGTCACAAACATGTATTATTTTACTAAACTATTTTTATTCGGGATATATATGTTATCTTATCGACTATTAATATACATTATAATGATAAAATTATTTCCTACATAATAGTGTTTTTTATAATTTTTAGACCTTAAATAAATAAATTTATTTATGACACCATGATGATGCAGGGATTACCTCATTAATGAACTATTTAAATAATATGAAATAATAAGGTAAAATCTAAGACATAAACTTGACTAAAAACTATTTTATGGGTTTATTTCGAACCCTTATATCCTTATCCTCAAAATATAACATTATGTGTCCTTTAAAATCTGAAAATCATTTTATAATAATGTTACATTTCAAAACATTACAAAAGTGACCCTCCTCCCTCTTATAATCGGCCCCTACCTCTACCCCCTTAACCCCACCTCTGAAGCCCTTTTCTCTCCATCCTATGGTCATTTATCTCTACAAATCCATCTATTACTCCTAGAAGCCTTACTTTGGGCATAAGTCATCCCACGGAAGCCTTTGACTCAAATCAACAAGAGTTACCTGATTTAGATGTATTGTATTTTCTCGAGTTTTATTTTTTAATTTCATTCTTCACTCACCACTATCTACTTATAATATGATCACATAATAACAACAGTATCATCAATATATTAGGATGTTGTTATGATAATTATTCTACCTACACTTACTCACACATCTGTCTAATGGTAAAAGAACATACTATTTCTGTGGGTGGGGAATTACTGCCTCACGAAACTATGATTATTCAATCTTCTTTTAACACCTCTCATGGTGGAAATTATTATATAACTATATTTATATATGATATATATTATATTTATGTCATATCTATGATTAGTTATTTAATATTTAAAACATACCTTTATTCTTTTCATATTGTGGAACTACGATACTTTCATCTGAGCAAGTGTGGACTACCGCCCACAAAATTTATGTGACTCGTTCATGGCAAACATGGTTTTTATAAAGAATTTAATTAATGAACGTAGGTTACATATATAACATTTATATTTTACTGTAATTATAATATATATATATATATATATATATATATCTCATTTAGTTTTAGTTTCATTAATATGACAAAGAAATGAAAGTTGTGCTCATGCATACGTACGACCTACCGTCTCCATGAACGGTACATTTCATTTTTTATCTATAAATTTTATGTAATTGTATAAAATTAATATATACATGATATATATGATATTTAATTAATTAATACAATTCTTGATATGATTTAATTATAATTACATAGGAAATTCTCTTCACAGAAATTAATTATTGACTCATGTACCGAACATCGACAAAACATATTATATGAACTCATACTATTAAATAAATATTATAACATGATAACAAGTGATATTAATCGAATAATAAACTTTAATTGAAATACTTAAGAAATTATAAATTGACTAAAGTTTATTATTTAGGAATATAAAGAAAAGAACAAGACACGTCAGACTTGAGATAAGGGACTCCGTCTCAATCTACATTCGTTGAGGCATACTTCAATTTATATACGAACTTGTTTTATTAGTTGTATAATAATACATTTTGTTTTTTATTTTCATTCAAAATTATTCTTTTTACATGAATATTTTTACTAAATGACAAAAGGAATGTTTTTTTCTTACGTATGAGGCGACAATGACTTATCCGCCGCATAGACCATTATTTAAATTTCGGCTTCCACTATAAGTAATAAATTTTTTTAATGAAAAATAAATACCTTGTTTTAATTTTATTTTATTTTGGTATTGAAAATGGTTTTTATAATGTTTTTATTATATTAATGTGTTGTATTGATATTTTGTGATTTAAATGTGGAAATGTTATGTTTCATTTATGCATGATTTATGTGATACGATTATGTTATTGTTCTTGGGAATTTTTTATTAATTCGGGTGGTCCCATGATAAAATATGGGCGGGTGATCCCGAGATAGCTCTCCAATGCATTTGGTAACGCGAAGGAGTTAACCGCTATGGTTTATCCGAAGAGATTTATGGAATATTCTGTGATGGGTATTCCAAACGCAACCATGAGGGTTACTCCCTATGCAAGAATGTTATGAATGTCTCAAGTTACCTTTATGTCTTATGATTTCTATGATTATTCATAAATCTTATCATTTCATGAGGTATGTTAAAATGATTATGTTTTATGATTAATGTAATATTTCATTGATTATTATGTATACATCGACTAATATTTTATTTACGTATTTTTATATCCTTTGTTGAGATTTTTATGCTCATCCAATGCTTTTGAAATGTTTTTTATGGGTAAAGAGAAAGGAACATGATGTGATGATAGTGTCGTGGATGTGTCAATAAAGAATCCACGTTTTATTTTAAATATGTTTCCTTTGATGAAAAAAACGAATAGTGTCTTTTATTTTACCATGATGGATAAATGTGGAATGTAATGCATGATTTATGTTCTAATTCTATGAAAATATAAACTTGAAAAGATCCTCAAAGTGTATTTTTGAAATAACTCATGATTATGTAATGTTTAAGGCGGGGCCTTGAAGTTGGTATCAATGGTTGGTTTAGATAACATTAGGAGTAAGAATTATATTAAATGATTATCAAATAATATTTTTTTACATTTTGGTCAAATATAAATGATATATAATTTGAAGATTACCTTGGTGCTTTTTCTAAGACATGTTTGTTCCGAATGGTTTTCTGTATAGGAAACAGGGAAGCAGTGCTAGGAAGGCATATAGAAGGAAATGACCTTCCAAATCAGCATCCTATGATGGTTGGAATTGGAAATAAACTGTTTGTTGCAGTAGTGACTCATATGACTGAAGAAATAAATGGTGATGTTATATATGCACGAGATCGGCTAGATCAACCGTAGAGGAACATGTCAATGGTGGAACATTATATGAGGAAACATCCCCCACCATTTAGAGGATCATCTGACCCTATGATATCTGAAATGTGGATTTAATCACTTGAGAATATTTTCGATTTCATGGGGTGTTCAGAAAATAAAAAGGTTAGTCTTGTTATTTATCGTTTGGAGGGTGAAGCAGATCAGAGGTGGTCGATGGTTAAAAATATCAGGGACGCTATTGAGAATGATGCTCTTGACTATGATGAATTCAATGGTATGTTTCATGAGAAATATTTTCCTAAGGATGTTCGACTTAGGATGGAAAAACAAATCTAAGAATTGAGGCAAGAGGACGACTCAGTGGCTGCTTATGAAGAAAACTTCACTCGATTGGAAAGTTATGCTCCAAATTTTATCCGAGACCTTGATATTAAAATCAATCATTTTAATCACGATTAATTACAAAATATTAAAGGACATTTGGTTCACATGATTTCAGAAGTTAGGAAAAGCTTGTTCGATGTGATGAGAAGGTTGAAATGGAGTTTTTTAATGATCAAGTGTTCTATGACAACCAACAGAAGAAGAGACCGAGGTGGCAGGAGATAGGGAAGAATCCTTCAAAAAGGTTTGATGGTAAGAAAACTATGTTTTCAGTTTGTGATAAATATGGTAAAAAGCATGCAGTGGAATGTATTTTTTATTATGTAAACCACTTATGACTTGGTAAGAGGGGACATTAGGCTCGATATTTCACTGGAAAAGATCAGGGTAATGGTAAGACCAAATTCGATTTATAGTTAGTGAAATGTTTCAAATGCAGTGAGATGGGTCATAATGCAAATGAGTGTTCGAAAAAAGAGATAGAATGATGGGAAGCAGTCAGACTACAAGCAGAATGGTGTAGTAAAATCCTTTGCAAATACTTCATTCGATGTTAGGCCATTAAATTATGTGCTATCATGTACATTGTTTGTTTTTTAGATTATGAAAATTTGATGCTTAATTCAGGTTCTACGCATTCTTTCATCTCTGAAAAATATACTAGTAAATTGGGAATTCTATTTCAAGAAATGACTCATGAACATGTTGTAAAAACCCTTGGTTAAAATGTTGAGGAAATTTTTTTATTAGAATCTGCATATCCTTACTCGTGAAATGAACCTATATGAAAACCATATTGTTTTTCCTCTAGTAGAGTTTGATGCTATATTGGGTATGGATTGGATCTCTATTTACCGTGATATGATTGAATGTAGAGCTAATGAAGTTTCTTTTTATAAATACTATCACTCTGTGTACCAGAATAAACCATTACAATTAATAACGTATCCAGAGGCTGAGAAACTGGTAAAAGATGGAAATGAATGTTACATTGAACATATTATTGAAAAAAAGGAACTGTTCAGATTAATGGTGTTCTACTAGTAAATGATTATCCAGATGTTTTTCCTAATGAGTTTCCTGGAATAATACCAGATCCAGAAGTTGAATTTACTATTGACTTAGTTTTTGATGCTAAGCCAATTTCAAAACACCCTTATAGAATGGATCAAATTGAACTATTAGATTTGAAGGATCAGTTTACTGATTTATTAGAGAAAGGCTTCATTCGACCAAGGACTTCACCATGGGGTGGTCCTGTATTATTTTTTAAACAAAAAGGTGGTTCAATGAGTCTTTTCATTTATTATAGAGCCTTGAATAACATCACTGTTAAGAATAAATATCCTTTGCCTCATATTGATGATTTGTTTGATAAGCTCTTGGGATATCAGAATTTTTCATTGATTGGCTTGAGATCATTGTGCAATCAGTTGAAGGTAAATAATGATGATATTCAGAATACTGTGTTTCGTACAAGATATGAAAATTATGAATTTTTAGTTATGACTTTTGGGATAACAAATTCACCTGCTGTATTCATGGACCGTATGAATAGAACATTCAATGAGTTCTTGGATAAGATTGTGGTTTTTTTCATTGATAGTATTTTGGTGTTTCCTAAAAGTAAAAAGGAGCATGAAAGTCATTTTAGGGTCATTTTGAAAAATATAAATGAAAAGAAATTGTATGGGAAATTTAGCAAGTGTGAGTTTTGGATGCAACACATTTTGTTCGTTGGTCACATTGTTTCTAAAGATGGGATAACTGTTGATCCTGAAAAAAAAAGTTGTTAAAAAATGGCCAAGACCCCCATATGTAACCTAGATTCATAGTTTTATTGGTTTGGTAGACAAGTACTGAACGTTTGTTAAAAAAATTTCACGGTTGTCAAACCCTTTAAATAAGTTACCTTGGAATGGTGTTATGTTTATCTGGAAAAATGAATGTTATGATTGTATTCAGGAATTGAAAAAAAGTTTGGTGAATGCTCCAATATTTTCACTACTTCTAGTAATGGGGATTTAGTTAGCTACAACGATGCTTCATTTAAAGGATATGGTTTCGTCTTAATGCACAATGATATGGTAATTACCTATGCTTCACGACAGTTGAAAACTCATGATATAAATTCCCATTCACATGATCTGGAATAAGATGTTTTTGTTTTATCTTAAAAAATTTGGAGGCATCATTCGTATGCTGTAAAGTGTGAAATACGTACTGATAAAAAAATTTAAATTATATATTCATTCAGAAAGAATTGAACATGAGACAGTGGAGATGTCTAGAATTAATCATGGATTATGATTTCATGATTCACTATAACCAGGAAAATCAAATAAAGTGTCAGATGCTTTGAGTCGAAAAAGTAATGCTTCTTTAACCATGATACATTTGGAACATGATCCTTTGGATAAGGATTTGATGAATTTTGGATTAGAAGTTGTTGGTGCAGGAAATTATTCTGTTTTTTAAGGTATCAGGGGTATCTTCTCTATTAGACAAAATTAATTAAGCACAGAAGCCAAACAGTGAGTTGTAGAAAAAGGTAGAGCTGTTTCAGAAGGGTATGTTACCTAAATTAAACCTTGATAATGATTGTGTATTGATATTTGGGGAGAGATTATATGTGCCTTGTGATTTAAAGGTAAAGAGAGAGTTGTTATGTGAAGCTCATAGTTTTCCATTTTCAATTCATCTGGCCAATACTATGATATATAGAGGTATTTGGGTGTATTACTGGTGGGATGGATTGAAAAGAGATATTGTTGAATTTACTATAAAGTGTTTGACTAGTCAACAGGATAAAGTAGAGTGGTAGTTAATGAAATGGATGTGTCATCCTTTACCAGTTTCAGAGTGGAAATTGGAGAATATATCCATGGACTTTGTTGTGGGATTACCGAATACACCTCGAGGTAATAATGAAATTTGGGTTATTGTTGATCGCTTGACTAAATCTTCTCATTTACATTCTATACGAGATACATTTTCTCTAGATCAACATTATCGATTGTATCATAAATATATATTATTGTTACCTGGAGTTCCCCTCTCACTTGTATCAGATCATGATCCCAGGTGCACTTAATTCTTTGGGAAAGGACTTCAGAAGTCATTAGGTACAAAATAAAATTTTAGTAGAGCTTCTCATCCTCAATCATATGGGCAGTCAGAATGAAAAATTAGGGCTTTAGAGGATATTCTACGTGCTTGTTAGATGAATTGTCAGAGATGTTGGGACCAACATATTTCATTGGATGAGTTTTCTTATAGTAACTGTTTTCATTCCAGTATACAGATGGCATAATTTGAGGTTTTATATGGGAAGTGGTGTCGAACTCCAACTTTTTGAGATGAAGTAGGTGAAAGTAATTTTATGGGACAAAAATTTGTAGAGGATATGTCAGAAAAATTTCCGATGATACGGAAACACACGAGAACATTCATAGGAGACAGAAACATTCTACAGACAACAGGAGGAAGGATATCTCATTTGAAGTGAGTGATCATGTCTTCCTCAAAGATTCATAATGGAATAGTGTGATACAATTTTTTAAAAAGGAAAGACGATTCCATGGTTCGTTGGAAAATATCAAATTCCGGACAAAGTTGGATCTGTTGCATACAGAGTGGATTTACCTCTGAGATTATCTTAGGTACATAATGTTTTTCATGTTTCAATGTTGAGGAATTATATGCCAGATCCATCTCGTATTTTGAGTCCAGAGGTAGTTCAGTTGGAAGAGAATCTATCTTAAGGGGAAAAACCGGTCCAGATTCTTGACGATAGGGAGAAAGTGTTGCAGAATAAGGTGATTCATCAATTTAAAAGGTTTTGTGGAAAAACCAAAAGATTGAAGAGGAAAAGTGGGAATCTAAAAATGAAATGGGGGAAAAATACCCCCACTTATTCGATAAGTAAATAAATTGCAGGGATGCAATTTTCTAATGGGAGAAGGATGTAACATCCAAATTAAGAAAAATGGATAATATATTGTCATATATATGTCTATTTATGATTTATATAGTGTTTTAGAGGCTTAAAAAGAGAATAAATCCAATCTTAAGCATAAAATACTCTAATATTTTTAAAATATTATTTTACCGCCTTTTGATGGAAAACCATTTTTAATTCTATCATTTGAAAATATTATAAGCTCTATTTTTCAATATAAACTTATTCTTTAGAACTAATACATTGAAATTTACTTTGGATGAGTTTTTGGTATTTTTTTTGATAATGTCCATTTTTTAAAAAATAGTAAAAAATGTTGTATTTTAATTCAAAACATCATTTTAATCTAAATTATTCATATGGTTAGATTTCCATTTTAATTGGTTTAAATTGAAATTGGAAAATATTTTTACCATTTAATCCAATGGTTTAAATTGGAATTAATTTCACGTTGAAAATGGATATAAACAAGTGCCAATCATTGGATACATATTGTTTCATAAAAGCACCCTATTTGTTTCGAAAACGGAAATTAATTATTAAATTAATTAATGAAACTTATATGTTTTTAATTTTTTAAAATAGAAATAAATTTTGAATTAGGAATATCAAATATAGAATAGGGTTATTTTTTGGTATTTTTCTGAAAAGCATCATTTTTTGATGAATAGTGATACCACTAAGTAGTAGTTAAAAACAGATTTTTCGATAAAATTAAATTTTACCGCTTCTACGAATTTAATTTTAAAAATCCGACATGCATGTATGTCATTAGTACGTAAAATGTGGTTCAATGGGATGTAAATATTTTTTGTGAATAGTAACTTTTATGTTTTATTAATCGTGATTAACGGTAATTAGTGTAATTTAATGTAAATATAGTGTTATAATAATATGAAATTACATTTAAACTTATAAAACACATAATGGATGATTCTTGGATGACCAATACAATTCATGGGCCATTTTTGGGACCCCATAGATCTACTTGGGTTAGATAATGACATTAATACCTTTTTATTTAAAGTAAAAATAAAAATGTCACAAAAATGTATTGTTTTACTAAAAAAATGATTACATGGGGTTATATAAATTATATTTTAGACTATAAATATTCAATAGAAAGATAAAAATGTTTCATAAATCATGGTATTTTTTTATAATAATTAGTCATTAAATAAATAAATTTATTTATGACACCGTGATGATGCAATGATTACCTCATTAATGAATGGTTTAAATAAAATATAAAGATTAGGATAAATCTAAAACATAAACTTTTCAAAAACCTATTTTATGGGTGTATTTAGAAACCTAATCACCTTATCCTAAAAATATATCATTGTGGGATATTTAAAATACGAAAATAATTTTATACTAAAGTTACATTTCAAGAATTTCCTAAAGTGACCCTCCACCCTCTTATAAAAGGCCCCCACCTATACCCCATTACCAACACCATTATAACCCTTGGATCATCCATTATCTGCTCATATTATCTCTACACATACATATATTACTCTTAGAATCCTCACTATGTGAATATGTCTTCCCAAGGAAGCCTTTGGCTCAAATCCAATAGAGGTACACGATTTAAGGGTAATGTCTTCTCTCGAGTTTCTAGATTTTATTTTCCTTCTTCATTCACCACTATATTCTTATTATTTGATCCCATAATTACAAAATTATCCTCAATATACTAGGATGTTGTTATGATAATTATTCTATCTAAACATACACACACCTCCGTCTAATGGTTAAAGATATAATATTTCTATGATTGATGAATCACTACCTCACGAAACGATGATTGGTCAATATTCTTTTAACACCTCTCATGGTGTCCATTATTATGGAACTATATTCATTTATGATATATATAATTTTTATTTCCTCTATATTATTTTGTATTTTATATTTATATCATACCTTTATGCTTTTCATGTTGTGGAACTGCGATAATTTCATCTGAGGAAGTGTGGAATACCACCCCCTCAAGTGATGTGACTCATTAATGTCAAACATATAATTTATAAAAAATATAATTAATGAGTTTTTGTTACATATATAAAATATATATGTTACTGTAATTATAATATATATATATATATATATATATGTCTCATTTAGTTTTAATTTCTTTTAATATGACAATAAATGAAATTAGCGTTCATGCGTACGTACGACATACCATCTGCATGAATGGGGAATTTTATTTTTTATATAAAAATGTTTTGTAATAGTATAAAATTAATATATACTAGATATATATGATATTTAAACCATTAATACCATTCTGGAGATGATATACTTAAAACTACATGGGAAATTCTTTTCATACAAGTTAATTTTTTACTCATGTACATAACATTGAAAAAACGTATGATATGAAATCACATTATTAACTAATTATTATAACATGATAATATGTGATATGAATTGAATAATAAACTTTAATGTATGTCCTTAATCAATTATAAAATGAATAAATTTTATTATTCAGGAATATAAAGAAATGAACAAGACAAGTCGGACTTGAGGTAAGGGACTTGGTCTCAATCTCCTTTTGTTGAGATATACTTCAATTTTATAAGACCTTAATTTGTTAGTGGTATAATCAACCCTTTTGAAATTTAATTTAATTCTAAAGGAATATTTTTACACTAATTGTTTTACTAAATGACAAAAGAAATGTCTTTGATTTATGTATGTGGCAACAATGACTTATACTCCACCGAGACCATTATTTGAGTTTCAGATTCCTCTATATTCCATAACTTTTTAAAAATGAAAAATAAATACCATGTTTTTATTTTATTTTCTTATGTTTTTGAAAATGGTTTCGATGATGTTTTGATTATATCAATGTGTTGTATTGATATCTTGTGATTCAAATGTCTAAATCTAATGTTTCATTTATGCATGTTTTATGTGATACAATTATGTTATAGTTATTGGGAATTTTTTATGAATTTGGGTGGTTTCGTGATAAACTTAGGGAGGGTGAGCCCGATATATCTCTCCAATGAATTTGGTAACACAAAGGAGTTAAACACTATGGTTTATCCAAAGAGATTTAGGGAATATACTGTGATGGGTATTCCAAATGTAACCATGAGGGTTACTCACTGCACAAAAATGTTATGAATGCCTCAATTTACATTTATGTTTTATGATTTCTATGATTAATTCATAAATCTTATGATTTCATGAGGTATGATAATGTGCATATGTTTTATGAGTAAATTATGATATCATTTATTCTTATGTATTCATGGACTAATGTTTTCTTTCTATATTTTTATATTCATTACTGAGCTTTCAATACTCATCCCATGTATTTTGAAATGCTTTTCACATGTCAAGGGAAATGTACATGATGTGGTGATAGTGTTGAGGATGTTTCAAGAATTAATCCATGTTTTATTTTAAATATGTTTTCATTCATGGAAAAAAATTAATATTTTCTTTGATGCAACCACCTTGTTTAAATGTTTAATGTAATGCATGATTTATGATCAAATTCTCTAAAACTCTAAACCTGAAAAAATCTTCAATGTGTATTCTTGAATTAACTCAGGATTAAGTAATGTTAAATACTGTGGAATTATATATGTAATGAAAATAGCCATCTAAAATATAATTATACATGTTTTTTAAATGTTTTTAAAATTTTCCAATGAATTTTAGAGGTTTAAAATATGAATGAATCTAATTATAAGCATAAAAAACCTAATATTTATAAAAGGCAGTTTTTCCGAATTTTGATGGAGAACACTTTTTAAATATTGCTTTTTTTACTTTTATATTTTCTATTCGAAATTATAAAAATATTATTTAGAAGCAGGAAATCAAAATTTACTTTGGTTTAAATTTTGGTATTTACTGATAAATTCTGTCTTTTGATGAATATTGAAAAATAATGCATTTTATTTCAAAACAATATTCTCATATATTTAAATTATTTATTTAGATTATATTTTTATTTGTTTTAATGTGTAAATAAATTATGTATTTATAATTTTATGGAATTTTTTTATTTGGTAGTAATTTTACATTTAAATTGGACATAAATACATGTTAATAATTTGATTGTTTTTATTTCTTAAAAATCCACTATTAGGTTTTGAAAACAATAATTAATGTTAAATTAATTAATGAATCTTTTTTGTTTTTAATTTGTAATGTATTTATTCCATATTTATAATCATATGTTCCAAATTATTAAAATATATATCTTTATGTTTTGGATTTAAGGAATAGTAACATTAATTGTTTTTTTATCGCAGTTAAAGTGTAAATTAGGTAAAGAAGGGTAAAAATAAGGTTATAATAATATAAAAAAATATAACACAAGTCCTAATATTATTGGACGAGTCTTGGGAGAGCCAAATCATTCTTAGTGTGATATTTTTCCATTTGGTAGCCACTTGGATGTGAAAATGAAATGTTATAATAATTAATTTAATGCAATGAGAAATATAACATAAACATGTATGTTTTTAGAAAAAAAATTTTGAGGCGGGGTTCTATATAATATCTCATCATCTATAAATATTAATTATAATGATAAATCTATTTCATATATCTTGGTATTTTTATTATATTTTTTTAAGATCAGATTAATAAATTTATTTCTCACACAATGGTGATGTCATGATTGATTCATTAAAAATGGATTCAAATAAAAGATACTTTAAATATTAAAATAAATATTATATGACATAAATTATGTCATAAAATAATTTATTAGAATTTTACTTCATGTTATTTTACTATTCAATCGTTTTATTTTAATTTATCTCTATGTTTAGAATTTATATAAATTCAATTATTTGTATAGTGTAAAAATTTATATAATTGATGTTTTATAAAAATATTTATTTGATAAATTATTTAAAAATACTAAAATTATTTTAAAATAAAAAATTTATTATTATATGTTATAAAATTCTATTAAGTTTCCATTATATGGTTATTTACCTCTTATATGTTAAATTAATAGCTTCTCCACGATAAAGCTGTTGTTACCCCTTTTATAATTAAAAGAGGACAATTAAGGGTAAACTGAATTTATAAGGATTAAAATAAACTCAATTCATATATAAAAACTATTTTATTGGAGAATTTAGATCTAACCTCTTATTATCCTTTGTATATCTCATGTTGGATCCACTTTGATAAAATAAATAATTTATATTAATTTAATATTTTAATATTTTCCACGGGTGCCCCTCCCTGCTCCTATAAAGAAGAACCCATTAATCATTACTAATCAATCATGCACGGACTTTATGTTCTACTAATATCTATCCAAAAATATTTCAATAATCTTTATGCACGTTATTTATGCATTAGTTTAGGCAGAATACCATTCATTGCTGTGTTTAGGTGTTCATCAAAGGAAATCAACCGAAGAAGAGGTATCATTTTATTTATGTGTTTTTATTATTTTTATTCCTACACATCCTCAAATATCATCCCACCATTATGAAATAATATCTACTGTATCCTCATTACAATGAAATGTTATCTTTTTAATATCATTCCCAAAATCAATCTCTGATTTTTTCAAATATGATATGAATTAATCATTCATGTGTATGTGCGAATTATCACATCATAAACCAATTTAGTTCATGTTTCATTACCATCAATTAATATTAGTTATAATGATGGATTTAATCATAATATGTGATATTCATGAAATATTGATTATTATAAGATAATAATAAATCAAATAAATTATTACTTAAATGTCCACAAAAATTATAATGACTTCGTGCGCACGTGTGAACTATCACCTCCACGAAGCATGGTGACTAATTGTTATTCATTATATCAATTGTATAATATATATAAGTAAATATACAATAGTATCAGTATTTTAAAAATATAATTATAATTCTAGAAATATAAAATGGTAATTAATTATTTCCGTATTTATCAATGAAAAATGGAAACATTACTCATGCGTACATATGACCTACCATCTCCATGATTATAAAGTTGTTAATTTTTAATTTCCATATTTTACAGTTTAAATTAAAAAATATGATTTAGGTGTAAAACTTATGAATATTTCCTGAATACTATTATGGAAATTATCAACTTATTTCCACATGGACTAGTGACATCATACCGTGTTAATTTTTTACTAAAGAACCAATTATCAACAAAAAATATAACATGGACTCATATAAATAACTATTTATTATAACACGGTCATAATTGATGTAATGAGAATAACAAACATGAGAAATTTTCTCATGAAATAATAAATTAAACTAATTTTATTTTCCCTGATGATAAATATTGAACAATACAAGTCAGACTCAATGTAAGGGATCTTTCTAACCAAATTTTCACTTGTTGGGTTTTATCCGTACTTCATTGAATATATTATGCCAATATAATGCCTGGAATCACTATTTCTTTATTTATCTTTTAATTTCAACTTACCTCTATGTGGATATAATTTTTATACACATTATCACCCAATTAATAAATTATTACAAATATTATAAGGAAAATATTATCTCAATATAATTAAATTGAGTTAAATATCCATGTCATTGGATTTTTTTTCGACGAATATATGTGAATTCCCTTTTTTATTTTATAAAAAATATCTAATTATATTGGTGTATTTATATTTTCTACAAATAATTAATTGAATTATTAATTCACAATATATGGATACTATACTTGTATGGGATTTCATCTCAATTTATATTCCATTGAGAATTATTTGTTGTTATGAACCAATTAAGTTTTATATGTTGTATAAACTACCCTTTTACATATTATATAATGAATTTATATATTTTAATGGAATTATAATAGTGTTTAATGTTATTCTTTAATTTTTTTTATTCACATATTTTCTCAAGTGGTAAGGGACTCTTTACCTAAAACATCATTTTTATTGTTTTAAATATTTTTTCTTCTAAATTTTTCTTATTAATGCCCATGTTTTGAAAAAAAAATTCCAGATTTATTAATAAGGAAATTAATGATTTCAAATGATTATTCCATTAAAGTAATCAATTTGGTATGGGAATCATTGATTAAAAAAATCATCTTTTTAGATAATCAAAGTGGTATGAGAAACATTTATATAAGCATAAGTGACATGTTTTACACAACCATAATTGTTAGTATATTAGAGTTATTAAAATTTATTTTAGATAAATCGAATGAGTTAATGTTTACATGAATAAATATATCTTAGTGTTTACTATCCTCATAAGATATTATATGACGATTTTAATGATATACTCACATAGAACATTTTGATTTTAGAAAATGGTTGGATCTAGTATGCAAAAACATATGAATGTATGTGAAGGAAACTGTAGTGGAATTCTGAATAAAAACTGAATGAAATTGGAGTATCAATGAGAAAATTTTTGGATATTATTAACCAACTTTATAGAGTCATGATTGACCACTTGAGCCACTATGATTTTTATAATGTATCATATATATGAGAAGAAAATCCCAATGGATATTTAGGTAATAATAATAGTGGTAATTATATTAAACTAACTATTTCTCAAGGATGGCGAATGAAACACATAAAAAATGTTTAAAATGGATTGGAAGATTTTATAGATGTTGTAATGATGGTTATAATGTAATAATATACAATGTAAAAAGGAAGTATTTAGTTTAATCTGGTAAAGGGAATGATTTTGTTTTCTAACGGATCAATTAAATGTTTTAAATGTGGTTTGAATGGATAGAAATATATGTCCAACGATGAAGGTTTCAAAATGTGATCTGTCGGGGCAAACAAATATATGTATACAAATAAATAATTCCATTCAAATTGGGGATGAAGAATCTGAAAATGACCTATGAAAGGTGTGGATTATTTCATTGCTCGTATTTTGACATTATTGAATCATAGGGCATGATTAATGATTTATTACGTAGAAAAAATGTATTATAGAATAAGTTGTGTAGGTAATTTTAATGGATCATGATGAATGTTGGATGATTATGATTTATTCATTTTAGAAATTCGAGATTTATGATAACTCTCTGGTTGGTGAAATGTTTAAAAGCATTCATGGTATATTGTTGATGTGATTACTTTGGAATACCTTTCTCTGGAATTTTTAACCCTTAATCTTGTTATGTGAAAATTAATTTTGAGGAATAATCGCCTTTTCTTTGTTGTATATGATTATAATAAATATTTAGGGTTTATATGATCCTTGATTTTGATGAAATTATGGTTTATAACATTTTGAGAGGAAAAATTAAAGGCATTAGATAATCCTGGTGATAAATTATGTTAAAGTTATTTTTGAAGATTTTTTCTCATATTGGGATTTTTTTATGAGTTATATAGTATTAGAAAATGGGCTACCAATAGGACGGATGAAAATAAGTCACGTTGGAAAAGGGTATAGGAATCAAACACACAATCGATGTGTGAAAAGGATTAATCTCCTACCACTGGACTACATGATACCCCAATTTAGTATAACATTTACATTTATGTTTAACAAGTTTATGGAATAAGAGTAATTTTATTTTGGTAAAATTTGTTTTATAAAATGGATATCTATAGTATTGGAAAATTATTTGCCAATTATGTGATAAATGTTACTTTTGGAAGATGATCACTCTTTTGGGAACACTATATGCTTATGGAAAATAAAATAATATGGA
This sequence comes from Viscum album, assembly GCA_963277665.1. Taxonomy (NCBI): domain Eukaryota; kingdom Viridiplantae; phylum Streptophyta; class Magnoliopsida; order Santalales; family Viscaceae; genus Viscum; species Viscum album. The sequence goes on from OY728161.1 coordinate 473,011,801, forward strand.
ATTTTTTTGAGGAGAAATGGTTGAAATTACTTTTGGAATAAACTATGTTTTTATTGTGGATGTATGAATTTTTGGGTTATTTATGGAAATGATTTACCTATCATGGAGAATATTAGATTAGGTTAATTACTTAAAATATGAGACTTTAAAATTAGTTATTATTATTTAGAGATAAATGTTCTTATTTATCCTGGAAGACTACGTGATCAAATCCTTCTGAATTTTGGGAATTATATTTTGATTAGATTACAATGAGGAATTTTAGGGACAATTTTTTATTGAATGGTCTTCGTTGATCTTTCTTTTTTGGTTATTGAATTTTGGGGACTAAAATTAGTATTTCTTCATATAAAGGATTATTATTCTTGGGTGATTATATGAGCTTTTACTAACCATTTTGGTTTTGCAGAAATCCTAATGACGGGGGAATTATATAGTTTATATTTTTTGGATTATATGATTCCCTAGAAGTTAATTATAGAACATCAGGTGTGAACAAGTCATATTGAATACTTTTAGTTTGGAAAAAATATTAATGTGTAGTAGAAATATATTAAAGGATTATACTCTTCTTGTCAAGTAAGTATAATTCCTTATTTTGATTTTTAAGTAGTATAATATTTCAACAAAATTATGAAAAGGTCCTTAAAAACATTTTCATTTTACATTTCATAAAAGGAAATCAATGACCATTTAATACGTCACATGTTTATGGTATTTTTATTATTACCCTTTTCCCAATCATATTTCCAATCACTCTCCATCAGAACAAGATGGTTAGTTTCTCTTTTATATCAATTTTTTCTTACGTGGAATCCTATTACATGTTATCTCAATTGACCTTTTTAAATGTATTTTTTTTCTATGAGATTGTTTTTTAAATCATTTTTTGATGTGGTATTTTCAATGATGTTTCCTAGCCTAATTTTAAAATTGCGAGGATGTAATTTCAAAATGAGGAATTATGTATATTCCCAAGTATTTTTAAAATATTAAATTTTCATATATATCAATATTTTTAAATTGGAAATTAATTTTTGTATAATATAGACACTATAGATGATAGCATACTCCACACACAACAACAGGTTTTTCCAAAATCATATGTTGCACAAAAAATTGAGGAGTACCGAATAATAATACAATAATAATTTTTTTTAAATGGTAATTAACGCCTAGTATTTGCAATGGGGGAAAGGAATAGAAATTACTGAAATATGATTACACATTTTGATTAATATGCTTTACATTTATCCAATTAATTTTACAGGCATAAAATGAGAATGAATACAATTTTAAGCATAAAAGGCTATATTATTTTTAAAATGTCGTTTTAACGCTTTTTGATGGATTACAATTTTTGAATATAATATTGTAAATATTAATGTTTTTTATAATATAATCTTCTAAACTAGAATCTGGAAATCAAAATATTTTTAGGTAGAAATTTTGATATTTTTCTGATAAAATACATATTTTTATGAATAGTGAAAAATACTGCATTTGAAAACAAAATATCCTTTTGATAGTTTTATATATATAGTTAGATTATCTTTATAATTTATTATAAATTATAAATTTATTATTTTTTATCATTTACTCCATTGTTGTTCTTTGGTAGTAACACTATATTTAAATTTGAAATTAACATATTTTTATCTTTTGATAGTTTTTATTACATAAAAACCCACTTTCATGTTTGGACAATGTGAATTATCGTTTAATTAAATATTTCAATTTTTGTGTTATTAATTTGAGATATTGGATTCCTTATTTGGAATCTAAATTTACAAATTTTGTAAATCTATACCTTTTATCTTTGGATATTATGAACATTAACTAGAATAATTTTTTTATTTACCAAATTCAAACGGTAAAATAGGTAAATATTAAAAAATAATATTATAATAATATGAAAGCACCCAAATATGTGTCCTAATATTATTGGATTCATCATTGGCATAAAAATAAAATTCATATACTGAACCTTTGGCATTTGGTAACCACTGGGTTGTGAGAATGAAATTTAATTATATTTATTTTAAAGTAAAGGGAAATATAACATAAATATTTATCTTCATACTAAAACAATATTATGGTGGGGTTATTTAAGTGATATCGTCTAATATATATAATAATTGGAAATATATAAATATTTCCTACATAATGGTATTTTAATAAATATTTTTATATGTTATATAAATACAATTAATTATGACACAATGATTGGGCCGTGAATAATTGATTAATAATGGATTTAAATAAATGATATTATAAAAATTAAAATAAACATATTTTACATAATTTACGATATCCATGAATTTTATATATGAATAAGAAATTATATTATACTATTAAATGGATTGGTTGTATTTTATCTTTATATTTTTATCTTATATAAATTCAATAAAATGAATAGTGAAAAAATTGATAAAATTGATATTTTATAAAAAATAAATTTTTAAATAATTTAAAAAATACTAGAAATTTTTTAAAAACACATAGTTATTATGATTTGTTATAAAAGTTAATAAAGTGTACTATTATGGAATATTTACCCCATATATGTAAAATTAATAGCTTCTTAAAATTTAAAATGTTTTAAAAACATTAAAATTAAAAAATAATAATTAAGGGTAAACCAAAAATAGAAGGTTAAAATAAACTCAATAAATGTATAAAATATATTGGTTGAGATGATATAGATCAACCAACTTACTAAATTTTCCATATATCATGTTTCAAGCACATGTATTAAAGAATCATTTATATTAATTTATTATTTTAAGACTTTCCAAGGGTGCACCTCCCCCTCCAATAAAAAGGTACCCATTTTTCTATATTACAAACACATCAAAGGTATTTTATTATTTACAAGCCCTATCAATGAAAATTAAAATAAATCCTATCTACATTCATGAATATATATTTTATGTATAACATCCTTCATAGATGTGTTTAAGTGTTCTTCAATAGCGATCAACCAAAGAAGATGCATCATTTTCGTTAAGTGTATCTATTTTGTTTCTTTTTAAACATATAAAAATATAATCAAAACATTGAATAGATAATAAATAATGTATCCTAAATATACTTATATCTAATTATGTTAACATCACCCCAAAAATCTGTATCTATTATCATCAACAGGGAATGGAATTAATCATTCATGCGTACGTTTGAATATTCACATCCACGAATTGATTTAGATCAATTTCCATAACCGTATAATAGAATTGGTTATAATTATGAAATTAATATTAATATTTTATATTAATGATATATTATTCATCATAAGATAATAATATATCAATTAAATTAATAATTCCAGGTACATAAAAATGATCACACAGTTTGTGTGTATGTGTGAACTAGCACCTCCACGAAGCGGTGTGACTCATTATTATTAATTATATCACTTTTATGATATATAGATGTTCATGTAAATGGTTTTAATAATTTCAATTATATATTGATAATTATAAATAGATAAATTTATAATTACCTTATTTTCATAACTATCAATTAAAAATGGAAATGTTACACATGCGTATATACAACCCACAATCTCCATGATTAACGTTATTAAATTTTCAAAACAATATTTAATGGATTGTTTTAAAAAATATGAGTTATTTGTAAAATTTATTTATATTTTTTTAATACTATTCTATATATTATGGAAATATTACCACATGGACTAGAGACATCATACCATGTTAATTTTCGTATCAAGTACTTATTAGAAACAAGACGTCCGACATGAACTCAAATAATAATTTAATTTTTATAACATTGTCATTAGTGATTTAATGGGAATAATAAATTTGAAAATTGTTCTGAATCATGTATAAATTAATATAGTTTTATAATTTAGGATGAAAAATAATGAACAAGATAATTTGGACCAATGTTAAGGGAACTTCTTAACCAAATTTCAAATCATTGGGGTTTATGCCTACATTGTTGATAATATTATGAGTAGATTATGTGTGGAATCACTATTTATTTATTCATGTTATAATGGATAGATACATTTGTGTATATACATCATTTATACAAATAATCACTTTATTGATAAATTTTTATGAATTTTTTAAGGGAAATCTTATGGAAATCTCATTTCAATGAGTTAAATATCCATGTCATTGGTTTTGATTTTCCAAGAATATGTGTGGATGAAATTTGGTTGGTCTACACTAAATATCCATTTATATTGGTTTTATTTAAATTTTTCACACATTATTATGTAATTTATATATCCTTAATCTATGTATAAGAACTTTTTAAGGGACTTTGTTTCAATTTACATTCCATTAAGAAATATTTGTTGTTATGCACCAATTAACTTTTATATATTGTATATTGGGCCCATTGACATATTATTTCATGAAAATATTATAATAAATATACTATATGTTTTTTAATGAAATTATTTAATTAATTTTATTCAATTATTATTTCAAGAGGTAGGGATTCATTGAATAAAACATCATTTTAAATATTTTAATGATTTATTCTACTATATCTTCCTGATTAATGTCCATGTTTCGAAATGGTTTTAAGGATTTATTTATAAATAAATTACTGTTTTAAATTGTTAATTACCTTAATAGTTTAAATGTTTTGTGGTAAACTTTTATTAAAAAATATTCTTTTTAGATGTTTTAGTTGTTTATTTTTTTAAATATTATTGATTATGTCAATATATTTAATTGATATCTTGTGAATGCAAATGTGGAAATATTATTTTTTCCATTATTTTGGTTTTATGTGTGATGATTATGTTATGGTAATTCGAAATTTCTTTTTTGTATGGGTGATTCCATGATAAACCCATGGTGGGTGATCCCATGATATCTCTCATATTCATAAGGTAATATGAAAAGGGTAAATGATAAGATTTCTCAAAAGATATTTAGGGAATATACTCTAATGAGTATTCCAAAGGTAACTATGAAGGTTACTCCATATGTAGATATGAAATCTACTATGTAATTATTTTATGGTTGCCATAAGATAACTATATGATTTATGATTTCAATGAGTTATTAATAAATCTTCTGATTTCATGAGGTATTTTATAGAGCTTATGATTTATGAGTGAAAGAATGATTTCTTGATTTGTATTTATTCTTGGACTAATGATTTATTTCCTTATTTTTTACCATTAAAAATATTTTTATGCTCATCCCATTTTTTTGAAATGTTTTTCATTAGGTATAATGAAGGTTAATTTAAAGGAATAATACAAGAATAGTTTTATCAGGAAAATAATTCCTATTTTATTTAAGGTGTTTTATAATTGTTAAAAGAATTTATATAGTAGAAGTGTCAATATTTTAATAATTTAGATTTAATGTATTAATAATGATTTAATTTTATAAAACTCAAAATTTAAAAATATCCTCAATGATATTTAAAGTCAAAATGTTGACCTATATCATTATTACGTAACTTTTAAGGACGAGGTCTTACAAGTTTTGAATAATTTAACATATAGAGTAAAATATTTATTGGGGAAATAATTAAAAACTCTCATACCATTATCTATATAAAACCAACGATTATCCCCTTTATAGTAAATAAAGAAACTCATATAACATCTTTAATCTTCACTACCATTTCTGGTAACCTCCCATAGAGCCCCAAATATCCCAAATATGTCATATAATTTTATTAGAATTACTTTATAAATTAAAGGGATCCATTCCTTCCCATAATTCAAATATATTATTCATTATATGTTTTTTCTTCAATAATATAATATTGAGATATGTATTCCCACATCCCTCAGACTATAAAATCTATTTTCAATTTATGAGATATCACTTTCATTCCCGTTAAACTATTTTATTAATCACGATATACTTATGTTATGCTTCCATAATTACACTATTTTGTTTCCCATGAAAAACATTTTATTCTGAATACCAGCCCAATTTTCACACATGTTTATTGAAAAATACATAAATATACTCCTTTTAATTGGAAAATCATTTTATAAATTCCACAATCATTTATCTTGAAATTTAATATTTGTAATTATGTCCATATAGTTGGAGATCCATGTGGTACAAATATTTTGGCACATAAAATTAGAGTGACATGTGTTACATGATTTATATAGAAAATTCGTAATGTTTTAGTCTCATGAGATATTGATTAAGGTATTAGAGAGTGATCCTAATCCAATATGATATATTGTCTTCAATCTTATGATGTTTTGGAGGTTATGCTTGACCTATATTTATGATTCCATGTCTATCATTTTCACCAATTTATTATTTTTCCATTATGATATAAGGCTATATATTTCCTCTTTGATAATTTTTAATATTATATTCCTTTTTGTGTCCCATTAAATTTACAATTTCGTAATATGTAGTACTTTGTTCATGTAATTCCATGTTCATTTCCAGTGTGGGATTTATAGTTGACCCATTATGTTATGAATGATCATATGTTATCCAATAATGATTTATGTACGATGAAATATAATGATCATGAATGGGATGTTATCATTAATAGGGTTGTACACATTGTTTTAAGTTGTTATGTATTGTACCTATTTATCTGAATATAATAGACTTATAAATCATTTAGTTTTTATTATGTGTAATAATTTTTAATAAGTAAGGATGTAGTGTGTAATAAATATATTGGTTTTGATACTCTACCACGACATTCTCAGTATTTTAAATTATGTTATGTTAGAATAGGAATGAAATAATTTAATAAGATAAACTTTATTCTTGAAATATTATTTTTATTTGTGATTTTATGATTAATATATCTTACAAAAAATCATTTAGAGACTTTACATCAATAATCCTTATTTTAAGAATATGAATTTTGTATATCTTCCTCTGATGGGAGTGGTGGTGGTTTTATTCCATTGTACTCATATTTAGACATTTATTAGAGAAATATACATGATATATATATATATACATTTTTAATAGAGGTTATCCTATCACCATATTTGATTTTTTCCCTAACATTCATATGTTCAGGATATACATGTACAAGAATGTTTTGAGCTATATGGCTATCCAATTAAAACATGGTACACTTTCCACGTCCTTATAGACAACTCCCAGAATTCTTATTCTCACTATTGTTTCACATGGTTAGTTAATTCTTATTTATTATTATTTAATGATATGAAAATATTTCTTATGACTAGATATATCCTCATATACTAATAATTAAATTTTTTAGAACATTGTAAAGAAAAAATAACCCTTTTACAATATGTAGAAATAATTATATTTCCTAGTGACTCCCAAAGTCATTAAAATATTGAAAATTCTGTAGATGTGGTCTTAGAAATAAATACATTGAACCTTATATAAGACAGATGGTTGTCAAATCATTAAAATGTAAGAATTTAACCATAATATTATCCTATTGATTCAAATAATTTACTTTTCATGGATAACTAAATACATTTATAAATAAAAAATTGCATTTGGGGACATAAAATTTATCAGACGATTTTCTTTTCGGAAAATTATCTTTTTCCTCCATTCATATCAAAAATAGAAATAATCCTAGAATATTTTTTTATTATAAAATTAATATTGGGTTGATCGTGGATTGTCATTAAGGGAATTCATAAATTAAAACCAATAGTATAATATTTAAGGAATGGATAATATGGATAGATTTAATGATTATAAAATAATTCGATATAAATAAACACATGAAATAGAAACATATCCATTGGCTTGATAAATATTTAAATAATAATATTAAAATTTATCAAATAATTCATAATGACGGAATGCATAACTTGGAACATCTAAATCATGAGGTATAGGCTTTAGGCCAAAGAATCATTCAAATATCGCTATGTCTATAGAGAAATACCAAAACTGATTTAAATACTAAAACCTCTAGATTCACCAATGATATGTAATTTCATGAGCCACACATCACAAAATAATTTCAATTAATTCATTGCATTGATGACCTCTAAAACTCAATCAATATTATGTAATAATTATTAGTTATATGTATTTTATTTACTATTAATAGTAATTAAAATTATGTCCACAACATATATTATCATAAACCATCTATCCTAATATTGGGGATATAAAATTTAGAGTCTATTATAAATTAATCTTATGAATCATAAATCAATTTTTATATATATTAAACTATATTTCATAGCTAAACGGTATATTTTCATTACAAAACTACCCTTTTTATTTTGAAATAACATACTCATAATTTGTATATATCAATAATACTAGGAAAATCATATTAATTTATATGAAACATGAAACCATATTAAGGAATCTTCAAATTAATGTTTAGTCATAGTGGCTAGAAAACCCATATGTTTGGTGTATTATAAAATAATTATTTTATTAAAAATATCATAAAAAAGATCTATACTTTGAAAATTTATAAGAATACCGATTGTAAACCATTTAATAGAAATTAAATAATGGTGATAAATTATAATGATAAATAATTTCAAAAGAGTGAAAGAGTTCTTGAAAACTATTAAATTGAAAATTCTCAGTAATGAATAAGAATCCTTCTAGTATAAATAAAAGTATTGGTTTTACTTATAAAAATTAATTTATAAAATTTAATAAATAAATAGAGGAAAATAAAATGAGAACATGGACACATAATTCCATCAATTGAAAAATATTCATAAACAATTACTGAATAATGACAGGATTGTGAGTTGAACGTTTATGAAAAGTATCACCACTCCCAATATATATTCACACATAGATTCAGTATTAATTGTTTCAAGAATAATTATTATACCTATATATATATACCATTAAATTAAATTTCCTTATTATAATTTCAATCATAATTCATGCTTAAAATGGATAATCGAGTGAAAACATTTCCTTTTTCCATTCATTTTTCGGATTGATGGATCTAGTACATATACATGGGAAATGGTTTTATTCAATTAATCACGATGATTACAAAAATTATTTATCCTCATGGATTAAATTTGATTTGTAACATGATTTAAATTCTCTCAAGGCACATTCCATTTATATTCCTTGAAGGGTCCTTCCATTCTAGATTGAATTTGAACTGACCTTAAATTTCCATGTAATTTTTTAATTATCTGTAATTATTACAAGTTTGTGAAAAGTTTTTTTATGTTTTTCCAAGTCCTGGTGTTCCTGGAATAAATTTTTATAACTTTTTTTAGGTACATTTTGTAAACATGTGAGAGTCTTTTTATAACTTCTGAACCTGTGCTCGAATTAAAAATATTAGGGCACCGTTGAATCTGCAACACATAGATTTTCTTAAGGGAGGATTTGCATTGACATCTATAGGTATGGAGAAAAATATATGTTTTTTACGTTTAAAATTAAATAAAATAGAATATCTTTATTATTTTGTTTTGTTTTTATCTTTTCCTCCAACGGACAAGTGGAGGTGGCACTAGTGACGTGTCAAGCCATTGAATGTCATGACCCTCCAATGTAAGATACAATTACGATGGGGAAATTAGGTAGCTTCCTAATTAATGGGATCCCATTAATTTCAAACTATTTTACTTACCCTCTACTCTCCAATTTATATGGATCTTGGGAGAATGTATCGGTATAGCTTCGCCATGAAACGATGTGTGGAGGCAGTGCCAAGATGATAAGCCCTTGGAGTATTGAGATGGTTCTGTCAAGCGGTGAAGAGTGACACCGAAACACCATACTGAAGAACGATGTATTTGAATCGTTGTTGGAAGCATGTTGCAGGAACAATGAACATCTAGAATTTTTCATGTGCGGATGATATCCATTGTTATTACATGGTAGGGCTGGAAATGATTATTTTTATCGCCACAATTATTTTCAAAATGATTAGAATGCATCAACTTATGATCATGTAGATTTTTTATTCGATATATATGTTTGAGGGTGTGTTTTTTTGTAAGGGTCATGAATGAAATTAAATCATGAAATATTGTTTAACAACTTTTCCTCGAAACCCCCAGATTTGTCTCTAACGCGGAGGGAGTAGGATGACAGGAACAAGTCCTGATCCCCACTGCATGTGCGTTGATTTTGATCACCCATTTTGAACTAGACATCATACATTATCAAGGCCCACCAAAATGGATTACAAGATCCCCTAAGGCCACATTTATAGACGGTGCATGAAACGGGCCACTGGTGTGCTACAGGTGGACCAGTAAACATTAGGTTGAGACCTTCGGTGCACGATGATGCCACGCAGCCACTCCGGCCGCCTGTCTGGCGGAAGATTCAGTTGCTGCACGGGGCAGTAGACGAACAAGGATTGGGAACACCCCCAGTGGGACACCCCCGGATGGATGCCCATGTGGGAGCAGGTCTATGGCCAGTGTCGGCTATGTCATATTACACTAGGAGGTGAGATCATTAGAATGGATCTTCTAGTAGTGGCGTCAAGGCCTTATGTTGTCATTTTGTGTATCGACTGGTTATCCAAAATCCAGGCTTATATTTACTATATTAGGGGCAATGTGAGGTGTGTTCCCATAGATTGGACCCAGTTTTCCTACACCATAGAGAAGGGAATCTTTACTGCACATGACAGACATACCCAAATGAGGGTGCAACTGATCACACATCAGTTGCCTAGCCATACCCTCTAGGATGTTGATGTTGAGTGTCTGAGTTATCATAGAGTAGTGGACCAGTATATCGATGTTTTTCTAGATAATGTTCTTGGACAACATCCATGCAAAGAGGAATACTTTTACATCAACCTATACCTCGGTAAGCCACCAATATCGACACCAACATATCTGTTGGCCCTTAAGGAGGTTTGATATTTCAGGTACCGTTTATAGACTTTCCATGGAATGAGTTAATAAAGAATAGTTTTTTTCTATGGGAAAACCTATTTTGTTCTCCCAAAAGGCAATATAGAGTTTGAGACTCTATATGGACTATCCGTGCATGAACTAGGTGACTGTAATGAACATGTATCCACTTATGAGGATTGATGATCTCTTAAATAATTTGATTGAAGATTGTAGGTTTTTGAAGATAGTTCTCAGATCATTCTATCATCAGCATAGAGTAAGAGATGAGGATGTGCATAAGACAAACATCAAATGTTGTTATGGCCACAATGAGTTATTGGATATCCCATTAGGCCTGTCCAATGGCCCGACAGTGTTCATGGGACTCATTAATAGGATCTTCTATCCATAACTCGATCAATTTTTGGTAGTATTTATTGACAACATCCCGATTTACTCAGTGACAGATAATGAGAATGTCTATCAACTGTAGATAGTTCTGGATACACTCTGAGAGCACCGCCTTTATGGTAGTCTCATGACGTGCCAATTCTGTTTACGAGAGTTCAACATTCTGGTCCATGTTATCTCTAAGGCTGGAGTTGCAGTGGATCTATCCAAGATAGATGCCATACTTTCTTGGGAGCCACCCATGAGAGTGACGGAGGTGTGGAGTTTCCTAGGGTTGGACGGATACTACAAGATATTTTTACCAGACTTATCCTGGGTAGAGGCACCCTGGTCAGCATTGACAAAGAAGGGACATCCCTTCGTGTGGGCAGAGAGATTTCAGAAGAGTTTTCAGGGGATCAGGTAGAGACTGACGAGTTCTACCATCCCAAGGCTACCTGATGCGGGCATTGGGTACATCGTCTACTGTGACACATCAGGGACCTGACTTGGGTGTGTCCTGATCTAGGAGAGAGAAGTGATCTGTTATGGATCATGATAGATGAGATAACATGAGCATAACCATGCTACGCATGACATCTAGTTAGCAGTAGTGGTCTTCACATTGAAGAAGTGCTGACATTAGAGGATGGGTGAAAATTTTATAGTCTACTCTGTTCAGAAGAGTCTCAAGGATATCTTATCATAGAGAAAACTAATCCTATGACAATGATGATGGCTAGAGTTCTTCCAGTACTTTGGATTTTAGATAGTCTATACTTCTGAGAAGCGGAACGTGGTAGCAGATGCACTCAGTAGGAGGTTTGGCCTACAATTACTGAGTGAGGAGACATAGCATCTAGTCATGATGAAGATGTCATTCATGAATAGCGATAGAGTTTCTTACCTATAGTCTTTTTCAGTCACTCTACATTCCATTAGCAAGTTATGGAGGCACAACCTGGGGACATTGACTATGAGGATTGACATTCTTGGATATCCTCAGGACATGCACCAGATGAATTTTCTGAATGTGTTGAACATTTCACCCTCTTCAAAGGATGTAAGACGGTACTGGTGGTGGTATAGGAGGAGGTGATTAGGTAGCTCCATATGACCTCTTTGTCGGTACATCCTATTGTGGCAATGATGTTACAACACCTCCATCATCAGCACTATTTTCCAGGGATGAGGAAATTAGTTACAGAGTTAGTTTCTTAATGCCTCACTATTCAGCAACTGAAGGTCGATAAATAGGTTCCGTCCATCATAGCTCAGCCACTAGAGGTGCTAGATTGAATGTGGGATAAAATAACCATGGACATTATGACAGGGCTTCCATCTACATTCAATGGACATAATTCCGACTAGGTGATTGTTGACTAACTCACCATGTTGGCTCACTTCATACCTATCAGTGAGAAAGAATCTATAGATGACATGGGATAGATCTATGAACAAGATATTTTGTGACTCCATGGGTTACCATTGACGATTACCTATGACCATGACACATGTTTTACATACTAGTTGTGGAAGGGACTTAAAGGGGCATTCGGGACTCAACTACGTTTGAGCACTGCCTTTAATCCTTAAATGGATGGTTAGATGGAGCGGGCCATTAAAAAATTGGAGGACATGCTTTGTGAGTACATACTTGATTTTCAACGCAGTTGGGAGGATCACATGCCCTTGGTGGAGTTCACAAACAACAACAGTTATCACTCCACCATCGTTATGGAAACATTTGATGCCCTATACAATGGACCATGTAGATCACCTATATGATAGATAGATTTTGGCAAGTTATCACTTATGGGTCCAAAGTATGTTTGTGATACCACTAAGATCATGCAGATCATACAGGAGTGGTTGAAGACTCCATAATGCCGGAAGAAGGCTTATGCTGGCATGAGAAAGAGACCTTTATAGTTCAAGAAGGTGGACCATATATTTTTTTCAGTCTCCCGTTGATGGGGGCTATGGTGATTTGTCCGAGGTGGCATGTTATCACTATGGTTTAACAGACCATTTCTGATACATCGAAAGATTGGCGAGGTAGATTACTGTTTGGCACTACCACAACAGTTGGAGAGGGTGCACAATTTCTTCCACGTATCCCAGCTGAGGAGGTATGTGAATGCCCCATCTAATATCATTGACCACGATGATATGGACTACGATGATGGGGTGTAATTTTTGGATGTTATAGGGGATATTTAGGATTGACAAGAGCGAGTCCATCATAGGTGATCAATACCTCTAGTTCATGTTTGTTGGTAGCACAAGAACCTCCATGAGAGAACATGGAAGAGGGTCACTCAGATTAATGATCAGTATACCCATTTTTTATACTATTTGTGGTGGATTTCAAGTATGAAAATAAATAATGTGGTTAGAATGTAAAGACCATAATTTTCCATGTAATTTTTATTATTATATGGAATTATTATGAGTCTGAAAAAATTGATGATCTATGATTACGAGGCTCAGTGTGCCCAGAATTAATTTTGGAAATTTTGGTAATGTATGTTCATTAAATGCAGGAGTGGTGTTTTCTAACATATGAATTGTTTCTCACATTAAAAATCTGACGGCACCGTGGAATCCACATCATCAAGATTAAATTAAGGGTGGATTTTCATTGACTACGGTAGGTATGAATAAAAAGATATGTTTTGGAGTTTTTCCAAGAAATTAAATAAGACTAATTTATTATTTTATTTAGTTTTTAACTTATCCTCCAACAGACATGTGGAGGTGGGACTAGCGATGTGTAAGTCCATTGAATTGCTTGACCCTACAATATAGGTAACAACAACATTAGGTAAATTAGGAAGATACATAATTAATAATGTCCCATTAATTCCATACGTCGTTACATTCCCTACCCTGTGATATTTATATGGATCTTGGGGGAAGGTATCAACACATCTTCTCCATGAAAAGAATTGTTGATAGAGTTCCATGAAACTAATAAAGTGGATGACTTATATGGATTCATCGAGCAGTGATGAGAAACACAGATACCCCAAACCAAAGAAGGATGCACAGGCGGCGTCGGTGGAATCCTATTGCAAGAACATAGATAATCAAGACATCTTCATGTGTGTATGATCTCCATTGGTTTTATTTGGTAGGGGCGGTGTTGATTATTTTTGTTTTCCCTATTATTGTTTTCAAAAATGATAAGAACAAAAAAACATAAGAACAAGTAGATAAATTATTCAATATATATGTGGGAGGGTGTCTTTTTTTTTGTGTTCAGGAATGAAATTAAGGTATGATATTTGGTTGAACATATTTTCCTCAAAACCCCATGATTTATCTCAAACATGTAGGGCGTGGGCCTACACGAACAAGGTTGGATACCCTCTAATTTTGTGTTGATTGAGATCACCCATTTTTATGTAGACTTAAAGCTAGATCAGGGCCTACCGTAGTAGAGAACGTGATCCATGGAGGCCTCTGGTATAGATGGCATAGGAAATCAGCCACCATTGCGCGACCAACATCCCGACAAACATCTTGCTGCTGACAGCGGCACATGGTGGTGGTGCCTATTGCCAGCCCCATGGAAGACCTAGCTACCCCATTGGGGAGGTGGTGGAATAAGGGTGGTAACGACCACACAGAAGCAGGTCCATGGAAAGAATTGATTGTAGTAGAAGCAGGGGCCGTTGGATCAACTGATGACCAGAGGAAGGGGTGCACACCAATAGTAATGTTGCGGCCCGTTGGATGTGGCTCCATGTGGATCTGCGTTGCGTCAAACCCCCAACGGGATGACTCGTTGACGCAGATCCATGCCATATCAGCCCAAACCGAACGTGCCATGTTCGGGTGTACCTAGAGGCCCACGACGCCGGGCTGGTGGAACCACAGGGCCGACCTGCGGCCCAACAGTATTGGTTCGGGCCCAGCGTGCTAGGTTGAATGGGCCCTAACTTCTAAACTCGAAATATTTTTGATGAACTTTCAACAAAGTCCAAATACTTAGGACAAGATGACCCCTTTGAGATAACTTAATTGAGTTTTGTAGAAGGTTGTGGTATGGTTGCGTTGGATCAAACACGAATCCATCTAGGCCCTCGGCAGTAAAACACCCATATCATGCAAACCATGCATTCGATTAACGGCCATTTTTCCGAATTGGGACTCCTTCAATGAGATGGATATTTTTTAATACTTTGTGGTGACTTCCATTGATACCATGGTGTTGATAGTGGGTAGAAGAGATGTTTTACAATGAATATTAAGTGTGAAACCATGCGGCTGACTGATACCTGAAGACTGTAGACCTTGGAATCCTTACGACTCGAAGATTGTCCTAGTGGGAAGATTCTCTGTGTAACCCAACATTCCTATAGTAACCATTAGGGATTCATACCTCAGTCCAGCCAATGTTGGAAGAGGCTATGTGTGACCCAACATTCCCACATTCAGAAGATAATCTTTTTGAATTGACATGCCTATGTTACCCATCATGTATGAGTAACACAACAGTCCAAGGATTCTAGGAAGCGACTCTATGTGACCCAGAAAACCCAGGGTGGGAAGCGACTCTGTTTGACCCGACATGTCCATTGTACTATATGGGATGAGTACCACAATAGTCTAAGGATAGTAGGAACTGAAACTATGAGACATAGTAGGCCCACAGTGGGAGGCAGTTCTGTCTGACCCGACATGCCCACAGTACCATCAGGGATGAGTACCACAATAGTCAAAGGATAGTTTCAAGTGGCTCTATGTGACCCTGGTAGCACACAATGCTCAACATAGGAGGAGTTTTCGAGTAGTTAAGGATTTCAATGACATGATTGATGATCCTTCTATCGTTGATCTAATGTGATACCTCGTGTGAGCTGACTACTGTTTTGAACTTTTGCTTTGTGTTAGACATCATGATTTTTGTATGGACTTTCTTTGATATTGTTGTGGTCTATACTTAGTTTAGTGTTACTCAACCCTAGCACGAGCCTTTCCCACGTGTGTGTTGTGTCCTGTGTAGGCGATCAACGCTCTGATGTAGAACTTTGTGGCATTTGACCATGCAATCCAGAGTGAGATCCGACATATGAGACATACTCCCTCAACATCCTGTAGCTAAACTACACCTATGATCAGGTTGGTTTTTCTGTTGATGGCCATTAGTGCTCTCTTGTATATAAATAATTTCATTAATTTATTTTGGGCTTTTTATTCTGGCCCGCTTACTTTCAGTTATGACCATATACATTTTCCCTCTGTGGTATACTATCTCTTTTTTTGTGAGTTTGTATTTGGTTGGGTTTTTATGTGGGTACAGGTATCCAGGCGAATGCCTCCCACATGCATGTTTACGCCTTCTGTGGTAGTCCTAATACCATTTCCTTCGAAAGGCGGGCTTGGTGTAGTCACTGCATGGGCCCCAGGAGATGGGTAGTGTCAAAATTCCTCTATCTCTCTAGGCTTATTAAAATAGTTGTTTCGGATGCCTATCGGGAAGTCATCTAGGTTGATGATGCCCTTTCGAAGATAGAAATCATCGAGATGAGTACAATGTGGTCTTATAGGATCCCTGATCACTACTACACATTTTTATGGTGATATGAGGGGTGAGACCCACTACAATTAATGTAATGTCACTTGTGTTGTTTAACATTGTCTGTTTACTTTTCATTTTTAATAAATATTGTGTCATTTTCTACCTGCCCTAGATCTTCCAGGTATTTAATAATATATTTAAATATTTTCAATAAAGATAAAATTATTGTTATTAAATTATAAAAAATACTTTTAAATCCACTAAATTATTTAAAAAATTTATAATTATTTTAACAGAAAAGTTTAACCATTTTCTTATTTTTATTTTAATAAATTATTTTTTCTTTTTTATTTTTTAACATCTATTGTATCATAATTGATTAATTAGTTAATTAAACTATTAAATAAAAATAAATATAATTTAATTTACAATTATAAAAAATTATTCATGTTTCAAATAAGAATTTATATACTAACAAAAGTTTTTATCATTTTTAAAAAATATTAGAAATATTTATGTCCTTGACTTGGGTTTTGTTTTGTTTTTTCTAGCGATTATGGATATGAATATTCTATTATAAAAATCCCCATTTATTTCTTCTAGGGGAACCCATTACATGAATTTTTTTTCCAAAGGAACATTTTATAATGGAATTTTTCTAAATAAATACCATTATATCACTATCCATGGGCCATATTTTGAAGCATAATAACTGTGGACTCGTGGCACCGAACCCATGATCTTTTTCATTGTTCACAGACCTATGAACCTATATATGGTTCCAATATCATCCTATAACAACATCCTATATATTCTAATTCAGAAATCCCTTTATTTCATGGTTCAATAAGTACTCCAACACCCATCTATCGGAGTACCAGTGAACCAGACTGGAGAAGCATAATGGACACTATATTCTCCCATCACAATACCCTTATCATTATAGGATCATTAATGTGATATTCTACAAATTTTGTAAATCTAGGTGTTTTGAAATCTTGACCAGTTATTTGGAGGCTAAAATTCATTTCATTAAGAAAAATATTTCTTGGCACTAAAGTGTAATTTTGTATTTATCCTATTATTAAAAAATATATAAACATAATTAGTAAAGAAAAGAGGAAACATGTCACTATATATGAATATAATGGACAGTAATGGAATAAATATTCTAATCTAATATAGAAATGGAAAAGTCATAGAGAAATTTTAATGACTTATCTCAACGTTTTAAACCTATTTTACATATTTTACCTTTTTAGGTGATAAATAATTATCAATATATGTAATACTAATGAACTAAAATTAATTGGAACTATTATAAAATATTATATTTATGCTTCCACGTATGGAATTGTTTTTAATCAATATCCAAATGTTATATAAATTGATTCTAATATAATTGGGAAAATTTCAATGAAAATAGATTTTAAAAACCTTTGTTTTTATGCATGAAAAATTAATTATTTTCATTATTTATTTATTAGAAATAATTAGATTACTATTAAA
Source organism: Viscum album (assembly GCA_963277665.1). Lineage (NCBI taxonomy): Eukaryota > Viridiplantae > Streptophyta > Magnoliopsida > Santalales > Viscaceae > Viscum > Viscum album. The sequence continues at coordinate 473,030,019 of OY728161.1, forward strand.
TAAATTTATTTAACATATTATATAATAATTTCATTAATATTTTATCAATAGTAATTAATATATTTTATTTAATACAAAAGACATTATGAATATAAGATCCATTTTTCTGTAAACCATTTCTATTTTATTTTAGAAGAATTTATTTTTAGTTCATATATGATCATAAAAAATAAATTTGTTTCATACATATTAAAAAAATAAATTATCAAAATTTAGTTATCCATATTCATACCCACCAATCATTTATTTAGGAAAAACCTATCCCATCATATAATAATAATTTAATAGTATATCGTGGTTTATTTAAACTCATTATTGCATGTGGAAAATGAAATAATTAATATAAAATTATTCAAAGTGACAACTATATTATAAAATCATAGTTTCTTATATTTTTCCAATTATAACTAAATTAGATCAACAAAATTTTTACACATACATCAAAGGATTTAAATTTCATAGTGTATTTGTTGAAATTCATCAATGTTCACTAGGATATTAAAAAATTCCTTAAATGGGAAAATTATACAACTAAATGTTAGAAGAATAACATATAATTTTTTAACCAAATAAATTGAAAATTGGATGTGATATAATATATATATATATAATGACTAAAATAATTTCCACATAATAACAGTGATAGATATTGAACCTAGTCATGAGAATATTGATGGGCATGAAACCATGAATTATCAAGTCAGTTAAATGAAATAATGTTAATAAAAAATGTAGATAAAAGAATAACATTTTATTCAATACACATTTATTAAATATTACTGATTCATTTACTATAATGATATAGTATTAGATAATCTATATACTTTATTTTTTTTCAATTTCATATGAACAATTTCATTCTATAGTTCTACCTTTTTTAATTTTCAATTCCTCTCTTACTCATGAAAATAAATATTCAAGAAGAATTATCATGCCCAAATTACTAAAATTTACTATTAATGAATCATATGACCGATAAATGATTTTATATTCATTTATTTAGTCTATAAATATTTACTAAAACCATAATTTCTACCCTAGGTTACAGAAAATGATCAAAAATATCATATTAAATTTTAAAAACTCCAACAAAACACCAAATGATTAAAATAATCTATTTCATAAATAGTTATTCCATGGATTTAAACTAAATATATTTGGATACATTCAAAACCATAACATTATTAAATAGTTGATAACACACATAAAAATATTCCTTTTCAACTACATCACTAGTAGTTATCCCCCAGCATTGTAAATCTCTCCTAAAGTCACATAGAAATATTTTGAATACCTTGATCATATATTCTCCCAAACATGATATTCGCTAGGATAACCATAAAAAATCTAGATAATCATAAATTCTTCCAAAAAAATGACCTCAACCCCAAATATCATTTCCATCTTATTAATACCATTCCCAATTTTCATACAAATAATTTTGGGTAATATTTTGTAGAGAAATCAATATTCATTTATTAATTATTTAACTAGGTCATATTTGATAAAAAAACTTATAAAACATATTTATAAAACCCCAAAACATAAATATGTAAATCAATAAAAATCAATGAACGGTATGACATATTCATTTACATGGACTATGAAAATTCACTTAGTATATGGAATTGACTCCAATAATTCCCATGCTTTACATAGGTAAGAAATAATATTATATTGAAATTAATTTATATACGACATTCTATCATACATAGAATTCAATTACTACATCAATTAATAGGTTCTCTTTGATACTTCATCCAAAATTATTGATATATAGGAAAATTAATTTTTTTTCCTACAAGGTCTTCATTAACTGAAATCCCATAAAATAATATTTTTATTATATTATGTGTGTCTATAATCTCGCCTAAGTTGATGTTTTCAATTATATATTGACATTTATGGTGAAGTATAATCACTCGGATCAACATTATATGACATATATCATTTGAATAATCCAGACGATAATAATTCCATTTTTTCACATTCAACATTAAAATTATTTCTCTTATTTAAAACATTGAATATAAAATAAATTCAATGTTTGAGAGACATTAATCATTGCGGGATAATATAATAATTAGAAAAAATTATTCAGATGATGAATATGTCATGATTTTTTTTCACAATATTATCAATTAGGTATACCATAGATCATCCAATAGAATGTTCAATTAAACTAATTCAAAATGAATCATAAACAATGTGAATTAACCCAGGAATATCCATTAGGTGGGTCAATCTCAGTGTGTAGTCTTAGTCCAAAAAAGATTGTAATACTGATAATAGAATCAATTCAAATCATTCCCATATATATTTTATTATAACATGGTGTATCTATAACACAATCTTTTATAATTTATAGTATCTTTAAATGTTTTTATTCTCTAGAAAAAACAAAAAACTATATTTTTTACAAAAACATTTTCATATTATCCTATCCACTGAATTATACTCATAATCTATCATTATGTTATGCTCATTTATATATATTTTCATATATCATTTTATTAGGGATTATACTAAACACTATCTAATACCAATGGTAATAGAACATACCATAGTATCGAAAACACATGTATTAATTTCATACAATAATACTCAATATAATTAATCTGAAGATAATAGAGTGGATTATTTATGAGTTTTGGTAAAATAGATACATGCATGAAACTAATATTTTATTTGAGAAATTAAAAAATACTATATATTATTTTTTATAAATTTTTTCCCACCATTCAAATAAATAGTTTTACACTTTCTATAATCATAGGGAAAAGAAACACAGGAAAGGGATTACATTAAATGCTTAGTAAGAGAATCTATAAATGAGTAGAAATAAAAAAATAATTATGTCATTAATAATATAACTGGAATAAATTTTGATAAAATAATAATATACAAACAACCATATGTTCTTTAAACAAATACACTGTTGTTATAACTATTTGAATAATAATATGTAAATCAATCACTTATTTCATGATAAAAAATTCATAATATAGAAAATTTTAAGAATTCCATTGAATCCAAAAGCCATGTCATCTTAAAGAAATGTTTAAGGCATTAGAATAATATTAAGCTTTTTAATACCACAATACATAGTGATTATTCCTGTGGTATTTAATATTAGTTCCCAACCATCACATCATAATAACAATGCATTCATCCTACTAATACATGCTTCAATTTTATCATCATACCATGATTATCAATGGCATTCCATATTAGAAGATCTAGAACAGAATATTAAAATAATTTCACTAGTCAAAGTGATCTGAGACCATATATATAATTTTGTATTACAGTATAATTATATTATATTTTTCGTAAACCATAATATTAATAAAAGTATGTTGACATAGATTATATTTTATAAAAAACATCATGGATAATTTCATAGAAAAATTCACAATTCATTTTTAAATAACTAATCAAAAATATAAAATAGTTTCTCAATATTTTTGAAAACATTTCTTTTAAACATAACACCCAAATAACATAATTGAATCCTTATAAAATATAATATTATTGAAATTTCGGGAAAACCATTCAGAGGGAATACATTAAAACAAATATTCTATTAAAAAACACTACTTAAATGTTTTTCATTTGTAGACTCAAAACCATATTCCATTCATATGATTTTATTTAAATTCATACATGGGTAATGTTTATTTAAATAAATATGTGGAGAATTGTAAAAATAGTCATGATGAAATTTAAATAAAGAATTATACATGGAAGAAAAAAATTCCCAGTCAGATAGAAAACAATATAATTTTTTTATAAAATTATTCGTTCAGTCTACATAGTATATAATTTTTGGAATATTAATGTGAAGAATAAAATTTGTAAAATTTAAAAGAGAGAATGAAAATAAATTTAATTAATGGCATAATAATTAATTAATTCAATTAATGAAATTATAAACATATATAATCAAAAAATGATAATATTGTGAAATAAACACTCACTTAAAGTCTCATCATTCATTGTATACATTCAAAACTAATTTATAATAAATATATAATTGTATTAATTATATTTTATAAATATATTCATACAACCTTATTTGGATGTATTGAAATAACCCACCACATTCCATTCTTTGATTAAGCCACACTTTTCAGATTCAACTATGATCTTGGATTTTTTTTCTAGAATTTCTTCTAGTGAAATTACAATAAATCAAGAAAACTATATTTTCATGGTGATAATATAATTAAAATTTTCATAATCTAAATACCTAAATATGTGATCCTCATAATATATTATAGTTTTAATTTCTGTCCCAATAAATATTTCTTAATATATTCTAGATACATGAAAGTAAAAAAATTAGTCACTATACGATGGGAAAATGTCCTCAGACATAAAAAAACACTCATATGTGAATTGGGTGAATCTAACTGATACGAAGTGTTATTGAATTTCGTTGATATCAAATACTATACTGGTGTTACACTCCATAACGTGACATGTCTATTTAATGACATACCCATGGTTCCTAATGTTCCATTTCCTCCAAAAATCATTAGAAAACCATGCTCATAATATAATAAAATATCCATAAAAAATAACTTCTTCTATGATTGAAAACCCATGATGGGACACAATCCACACTTATGGAATTTCATTGAATCACATAGTTCACAAAAACTATATTTTTAATAAAATCCTATTAAAATAGATGTAGCTATTTTTAATTTTCTATATTCATAATGAATCCATTCACTTCATAGATCAAACCAAGTAAATTTACAAGAAGAAAATGTTATCCATGTCTATGAATAATTATATAGGGAAATTTACCTTATGAATGGATATAAACTAGCTTGAATATTTCCCCAAATTTATTGGTTTGTATCCAATCAAAATCATTTATCAATGAATTTAAAAAATTACATTAGTTCATAACATTATAGAAAAAACATGTAACGAATTGATACATAGGATGTTTTTTCTTTTATAGGAAGTATTCAATTAAGAATACATTAGTGAAGTGGAAGAGACCACACCATAGAATGTCAATTGAATGTGTGTATGTGATCCATGATAAAAACCATTAGGTTGATCCCAAAATCCTAATGAGGGAGTATAGTATAACTAATATCATTACACCATAGAGCACCATTTCCCAAATGAGATGTTAGGCCAAAACCTACTTTTCACAGTGTAGCAAAACAATATTGTTTACAACAGCCAAAACCAATCATTGACGGACTAAAAAATATCATGAAACTCAAAACGACAAAAAAACATATTATACCACATACCATCTTTATAGAGTAAATCCTATAAAAAAATTCATACACTACTTCACATCCTTTACGATGTAACAATTCCAAATATGGTAAATTCACAAAAATTATTCCTCTAATGAACTGTACCATAAACCAGTAATCCATGCCACATTGATCATAATATATTTTTCAAGTAATATCCTTTACAATTTGTATGCCATTAATACAATTAACAAATCCAAAAAATCCATGGAACCTACATAACATCTAGAACATGAACAATGATCGCTTAAACATAAAAATAGACTGTACAAAAACCCTAAGGCTGTCAAAAATATCCCCATGATAATATATATATATATATATATATATATTCTTATAAATTCCTCATGATATTTAACTCATAATGTCTAATGACCACTACATCCTCTCCCACAATTCTATCTCAATGTCTTGTGGCGATCACGTATACATTTTTAATGAACATAGAATGTTGAATTTTTTTTACCACATTGTATCTTTTATCATAGATCAATTATTGGAACATGTTGTTAAACCATAGTCATGTTACACTCTTGTTCAACATATGAAAATTAAATATATTGGGATGGATCTAGTTGAAACCTTAGCTACTATGATAAATGAAAAATATCATTTATCAATTTGGAGAATCACAGAATTTATAACAAATATACAGAATTTAAAAAGTGTTAAATGATCCCAATGGGTATAGAAAACCTCAGTTGAAACATACCCTGAAAACCCAAATGATGGTGTCCCAATAAAATATAAACTTGATGAATTTCAGGATAAAAAACAAAAAAATGGGTTCTGACAACGATGGTACACATAATATTTTTGATGATTCTAGTCTTTTACCAATCTCTTGAAGATCTTCTACACCTATTATATCATTTCCGTAACATTGATATTCCCAGCCATGAAATCACATCCTGATTCTTCCATTATCATGGGAGATCTTCATGGACTAATATACAACCATTCAATGGGAGACATATTTTATAATGCCAGATAACTATTGTTATATAATTTTTTATTTCAAATAAATATGCATTACCAAGAAATGTTGAAGTCAATAACACATTATAATAATATATCATCCAAAATCTGAATGGATCATTTATTCTGTAACTCTATATGTGGGTGATTCAACATTCATAATTTTGATTAGGAACCCATCACCACTAATAATCCTTTAAAAACAATGTATTGAACTATGAGTCTGTATGATAAATAATAATAGGGGAAACTCCATTATGTATCATAACATGTGGGATATATATTTTCTTATGATACTACGCCACTATTGTTGTATTGATAGAGAGGAAATGACTTATTTTTATACTTATTGAATGATATCCCAAATAACATCCTTCCAACTATGATTCCATGATAGACCACTGATGATTCCATGAGTAATCTCATCCACCATATATATTATAATTGGAAATGGTTGCAATAGACTAGTAGGTCTATGATATTTTATCTTTTTTCATCTACTAGGTAAACAAATGTGAAACGATATTTATAAGAAGTCATCTCATTCCCAGTAACTAATTGCTATTTTTCATAGATATAGGAACAATAATCCTATATCATGAAAAAGTGCGAATATGAGACTAAGACCACTCACCAATGGATTCCAAAAATGAATGGTTTCCATGCGACACTTTCAACCATAATAAGATTCAAACAAAGTTGAATCCAATAGTACATGGAAACCATATTTCCCAATATTGGATTATAAATGAATCCTAGAGTCTCAATCTCATCTAGGAAATTGAGAAAAAATTTCTCTAGGGATCCCCCAATATAGATCCTTCTCAGTTTTTATTGTTATATACATTCTAAAAATGAATGGTACCACTCATATATATCTGATTGTTTTTTCAATAATGGAATAAATAATATGAAATCAATTATCGTCTAATTTATAAATTGCATTATATTCCTTTGGGTAAATGAACACATTCATAACCAATAAGATTAATATATCATAAACATCTCTTTAATATGATGGTGTCATTAATTTTTCAGAGAATGTGAAACTAATATTGAATTATGTTCATAGATAAATAGATTCTTTACATGAATACATAATTATTATTTTCCTGAAATCTATTTCCCATTTTAATAAATCAACACATACCCCAACTTTATTCCATTGTATATAACATAACATAAAAAAACTCCACCAAGATTATCATGAAAAAACACTATAGATAAAACTAACCCCACTTACATCTTATCAAAGCTATACCATTTTACAAAAATTTATAAAATAATAATAAAAATATTTAAAGATCACATATAACATCGAAATTTTTTTAAACAATCAAATATTTTGAAAAAATATACAGTTTCATCGAGACAAGATACCATTAAAATGAGAATAAGGGGTTCACATTTCACAAAAATGAATGCTCTTAGAGCTCCACACATAGCCAAGGGAAACAAAAATACTCTAACTGGGTGAATCCAACCAAGGTAATTGTTTAAAATCATACTTATAGGAACAATACCCATGAAACATAAAAAATATCATTTTTAAACCACCCATTTCAAATTTAGAAATGAAAAATCCATATCACCAGATCATCCACGTATCACATAACCTATATTAGGATCCAACAATGAAATTCCATAATTAGAAATGAAAAGGATCAATTAATCAGTCCTGAATATACATATATTGTAAATCCATTTTATAAATATCTACCTGGTGGTCCCAACAATCAATGTAATAAAAAATATAACTAGTGGATAACTCGTCAAATCAGAAATGAAACTAACCCCTTTTTAAACATTCAAATAACCGAGAATCATCATTTCTAGTTATATATGTAGAAGAACATTGAATAAAATACCCCATAATTATAGCCAACAGAAAAATGATCACATTGAGAAATAAAATATATGATATAAGAAAGATCATATGACAACATCCCTCAACAAAAAAACTCAATGAATATATCTACATGATATCAAGGAAAGGGCATAATAAAACATCAAAAAACAAAAAACATGATTGTGAAAACTCAAAAGGACCAGTAATAAAATTAATATAGGGAAAAGATTCCAATATAATAATGGAAAATATGATAACCAAAATCATTTATCAATAAAACCAATCATTCCAACTAAACCAATATGATTCTATTATGATTCCACAAAAGAAAAACATCTAAATTCAACTAAAAGCTATCCATCACTGAAACACTAAATTATAATATATTTCAAAATCTTCTTTATTAAGATTATTTTAAAGACTAATGTGATGAGGAAGAATATTAGTGTATGGCTATGCCATTGGGACCAACCTGTGCTAGCACAGGAATCCTCACTAGAAGTTCATGAAATGGCGGAGAGCTACTACCACGATACAGATGTTGGTGAGGGTCAGTTCCTAGTAGATAGTCTGGTTGAATTAAATATGAAATTCGAGTCATGTAATATCTTAAATCCTATGAGACATGTAATATCTAAGCCTGTGGGCCTTGTAATGGTTCATCATCATCCATTTAATTGGGGGTTATCAAAAATCTATAAAAATGATGGCATTCATGCCATTCAGGATAATATGATGTGGCAGAATGACCACTCTTGATGAAGACATTACACACTAACATAAGACATCATTGGGAGACTAATATAAACTACAAAATATGGGATCTACATCTAATAAAATCCTTTACATTACATAATATTAAACCTATAAACATGAATGGATTAAGGTAAAAATACCATTCAATAATAAATTTGACCACACTCATTGATCATTCAAATAAAACACACTCATAGAGGTGAAACCTCTTTAAAAAATAATTTTTTAGTCCTCAAGACACCACATGGAATGATGTTTTAAAAAAAGTGTTTCATAAATTAAATTCATTCATTAGATTTGAAATGAATCAGTAATTTTATCATTTAAATCATCATGTTTATATGGTGAAACTGTTAGTATCCAAAAATTTCATTGAAAAAAATTCAATTTACCCTTGGAAAATTTCATCATTAATTGAAATCCACTAATGTAAAACCCATTAAAATAGAAAAAATCATTCAGATATAATGTATTTCATAAAAATTTTTATTAATAATAGTCAAAATATTCATTAATATTTAGCATTTATATATGAAAAATCATTCACCCATATAGATTACAAAGTAAAAACAAAATCATAATTTTTCCCCTCAGAACTAAAAATTCTCTATTTGAAATTACATGGTAAACAAATAAAATTTTCACTACATTAATTTTGCATTGAAAATATTATTCACATGTTTCAAATTTATTCATGGAAAATCAAAATCAAATAAAAAAATTGTGTTCAATGTAGTTATGACTAATCAATCATTTCCAAAAACATTTCATTGAATACCAATATCACATAAAAGTAATGAAATTATCAGTCAATTTTCGAGGAAAAAATAATCTTCAAAATTTCCATATTCATACAGTAAACCAGTTATTCTATCCAATGAAAATAAATTCATGGAATAATAGTTAGTATATTTGATAATTGATATAAATATATCCATGAAAAACAAATATTCATTTCAATTCTGTGGTAGTAACTAATTTAATTGAAAAATAATTTGTACTAAGAACCCCAATGAAAAGGTTTTGGAGTCATGATTATCCTAGAAACACCATTGAATACTATGTTATAATAATTAAACAACCTCGTTTTTTATTTCAAAACCATGTCCCATGTTAATAAATAATTTCTCAGGATAGCCAGTTGAAATTCACCAGTATATTCATTTTTCATTTTACAGAAAAAATACTATAAAAATTACAAGGAGGATAACATGTTCCAATGATATTCATTAGACATTAAAAAACCATAATACATGAAAAAAATGAATTTTAAAACATAAAATATATTAACGGTTCTAGAGTATTCATAATAGTTCATAAAATAAATAAAATAAAGAAAACATAAATGTATATTAAAATTTAAAACATTATTTTGGTCATAGACACCCTTTATAATACTTATAAAATCACTATTGTGTCCCTATGATGTCATAATACACACCGTTAATTTATAAAATTTTTTATTTTTACTAAAAAAATTTAATCAAAATAAATTATGAAAAATAAATGAAGTATGAAATCAAAATTTTGATTAAAAAATATTAATTTTTTAAAAATTTGTTTCTAAATATTTTTATTTTCCCATTTTATATAAAAATCATTTTTTTAGAAAATATTCCATTTTTAAAACAATAGTTTTAAAATTATTATAAAAAAATTTGACATCGTAAAAATCATATGATAATATATATTTAACAAACATATTTTATTAATAATATTTTATGAAAATAATTTCTTTTTTATACATAAAATATTTCATCAAAATATATTTCTTAATTAAAAATTAATTAAATACACAATATGTGTTTTATTGTATAAATATCAAAATAATTTTAGTAACAATTATAATTATATAAGCACCCTATTATATCGAGAATTCCATAATCATATTCATATCATTATGGTCCAGATTAATTTCAAGTTAATATACCATGAAATTCCCTATGGGTAAGGTGTGTGATTTTGAAAATTTCATGGGGTAGTTATAAGATCATGGTTGGGGTTGTGATGTTGATGTTCTAGAACTTCTCATATATTAGGTTTATCACATACTTGTGTAGTTGGATATTATCTTGGAATCGGTCAAGGGAAAAACCAAATATTTTATCTACCTTTGTAGCATCAAAAAATCGGTTTTATTGTGTATGAACCTACTTGTTTATTCCATCACATCCTTTTTAGCAACAATTTATTTTATATAACCTAATATTTATAATAATAATGTGATTATTGGTAAAATGATATGTTATAAATGACATTTATCCTTAATGGTTCATTAAATTAAAATGGATATACTAATACAAAATATGTTCGTGTATTTTCTATGACCATTTTATAAAATAATAAATATAAATAAATTTAATGAGCAATTTACTTTGTAACTGTTGGGGTCATTACAAATGAATCAACTCATCCATTCATTGATACCTTGTTTTGAAACAAAACCACTCATAATTCATTTCATTCATTCACATAGTGTCCACAAATCCATTAAAAAAACATTTTATAACATTTGCCAATTTTATCCAAACACACATTGATATCAATATCCACAATTTCTTAAAAAAACAAATAGACTTCGTAATAAATTCATTTTATTATTTATTGTTAACTTTTTGATTGAGACACCACCTTAATTAATGGATACAAACCATACCAAATTTATCTATCATATCAATTGTTTGAATATAAAGATAATTGATATTCAACTCCTTACAAAGATCTCATTTCCACCAAGTATTATAGTGAAAAAGAATGGAAACAGATACTAATTGGGATGTGGTTTTCATAAGAATACTACATTCGAAAAGGACGATGAACATTTGAAGAATCCATGATATATCCTGAATATTTAAATCATGTTCTAGATAATTTTTCTAGATAAGACATAGATAGTATAAATATAGGGATTAAAACTGAATTCTCTTAGACCACCATGTCATAGACCCTCATAGAAAAAATGTTTGGCTACACCAGAACCAACATCCATTTGAATTGATACCATATATTTCAATGAGAACCCCAAACAACCCCCCCCCCCAAAAAAACTAAAATGTAGAAAAATCCTCCACACATTTATTTTGAACCATCCCACACCAAAACCTTGATCCATGACATAGATATCATCAAAACAAATAAGAAAATCTGTATCCCCTTATACATGTTAAAAATATCCAAAAAATCAAATGGTAACCAAAACCATTCCTCATTGTAACTACACTATATAATTATCGTATATGTCATAGAAATACCACTCCATGCTACATTCAATACCCTCCAATACGATGTCCAATATAATGTTATTTAAAAACTCCCACAAAACTCTAAAACAACTCCAATCTATCGAACTCAAGCTAAAAATTATTATTAATAAAAATTGAGAATTCCAAAATATATAGTATACCATGGGAATAATATAAATTTAATTAGATAGAGAGTCTAATTTGATATATCAAATCAATCAATAATCATTTATCAGTTTATGGATGAGTATGATATCCTAATTAAATTTACTTCCCTTATATATGGTTTAATACCTATTACTAATGGATATGAATCATAAATGGTTTAGGGAAAAATAAACATTGAATATGTAATAATTTTTTTTGTATTATTGTGATTTTCTTTCTAGAAAAAATTCAATGCCTTCTGTTGAATTGTAATGTTCATTTTTCTAAAAAAGTTATACCTAGTTGTAAAACTATTTCATTGACTCAAAATAAAATGTCACTAATTTGAGTTTGGAGAATTCTAGATAAAACTATATCGAATCTTGAAAAGTGATATATACAACAATTTTTATCACCATGGGGTGTATCCCCTATTTTTATGATTAATAAAGATGGTTGTGTTTATATTTTCATTTATTTTTGAAAACATAACATTACCATTATTTTGATAAATTAATATATATCTTGTAATAATGAAATTTTTTATAAATAGTCTGATGCTACATAAATTTCCATACTAGAACATGGATCTAGTTATCATCAACTAAGGGTTATTTTTCGATGATATACCAATGTTTTCCTTTTTTATATGTTATTTTCACTTTGAATTTATTATAATTACATTTATACTTTCCAACTCAAATTATATCATCATGAAATTTTTTAATATAGTCTTTAATGAATAACATGATAATTTTTTTGATATATTTTGTAGCTGATATTTTTATATATTAGAAAATTAGTAACGATCATGGAAAATAGTTGAGAAATTATTGAACACCCAGTGGATGGATAATTTACATGAATTTTTTTGGGGTTTTCATTTTCACTAAAATGTATACTTTTTTGGTTCAATAATGTCATTCAAGGATATATACGTGGATCCCTAAAACATTAAAGATATTGAACAATGGGATATAATAACCATAGTGATTTAGATCCTTACATTTCATGTGTTGGATTGATACTAATGATTATTTGTGACTGATTTCTCATGTATTTCTAATCCAATATCCATTTTGGATCGTAAGGGAACCATCTTCCATTAAATTGATGAATGTGAGTTAAATATTAAGGATATAAAAATAATGTTTATTGAAAACCCATGGTTACAATAACCTTCATGGGAGAAGGTTTTATGATCTATTATTTATTCATCTGGGTGGGGATCAAGACTCCTATTTAAGAAGGTTTATATGATGATATATATTTTCTCATGTCACATGAAAATTCATTAGAAAATTTCATTGACTAATGATTTGGATATGGTAGAAGTAAGTTTTATATGAAAATATGGAGTAACTTATATTATATTGAATAATGATATATATACATATATCATAAAATAATTACTTATATATTCAATAAATTTATTAATATTCAATATAGAATAATGCATTTGTTAATTAATGAATATAAATTCTCAACACAATGCTTCCATGGGCTGGAAAATGATGTTAATATTGATCTGAGTCTAAAATACCATTCTAGATTATCCATAAAGAGGAATGAAATATATAAGGTAATGATGTTGAAATTTGTATATCGGATGTGTATCTTAAATTCCATAGACGCGTCTTCAACCATCCATACCTTTGAGGATTATAATGAAATATAAGAAATATGTGGAATTAAAAAAAACTAGGGATAATTCCTACGAGCAACACTGATTTTGTTGGAATAATAATGTACATGAACTGAGTAAGAGGCCTTTTGCATCTAGGATTGAAGAAGGATCCATTAGTGGGAGAGAATATATTATCATTTCTAACTCATACTTGAAGCATGCAGATGCATTTTAGAATAAAAGTGTAAATTTAGAGGAAAAAATATGAAAAGAAAGATTACAGCTTATATTTCATCATACCATGTATGTCATTATGATAAGGCTAAAATATATAATTATAATGGTATGTAAAAGACTTTATCATGCCATAATATAAATATTAATATAAAAAACTAATTTCATCATCAAAAACACAACAAAATCTAATGGAAATAATGTTTTTGGGTTATAACACATTTCCAAATAATGATATAATAGTTCTTTTACCATGACACGATCTTCATCATTATCATCATAATAGGATATAAATTATGAATCTCTAAGTATTCCATATAGTACAAAATTTTAATTAACTAATCCAGATATGAAAGATACCACTATGTTAAATAGATTTATTCAGATACAATTGGATAAACATTTTAACAATATTAATAAATTTTAATGCTAGAATGTTGGTCCTTGAAACCCTAAAATAATATAGGGTTAATGAATATATGATATGAATAATGTCAAAAAGGAGCATCATTCTTTTTATGATCCTACCCGATTAAATATCTGAAGCATAACAATATTATCATCGATTAGTGATTAGGATATGTGACCTTCTGGGATATTCTCCAGGGTGTGTGTGATTGAGATAACATCAAACTAGAAAGAACATGTGTTGGTGGGTGGGACCAATCATTAGTTAAATGACATGTTCTGGAAAGTGGATGTGGCCATTAAATGTTAACACGTGTCTATGAGAATCTGGTGTTACCTAGATGGACATGACCCAGTAGCCATGATTTGGTGTTGTGATTATGCTATCTGCATGGCCCATTTTTTACATTTAGTATTATATTAGTAACACATCATTAAATGTGGGGGCCTTTCTAGGCTGATATGTTGGGTCCATAATGAGGACATTGTGCTCTAAAGGGAGGTGAGTATAACACTTTAAATTTTAACGAGTTAAATAACTAAATTATTTTACTCATTAAAAAAAGTGAACCATTGTATTTGGTTACACACTTATGTAGAACCCCACATTTATTCATAAATTTCATAGAGTAATGATTAGGTTGGGTGAACATTTATGTAGTTCCCAAGGGTGTCTTTGATTGTTTATTAGCATAATAGAACATAAATGTGTTTGAATGTGGGGGAAATCATTAGTCCAATGACACGTTCAGGCATGTGGGTGGGAACTTAGGAGGGGTCCCCATGACTATGGAGAACTGGTTGTACCGAGTAATCCCGAAACTGAAGACCATGTTTAGTCATTGTTTATGTGAAATCATTAGGACCCCTTTATTACGTAGAAATTATAGTCGGGCCAATTAATCATAATATGATATATTTATATCATATCATATATATATATATCAAATGTTCCCTGTATGAACACATTTTGTTTGTGTTTTCATATACCAATAATATTCACTATATCATTAAAATATATAATTATGAATAAGTATATTGATGAATATTCAGAACACCGATATAATAAGAATAATATAGAAAAATAAATCTTTCATGACCAGTTCTAGTTGATGAAATGTCATAGAATATTAAAACCATTCAATATCACATTATTAAATCTTAGAGTCGATATAAAAATTATAAAGGAACTAATCAATGAGATATAGAGTTAAATGTTGATGATTAGGTTTTCCTTTTAATATTTTCAATGAAATTTGTTTTTTGTTTTTTAATTATTTTCATGTTTATCCCTAGATATATCATTCCATTAGATATTATTTATCTTATATTTGTCTTAGTGATCTCTATAAACATTCACAAAACCTTTCCCAAGTTCATGACGTGTTCCACGTATCTTGTATGAGAACGAACATAACTAATCATGAACATGAAATACATTAAAATTTTGTTTCATTGTGTCATAATTTATATAATAAGGAAAACTTTTTGGGGAATCATGAAATTTTATACATTTTAAAGTTGATTATACCTAATACATGGTAATGGATTTTAGTAAAACCATAAATTTAATGAAGATACAGGATAATCCAATGATGTGATTAGGAAAATTAATACATGTTTTTTATATCTTTTTAAAGCAATTTTCTGTGGTAAATTCATATAATGGTGTAGAATATAACACAACACTATTTTTTGATATATTTTTTTAATTATTAAATTAACATTTTTGATTACTTGGACAACAAATATGACAAAACATAAAAAACCCTAATTAGAAATATTATATTATATGTGAATTTTTATTGGATAATTTGGTTTGAATAAGAAATAAAAAATATTAATCATATTTATAATCGATCTATATAATCAAAATTCATTTATTAATTCAAAAAAAATAAGTACTAGAATTTCCGTCAAGTTGATTTATGATTTAGATATAAATTTGTTTCAAAAAACGTTTTTTTATTATTCTTACGGAAAATTATTATTAGTATATAAAATTTCTGGAAATTTAATTTCATAAAATTTATATCAATTTTAAATGAGCTTGTAAAAAAATATTTACTTTTCATTTATTGTTTATTTAAAGGATTTATTATGAACAAATAGTGAAAATATTAATTTTAAAAATAAATTATTTTATTTTCCTTAAATAATACAGTATTATAATTAAAAATAAGTTTTTAAATTTATAATAATTTAAATTAGTACTCCTTTAAAAATATATAATCTAATTAATTCATAACAATCATCACTATTACTGCTTTATACACAACTCAATTTTTAGTCATTAAGAAATATTTGTCAATTGTTTTTTTTTGTGTTCTTCAAATATCCCTTAAAATTGATTTATTATTTTTAAAGAAATTTAATATTAAATAAATTATTTCAAATTTTTATCAGGATTTTATGTTTCTTAAATAGTTCAATTTCAATTTTGGTCATTCTAATTAGAAATATTAATATTGAATGGTCACATTTGTAAGTCTACAACCAGTATAATTTTGTTAAACAAATGTGATTCAACATTTAAATATGTCTAAAAATTTTATTCACCATATTATATCAGGGTCAATCAAAAATATATTATTTTTGAGTTAGTTATTATGTTTCAAAATAATAGATCATATTTTGGAACCCATGACATATTTTTATTGATCATTCCATATATTTTTAGAAATATAAAACATTTCACCATTATTTGCATTTAATTTTATAGATTTATGGTGAAATTATGTTTTATATTAATACAATTGTCCAAAAATATTAATTTTATTATTATTATTAAATTTCATGGAATAAAATATATTATTTTATTCCCTAGTGTAACAATTTTTAGCCATATATCATGTATATTATTAAAAATAGTTCTCTAGTAATATTAAATTTTTTTATAAAATGTAATTTAGTTCACAGATGATTGGAATATGATAATCATTATCCAAAATTTTTAATCTTCATGTACACATTATTCAATAATATATTTTTTATATTTCAACATGTAAATATTTTTTCATGAAATAAATAATTTTTCATCAATGAAAAAATTAAATTGGGAATAAGGGATTTTAATAACATGGAAATGCTTGAAATTTCAATAAAACAACCAAAAATGTGATCATATGTGTTTATATTTTCATTATCACATAATGTTTAGGAAACCGTGGTGCCTTTTTTCAACTTTTAAATGAAAAATACACTATGTTAATATAATAAGTTGAATAAGAACTACTGTTCCACTCCCTACAGTAATACATGTGAACCATATATAATCTGTTCTGCATATCTCTTGAGACTCACAGACCATCAATGAACATCCCAAATCACTCCATATATTCATTTTTCATTTACATTTTATTCTTGCCATCTCTTATGATGATTTATGAAGGATTAATGCGTATTATAATGAAAATGTCTTAAATAAGTTGGAATAATCTTTCATGACTATTTCAATGATTATTTCTACTTATAAAATCAGTAAATATATTTTATCCATTATTAATATATTTTATCCATCTTATAAATATTATTATATAATATTAAAATTATAGGAAAATCATATTTTAGAACCAGTGTTTCTATTGTTAAATGAAAGTATCACTCATGAAAAACTGTGGACTATAACCTCAACATAGTTATATGAATCATTTTCCATCCCCATATTCATGTTTCTATGAAATTATAGATTAAATATATATATATATATATATTATTTACATCATAATTATTCTTTTTTATTTATAATATGTTTTCTAACTCCATACCCCCACAACATTTATAATATGATAACACCTGAAGTGTATACACGTGAACTAAACCCTCAATGAATTTAATGTGATTAAATTAGAATGTTAATATCACATTTATTATAAAATTTTTAATTTTGAGGAATTTATTTCATGTATTTATTATTATAATGAAAATATAAATATAAATTGTTATTGACCTTCCTTTAGATCAATCAGTTGAATAGTAGAAACATCACTCATTCTTATGTACAGACTATTGTCTCCACTAAGTGATGTAATTAAATATTTATCACATATATTTATTTATTATAAACAATGTTTTTATAATTAATTAAAATTATAATAATAATTATAATATTATTATAGATATTGTGAAACTATGACCAATGTTATTTTATTGTAATAGTCAAACTGAAACATTCATGGAACACATGTCTGTTTTCACAAAAATGATCATTTTAATATAGAAAATGTTATAAAAAAAATTATAAATTACCATATAATAATACATAATATTTTATTTATTAAAAATTATATCAAACATATTTATAATATATCCATATTAATTTTACATGGGTTTTGATCATATATGAATCATGATAGGACTTAATGTAAGTGTCTCTTGTATCAATTTTTTTGTTGTGATATATACACTTTATACTTCATATATATCATTAATTTTTTGTATATACAACAAAATTGATATGTTATTTATTTAATATTATTATATTAATGAAATTTTAATTTTAATTTGTACTTATTTATTTCATGGGTTTATTATTTAAAAGATAACATATTTGTAAGGGATTTAGTTTAAATATCATTATGTTATTGTTTCTTATACTAAATTTATATTGGGTGTGTAAATGAATATATTATCATTTAACAATATTTAATTAATTAATCCTATAATTATTATTTGACAGTTTAATTAATAGTACAATGATTCTATCATTGGTAATAAAAATGTCCGGGAAATGCTTTAAATAAAAAATAAACCTCTTTCATATTTGTCGATTTTTTTTTCTTCCATGTATATTTTAAATCAAAATTATTTCATGAATTTTGATTTCAATGATAATATAATTATTCAATTTATTACATAAATATATTTAAATTTCAATTGAATGGTTTTAAATATAATTTTATAAATTTTTTCAGAATAGTTTATCTATGACTTTTTACAAAAACAATTATTGGAGTTTTTTTACCACACAAATTTATTTTTCAACCATAATTAATATTAATTTAATTGAAAATTTATTTATATTATTCCATGTATAATATAAGTGAATATCACTTTTTCAATTATTATGGATTTTGTAGATTATAGAGATACAAAATGATAATGTTTTCAATATAATACTTAATTGAAAATATGAAATACCTATAAAATAGTATTCTTCCTCTATGAAGAAATACTTTAAGGATTATCATGCATTAAAATTTATATAATCATGTTATACCATTAAATTACGTTCTCCAGATATCTTATGATGTTGATGATATAAATAATATTCTTGGAAAAAAATTTCATTCCACTGGGTAAATTATATTATGATGAAATTTTTCAGAAACAACTTTCCACTCACAAGGAAATTAGATGAGAAAATGGTGGAATTAAATCCATTTTTAATGTACGTGTTATGATATAATGAATTTATGAGTGATTAATTACCTTGTTCAATAAAAATTTATTGATTATATTATGTGATAGATTATTATGTTATAAATCAATGTAGGGTGGCTCTCTTATAAATCAAGTGTGCAAGCTTAATTTATAAACATGGTATAGTTGGGTCGATTATAGACGACATTTAAATTGGGTAAAAAATATATCTATTTTAATTTTAAGGTTTATAATAGGGAGAGAACCAAATTCGGTAAGGGACTCTATCTACTCTGGATGTTTTTTGATTTAACCATGACTAGAAAAATAATGTAATGGGGGTCATCAAAATCCTCTATTATAGTATTCATAGGGTTGAATTATTATGAAAAGAATTTTTTATGATTATATTATTTCCAAAAATCTATTTAATATTCTATTGATAAGTCCTCCTAAACAATTTCTTATAATTTATGATTCCACCCTCTTATTACTTTTCAATTTTTTAATTAAAATATAAGTACATGATGTTTGAAAAAATAAATGTGATTGATGATATATTACATTATT
Source organism: Viscum album (assembly GCA_963277665.1). Lineage (NCBI taxonomy): Eukaryota > Viridiplantae > Streptophyta > Magnoliopsida > Santalales > Viscaceae > Viscum > Viscum album. The sequence continues at coordinate 473,050,482 of OY728161.1, forward strand.
TAATGATGATCATGTTATTATACACGTACGTTTATGATCCCTTATGATTATTCATATATTTATCCCATGTTTACCACTACATATAATATGAGATCATCCATTTTTAAAATTAATTTCTATAAGTTATAATGAATGATTTTATATAGGTTTTGTATAAGAAGTTCAACAATAGAGAACACTATCATAGAATTTGAATGTATTTCACCAGATGATTATTTATCTAGTATCCAATGAAAATAAAACATTCTGTTTTTTTGGACATATATTATCAATATTTTTATTTAATTTCAATCTAAAATGAATAAATATTTATTCATGTTATTCCTGGGTTTCGTATTCGTATTGTTCATTAATGTCATTAAGGGATTCTTTATTTCTAATAATCTCAATGGGAGCATGGTTTTCTCTCCCAAGATTGTGAAGGAAATGGGTATTTATGCAATTTCCTAAAGGTACCAATGTGGTTATCTATAACCTACTATGTGATGCATACTTTTTTTAGTCCTTTATATATGATGTGATGAATATATTTGTGGGTTTTCTTGATATATGATTTCGATAATTGTGATTATTCAACCCGAATATGAATTAATATTGTGATGATGTAATTATATAATTTATTATAATTTATTGGTTTTCTACACTCTTATTACATATTTTTTTTGTTATGAGTTCTCATTATTCCATAACCCAAGATTTTTAATTTATATATACTGGTTTAAAATTTGAGGACAACTATTACGTTCTAATATACATATGATTATTTTCTATTCAGAAATAATATTTGAAAGATATATATAATTCTTAACCTTGTCAAAAATTTGTGCTCAATCCTTATTCTGTTTTCTTTTATATATGGAAGGATGAATGGTATTATTAAAAATGATTCAGAAAGGGTGTAATATTAGATGAATTATTATTGGATATGATGTTGTTCATTTATTAAATATGTTGATTTTGTATCTTGTAAAAATGAAATTAAGATTAATTGATATGGGTAATATATTTGTTCTATATTTATTGAATATTCATCCAAGCAATATGTAAGTTTTTTCTAATTTAGTATATTCAAAATTTATAATTGGGAAGTGTATAGATATTTTTGTGGATTATGATTTAAAAAAATTACCAAAAATACTTTGGTTATGTTTATGTATAGAATAATATCAAAATTTTTGGGTAATGAATATATTGTCTGTTATACTATACATGACATCCTAGTATAGATATAATCAAGCAGATGAAAAATCTGTAAAAAATTAACAAAGTTATAATATCCCTAGAAATGTGGATATGTATTATCTCTATAATTTGCATATTCATTGTAAAATTTCTTATCTTCCAAAACAATGTGAAACTATAATGGGATATTTGTTTTTCAAATGAATTTCTCATTATGAACCATTGTGTATAATGTTAGAATATAACCATTGAAAACCAAATATAAAACAAGAACAAAATGAAGTTATATTATTTTTCTATAGTTGAAAATAATGAATCACAATTTATGATATCATATAATTAATTTCATTTTTATATCATTTCTCATTCTGTTTATTAATTTTTTATAAAAACATTATGATATTTGGTTTCGGAAAATGGTTAAAACAGAAGGGAATTATGTGTAAAATCAATGAAAGAGAAAATGAAATGAATAGAAATATGAGTAAAAAAATAAAATTGGAGTTGGAATTCAAAGTATTACTTTCATGCATAATAATATCTCTTTAATTATGATTAACAACATGAAACAAAAAGAATTTAAAAACACTCCAACTAAGAGAAGAATTTTTTTTAGAAATTATAATGTAACCAATACCATTGACAGAAAATGATTCATATTAAAAAAAATTATGAATATAGGAAAGATCCCCTAAAAAACTATATAAATAAAAAGTAATGATGTTTTATTATATAAATAAAGGAATGTGAGAAAATAATTTATATGGATTCATGAAGTGTTTTATAGTGGAAAAAAATATTCAACCAATGGTAGAACTTATATTTCTATTTGATGTATGTGGGGATCATTGGAATTATTTTAGTTAATTCCCTAATTTTAAAGAACACTCATAGAGAGTGATAAAAAAGAAGGGTTTATTCCATGTCAAATATTAATGTGGATAATTATGGATCACTTAACCCTACCTAAGATATATGGATTTCATTTTTACCTTTTTTAGAATGTTCCCTATGAAAATATTATTTCTATTATTGTTATATTTGATTTTTATATGTTATTGATAATTAAGTAACACTATTTGAATAGATCATAATCTATTTTCATGGATATATATTCACATTTGATATGGGGATTCAATAAAATATTTTCTTTTTTTAAGATTAATATAAATTTAAATTGAAAATTAAATAAAATATATAGGTAGTAAAACAATTTCTCAATGGGTAATTTTACAAATGGAGGTATTGAAACTAAACATTCAATAAAATAATATTATTCGGTAACAAGTCCATTAATTTCCAAATGAGATTCATGTTATTCCACCAAAATCACAATGTTGATTATTAGTATAAGTCATATGGGATTTTTTAACAAATCTAATTACTATTTATATCATAGACCATAGAGAGTCCTTTATAATTATGAAGAAACAAAGAGGAATATGGAAAATAGATGCATTTTCCCTTGTTTGTGACTGTTGGGTAACCAATAATTTTTTTAGGATAATGAAGGGAGAATATGTATTTATATTCATCATCATTATTACAATATGATAACCATAAATAGAAATTATTAGTGACCCATTATGGATAATTTTTTTCTGAAACATTGAAATCTATTCTTTTCCCTCATTGACCTCTAACTTATACATTATCAGTTATTTGTCAATAAGGTAGATATAACCAAATAATCCATCAATACATGTAATTGAAATTATAAATTAATGGAAACATTATTGGGTATCACCAATTACCCCACAATTGTAATGTATCTCTTTAGTTGAGTGTTATGTTATTACTTTTATAATTTTTTTGTTTAATTTTCAACTGATATTCATATATATATATTTATAGACTAAGGGGAATATGGAGTATATAACAAACCATATTACTTATAATTTTTTTTATTTTGTACAAAATGATAAATTTAATAAAATAACCTAAATATAAGATGCCAAATTCATTTTGGAAATTATATTAATAAATCATTATCTCAAAAAAATGAAACATTATTACATAAAAAAAATTAATATCATTTTTTCCTATAAACACTTAATACATTACAATATTACCTTTGAAAAAATAAAAAATGTGAGATATAAATCTTGGTAATAGAGTAATCAAATAATATAATAATGATAAATAACTAGTGAGAGTATAGATTAAAATCCAGATAATATATATTGATAATAATCTTATATATTTATGAAGAAGAGTGTCAGGAGAACATGAAATCATTAATCCTAGTGTCAATGGAATGTAAAAAAACATTAAAGTTCACATTGATAGCATATGTCGAGAATAACCTAAAAAAGATCATTTTATATTGTATTGAGGATAACCACATGTGCAACATACAAGGTACCACAAGAGTTATAAGAATTATTTAATGTATTTGAGTGCTTTCATGGTTGGCAATTCATATGTATTAAATTACTTATAAAAAAGGGTATTATTACATATGAATATATATATATATATATATATTAATTCCATGATTATATAATGTGGGTTATATATATAATACAAAAGTTATTAGATGATTTTTATAAATAATAAAATAGACATGAATCAAAATAGTGTTGGTTATTCACAACACAAGTGTGAAAAATGAAATGATAACTTTGAAACCGTTACGAGGGTAAAAAATGATATTTGATGTTATTAATAAAATAGATATGTAGCATCTCATTGATATGGAATCATTTTTATGGTAATGGATAGTTATGAACACATGAATTCATAACCACCTGGAATTATATATTCATACAAATAAAAATGTCAATGTATTGAAATGATGATAGAGAAAATCCTTACTATCGTAAGATTCTTCTTAATGATTCAGAGATCATCTTATAAACATAGAAAATGTTTTAGAGGGGTTTAATGAGGTTGAATGAGGAATTATTCATAGATAACTGATGTATCGAGGAGAGTAATGGGAGGATTGGGGGATATTTATGTCAAAAATAAGATATTTTATTAACTTCCAAACATTTTCCTTGAACACCACTTGAATAAAACCATACAAGCTAATTAAACATTTGAAGGATTTTTTACAGTGATGTTTATTAAGAAGGTTATTTTTTATTATTTTAATTTTTTTTGAACTGAAATCATTTAAATAATGTAATTCAGGATGTTTTAGTAATTCTTGATCATATATATATATATATATCAAAACCATTATATGTGCTTCAGTTTTAGAAAGTTCTCTATAGGATTATTAAAATATATTATTAGTATCATTTTATTTTTTTAAAAAAATTACTTTCAATCGGTCAAACTATTAATACAATTTGTTACATAATTTCAATATTTTTAGGAATTCATAATATAAACCATATATTAATGATGAATTTACTTTTTAATGAAATAATTTTCTATCACATAAAATAATGAAACATAAACTGTTGGGAAAATTAAAATTTATTATTTCAACATTGATATTTTTTTCAAATTTTTTTTATAAAAATGAAATGTTAAGTAATAAATTGAAAATTATAATTAAAGAAAAATAATAGTTTTTATGAAATAATCCAAAATTTTATAATTATAATAAATTACCATGGATAAATGTAAAATGTATAATCATTTATTTTTGAATAGATTGTATTTTGTATTACTAATTCATAAAAATAAATTTTATTTGATAAATAGATTATTTTTTTATAAAAGTATATGTTAATTAGAATTTAATATTTGTCAATGAATATTTATTTATTCATTTTATAAAAACTATATATTTATCATATTTAAATAATAATAATTTTTAAATTAAAAAATTAATTATTATCAAAAATTGGATTGACAAAAATACAATTTATATTAGAAATATAATTATTATTTTCCAATACTAATATCATGAAACAAAACCATTAATTACACTATGAAATGGTTGATGATATGGTGTTGGATTATATTACATTTATGGGGTAGTTTGACGAAAATTAACTAGGTGATGATTTGTACAATATTAGATTTCCCCTATAGTCCTTTGTTATCAAATGTTAGTTATTGAACCATGTGTTGTTATTAATCATAGAAAAATACAAGTGAAGCCATCCTCCTAGGATTCATTGATAAATGGGTCGCATATGGTTTTATACAACTTTGGAACCCATGAATTCATTTTTATGAATAATTAGAATTTATTATAGGTATTAATATAAACAAATATTAATTAAAACATTAAAATAGAATCATTTCCTATCATCATACATATTTAGAGACATTATGACCAATAGTTATATTATGGATATATTTTATAATTATCTAAGAACATAATTAATTCAGGAATATGTATTATATATTACAACTATAAGTCATAGTATATATATCCATCCAAAAGAGAATTTTATTTATTAAAAATTTCTTCGTTACATTAATTTCCCCCTAAAAATTTCCACATCTGAATTTCATTTTAGAAAATAAAATATATAACTGTATTAGGGTTTCATTAATTAATTAATTTCATAAGTATCCTCATAAATTTTTTTTTCCTCCAATAGTTAATTTCTTGTTTTGTTTTACTGATTCCAAAAAAAAATTTCAAATATGATCCAATATATTCTATAACCACGCTATATAGGAATAATGATTCTTTATTGGTTCCACTTATAGATTTATGGAATGTGAAGAATCACATGTCTATTTCCTTAAGTGGCATATATAGAACTCATCAAATACAATATAAAGGTAAATTTGGAGTGATAGTCAATATGTTACCACTCAATGTTATCAATATTATCAATAAGGATGAAATATTTAGTATATAGATTTCCCAACCTCGAAAAGAATGCATATTTTATACATTTTTACATATAATGAAAGGAATTATCTATTCCCTCAAAGAAATAATTTTATCAAATATTATAACATTAACCTATATATGGATATTATTGTGATTTTAAGAGTCACAAAATGGTTAGAATGTTATCTATAATATATGGTAAGGAAATAATTCATATCATATTCTTTTATCAATATTCATACAAGTATATTGGAGGATTATAACTCTTCTGATATAGAGAATCAACGGGTTTTATCTAAATTCAATAATATAAAAAAAATTATTTGATATACATCTTGGTGAAAGTGATGAAAAAAACATATAAAATCTATTAGGTGTTTTGTTATAATATCTTATAGAAATATAATGGTATTTTATGACTATATACATATCTAATGAGGATGATAAGTACTGAAACTCCTCACTCTATCGAAATATTTCACAATAATTCTCTAGAACTTAATCGTAAACCATATATCCCAATCCATAGTAATGTACAATGTTACTCCATGTAGCCTTATTACACTTATTTTGAGAATAAAGGGATGTTTTTTATTATATATATCTTTCATAATGGAAATTAAATGCACTCACATTATATGGACAATGAATATTACATAAATGGATTCTTTTTATTTAAATGTCCTAAAGATACATATTTTGAAATAAATTTTGATCTTTTAATAATTCATTATAGGTGTGTGTAATAATTTTATCATACCCATATTCTTTTTTCATTCAACCTTAACTAGAGAGAATATCATGAGTTGTGATACAAACTCTTTAATATCCAGCTTCATGATTCCCACCCATATTTTTTCTTCTATATCATTATAAAAATTATTGTTCTAAGGATTAATACAATAATATTAATTGTGTTTTTATTTTAAAACCTCAATATTTAGTTCTTTTGTTAGTGAGACGTGTATTTGGGAAGCATTCCCTTTAATTCTATAATTTTCAATGTTTTACTTGGAAATATTTTCTAATGATCTCTATATATTAACATCATATCCCAGATCCTATTGAATATTCTCATGGATGGATTATTGAGTAGTTATTTGTTCATATAATGATTTAATTATTTTGTTTATGATACCCATGTTCACTGTTTTCATGAAAAAATATATTTTATTACACTAATTCATCTTTATTAGTTAGGATGTATGATCATTTCAAATAAAAGAATCTACCATTTTATTCACATCCCATGTTTCGCAATAAATTAAATAATCATAATCCTTTATTATTTCTATCTACCTTCATTGGAACATGATGTACTATTTTTTATATACATTATCTTATTATGGTATGTATATATATTACAATTATCCACGAATTATAAATTCATCCAAATATTTACTAGAATGATTACAATATCTAACTATTGATCACGTATCATAAAATTATAATAATTTATATACAATTTCCAATAGTAATTTCATACAAATTTATCATTTTTCATGAGTAAAAAAATAAAATACTTTATACAATAATATTGATCATAATTAAATCATCACTAGATGATTTTATGTGTATTGGTTCCTTGGTTAGTGAATTTTTCATAGCATTATACCCCTATTTGAATTTATTATTCTAGAAAAACATCACTCCCTTCAGAGTTATCATGGATTTAGGGATTAAAATTAATGATAAGTGTCATAAATTTTTTAGATTTTTACATAGTATTTGAGGAAATAATGAATCTATATTAATGATTTATATCTCTGAATTTCTTTAGTCAATATTTTTTGAGGGATCCATTTATATTCCCTCAAATTGGATTACAAGACCAATGAAGGATAAATTTTACATCCAAAAGTCAATTTCCCAAGTCATGGATTTAAACTAATCATTTCCAAATTTTGTTACCATACTACTAAAATTCTCCTTTGCATTCTCTTTGAATTTTGATTTTAAGTGAATTTAACATACACAGACTACCAAAAAAATTGATATTTTAATATCTAAATACCCTATTAAATATATCAATAAATATTTTTATACAATTTGTCAGACTGAATGGAATCACTATAAACCAATATAATATAAATTTTAAAAGAAAACAATTCATTTGAATTCCCTCTTTCTCTTTTAAAAGATAAAATCACTAAAAAACATCCACATAGAGATGTACTAGTTGTAGATAGTTGATTGAACATGTTTTAGTTTGTTCCACAAGATACATTTTTTATATCATTATATTGTTGAGTTTATAATAATCAATCCATGTACAAAATGAATAAAACATATTTTTAACAAAGAGTACTAGTTTCCCCAAACCCTAGTAAAGCAGATTCTTTTATAGATACCTTATCATGTTTCTCAGATGGCTACATCATTAGTTTTAATGGAGAAAAATTCCTAAAAAATACCTTTGTAGGATATTAAAAGATAAATATTTATATATTTAGTTTAAAAAACAGAAACATTATTTGGAGGAATGTTATAAAACACTTTTGGGGAATGCACCAGCATATTTTATTAAAATGGTAAGGTATTGAGGAGAAATCCTATCAATAGAATTAATATTATGACATACATTCAAATTATTAAATAGTAATAATATCTATTATTTATAGTATGATTCCAAAATAGATTCATCGTGTTCCATGTATTTTTATTGTCTTTCACAGTTTTTGGTAATATTATATGTGGTTTCATTATCCTAAAAAATAATATTCACTCTATTTAATGAACACTCCATGTTTAACATAATCAAATAAAATAATAAATAAATTGTTTTATGGGATATTTATTATCCAAATATTTTTAAGGTATGAGTTTTATGTTTTTGATTCCATGATTTAGTTTTTTTTCATTTTTCAACGATAACTCAACATTCAACATTCATTGTGCTGTTTGAATTATTATAATAAAAATATTGAATATAAAAGAATTAATAGAACCAGAATAAAACAACACATTCTAAATTATTGAAGGAATATTATTAAATAATTCTAAAACATCATATTTAGGATCCGCAACGTCATTATTTATAGAATAATCTCACCCCTACTCTATTTTCCGAGGATGATGTCACCATCGATTTTTCATGATTACCCATGTAATTAAAAATAATTTTTATTACTTTCCATATTCTTTATTAAAACCATTGAAAATAGGCTAATGTTTGACCAGAACCATATGATCCTCTATCATATCAGTGGGATTCTATATCACCATGGACATTCAATATCTAGTTGTGTAACTTTTCTACACATTAAAAAATTCATCATTCCCATGATAAACATTCTTAGATGTTTCTACCCACACTTTTGACATGATTTAATGTGGTATCTCATTCAATAATGAGGATAATATTATGATACTAAAAAGTAAAGAAATAATATCCATTTCGAATAAATAATTCAATTGGATAACTAATAACACCCATCTCAATTATGATATTAATTTAATTAAGATAGTTTTCCACATTGGTTTGGAAGTATCAAATTTCTATCACAACACAAAGGGTCAAAATTCGTCCACTAATGAAGTGATGGACATGAAATCAAGAAGAAAATAAAATTTAAACGATTTTTAATGTGATTATTGTGAAACAATCTTTATAATCTACTATTGGTTCATCATCATTTCTAGAGCCTGAGGAATTACATCTCTATTTTATGATGGAGAGTATAGGGAAAATATATATTGATTAATATAATAATAAATCAATCCACTTATATTGAATAAATTTCCTATATGGGATCTAATTTATTATTCAATTATCATTACTAGTTCGCTTCTTCATCTATGAGATATATAGCGAAAATGAAATTTACCCAATCAGAGAATTTGATGAAACAAACTATTTTTCCAATGGACATATTCCATTTAAACACAATTCAGTGATTATGAGATACACACAATATTATTGGACATTTTTTGCATTACGAACTCAAATATTACATGTTAATTAGTAATTGAAAGTCAGTGTTCTATATGATTCATCTTATTTTTATTACATTAGTCAATTATTCTAGTACTACCTTAAAATTATAATTACCAGAAATATTATATTACCGAATTAATTAGGGACATTTCATTTCACATCACATGAATTATTGAAACAATTTAGCATATTTCCAACAATTTTATAAAATAATATTTTTTTTATTTGATGATACACGATTCATTATAAATGAAAAATTAAAACAACTTAATAGAGAAATAAATATATGTACAATATTTTATTAGCCTCTATGTTTTAGTCTAGGCTATTAGAATCTAATTTTCAATTTAATACTTTAAATATAATTACATCCAAATTCATCATAATGGTTTATACAATGAATATAAATTATACAAATTATATCTTTATTAATTATTATCTTTTTGTGTTGTCATATGAACACTTATTTTTCACTATTTAAATATTATGTCAACGTTCAAACAACATTTTTAGTTAAATCCATCTAGGGGATTCTAATCCGAAACTCTATCAACATTATAGTGTCTAGTAAGGGGCATAATTCTTTAGAACCCCCACAATCTTTATATAAAAAATATTTAAGGTTTTTTCTATCATTAGAACACATTTCATGGGTATTAAATCATGTTTTTTCAATTTTAAATACAGAAAAGTAATACTTTTTCTGATACCATATATAAAAACCCATATTTATACTATATTTTATTTCAGGGTTAATAATAATATTATCCACATAAACAAACCTCTAAAATATTATGGGCCTATGGCATTTTTGAAATTATATATATAAACCAATTTGAAAATACAACATATTTATTTAAATCATCATAAAAATCTCAAATTTTTTTTAACAATTAATACTACAAAGGATATTCTTAATATATTCAAAAGGATATTGTGATATATAATTCCCAAAGGGGGAATAGTCTATGAATTTCATGATTTAAAATAATAAATGTTTTTGAATATTCATATCATGATAAAATAAATTTATAATAATCAAACACACTAACATAGTAGAATGACTTGAGAAGAAAAATGTTTGAAATGAATGTATCATATGAATATTGAAATAACAAAAATATAATATCATAATAATATTTTGAGGTTACCAACAAAGGAATCATAACGTAGTGTTCTCAAGAAACCCACCCACATTACATACAATATATCTCATGATATATAAACATTTATCAATACATTGTAACAATATGAAGGCACACCCCTTCTATGTCCAACATTACTACATCCAGGTAAATATTATAATGCAATTAAAAATATAATAACACATATCACATGAGTAAGGAATATTTGATTCATATATTATGGTTCACAAAAAATAAGTATAGAAATATCTAGTTTAATACCGATGAATGAAATATGTGTATTGTATTCAATATAAATGGGTATTCATAAAAAAAATTAATGGATAATTACAAAAGTATGATATGTGTAATAAATGATCATTTTAATCATTAGTATGAGATAATTATATTACCTCAATAATAAGGAGTCAATTGGATAGAGATATCTAAATATGAAAAAAGGGAACATAACCAAATTGAAATAAAAATTCTTATAACAATGTATGTTCTTTTTTTAAAATATGTGGGACTGAACCCTTACTAAGAGATGTTAAACCATAATCTATTTAATGATCTATATAGAACCGTAGAAAACACATATGATGGAACTGGAGAAGGAAATTGAGAGGAATTTCATTATTTAAGACATTGTATTACTATTTATTGGAAGAATTATATTTTATTTATTGTATAAGAGGGGATAAATTTTTATAATTTCCAATAAGTAGGCTTGGATAACATGATAATAAAAAAAATAAGAAACTATTTTCCAACTAATTGTTATTGAGTATGATATTTCAAAATGATGAGTGGTATAAATATATTATTCATTTATTAAAAAAATCATCAAAATTTTTTCTTTATGTGCATGTGAGTCACATTTAAAAATAATTGTTTATATAGTAATTAATAAACCTTGAGGTTTTTTATGGGTTTATAATTTTTTTAAAATTTGTTTTATCTGATTACAAAAAAATATATATTAATAAAACATGGTATTCTAGGTTGAGTGAATCCATCGAATAATTTTTAAATCACATATATGATATTATGATTTCCTTATACTTACGGTATATTCATATTGTTTTCAGTTTTGGCCCAAATATATGAAAATATCCAAAATTATTGAATCCTTATCAATTGAAAATTATTTATTTTATTATTTTTAAAATGTTAGATTTCAATAAAATTAACATAATATTAATATGAATGATATATTTTATTGAAATATATTTATTTGAAAAAAATGATTCATTTTGGGCACAATCAATTATCCAATTCATATAAGAATTACCTTAGACATTAGATAACTATGAATATAATTTTATTATATAAGTAGTTTTTTTAATATTTCATGAATAAAATATTATTTAATATTTCGGTTTATCATAAAAGTGTAAATTAAAAGAATTAAATTTTTTAAAAAATATATATTTTGTTTTCATTGAAACCAAAAATATATTTATCATATTTGTAATATATTATTATGTATATCATTAAATAAAACAATATTAATAATATTGTGATTAATTAAAAAAGGTTATAATTTAACATAAAATTGAATCCTATATAATTATAAATAATTGATATGTATCACCTTATTATACTATAATATATTATGGGTTATGGAGAGTGATGGTATAAAATTAATGGTTTTTATCATAAATACTAATTTGGTTTTGAATTCTATGTTATATTACATCTCCCATAGTCAATTAGGTTCATGTCTCAGTTGTTGAGTATTTTTTTTGGATTCGTCAAGGGAGACCCCAGTGAAGCTATCAACCTCAAATGCACTGATAATTGAACCTCTTAAGTTAAGATAAATTTTTAGGGATATCCCTTCTTCCTTATACACCAATTAGAATTTATTATTTACCATAATATATATGAATCATAATGATCACATTTTAATGGAAGCAATAACAATTTGAATTAGTCATAATCGTCATAATTACCATTTTTTATATGATATATATATATATTTATTTATTTATGGTAAAGGATAATACATAGGGGACGGACATGAATTTGTAAATGCTAATTCACTAAATATGACATAATTTCATTAAAAAATGAAATTTCATTTATATTAGTCTGGTAAATTATATTTTACATATCATTATTTTGTTAAATATTATATGGAAGTGAAAACTACAATCAATTTATTTGAATTTTTTTCAATAGATTATTTAATTCTTTAGTTGTTTAATTATAATTGAGTGTATATAAGTGGATCCTTTAAATATTAATTTAATTAAAATTTTTAATTTACCAACCATGATGAGTAAGATCCATAATTTTATTAGGTTGGATGTATTATAATGATTTAGTGTGAGAAATTTATAATAAATACAAATTCCAACAATAATGTTGAAATTAAATACAGATATGTTCATTTGGAAAGTTGATTGTGATGAAAATTTGAAGAACTAAATGAAAAGTTTATTCAGTGAACCTATTCTTACACTGCCCTACATTACCTAAATGTGTATGGTATATAGTAATGAATCAATCAATTTATTGGTTTCATTTCTATTTTATAATAATATGGTGTATAATACAACTCGATATATTTGGATATTAATTATAAATATAACATAACAAAAGAATTATTTATGAAAAATATAATATTTTCGTTGAAAATGTGGAAAAAATATCAATATAGGAAATGGTTTGATAAAAATTATCCCCACAAAATAATGATTCATATAATCATATAGAAATATTTTAATATACAAAAAAATACATTTTTTGGAATTGATTACTAATTATGAATACTCAATACATTTCAACCACATTACGTAGAACATGGTGTTCAAATATATGAGTCAAAAGTAAGATATCATTTTTCCATGATAATGTTTAAAAAAGATACCATACTTATGTTTAAGTAGATTAAATATAGTTTTTTTCTTACGGAATATAGAAACATCATATATATATAGCATGAATATTTATCCTTCCCATAATGTTTATATTAAATAGGAATATGACGATAATGTGGATCTTTAAAATAAAGTAAGCATTGTTCTAGTGATCACAAATGACATTGTTAGAATAATAATATTCGTTAAGTAGACATCTGTCCCATCAATTTTGGAATTAACTAAATTTTTGTTTTATGAATTACATAACTCATAATTTTCTATTAATATATAACACAATTCAATGTTATTGTATAATAAATAGAACAACATAATAATGGTTAATAATGTGTATTTATCTAAATTCTTGGAATGTTATAAATTTATAATTGAATCACATCAATCTAATCAGATGTTACCACTAATAAACATACCATAATAGAAATTCGAAACCATCTCCTTGGAATTAATATAATGAATCCCTATGAAATATAATATATATAAACTCATTAGTTCTATAGTAAATCGTCATACAAATTCAACACATTTTATATCTACGAGATTATATTTCACTCTTAATAAACTTATATGTATTATAAATAATTTATGTGGAAGTTCTTTATGTTATTTCGGATCAACATATGAGGTCAAGAAAAATTTTCTAAAGATGGTTTCAAATTTTATTGAATATAATTATGATCATTAACAACACATATCATAATCCATCAATTGTTTAGTCTAAGAGAAATATTATTTCCGTAGACTATATTCAAAGATAATTATATATGGATTTCAATTCTGATTGGTGTCATACATTTTTTATAATACATTATTCAAACAAAAATATGTTTCAGTCAAGAATTTATATGTATACTAATATGGCCTAATACCATGGGGAGTTCAGAACTCCTACTTAATGGGTTGACGTATGAGAATTAAATATATTATTACACGATCTACATGAGGAAGTGAAATATAATTTTATATCTATTATTAAATAAATCCTGTAATATTTGATTTGAAATAAATTATAAGAGGATAATCATTGGTGATATCTTAAGTTCAATGTTGATGATATTGTATTTCGTTCATTACCTCCATGTCGGAACATTATGAGATTATGAATGTGGGGAAATGTAATGAATAATTATGTCAATCCCATTTATATTTTTAATCGTATATGTATTTTAGTTTGTCACTTATTTCATCTAATGAACACCTATCAGGTTCATGATGTGTCCCATGCATCCGAATAGAGGAAGTGCACAATTTATCAATCAAATTTTCTGAACTCATATGTTAATTCAATGGAGGAAGATGATTATAATTTGGAGGAACGGCTGGATATATCATATTTAAGAGATAAATTCAATGATATAAACCCTCTAATATTATTAATTTTTTTGGTCCATATAACAAGTTTTAGGAAGTTGTGTGAGAAACTAATAATGCGATGAGGTAGAATTATAAGAATTTTTGGTAACTGCATAAATAAATTATGATGATTAATTTATTATATGGTGATTGAATATAATGGACCAATAATTTGGAATATATAATTTCTGATTTAATTATTTTTATCTTTTTGATATATTTCATTATATAAAATAATCTATCAAGCTAACCATGATATTAAATAGAAAACATATTTCCAATAGTTAAATTTATGGAATAAAAATTGGAATTCCATTTTTAATTTGGATATCTAAACATATATATATATATATATATACATATATTAAAAACTATTAAATTTATTTGTATGAAGTCAATATAAAATTTTTCATAATAATAATTTCATCAAAGATAAACAATTTTATCTTAATTTGAATTATAAATATATTATGAATTTTCACATAAAAATATATATCAACCATTACATATCAATGATGAACCATATAGATATAAAATATAAATAATGAAATAATCACATAAATTATTATTTTTAATTGACAAGAAATGATAATAAAGTAATAAGAATTTAAAAAAGATGTTTTTTTCGGAAACGGTTATTTATTATGTAGATTAATTTTATCTTAAAAAATTTAATTAAATACTTATAAAGAATTTTTTTAGATATTATATAGAAATTATATATAATAAAATACATTAACATTCCTCATCTTCTTTTTAATAGTAATGGAATTATATTTAAATAATTTTATTCTTTTAAACACATTCACTCAAAAAATGGGTTAATGCATTTTGTGCTTTGATATAAGAATTATCTTATATCAAATATTGGAATAAAATATCTAAAATTTATTATATAATTTAAATCAACATAATTAATATTATGAAATAATTTGAACATATTTTTGTCCAAAATCAATATCTATATTGGAAATTTTCATTTTACTATTATAAGCGTTAATGAAATAATGGTTTGTTATTGATAAAGATAAAATGTAATAACATTGATGATTTATCATTGTGTATGGATCAATATTTACTTTTTGACATCTCTATTTTTATTGATGATTTTACCTAGTTGAGAAACACATAAAATCAAAAGTTGTGCAGAAAACTAAATAGATTCTTTTATAATGTTATTATTGGAAGATCACCTAATAATTAATCTAGTATCACAATTGATATATTTATCATTGATTTTTACATAATAGTTAATAATTTTTAGGTGATAAAAAATTGTAATCGAACTTATATTTTTATGTTATATAATTCATTTCTATTTACCCCTCTATAGAGGGTATTTTTTATCAAATTATTGAAATATGTTTCTTTTTATTGTTCTACTCATGTATCTAGAGTAAATTTCATGAAAATAAAATACCTAGAGAGTATGTTTATAAGAATTCATTTTTCCTTGTTGGATAAGTATATTAATGTTTCTGAGAATTATTATTCTTGTTTTCATGTTTTAAATCTCTAATAGTATATACAAATCCATGAGAAAATACAAATCTATCGCATTATAGATTTACTTATTTCTCAAAAATAATGGATTAATTGAAATCAGTATAATATTAAAATCATTAATAATGGATATATGAACTCTACAATTCTTAATAAACTAATATGTGAGAAATAGGTCAGAAGGGTAGAAAATTATATTCAGAGTAATGATTCCATATTCACCAATGATAATAGTATTTCACTTGTTTTGGGAAGTAATTGAAATGAATTTAAAATGATTATTGATGTGTTAATAATAATGTGTTTATTGAAACATTTACCCATTATACTAGAGGTTATCATAACGAATGATTAAAAGTAACCTAATGTGAATATTTTGTCAGGTCAATATATCACCATAGAACATGTAAAGTTTTTTAGGCACCAATAGAATAAAAATACAAACTACTATGTCCTATATTAATAAATTCATATTGATGTCACAAATTTTGTTATTTATAATTTTCTCATTATTATATCATCATGTTTTTATCCTAAACATCATTTATCTGCTTCCCAGAATATAAAATGATACATAAATAAATGATTTTACATACGTTCCAAATGTGATCAGTATACATAAGACTATTACGAATTTTATGATGATTATTATTATATTAGTATTTAACATAGTTTAGTATAATAATATTGGTTATATCGCTAAAAATATAATCCTGAAATATCTATATACTACAATGGACGATATTCCCCTAATGAGGATGAAAGTGAAGGATCATAACATTTCTATTAATATTGATATCTCAAAGTATCATTACATTATATAATAGAAAACCATTCAATGATTTCATAGTACGTATGGTTTATCCAATGCTATTTTATTTTTGATGGCCATTTTTATGAGAAGCTCTAGATTTATGGTTATCATAAAGGGATATCCAAGAGAATTTGTTAATTTTTCTAGTTGACTCAGGCATGGATACCCCCTCTTACGCTTTCAATATTAAATTTCTAATTATAAATTAAGTTAATTCATCATTGAAAATTCCAAATATTGAATTTATAAGAATATAAGTCTAGGAAAGAACATTTATATTCCCTTACAAATTCAGTACATTGATGATATCTTGTAGTTACAAAATTAGCTATCCTGATATAATTTTCAATATATATTATATTTAGGAACTATGAATTAAATGATGGCTAAAAAATAATATTGAAAACATATTTAATTATATTTTTTAATGAATACATAGTTCCTTATGAAAAATATATATCTAGAAAACACACTATGAATATGTGATTTTACTTATTATATATTTTGGTGTATTCTATGTTTGGGATAATTTCAATATATTACATATATTGAATCTCCATAAAAATAATAAATTAAATAGATGTGAGGAATATAAAAAATAAAATCCACATTTGGGAAAGGCTTTTTTTGATAATATATTGGTCATATCTATGTTTTTTTATTTTTTCTCTATTTATAGATATCATCGAAGACATATAAAAAAAACCATAAAATTGTTAAAATTGTTTATTTTACAATTAAGTATTCATGTAATGATTTTGGTTTATATGGTATAGGAGGAGTCCATTAAACATATAAAAATAAATTGATTTATAATGAACCATAATTAAAAATTCTATTGATTTATCATTAAAAACATTTAAGTGAATATTTTATATTAAAATACGAGGCCCTCATATTATTCAATGATAGAGTCCCACCCCAAATGAGGAATGGATATAATGGTATTCATTATCTTCTTTATATAGCCATGAAATAATCATTAAATGATATTATCATTTTCTAAAAATGTGTATTATGAACTACTAGATAGTAATATTATTGGACATACCCATAAACTGGAATCATGTTATTAAAAAAATGAAACAAAAGTTGATTTATATATTATAAAAAAACCTAAAACAATATATATATTTTAGCCTCTAACATAATTAATTGGAATCAATTATATAACATTTTTGATAATGATAACCACAATTTGAAACAATATATTATTGTGTTACCAAATAATTGATATTTCAATACGAATATATGTAATAATGAAATTTGTTTTCAATCATGGTTATCAAAACTATTTTTCCATTAATTTGACCAATGGAAAGAATTTTCTATGAAAAAACGAGAAACGACTACTCTAAGATATTAATTTGTTGAAATGAAATGATCTTCACCATTCCAATAAATAATATTAACTTCAAGGATGGGGAAACTTTTCATCAAATATTCATTATGTGTGAACATGTAACCAAAATCTATTAATATATTCAAAATGTATTTGGAATCTATATTTCAGTGGAAACCCCATTTTTAAACCTTATAGAACACATCAATGAATTTTAATTGATCTAAAAGATACATAAAATCATCATTCTAGATAGAATTATTGTTTTGGATTTCACATGGATGTATAGGAATGACATTTCTTAATATAACTGACCCATATCTATCCATGTGAGTAATGATGCAATTTTGAAAAGATGATAAAGATACAAATTCCATCCTAAAAATTTTGATGAAAAATGATGTTTATGACAACAATATATTTATCATGATTGTTATTCCTAGAAGGAGATGAAATCTTATCATGTCTAATAAAATTTTATCATTCCCCCTTATAACATCATGGACAAAATATTGTGAAGAAAATGTGAAAACCTATAAACATAGCCCCATGGGATTTTGTCAATTCTATAACACCTAAAAATATTTTTGAATTGATTCATGAACAATTTCATTTGAATTTGATAATATTATGAGATAGCTCTCTAGGGAATAAAGAAGGTACTCAAATGTTATGTTCAATATAGAAATAAAATATCATTGATTGAAATGATTTGTAAATTATTATGGAGGATGTAAAGAATAAATAAATGAATATTCCATGTTAATTTCAAATGTATTTCTACATATTTTAAGACATTGTATATTACATTCACATAAACAAAATATATCTCTATAGGGATTTGAAAAATGTTGAGAATAAGGTTTCAAAATGGTTATTATAGTTTAGACTTCTGTTTAGATCGTTACTAATATGTAATGTAGATTAGATCATTTTTGGATATGGTATGTGGCTAAAATTTATATTCCATTGTGTTACATTTTCAAAATTATTTGAAGGATAAAGCATAAATGATTATAAGTATTTTAGATGTAATCTACATGGATCAACATAATAAAAAATTATTTATATCTAATTTATTGAGATATGTTTCACATCACCAACAACATATAAGTCTTTTTTGAGTTCATAAATAAAAATAATAAAAAATGAATCAATTATATATTAAATTTTCAGGTATTTTCATGATTTTTACCCACCTTGAAATGTCTCAGTCCACTGTGGTCCATTCATTTTCCTTAATTTGATGTGTGAGATTTTCTGGGATGTCATGGTGACTTATCACCAACACTTTTCCAACTTTCTAGTTATGTGACTAGTGTTTCCAATTTTGTATAAAATTTTTCCAACCATCAGTAGATGTATTGTGTTTCCAGACAGCGGTAGGTGTATAGTGTTTCCAGACATCAATAGGTGTACAATGTTTCCATGAATTAGTTGGTGTATAATGTTTCTAAGAGTTATTAGGTTTATAGTGTTTCCAGACATCGGTAAGTGTATAATGTTTCCAGGTGTTGGTAGTTGTACAATGTTTATAGGCATCTGTAGGTGTACAGTATTTCCAGACAATGGTTGGTGTAGTATGTTTCTAGAGATCGGTAGGTGTACAGAGTTTCCATTCATCGGTAGGTGTACACTGTTTCCAGACATCGGTAGGTGTACAATGCTTCCAAGAGTTGGTAGGTGTAACGTTCTTCCAGACATCAGTAAGTGTACGATGTTTCTAGATGTTGGTAGGTCTATAGTGTTTCTAGGCATCAGTAGGTTATATTTTTTCCATATTCCTATAGATTCTCCCATATAGTGTATTCTTTGGGTAAAATGCATTAATGTATATCTTTCAAGGTATTTTAGGTCAACTCAAAGCCCATAACCCCTATCATAATTTTTACTAAGGGTTGAGATTCCTTTACATGGTCAAACCACATGGTATAATGTGGCTTAAGTTTAATGTAAATTCTAGTATATCTTAAACCAGCTCCATTAAATCATTTAAGGGACGAGATAAATTCCTCCCCTATTCTCCAATATTATTCCATATTTTCATATTATTGAGCCTTTTATTCTTCTCATATGTGCAGTGTGATCAAACATTAATCGTTGGATCATTTCCACATGAATTTTCTTCATACTACACGTGCACCCCCTATTTTTGTGCAAGAATAAAGGGTTGATCTATCATCAATAGAATGTATGATCTACCTTAGTTCTAATGTTTTCTTCAATCCTTATTCGAATGTTTTTCATTGACATATTTTGGCATGTGATCTCTATGTTTCAAATGATGTTTCCTAGGGTTTTGGTTGGTGTTATCGTGACCGACGTCCTCAGGTGGATGTAGTTGTCTTGGGGGAGGCGACCATAATCTATTGTGTTTGTAATTCCCATATAAAGAACATCAAGAACCTTTTGAGTTAGGGTATTCTTGGATTCTCTATTTATTTGTGTGTAACTATGGATTCATCATGTTTTAGCCACTGGATCCCATTAAAATTTCCATATAAAATATTTGAACCATATAAATAAATTTTTATCGATCATATGTTATTATATCATATTTATATTGATAATTTGATATCTATTATTTATTTTTTATCATGTATTTCTTTATGGAAATTGGTGAAGAACAAAAACATGAAATAATTACAATTATTTCTCAAAGATAAAGAGGAACGTTAATGAATATGGTTGTTGTGGATGTAATTTTATGTTAATCAAATTGTTGAAATAATCGTGTTTAATTATTATAGTTAGCTATGATAGATTTTTTAGGTTTTCCATAGTAGGAACATACAGATAATGACATAGTTAATTCACGATTCATTAATGAATCAGTTTTTTGATAAAATATAATTCTTTGATGGTTTCTGAGTTTGAATATTGCTTGAAAGACCAAGTGCGTTGTTCCATGGAGACGTGTGTGCTTATTATATATGATTCTTGGATGCCTAATTTAGGGTACAAGAGCCCAATTAATATGATATTTGCTTCCTACTTATTCTGTTGTGATGTGATCCTGAATGGATTTTGTGATTTTTGGGGGTAGGGAGGTCTAGCATTTGATGTAGCAGTTGACCCCTAGAGCGGTGAGATGCATTAGTTTTTACATGTGGGTTTCATGGAAGAAATAATAGAGGATGAAATAGGATGGATATGAATGATTGTATCTTCTCTGAATGTTATTGGTTTTTTATCTGCTTTACATTCCCCACATTTCAAGGCTGCTATTCTTGCGTACCCTCCTTCTAAAAAGGGGTGATGATGCGCGAGATAAACCTCAAACATTCTATGTTTTTCTTCTCAAGGGAGGATGGGTCTATGCTTTTGTTATTGGTGAAAATGACATGGTTGGTAGTTCATTAATAAATATATTTATCCCTCTTCTGTTTAGTATATTTGAATGTTTTATATAGATTACTATGTAATATGGTAATGTTTTAATGCTATTAATAAATGATTTAATATGTGATGTTAACCCATGGGGTTGGAGATAGCTGGGATGCAATACAGAGGTTTCCATTTAAAGGAATGGTGGACTTTGGGTATGATGATCAGGAAAGATAATGTGGAATTGATGATGGTTAATTTATGGTAAAATTATTAATTAACATAAAGTGGAATGGATAAAAAGGAAATGATTTAATATACAATGTTCATTAAATTGTTGTGTGCTTATTGGATACCTACTATTAGTTGTAGAATCTAGGAATCTGAGAGACGTTTTCTGTATTTGATTTTTAGAGTTGGTTTTTCCAACAGTGTTGTTGATATATATAATATATTTTTTCCCTTATGTGATTCTATACAAAATTCCACAACCGTAGTTAGGGAAACTGACACCCCATGTCTTCTTAGACATAGGGGGTGTTTTCCATGACATTCTGGTGGGAGGATAGATGGCTGACTAGCCCCTTTGGCCCGCTCACTTTTCGAGATAGTTATTTGTGATGGTAGGAACAGATTTTCGTTTTCCCCATATATGTTTGTATAGTGTTGTAATGGATTGTGGTAATTAATGCACATATATTATGTATATAGTTTTTTATAGACTACTATAGGGGTAATATGTATAGGTTGTGATGGATTGAAGATCCCTACTCGATGTAAGGGATATAATGGCTTGAGGTTTAATACCCTATGTATGATACATGTTATGAGATTTGTGGTGGCTTACCTAAAATTCCTAGTAACATTGTTTATATTGACATAGTGGTTTTGTTGCAAGAGGTGCATAGTATGGTGCTTCACCCTGATATCTGCGTGCAAGCCTTTTGGGTGAAAGATGCTTAGGACGTGCGACATTGGTATGAACATCAAACAAGTGGGGAAGAGGTTGAAGGGATAATGTTGATATTATTTTTTATATTTTCTACTATTATATTTAATACTTGGTTAGTGTTTCCATGGTGAGGTTGTAAACTTTGTATACTTGTTTAGAAGATGAGTTAGATTCACTTATTGTTCAATATGCTTTATCATCCATTCTTTAATTTTTCACGAGATGATATCGGGAGGATCCTATTGTGTATAATTATATACTCACCCTACATATTTATAAACTAATTTTCAGGTCCCTTTTAGTAGGTTTGAGATCAGGGTGGTTACTACTAGATTGGGGTTGCATAAGCTGTTTGGGGTTCGTAGTCACATCTATTTTTACATTACATTGGTACATTTATTTTTCCCTTCCAATTGTAGTGGTTTTTAATAAAATTATATATGTGTACATTGGATTTCATTTATACTGTTTTTTGAGTTGGTGTAGGTTGGTTTTATTCTTCTCTCTCTCTTCTACATGTGTTCTATTAAAGGTTAATTCCTCACATTTTGTGTGTTTACAATACCCTTAGTACTAGTCACCAACTTGTTGCCTATTGGAGGTGGGACCTGCGGTTCACTATCTCTCTTATCACATTACTGACCCATGAGGAGTACAACTTCAATGTAGAGGGTTGTGACATAGTGGTATCAAAGGATTGGTTGGGGATAAAATGGAGTTTGGTGTGTAAATTATGTGTGGGTGAATGGGTTGGTAGGGAACAATGTTCATTATGATTATAAAGTGATGTAAGCACTAGAGACCAGCTAATACTTAGGTGTACATGGCCCCCTTTGATCTGATGTATGGACTGTTATGTTTATTGTTGCAACTAAATGATGTGTTGCTGGTTGTAGGGTTGAGACCATGGAAAGGAACATGAATTATTCTTCTTTGTTCCTCTGTTTGAATGGGTAGAACATGAGACAGGTTAACCTGAAATTAAAAATTAAAATAAAAATAATTAATTAATGTTTAGTCTTATATATTCTTGATTTTGGAGCTCTAACTATTTGATAATTTTCATGTATGGATTTATGTCCACATCCTAATCAAATTCACACAAAATATTTCTAGTTCGATCTACTTGCAGATTATCATAGGGCTATGGGTGATGATGAAGGCACTTGGATAAGGACACTCTGAGAGTTTCAATGATAGTTTCTAGATAAGTTCGATGGATTTGATTCATATGTTGTGACAGAAGAATTGTTTGAGTAGTTTGAGAAATCCTTCAGTTCAATCCATTATTGGACAAATCACTTGGTGATTTTTCTTGAGATGATGTTGTATATAGATGTGAGGATGTGGTGGTTTTTATTCCTTGGGGATTGTGAGGAGTCTTCAAATCTCCTTGGAGGAGTTCCAAGACATGTTCAGAGTTATGTTTCATTCATTGACCGTGAAGGAATCTACTAACCCTGAGATAATTACCCCTCGAAAGGTGACTTCTACTGTGAGAGACTTTAGAATCAATTTCAGAAACATTTAAAACATTTTTTGTACATGTTTACAAATTAGGAGGCAAGGGTGATGAATTTATAGGAGGCTTTGTGTCAATAGATCCTACTCCAGGTTACCCCATTTATGCTTAAGAAAAATATTGAGGTTATGGTGAGGGAAGTGGTAGTCTAGAGGACATTGGTAGGAACTGTATTATCATGATAGGGGAGTAGTCATGATTCATCATGAAGCATATTTGTGGTCTGAGCAATCAGTGTGTCCCATGTGTTCTGCTCTAGGTTCCAATTTTGAGGAAATTCCACTCGAGGCAACATCAGTTGTTTGCACTCGCATTGGAGCATCCAATAGGAGATGGGGAAGGAAATAGATAGCCATACGACGCTCCCCATCCTCAGAGAGTAGAGTGAGGGCGTGATGGTGGTCATCATCAGGGTTAGAGATGCTATAGAGGAGGTCGTCATCAGATTCATGCTTCAGTGTTTCCAGCACTAGGTGAGCCAGATGCCATTCGAGGTACCTTTTAATTTTTTTCTAATTGGGTTAATTAATTTTTTTTGTTTCAAAAGAAACAAACTCCTTTATATATCCTTCCATTGTACACTATTTGGGACTTTTTGTTGAAGGGCTTCTACTGACCATTGTGTTAACAACAATAGTTGGAGTTCATGCTGACTTGTTTGAAGTATGTGGATACTAAGATCTAGTTCAGGGGAAACACTGCTCTTGGAGATATTTTTTATGTTTACAGATACAACCATTTGATGTCATCCTTCACATGGATAATTTTTATTCAATGTAGGCTATAATGTCACGAACCGTCTCCCTGATCCTATGTCATGACTACCCCAACCCCACCTTCCATAGGCCTAGGGCTAGAGACTTTTACCAAAAGGTGTATTCCCTAAAAATGAGAAGGAATTTCCTTTGTAAACTTTAAATTCACACAACTAATCAAAAAACATTATACAAGAACAATGTAAAAAATATAATATAAATAGGGTGTGTATAGAAAAAAAGGGGCCAGAATACTAGCCCAACTGAAATTTATAAGAAAACTAGGATGTACAAGTAAACTGGAACAACACTTGTGAACACCCTCCAAGGATCCTACCTAAAGGTTAGGTACATCTCTTGAACGGTCATCACTGTGGTACGCCTCGTCTAAAGTCCAACTCCGAGATACCTGCAGTACGGGTTGCCTCATCCTTGATCAATATTTTATGTCATCTTCACCAAACACAACATAGTGCGGGCATAACCCTTGCAGGGGTGAGTATAACGATACAAAATAGGGAGCCCGAGACCCTTGAAGGTCTCACAAAATCTACAAAGGATAAAACAAAATTCATGAAAACATATGACAACCCTACTTAGTTATATAATCATACATATACATAAATTGTCATGTAAACCCATCTCAGTCTTGAGGAAACACATATACTAACTAAAAATCACAATCTCTACTATCCCATGATAGAAATAATACCATGAAGGTAACATCATGAAGGTATGTACCTCAAAGTTTACACCAAACAGTAGAAACAAACTAAGTTATCACCATGAAGGAAAGTACAAAAAAGGTAATTCCAAATAGAAGAATAAAACAAAAGTTTCACCAAGAAGGTATGCATCACAATTTTAACACACATAGATGATTAAACAATAGGTAAAAACTCAGATCACATCAGTTATAACTTTGGAACAATAGTAAAGATGATTATATGTAACTACTGAATCATCTTACTCTGTTAAGAGGCAGTACAACGTAGGATTCTAAATCATCAGACCCACGTATAATCCTAGTACATAAGACCCATATAGGATCAAATAGTAATCCTCCGTGGATTACTAGAGTGGATACAACTAGGATAATGGAACACCGACCCACGTAGGATCTCGAAGAATAGTCCAGGTAGGATCATGTGGCACAAACCGACAGTGGATTCATTTCCCATCTTATATCCAGCTACATGGTTCTTGCACTAAGCATGCTCTATTTTGGGAGGGTCCGCTTCTCATTCCCCGTGTCGATACCCCAACTGCCACAAAGACCCATGAAAAAGTATCCCAATGGTCTGCCACATAATAGGGGCCTCAAAGAAACATACGGTGTGTCAATCAGATGCTTAGTCTGTAAGTGATTGGCTTTTTAGTCATGAGGGCCCAATTGTATTCGTGTTTGATTGAACCCAGTTGTACCCCAAAATTATCTATAACTCAAATAGGTTAGAACAAAAGGACTGGATCGATCCACGGATCTCGGCGCTGCATATGGTTCGACAAACGAAGGCCCTTAGCTCATGTTATGACTGAAAGAGTAAAAATGGGTTGAATTTTGTCCGAGTCCGGTCCGACAAGGTCGGACCAACCCCTCTCGACCCGATCTTGGCCGACCCGACCCATTTTGGGTCGACCTGGCCCGAACTAGGTCCGATCCTTGTTTCGACCCGGACAGCTAGATTCAACTCGACCTGATGTGTCCTGATCAGCCCGGAGGCGGGCCCAGGGCCACTAGGAGTCCCACACTGGTCTGTGGATTGGTGGCCCTGAGGTGGGGTCTGACCTAGCCACCACCCAAGGGGAATGTGACCCTTGTACCCCAAAAGGTTGTGTCATTCAGGTTGGCAGGCCGACCGGTTGGCGCCACGTGGTGATGGCAGTTGGCACGCGGGACCTTGGGTCCCACTCGGCTCCCCATTTTTTCAGACGACGATCACTTCTTCATGGTGTGGTCATGCACTGCACCACCACCGGTAACCGACAGCGAGCCGACTGCTCTCTTACGCCGTCGTGGCCTCGTGTCGGGGCTCCTGCATGACTGGCTGCCCAGATGCAAGCTGCCGCCCCCTTTGTGTGGATGACCATGCTCTGGCCACTAACCTTGCTCCATCGCGGTTGATGGGCTGCTACCGTTCTCCAGTGGTGGGGTTGTGCCACCACCGTTGTTGTGGCAGGTTGTGGTGCCGACTGCCGCTCCCGAGCCCTACCATCACTAATCGCTAGCACCAGTCACCATCCTCTTACATCACAAAGAACTCATCAACAAGTATGAAGTGGAGGTTTGAGCCATGTTTTTTATCTTGTACCCCCCCACGTCAGATTGTTATGACGCAGATCATGGGATGAGATTAAACAATAATGAAATAAATGAAGAATAATCCAAAACACCCCTAACGTTTCATTAATTGGAGGTGTCGAGAGTTAGAAGATCAAGTCGATGAAGGGGGTGGTAACAACGGTGTTCATCGCTTCCACAAGACGCTTCCGATCTAGGATCAAATGTCATCCTCGTTCTTTGATTATGGAAGATTCTCTTTGTTGGATTGGTGTTCTTCATTAGAAATAATGTTCCTCCAAATGCTATCCTCAAATCTCCACTACTTTTCCAGCCCAAGTTATTCCATATGAAAAGACGATACAACTTAATGTTTTAAAATTATTAATTCAACAATTAAAATTTGGCACATTAATAAAATTAAGTGGTAATGATTAAATTGATAGATGAAAAATTTTATCACATTAAGAGGGTTTCAAGTGATCCCCAACACCATGAATTCAAAATGAATGGTATTCTAGCTCGGGTGGTCCCCCCTCCATAATTCAAAAAGAGTGATTTCAAAAAGAAAAATAAAATGATAATTATTTTATTTTTCCTCATCCATGAGAAACTGAAAAACTATTTTCCACTCTTGACCTTCTGCGGTCAAGGTGACGGTCTCCTTAAATTAATACTAGCACTGCGAGTTCAATAATGCCCTCATATTTTAATTTTGATCCCCTATTCAAAAGTTACAAAATACAACTCGCAAGTTTATTGTACAAACATTAAAAAAAGTTCATAAATTCATTCGGGGCCCACCAGGACTCAAAATCATGCTCATTTAGTTTTTGAAGACTCGTAATATTCCCATATTATTAAAAAATTACCTGGAAAATTTTGGTCTTTACATTCTCCCCACCTCAAGGATTTTCTTCCCGAAAAGCCACATTAAAAATCTCTGAAAACAACTGGGGGTACTGAGCACAAATTTGAGCCTCTCGCTCCCACGTTCTCTCCTACTGGTTCTCGTACTACCAATGTACATGCACTAAAGGTATCAATCACCCATGAAGTATTATCTCTTTTAAATCCTCAGTCTCCACTAAAACCTCTGTAAACGTCATCCCATCATCAATTTCCAGCTCTTCGTGGACTATGAAGTGAGAGGGGTTGGGAACGTATCTCCTTAGCTGGGATACGTGGAAAATATCGTGCACCTAGTGAAACTAAGGGGGAAGTGGTCGGAAATAAGCCACCTCACCAACTCTAATAAATACCTGAAAGGTTCTGATGAACCTCGGAGATATCTTGACACTCCGACCAAATCTCTTTAAAACTAATCGTGGTGAGAACCATTGAAAGACATCATCACTATCCTCGAACTCTAGAGGTCTCCATCTCTTGTATCCATATTACTTCTACCTACACTATGTAGTCTTCATCCACTCCTGGATAATCTGCACTTTCTCTATGGTACCCCATACCATTTCTGGTCCCATCAGTGCTCACTCCCCTAGGTCAGTCAAGCATAAAGGTGATCTGCAAGGTCAGATGTACATAGCCTTGAAAGGTTCCATCCCAAATGCTGTAGTGATAGCTATTTTTTTATGAAAAATCCACCATGAGAAATTGATCCTCCCATCTACGTCTGATGTCAATGATGCAAGCACACAACAAGCCCCCGAGAGTCATAATAGTATGCTCAATCTGGCCATCCGTCTGAGGATGGAGGGTGGTGCTCAAATGAAACTACATCCTGAATGATTCCATCTATCCCATCCATAACTAGGAAGTGAAATGTGCCTCTCGATCAGAGACAACCGAAAAGGGTACTCCATGTAGCCTCACAATATCATTCATATAGAGGCATCTCAATATCTCTATTGAACCATGTTATCTAATTGGTAGGATGTGGGACGACATGTTGAGTAGGCCAATGA
Source organism: Viscum album (assembly GCA_963277665.1). NCBI lineage: Eukaryota > Viridiplantae > Streptophyta > Magnoliopsida > Santalales > Viscaceae > Viscum > Viscum album. The sequence goes on from OY728161.1 coordinate 473,080,140, forward strand.
TAACCTAGATAGAATCATGAACCATATATGTATATGGAAGTACTATCTCAAAGTCCATGGATATACCATCCAACATTCTCCATCGGACCTATAAATGCTGAACTACGATCGCGGATACATAATGCACCTCCTTCACTTGCTGACCAGTGAGGCACCAAGAGACAAACACTTCTACTGCATTCTTAATTATCGGCCACCAGTTCTATATTTGGAGGTCCAGGTTCATTTTTTCCACTCCTGGATGTACTGTTAGAGAGGTTGTGTGGAACTCCCTCAACACATCCTCCTGAAGTAGCACTGGTACCATGGTATGTCCTATGAATAGGATGATGGACTCTAATCATTCAGAAAATTCATCAGGTCCATGTCATGTTGATATCTAAACATGTCGAGCCTCGCAGTCATCGTCCCCACACTGGGCCTCCTTATCCCACTGATGAATTGGGGGAGTGATTGTACGTGGATGAAGAAAAACTAATCCATATAATTAAAAAAAAATTTATCTATAAATTGGACATATTCTCCACCACCTCACCTAGGTGTTGTATAATAGATCTCCGGCTGAGTGCATCTGCTAAAACAATCCCCTTCCTAGGATTATAGACTATTTCTAAGTTATAGTCTGAGAGGAACTCATGCCAATGTCATCGTCTTAGGTTTAGGTCTTCCGGGAGAATATATACCTGAGAATCTGGTGATCATAGAATATCATAAAATGATATCCCATCAGATAGTGTCGCCAGATATTCAATGTGAAGACCACTGCATCTAACTCAAGGTCATGGGTAGCACAGTTCTTCTCATGTTGCCTCTGATGTCAAAGACTATGTGTGATAACTGTTCGCTACTACATCAGGACACATATGAGCCTTGTCCCTAATGAATCACAATGGACTATGTACCCAACACCCTCCTCTGAAAGCCTCAAGATTGGGTGAATATTTACACTCTTCCTCAGCTCCTAAAAACTCCGGTGGCGTCTCTACAACCACATGAATTTTAGCCCCTTCTTCATCCACGCTGATAAAGTTGAAACATTTCTAGAGAAATCAGGATAAAATCTTTGTTAGTATACTTACAAACCCAAGAATTATCGTACCTCTATCACATTCCTGGTGGCTTCCAAGAAAGTACTGCCTCAATCTTCGCTGGATCCACTGCAACTCCAACCTCTAAGATGACATGTCCTAGAAAATGTACCTCTCGAATCCTGAACTGGCACATTAAGAGCTTACCATAAACATGGTGCCCTCGGAGTCTTTCCAGTACTACTTGTATATGATAAGAATTCCCCTCTTTAGTATCTGAGTAGAACAGAATGTCATCAATGAAGACTACTACAAAGCGATCAAGGTATGGCTGAAAGATCATGTTCATGAGTCCCATGAACAAAGCTGGAGAATTGGTCATGCCGAATGGAATTCCCATGAACTCGTAATAGATTTAATGAAATATTAATGTCGTCTTATGAACATCCTCATCATGTACTCTTAGCTGGTGGCAGCCTGATCTAATGTCTATCTTAGAGAACCACAGTGCACCCTTCAACTTTTCAAAGAGGACATCAATCCTTAGGAGTGGATACTTGTTCATCACAGTCAACTAGTTCATGCAACAATAGTCAACAAAAAATCTCAAGATCCCATCCACCATCTTGGTGAACCAGATCGTGGATTCCCATTGAGATACACTAGGCCGGATGAACCTGTTATCCTATAAGTCCTCCAACTGTATCTGCAACTCACGAAGCTTGGCGGGAGCTATCTGATACGCTGGTGTAGATATCGGTGATGTCCCTGGGTAAAATTCAATTTAAAATTTCACCTATCTATGAGGATTTAGACATAAGACATCAGCAATGAAGACATATGCCTACTGGTCTACCACTATAGGACATATCAGAATCTCCACAAAAACCACTCCAAGTGTATGGCTAGCCAACTAATAAGTGACTGGTTTTACTCTACTCCGAGTTTGTCCATCCCGTGCTGCAATTGCTCCATTCTTCCCAATGAAGGAAAAAAAAGTCCCGTCTGTGTAGACACACCGTACATTGCACCTGATACAGTCAATCTGAGCATTTAATATAGATAACCATTATATACCCAAGATGACGTTGTAAGGCCTCAAAGCTACTTCTAGGATATCCCAACCGAAGCTCTCTCCTCCTAGAGTAATCTCACACAGCTGACACCAGTGTGTAATCATCGAATCATTTCTCGCTAGAGTCTCTAGACATAATGTTTGAGCCAAATATCCCCCCCCCCCAAATCTCCGAGATCCAAACGAGGGAAGTGGCACTAAAAATAATGACTGGAACCTGTGTCTATAAGTATTATAGCTAAGGTGAAGTAGACACATATCATGCCCTGTATCATCACTAGAGAACCGTGGTCATAAGCCTCAACTACCTGGAGTGGAGATCGACCCTATCCACCTTCTCCCTATTGTCGGGGTTGACCACCTGGTGGTGGATAGAGTAGCATCTCGATTCATTGCCCAACGCCAACTCCACGAACAGCTCATCTACAACGTATGCCTTCTCGTTGAGAACCTCCTTAGTCGAAACTATATTTCTTCCTGTGAAGTCCTTAGAACATATCTTGATCATCAATGTGGTTGGTTGGACAGTCACAAGCCATTTGACCATGCCCACTGCATGTGTAACATTGCATGATCCTCACATGACAAGTACTGTCTTGGGTTCCCCGCACAACCAACCCTAAATCCTGAGGTCATCCACCTGTTGGTCTCGTCCTCTTGGACCGTTGTGTAATCTATCTTCTTCCACCTAGAGAAGAATCCGCTACATGACACCCGATGGCTGGTCTCACTGTTGGTGGATTCTAAGAAAGAAAACTCTTCACTAAGAAGCTCCTCTATACACACAGCACGAATGGTCTCTAGGAAAAACTCTTCCCGAAATTGGATCTCAATTTTTTCCCAGAAAAGTGTCACATCGTTTTGAACATGGAGCATCATGGTCCACCATCTACCTGTTGTTTCCTATAGAATACTGGCAGCAAGGATCACCATGAGATCAGCTAGTGTCCCTACCAGTCGGAAGACCCTCACTATGACCTCTTGGCAATCCTCAGCAGCCTATGGGACAATCTCACCCCTGAACCTATGTGCCCTATGGCACTATAACTCATGAAAAGTTATCAAATGTTGTGCACTCTCTACTACTGGCGATGATGGTATCAGTCGCCCAACATGTAATGGTACCGCTGGTTCCCCTAGTGCTTCCTCTACTGAAAGAGGGCTCAGCACTGAGGCCTCATCACTCGGTGGGCTATCATCTCGTACTATACCACAAAAACCTGGACAGATGGTTGCATGGAGGCATCCTGAAAGAAACAGGTGTTCCAGAATCAATAAGTTATACCTGGTCATAAAACTCAAAGACAACACAAAAAAACTTTTCAAAACTCACATGCAATCAGTGTCTTCATGCACTGAGTCAGAAATCAGAAGTCAAGGTACTGGTGTATGGATACGTTAGCCACTACACCAACACTGAATATTATAAACCGATAAACACACTCATAACACATAACACTATTGTAGTGAAATGACTAAAGTCCAGTTCTTTACGGTATAACCGACTACTCTAACACCATTTTGTCATCACTCGTCCCTCGGGGCACATTTCGTGACTACCCGAAAACCGCCTTCCATAGGCCTGGGGTAGGCGACTAGCATTAAATGCTGAATTCCATAAAATGGGAAATATTTGACTTTATTACATGTAAATTCACACAACCAATCCACTAACAGGATAAATGAACAATTTAAAACTATATAGTAAACTAGGTGTGTAAAAAATGAAAAAGTGTCAAGAATACACGCACAAGTAGAAAGTATAAGAAAACTAGGAAGTAAAAGTAAACATGAACAACTCCTATGAACACTCACCAAGGATCCCAATGAAGGGTATGTACAATTTTCGAGTGGTCGTCAATGTGTTACACCTCATCTAATTTCCACCTCCAAGATACCTTATGTTCGGGTACCCTCAGCCTCGATCAATTTTGTCTGTATTCTTCACCAAACACAACATTATGTGGGTGTAGCCCTTGAACGGGGGAGTATAACAATACTATGTATGGAACCCGAGACCCTAGAAGGTCTAAAAAAATCTACATAGTATAATCCACAAATCAAGAAACAACAGACAACCCTACATAGGTATATTATGATATTTATACCTAAGTTGTCGAGTTTAACCATATCAATCATGAGAAACACATGGCCAAACTCAAAATTCAATGCTCAACTATCCCTTGAAGGAATGAATGCCTCGAACGTTACAAAACGAAGGTATGTATCACCATGGTCACTCCATATAGAATAATACAACAAAGGTATCAACATGAAGGTGATTTCCACAAAGGTAAGGCCACATAGAAGAATACCACCAAGGAAGCACCACGAAGGTATGCATCATAGAGGTATGCCACACAGATGATTACCACAAAGGTAAATACGCATCTCACATAATGTATAACATTGGTATGGTGGTAAATATGTTTAGATATAACTACTAAACCATCACACTCTAATAAGAGGCAGACCCATGTAGGATCCTAAATCGTCAGACCCTAGGAGGATCCTAGTACATCCGACCCACGTAGGATCCTAGAGTAATATCACATGGATTCCAAGAGTATATCCATGTGGGATACTTGAAAACATACCCACGTAGGATACCAAATCATAGTCTCACATAGGATCTTAAGGTAGGGACCTGCCTAGGATCCTTTTCTCATCGTACATCCAACTACAAGGGTTCCAGCACTAAGCTCGCTTGATTTTGGGATGGTCCTCTCTTCAAGAAATAGTTCAATACTCAAAATTCCAAGAAGTCCAATGAATAGGTATACCATTGTACTGCAATGTAATAGGGGTGTCAACAAAACAAAGGGTGCATCAATCGGATGACATGTCTGTATGATATTGGCTTTTAGTCTTGAGGGACATGTTTTATTCATGTTCGATCCAACTCGGCCATATGCCAACATTATATATAACAAAAATGCTTTATAAAAAATAGAGCGTCTTAATCCATGGTTCCCTAAGCCACAGATGGTTCGTCAAACAGATGCTCGTAGCTTAAGTTATGGCCGATAGAGCGAAAAGGGGTAGAAGTTGGTCCGGGTCCGGCCTGACTCGGCCTGGGCTGACCCGACCCATCTCGCGTGATCCGACCATGACCGCTGTGTTCAGCCCAACCCACAAGTTCTTGCCTGGCCCATGGTGTGACCTAAGCTTACCCGCGACTGGGCAGCCCCGCAGCGGAGTCCTCCCTAGCTGCCACCTAAGGGAGAGGTGCCCCTTGGGTAACACTAATAGTTTGTACTTTTGGGTTGGGAGGCCGACCGGTTGGAGACATGTGTCGCTAGAAGCAGGCATGTGGGACTCGGGGACTTGCTTGGCTCCCTGGATTGCCAGACGACCAGCATTCCTACACCGTGTGGTCGCATGTTGCTCCTCCACTGACGACCAACAACAAGCCTACCACCCTCCTTCACCGATGTGGCCTTGTGCTAGGGCACATGCACGGCCGGTGGTGTCGACGCCCACTGCCACCCCTTCATATGGCTGGTTGGGCGCCAACTTCCGCCCTTGCTCTGCCACAGCCGACGGTCTGTGACCCTTCTACAGCAGTGCGGTTGCATCACCGCCATCGTCGCGACCATCCTGAGTGTCGACCACCTCTCACAAGCCCTACTTGTGCCATTTGATAGCACCAATCACCATCCTCCTCAATCGCGAATAACATGTCAACAAGGATGATATGAAGGGATCACGCCATGTTTGTTGGGACCATACCCTCCACGTTAGATTGGTATCAATTAAATCATGGGAATACATTAAACGTAAAATAAATAAATTAAGAATAATAAAAAACACCCCTACCTTGTTGACCCTTGAAGGTGTCACGAGGTAGAATATGAATTCGATGATGGGGATGGTAACTTCGGCATTCATTGATCCCGTAAGATGCTTCTCATCTGGGCTCAAGTGTCTTCCTCGTTCATCGATTGGAAAGTATTCTCTTCTTTGGAGAGGTTTTCTTAATTGGAGTGAAATATCCTCCAAAAGCTCTACCTTAAAATCCTATCCCTTTCCAACCAAAATTACCCCACATGAAAAGAGGAGCTAACCTACTATGTTATGTTTATTAATTAAACAATTATATGTTGTCTCATTAATTAATTTACATCAGTATTATTAAATTGAGTGTTGAAAGGATTTCCCACATTAAGAGGGGTTCAGGTAGTCCCCACCACAATGAATTCAAAATTGCAGATTTCTAGATATAGTGGTCCCCACCTCCATAATTCAGAAAGAGAGATTTCAAAAAGAATAATAAAATGATTATTATTTTATTTTTATTCTTCCATGGAAAACTAATAAAAACTTCTTCCACCCTCGACCTACTATGGTAGAGTTGAACGTCTCCTTAAAAGAATATTGGCGCAACGAGTTCAACTGTTCCCCCAGATATTAATTCTGATCACTAGTTCTAAAGTTACAAAAAACCACTCGCATGTTTAATGAGCGTATATAAAAAATGTTCAGAAATTCATTTCAGGAACATGTGGCCTCAGAATCAGGCACATTCAATTTTAAAGTACACATAATATTCCCATATAATTAAAAAATATTACATAGAAAATATTGGTCTTTACATATTAGGAATTTGTTCAGGTGGAATGTGGTGTTCTTAGATGCTGATGGAGATCCAACATTGTTTTTTGGTGAGAGAGACCCTCATATGGGTCATAGGAATGATATGGCCTTCTAATCGTTGATCACATAGCTCATGCTATGTTTTTCAGAGATTCTGCAGTTTGCGTCACCTATGAAATTAGAAGAGTACCCTGATGTCTTTCCAAAAGTGGTTATAGCATTACCCCCTAAATGAGAGATCATGTTTGGGATCGAGCTATAGATAAAAATGTATCCTAAAAATATGCATCTATATAGTATGGCCCATTATTAGTTATTAGATTTGTGTATATAAGTCAATTGTCTATTACAATGCACTTTTGTTCAGCCTAGTGTGTCCCCATGGGGTGCACAAGTTTTGTTGGTGAAGAAGGATGGCAACAGTTTGCAGTTGTGTATCGATTATAATCATTTAAACAAAGTGATAGTGATAAATCACTATCATCTTCCACATATTTATGATATATTTGATCAATTATAGCATGCTCGTAGGTTATCTAAGATCAACATGTGGTTATGATATCATCCAATATGTGTGAAGGATGATGATATCCCAAAAATAGATTTCCATTTTTTCAGGGGTATTATTAGTTCATCATAAATCCATTTTGAGTGAAACAAATTTCATATGTTGTCATGTTGTTGATTAAATCTTTGTTCCACGAGTTCTTAGATATGTTCATGGTGGTTTTCATCGACGATATCCTTCTATACTATGTGTTATAAAAGGAGCATGCAGATCATATGCACACCGTTTAGGGAGTAATTTTCCATCAATAACTACATGGCAATACATCTATGTGTGATTATTTGGCTCGAGAAATTTATTTCATGGGTTATGTGGTGCCCCAAAAGGATGTATGTGTGGATCCATATAAGAAAGAAGTTATTGTGACTTGGGAATCCCCCAATAGAGTGAAATTGGTGTGATGTTTCTCGGGTCTCGAATGATACTACAACAGATTCATAGCTATTTTCTCCCAGGTTACGACTCCTCTAATGACATTGACCAGGAAGGATCAAGTGTTCGTGTGGTTTGATCATTGTCAGACCGATTTTTTATTATAAAAAGTAGAATTTGGTAAGTGATCTAGTTCATTTTTTTCTGGTAGAGGGAGTTCAGTTTTATGTTTTCTATGATGCTTTGTGTATGGGGTTAGGTTGTGTTATGATGGAGTAGGGATCAGTCGTTTTTTTGGGTCTCGATAGTTGCATCCCCATGAACGTAACTATTCCACCCAATATCTTCCATCAACAATTGTGGTGTTTTCTCTAATTATTGTGGTGAAATTAACTCGTTGGAATGTGCTTTGTGGTTATCACCAATCATTAGATCCTAGGGTATGTTTTCTACTAGCATGAATTCAACTTGTGATATTTTTAGTGGATAGAGATATTACATGAATAAAACATTGAAATCTCATATACACCTTCTAAGGGGATTTTGTAGCTGATGAAATGAACATGAAGTCACATAGTGATGTATTTTATGAATATGGAGATTCCAAGAGAGTTATGAAAAAAATTTATTTATTACAAATCGATTTGTGAGTAGTTGGGGGAAGATGATTTCATTTTCATATGATGGTGTATTCATCTATGGTGTAGTTAGAGGAAGAGTTCCAGTTTGGGGACCTAGAGTTAGAGGTCTGGAAATATTGAGTTGTTTATGGAGAGGACTTTGATGGTTGGTCTAAGGGAAGAAACCACTTAGTGTTGTATTCGGAACGGCTTCTTGTTCCTTTGGCGATGCATGATACGGTTCTCAGATAGTTCCATATTTCACCTCTAGTGGTGCATCCTAGCATGAAAATGATGTACTGGTAATTTATATGTCATTTTTGGTGGCCTGGGATGATGGATACACTTGTGGAGTCTTTGTCGTGATGTTTGGTCTATGAGAAGATTAAATACAAGCATAGTGTCCGGGTTTTTTTCCCCAACTAATAGAAATTCCTTAGAGGTAGTGGGGGGAATTTTTAATGGACTTTGTTTCTGTTTTTTCATGAGATCAGGGAGGACATTATTAAATATTTGTTGTATTGGATTGTTTGAAAAAATGATCCCTCTTTATAGCAGTCAAAGTGTTGAGCTCAATAGATAATTTTTTGAGGCAGCATCTTGTTGAGATGGTGACACTCCACGGAGTCATAAGGAAAATCATATTAGATTGATATCATAAATTTTTCACTATAGCGTTGAGTGGTCTCCATAATGCTTCTAGTTCCCTTCTATGACTTAGTATTGCTTTTCATCTGCATACAGATGGTCAGACAGATCAGACGATCCAAACTCATGAAGACATGTGGCAATCTTCTGTTCTGGATTGTGGAGGTCTATTGGTGAGGCAATTATCATTGGTTGAGTTATTTTACAACAATAGTTTTCTCTCCAACATCAATATGGAACTATTTAAATCATTTTATTACCAATCGTTCCATTCACCATTGTGTTGGACTGGGGGTGGAGAGTCAGTAATTATCAGACTAGAGCTATTGGAAAATACAACAGAGATGGTTTAGATGATTCATGAGAGGATGAAGGCCACAACAGATCATCTAATATAATGTGCAGATCATAGCAGGATTATATTTGAGTTTGATATCTAGATATTTTGTTTCTAAAGGGGACTCCTCATTGAGGGTAGTGAAGGATGGTTCGTGGTAGTATGATGTATCCCCGATTTGTTTGGCCTTTAAAGGTGTTGGCTCGTGTTCGATCTATGGCGTATCGATTAGAACTTCCATTTCAGATGAGTCAGATACTCGATGTTTTTCATGTGTCATAGCCCTGTCATAATCTTCGTGATGAATCTCATGTTCTTTGTAACACCCCGACATTTTATGAAAAATATTATTTTAATTTCATTTATGTCTTGTATTGTATTCTACACTATGATTACCTTGCGCAATACGCAACACCGTATTAGCTTGCAGTATACGCAACACTATTCTTGGACCGTGTTACACACAATTTTGATAATAGTTATTCTACACAAAATTGAGTGTATATATATATATATTCAATGTATAAATGAAATATGGTTGGATTCTGTTATACGAAACAACGAAGGATTATTTCACAACACGCAACCCTGACTTGGCTTGCATTACACGCAATCACGACCTTTCTTGATAGTGTGTGTTGTATGCAATAATGGGTTTTAATAAACAACGATATATTATTATAATATTGTCATGAACTATCCATTATGAATAGTGTTAACTAAATTGTGAATTTTATAACATTATTATTCATCTTACACATTTCTAGAATATGGTATAAGAACAAAATAAATTTTTCGGGTAAAATAAGTATTTTTAAAAAAATATTGTTTTGCCACATTTTGAAGGTGCACCCACTTTAAATCTAGTTTTTGAAGTGTTTATAAGTTCAATTTGACAAAATAAAATTATTCTTTTGAATCAGGATATAAAAATTTACATTACATAAAGTTTTGATATTTTTCCGATAACTTTCATATTTTAATGAATAGTTAAAAAACGCTATATTTTAATTAAAAATAACTTTTTTCATCGTAATATCTTATGTGGTTAAATTATAATATTGAATGGTTTTAAAGTATAAATAGAATATTTTATTACCATTTAATATAACTTATGACATTATCATTGATTTTACCTTGAATTCGTAGGTTAATTCAATTCAATCTTTTGCAAGGTTTTAAAGAAAACCCGTTTTCTTTCGACAACAGGATTAATTTTAATTTAATTTTTGCGAATTCTGTGTATTGAATTTGGAAAAATGGATTCCATATTTTGAATAAGTGGATCCAAATTATGTTAATAAGCTAATTTTTATTTTTGGGAATTATGAATAGTAACTACGGTAAATTTTATTTAACATAGTTAAAGGTAAATCAGGTAATTAAGGGTAAATATTATATTTTAAAATTACCCTAACAAATATCAAAATCCTATTGGATGACTAAAAGTCAACCGATATCACCTAAGGGTCGGATTATATTCATTTAATTAAATTTTGTCAATGAAAATAATTTAATTATTATTAAAACCAAAGAATGTGACAACATATCACTTTCTTAAATCTTATAAGTATAATAATTTTAATCTAGTGATAAACATCATGAAACATAAAAAATGAATAGTATAAAGAAATATAATAGAATTATCTACATCATAAGAATTTATTTAGAATTTTTAGGGATTAAATAATTATCATTTATTATGACACAAAGATGATGCAGTAATTGTCTTATTAATGAAATATTGACATAATTGATGTTATAAATGCCCAAATAAATGTAATTTGAGACTTTTTATGACATACACTAATTTTATAGGTTAATGAGACATGTTATTGTTGATTTAAGTAACTTGGTTCGAACTTATAATTCTGTTATCAATTTCATAAAAATCATGTACCAAATAGTGTCAAAATTGACATAAAATAGTTTTTAAAACAAATATTATATTATTAATTGTTATTTTATTCATAAAAATTAAAGGTTAGGACAAATGACTTATATAAGATTATATAAATTAATAATAAACAACTTGGGGTTCATTTTGATTGATATAGTAAATTATTTAACCATATAGTGTAAGAAAACAAAAAAGACACGGTAAAAGTTAAATTATTTAACTTATAGTTAAATATAATTTATAAGGTTAAAATAATACCCTAAACTTGTCTAAATCCTATTGGATCCGAGGATTTCGTCCCATACCCACCTTAGCCTCGAAATAAATCAATTTGGAGCTATTTAAAACCGAAATTGACTTTATAATAAAATAATATATTTAGTTATTCCAAGGGTGCCCCTCTCCTCCCTTATAAAAAGGCACCTCCTCCCTCTCTTCCTCACACAAATTTGAGGCTTCAATCTCGTCAAACCCCTGCCAAATTCTCTTCTCCACTTACCTAGAAACATCCTAGAGGTTCTGTTCTTCTTCAAAGACCAATTTTAGTGCCCTAAGAGGTGGTCTCAAAGAGGCGCTTCAAAGAAGAGGTAATTTCCGTTACCGATTCTTTCACCTTTATTTCTTCTTCCACTTCTTCTTCATAGGTTGTTTCATTATGAAGTAATAACATAATTATCACTCATATACGGATATGTTATTATAATTATGAAACAATCATATTTCACCATCTATCCATCCTACGGAAAATGAAATCACCGCGCGTGCGTACGTACGGAATACCGTCTCCACACCGTGGTGAAATCTATTTTCCACCACCACCTTACATGGATGTGTATAATGGTGTAAATAATAACTATATATTATTATTTTAAAGTGATATTGATTCTGAAATAGAATACATACACTCCAATTCCGTCCCACGATCATGAGAACAATATCATCGCTCGTGCGTACGTACGGACTACCGTCTCCACGACGCGATGAGATTCATTCTCCACTTTAAACATTAATGAATGATTGTAAGGTATATATAATAAGTAATAATGAAATATATGACATAATAATGATACTGTATTTATGTGTATATATATGTATGTCATCTACTTAATTCCGTTCAACTCAATAAGGAAACAAAAACAGCTTTCATGCGTACGTACAGCCTACCGTCTCCATGAACGGTGTATTTCTTTCCATTTACTGATTTATTATATATATGTATATTCTGAATATATATATATATATAAATCATGTTTTATATTATGTAATTAAGTAATCATGATCTATGTAATCATATGAATAATTACAAGTCAAAACATGGACGACAAATGAAACAATTTTACCCAAAACGCTCTTTAACAAGGAATTTACAAAAGAACGGGTAGTATAAACTCATAAGTGAACCATATATGATATCATAACAATGAATATGATTCTTTAATAAGTCAATGACATTATTTAAATCATTATACAGGATTTTCGGACACTTACGAAGCAAATTGGACCTAAGGTAAGGGAAATATCACAATCTCATTTTTATCCGAGATTGTTTATACTATAGTATTTACTGGGGTGTATTTTATCAAATACATCCATGGTTAATAAATATGAAATATTATTTCCATTCTCCTACAATTGTTTAAATCTTATTTTACCCTTCGTTGAGTTTTTAGTAAAAGATATGAATTGAATCTTTTGTCGTTTTTTCGTACGAGGTACTTCTTGACTTTTCTGACAAAAGTACAAAGAATGTTTTTTTAACTTATACGGCATGAATGGATTTTTAAAACATTATTTCCAAGAAGCTTCCTTTACAAGTTTTCAAGTTTATTTTTAATCAAATTCTTTTATTTTAAAATTGTATGACATGTTAAGAAAGGAAAAGTGTTTTTGAAGTAGAAATGATATTTTACTCAAGAATGGAGTTCAAGTGTTTTATCAAAATTATTTTCCATCTAAGATAATAAAGGGTTCTGTTTCTATCCTTATTATTACATGGATTTGATTATGTTGTGATGGAAATATTTTTATGTATTCTGTTATCTTATATGAATTGTTTTATAATGTCACGATGTTTAAAGATTCCCATTTTTATTACATGGGTTATGCAATGATGTATGATTTAAGATTTTGTGGCACACATAAGAATGATATCATTATGAGATGGGTGGGACCTATATCTCTTTCCAATGCATTGGGTAATGATTTTATATCTCATGAGATAGACATGGCTGGAATGGTAGGTTATACCGGTTCAGTGTAACATGACTGAAACGAGGGTGACTCGGTTCAGAAAGGGACTTTGTCCACTAAGATAGTCTTGTCAATGAGTCTTGACTAAAAAGATATTATTCTCTATGATTATGTGTGTATGACACAAAGTTTCATGTTTTAAATTACGATTATTTGGATTACATTTCACTACTATGATTTATGCCATGTTATGAAATTATGATCTCTTTTGCAGGTTATGATTTCCAAAAGATATGTTCTTATGAATATGATGTGATTGATATTTCTTTTTTTACCCTTACTGAGCATTTGAGCTCACCCGTTTTATGTTTTACTTTCCCTAGGATATAAAGAATGTTTTTAGGTAAAAAAAGGGAAGATCGTTATGGGAGATGTTGAAGATCATTCACCACGATTAGAAGATTATATTCCGAGTTTCCAAAGACACTAAACTATTACGATCCTTGTGTGTGTGTTTTTGTTATGTACTAAGTATTCCGCAAATGTAATGTAATGTCAATTTACGTCAGGCTTCGGGTCTCTACAGTTGGTATCAGAGGAAAGGTTTAGTCAACCTTTGGAAACTAGGATATGAGAATGTTAGTGAGGTCCATAGAGATATTTCTAAGGTATGTCTAGGGATGTCCCTAAGGATAAGTATACATATATGATATAGTCCTAGAACTACGGTAACAATCTTATAATTTAACATAAGATGTTAGATATTGAGGGTACTCCCCCTTTACTATGTTTTTTTCTCTAGCATGATTTTTGCCTCTCACAAGATTCTTTTTGTGTTTTGGTTAATGGAGGGAACCAGAAGAAATTCGGTTAACATTGAATCCAATGAAAAAATTTGTGACTATGAGCAAAAAAATTTTGTAATTCCTAGAGAGAAAGATATTGTGATTATGCCGAATCAGTCATCACGATATATGATTAACAAGGTGAAATTTAATGGTATGCCTAATTCATCAAAGAAGAGGAAGATAAACTATTATTCATGTTCGCATGTTGAGGAGAATAAAGAAAGGAAGATTGTGATTTCTAAAGAAGGGAAGAAGAACCTAGAGGAATACCTCAAATGGAGGGACCAATGTTATCTATGTGGAGAAAAGGGTCATAGAGTGACAGACTGTTATGGAGTTCAATGTTTTATTTGCGAAGAACATGGGCATTACCCAACTCAATTCCATGACCTAAAAAGTTACTTCTAAAACAAGGAAGGACTTATTCCAGGACAATCATTGAATTGGATGGACTAAAGTGTTTATGTATTGGTATTCAAGAATAATGATTGTTGAGGTACTTTTATGGTGTATTGAAATATTTATGTATTGGTCTATTGTGGTTTTCAATAATTTTAAGGTACCGGTAACCATGAAAAGTGATTCAAATATTTTTGAAAGTAGATGATATGCGCATAATGAAAGGATAAGGAGAAAATGAAATGTTTGACAGTATTCATGATCTCAGGATTGATATAAGGACTAAGTGATATCATGGTTTGAGTATATAGAATTTTGAGGATTTTGGTATGTGGAAAGTGTTAACTTTTTACTGCATTCATGTTTTCACTATGGTTCAATGGGTATTCAAGAGAATACATGATTAAGGACTTTGAATGTTTGGAATGTGACCAACAAGATATATCTTATGATATATGGGGATCAAAGATGGTATTAAATCTCTGAGAGTGGACTGTAGTATTATGGATAAGCCTAAAGATTGGAATGGATTATATTGTACATAAGTTAGTATTGTTTGTTTTTCGTTATTATTGATGGGATGTTATAGTAATACCATTTTAGAAAAAGGACAACTTGTAGGACGGGAAACAACCCATCGCGTTAGACAAGGCCGTGGGAATCGACCCCACAACCGAAGTGCGACTGGCCTTTATCGTCTACCACTGGCCTACAGGAAGTCCCTGGTTAGTAGAAACTAGTTTTATTTTATTAAGCGGTATGATATATGAAGTATATGTTCATCTTTGGAACCATATACGATTAACCATAAGATGGACTTATAACTTATGCTAAACTTTTGTTTGAAAGAGATGGAATAACCTGTCATTCTATCACATGATCTGCTAACACTTAACGAATAACAAATTCAACTTCATTTATTTACGAGATGAAGTGGAAATTGTTTATGGCACGAACAACATTGATATTGTACCAAAATAAAGTAAGTATTCATTCTAA
Organism: Viscum album; assembly: GCA_963277665.1. Taxonomy (NCBI): domain Eukaryota; kingdom Viridiplantae; phylum Streptophyta; class Magnoliopsida; order Santalales; family Viscaceae; genus Viscum; species Viscum album. The sequence goes on from OY728161.1 coordinate 473,095,720, forward strand.
TTAAAATTCATCAACTTTAGGGAAACGATCATGAAAACCAAAAATGTTGTCCTAGTGCTCTTATATCTGATTAATCAGATGGTACATTAGATCCTCACAAATTTATGGATTTGTGATTGTTGGATTTTCCATAGCCATGTTCTCTACCACTCTCCATCAGAACATGATGGCTAGATTTTTCTACCATATCCATATTTTCACCTATGTGGAAACCCAGTGATTAGTTTATTTGGGTAACCGTTAGGTTTCATACTTTTGTTTTTAAAGATTGGTTTTGGTATTCCTTTTTACGATGTGGGTTTCTATTAAAGAAACTTTCAAGTAGTAAACCATTTTTAACCCCGACGAATTTCGAGGGCGAAATTCATTTTAAGGGGGGTAGAATGTAACACCCCAAGATTTTATGAAAAATATTATTTTAATTTCATTAATGTCTTGTGTTGTATTCTACACCATGATTACCTTGCACTATACGCAACACCGTATTAGCTTGCAGTATACGCAACACTATTCTTGGACCATGTTACACACAATTTTGATAATAGTTATTCTATGAAACATTGAGTATATATATATATATATATATTCAATGTATAAATGAAATATGGTTGGATTCTGTTATACAAAACAACGAAGGATTCTTTCACAACACACAACCCTGACTTGGCTTGCATTACACGCAATCACGACCTTCCTCGATAGCGTGTGTTGTACGCAATAATGGGTTTTAATAAACAACGATATATTATTATAATATTGTCATGAACTAGCCGTTATGAATAGTGTTAACTAAATTTTGAATTTTATAACATTATTATTCATCTTACAAATTTCTAGAACATGGTATAAGAACAAAATAAATTTTTCGGGTAAAATAAGTATTTTTCAAAAAATGTTGTTTTGCCGCCTTTTGATGGCGCACCCACATTAAATCTAGTTTTTGACATGTTTATAAGTTCAATTTGACAAAATAAAATTCTTATTTTGAATCAGGATATAAAAATTTACATTATTTAAACTTTTAATATTTTTCCGATAACTTTCATATTTTAATGAATAGTTAAAACACGCTATATTTTAATTAAAAACAACTTTTTTCATCGTAATATCTTATGTGGTTAAACTATAATATTGAATGGTTTTAAAGTATAAATAGAATATATTTTTACCATTTAATATAATGTATGAAATTATCATTGATTTTACCTTGAATTCGTAGGTTAAATCAATTCAATCTTTTGCAATGTTTTAAAGAAAACCCGTTTTCTTTCGACAATGGGATTAATTTTAATTTAATTTCTGTGACTTTTTTGTATTGAATATGGAAAAATGGATTCAATTTTTGGAATCAATGGATCCAAATTATTTTAATAAGCTAATTTTTATTTTTGGGAATTATGAATAGTAACTACGGTAAATTTTATTTACCATAGTTAAAGGTAAATCGGGTAATTAAGGGTAAATATAATATTTTAAAATTACCTTAACAAATATAAAAATCCTATTGGATGACTAAAAGTAGACCCATATCATCTAAGGGTGGTATTATATTCATTTAATTAAATTTTTTCAATGAAAATAATTTAATTATTATTAAAACCAAATAATGTGACAACATGTCACATTCTTAAATCTTATAAGTATAATAATTTTAATCTAGTTATAAACATCATGAAACATCGAACATGAATAGTCTCCAGAAAGATAATACAATTATATACATCATATGAATTTATTTAGAATTTTTAGGGATTAAATAATTATCATTTATTATGACACAAAGATGATGCGGAAATTGCCTTATTAATGAAATATTGACATAATTGATGTCATAAATGCCCAAATAAATGTAATTTGTGACTTTTTATGACTTAAAATAATTTTCTAGGTTAATATGACATGTTATTGTTGATTTAAGTAACTTTTTTCCAACTTATAATTCTGTTATGAATTTCATAAAAAACATGTACCAAATAGTGTCAAAATTGACATAAAATAGTTTTTAAAACAAATATTATATTATTAATTGTTTTTTTATTCCTAAAAATCTAAGGATAGGCCAAATTAGTTAGATAAGATTATATATATTAATAATAAACAACTTGGGGTTCATTTGGCTGGATATAGTAAATTTATTAACCATATAGTGTAAGAAAACAAAAAGACACGGTAAAAGATAAATTATTTAACTTAGAGTTAAATCTAATTTATAAGGTTAAAATAATACCCTAAACATGTCTAACTCCTATTGGATGAGAGGATTTAGACCAATACCCACCTTATCCTCGAAATAAATCAATTTGGAGCTATTTAAAACCGAACATGACTTTATAATAAAATAATATTTTTAGTTATTCCAAGGGTGCCCCTCTCCTCCCTTATAAAAAAGCACCTCCTCCCTCACTTCCTCACACAACATTGAGCCTTCAAGCTCGGCCAACCCCTGCCAAATTCTCTTCTACACTTCCCTAGAAACATCCTACTGGTTCTGTTCTTCCTCAAAGACCAATTTTAGTTCCCTAAGAGGAGGTCTCAAAGAGGCGCTTCAAAGAAGAGGTAATTTCTGTTACCGATTCTTTCACCTTTATTTCTTCTTCCACTTCTTCTTCTTAGGTTGTTTCATTATGAAGTAATAACATCAGTATCACTCATATAATGATATGTTATTATAAGTATGAAACAATCCTATTTCACCATCTATCCATCCTACGGAAAACGAAATCACCGCGCGTGCGTACGTACGGAATACCGTCTCCACGCCGTGGTGAAATATATTTTCCACCACCACCTTACATGGATTGGTATAATGGTGTAAATAATAACTATATATTATTATTTTAAAGTGATATTGTTTTCTTAAATAGTATACATACACTCCAATTCAGTCCCATGATCATGAGAACAATATCATCGCTCGTGCGTACGTACGGACTACCGTCTCCACGACGCGATGAGATTCATTCTCCACTTTAACCATTAATGAATGATTGTAAGGTATATATAAAAAGTAATAATGAAATATATGAAATAATAATGATACTGGATTTATGTGTATATATATGTATTCCATCTACTTAATTCCGTTCAACTCAATAAGGAAACGAAAACAGCGTTCATGCGTACGTACAGCCTACCGTCTCCATGAATGGTGTATTTCTTTCCATTTAATGATTTATTATATATATGAATATTCTGAATTTATATATATATATATATATATCATGTTTTATATTCTGTAATTAATTAATCATGATCTAAGTAATCATATGAATAATTACAAGTCAAAACACCGACGACAAATGAAACAATTTTACCCAAAACGCTCATTAACATGGAATTTACAAAAGAACGGGTAGTATAAAGTCATAAGTGATCCATATATGATATCATAAAAATGAATATGATTCTGTAATAAGTCAATGAAATTATTTAAATCATTATACAGGACGTTCGGACAATTACGAAGCAAATCAGACCTAAGGTAAGGGAAATATCACAATCTCATTTTTATCCGAGATTGTTTATACTATAGTATTTACTGGGGTGTATTTTATCAAATACATCCATGTTTCCTAAATATGAAATATTATTTCAATTCTCCTACAATTGTTTAAATCCTATTTTACCCTTATGTGAGTTTTTATAAAAAGATATGAATGGAATCTTTTGTCGTTTTTTCGTACGAGGTACTTTTTGACTTTTCTGAAAAAAGTACAAAGAATGTTTTTTTAACTTATACGGCATGAATGGATTTTTAAAACATTATTTCCAAGAATCTTCCTTTACATGTTTTGAAGTTTATTTTTAATAAACTTCTTTTAGTTTAAAATTGTATGACATGTTAAGAAAGGAAAAGTGTTTTTGAAGTAGAAATGATATTTTCCTCAAAAATGGAGTTCAAGTGTTTTATCAAAATTATTTTCCATCTAAGATAATAAAGGGTTCTGTTTCTATCCCTATTATTCCATGGATTTGATTATGTTGTGATGGAAATATTTTTATGAATTATTTTATCTTATATGAATTGTTTTATGATGTCACGATGTTTAAAGATTCCCATTTTTATTACATGGGTTATGCAATGATGTATGATTTAAGATTTTGTGGCACACATAAGAATGGTATCATTATGAGATGGGTGGGACCTATATCTCCCTCCAATGCATTGGGTAATGATTTTATATCTCATGAGATAAACATGGCTGGAATGGTAGGTTATACTGGTTCAGTGAAACAGGACTGAAACGAGGGTGACTCTGTTCAGAAAGGGACTTTGTCCACTAAGATAGTATTGGCAATGAGTCTTGACTAAAAATATATGATTCTCTGTGATTATGTGTGTATGCCACAAAGTTTCATGTTTTAAGTTATGATTATTGGGATTACATTTCACTGCTATGATTTATCCCATGTTATGAAATTATGATCTCTTTTGCAGGTTAAGATTTCCAAAAGATATGTTCTTATGAATATGATGTGATTGATATTTCTTTTGTTTACCCTTACTAAGAATTTGATCTCACCCTTTTTATGATTTATTTTCCCCAGGATATAAATAAAGGTTTTAGGTAAAAAAAGTGAAGATCTTAATGGGAGATGTTGAAGATCTTTCACCATGATTATAAATTATATTCCGAGTTTCTAAAGACACTAAACTATTACGATCCTTGTGTGTGTGTTTTTGTTATGGACTAAGTATTCTGCAAATGTAATGTAATTTCATTGTACGTCAGGCTTCGGGTATTTACATTATTGATTGGGATAAATGAATGTTGATGATGATATGACATTTTTTGAGTGACCTATAATTATTTAGGACTAAAACGATAAGGTGTTGCGTGAGCATGTAACCCCTCAGGTCCATGTCTTGTGAAGATACGGTGGTGTGGAGGATACTACATTGGAATGTTTGTCACAGATACATGCCCATTATCACGATTTTTTTTATGATTAACTATATTCATTCTATAATTTTCTATATGTGGTTGTAGACCATTCATTTTTTTGAGATGCCTTTTCCCCCTTTTCTTCCTTGCTCTCTTTTGAGAGGTATCTCGATGGGTGGTTATTTGGAAATGTGTTTTGTTTCCATTTAGGATGTTTTTGATTTCTCTAGGATGATAATGTTTTTAAAGGTATCTGATGTTTTGTCTCGGACCTCTCTGTTCCATTCATTTGCTGAAATATGATGTTTTACGTTTTCTGTTAATTCATGGTGGCTTATCCATAGCTCATTTCTAAAATTATGGTTCTATGAACAGTGTATCCAGTTTTTGTATAGTGTTTACAACCATTGGTAGGTTTACAGTGTTTCCAGATGTCAGATGGTGTGCAGTGTTTCTAGTCATCGGTAAGTGTACAATGTTCCATTTCATTGGTAGGTGTACATTGTTTCTAGGCGTCCGTAGGAGTAATGGTTTCGTAGATGTTGGTAGGGGTATCTTGTTTCCAGATTTCGGTAGGTGTAAAATTTGTCCAGGTCTCTGTAGGTGCACAATGTTTCTATACATCGGTAGGTGTACAATTATTCTAGGAATCAGTAGGTGTAAAATGTTTCTAGGTGTTGGTAGGTGTATAGTGTTTCGAGACATCAGTAGTTGTACAGTGATTACAAACATCGTTAGGTGTACAATGGGTTTAAGCATTTTTAGGAGTACAATGTTTCTAGAATTCAGAAGTTTTAAATTGTTTTCCAGGCATTAGTAGTTGTAAAATATTTTCATATGTTGGTATGTGTACAATGTCTCCTGAATTCAGTCGGTGTAAAGTGATTTTAGACATCAGTAGGTGTATTGTATTTCAAGGTTCCTACAGTTTCATGCATTTTGCATATTATTTGAAAAAAATCACATTCAAGGCATTGTATTAATGGATTTGAGGATGATTCAAATCTGATAACTCCTATCTAAATTTTTCTTAAGACTCAGGATGCCTTTACATGGTCAAACTGCATGGGTTAATACAATCCTCATTTAATGGAATATCCAACGTATCTTAAACCGACTCTGTTATTTCGTCAAAATGGACAAGATATCTTCATCATTTTTGTGCATTATTATTTCTTGGTGAATGATGTGTGGAACTTTTTATTCTTCTATTTGTGCTATGTGATAAAACATTAATCATTGGATTGTTTTTCCTTGATGTATCTCTTTTGTTGCATGTGAACCCACTATTTTTGTTCATGTAGCAACTATGGATATGTCATCAATAGATGCTATGATCTTACTCAGTTCATGGGTTATTCTAGACCCTTATTCTCTGGTTTCACCATTATATCTTATGGAATGTGATCTCCATGTATTTAATGGAGTATTCTGGGGTGTTGGTTACTATAATCGTGTCGCGATGTCGTCTGTTGGATGCAGTTGTTGTGGGGGAGGCGATCATAATCCATTGTGTGGGTCGTTATCTGATAATGAATGTAAAGAACCTTTTTAGGTAGGAAATTTATGTCTTCTCTATTATTTTATGTGAAATTTTCATGGCAATATGTTTTTTCCTCTGGATCATAATGGAATTGACATAATAAAATTTTGAACCAGATAAATAAATTAGTATTGATTGTGTTATTAAATCTTCTTTTTCTGTAGAGTGTGATATCAATTATATCCTTATTTAGCATGCGATTCATGATGGAAATTTATGAAGAATGTAATTTGGGATTAATTGTAATTATTTATCAAAGATAAAGTGGCATGTAAATGAATCTGGTTGTTTTTTTTGAAAACTACTGGTAATCAAATTAATACAATAAGCTTGAATAATTATTTTTGATATATATGATAGATTTATGTTTAGTTTTCCCAAAGATGGAACCTATAAATAACTAATATATTATTTCATGATGGACTAATGAATCAATTATTTGATAAAATAAAACACCTAGTTGGGTTTTGAGTTAACCTTTTTCTTGTATGGTTGACTGTCTTGTGCCTTGGAATCATGAGTGCTCATTATGTATGAAGGATGTATGCCTTTTTTAATGACCAAGAGCCCAATTGGTTTGATATTTGTTTCCTGCTGATTGAGTTTTGATGTGAGCATGGATGGATGTTATGATATGTGGGGATAGGGAGGTCCATTGGTTGTGGAAGTAGTTTACTCCTAGAGTGGTGAGATGCATTGGTTTATGGATGTGGGTGTCTAGGAGGACCCCAATGATGATGAAATAGGATGGATATGAATGATTGGATGATTTATGAATCTTGTTGATTTTTTATCTTCTTTTCATTCCCCACTACTCAATGAAGCATTTATTTCATACCCTCCTTCCAAAATGGGTTGAAAACGCACATGTTTTGCCACATTCTTTACGTGTTTAAATTTTCAAGGGAATATGGATATACACTCCTTCTATAAGCAGAAAGTACATGATGGGTAGTTAATCTACTCACCGTGTTGAGAACCCTTGTGTTTAGTATCTTAGAATATTTTTTTCTAGAATTCTGGGGAATATGGGAATGTTTTAATGAAATTGATAAATGATTTCATAAATTATGGTTACCCATGTGGTTGGATCTTACTGGGACCCAATGTTGAGTTTTTAATTTAATGGAACAGTGGAATTTGGGTTGTATTCTCATGAAATATAATATATAATTTATTATGTTTACTTAATGTTTAATGTATTAATTAATTTAAAGTGCAACTGATAAAAAGGGAATGATGTAATATATAAATCTATTTAAATGGGTGTGTGATTATTGGATACCTAGGGTCAGCAGTGGTAGTCGGGATCCCGAGAGATGTTAGCTATAGTGGATTCTAAGACAATGTTATGAACATAGTGATGTTGTGATCTATAATATATTTTGTACATTGTTTTTTCTATGCACTAATCCACCCCATCAGTTATGTAAACAAAAACCCTAGGGATTATGATCCTTTAGGGGAATTTTTATAAACATTCTAGTGGGAGGATGGATGGCTTACTACCCCCATCGGCCCCACTCTCCTTTCTTGGTTTGTACTTGTGCTGGTTGGCACAACTGTAATTTTCCAAATATATGTTGGTACAAGGCTAACATGGGTTATTGATATTAACAAACAAATATTTTAAATATATTTATCTATGTACTACTATATGGGTAACCTGTATAGACTATGATGGAATGAGGATCCATAGTTGATGTCTGGGATATAATGGCATGAGTTTTAATACATGATGTCTGAAATGCATTATTTGAGCAGTGGTGGCTCATGAAAACTACATGGTTACTTTGGTCATTTGAAATTAGTTGTTGTGTTTCACCCGATGCATATTGTGGTGCTTCACCGAGTTGTCATCGGGAATGCATTTTTAGAGAGAGATGCTATGGGCATGCGACGTTGGGGAAAATTGGAATACCAATGAGAAAGTGTTAGTGGGGTAACAGTGATTTTCTTAATTATATTATATACTCTTATATGGGATACATGATGGGAGTATCCAAAGTGAGGCTAGAGAAAATGTACACTTATTCAGGTATCAAGATAGTTTGAATTTTTATTCACTATGCTTTAGCATTCATTCATTACATTTTCACGAGATAATTCGGGGAGGATTCTAATGAGTATACATTTATACTCACCCTACGTATGTATAAATATTTTTTCAGGTCACATAGAGACTTTTAGAGATCAGGCTGCTTACTAATTGCTTTGGGTTATAGGAGGAGTTTGGGATTCATGGTCACTTCTGTTTTTACTTTACTCTAGTACTTTTAGTTTTCCATTCTAGTTATAGTAGGTTTGCATAAATTAGATATGTGTTCTTGGGATTTCATTTAAATTGAAGTCTGAGTTGATGTTGGTTGGAATCTTTCTTATCTCTTAATTCTCCACGTGATCTCTTATTGTTTAATTCCTCATATTTTTTTTATTATACCCTAGGTCCTATTTACCAACCCATGGCCTACTAGAGGCCAGACGTGGGAGTCACTAACTCACTTATCATATTTTCAGGCCATGAGCGGTACACTTTGAGGAGAGTGGGTCGTGACACACCTCACATAAATAAAGGAACCACCTCTTCTCACATATTTACCACAACTGACAAAAGTTATTCAGCCACACCCTTATGAAATAACATATTACAAATTATACATACATCATATTGGTCCTTGAGTCAAAAATTTATTGTATCAAAATGTTGATTTGTGTTTTCTAAAGGAAGATACCCAAAAATGTAATTCTATTTATTGATAATGATAGTCTTATTTTTATTATATTCCACCAAATATTCTAAAACAACATTGAAAAGATAAAATAAATAACAAAAATATTAAAAATGTCCCATTTATATGCTATAAACATTTTATTCCTCCTTAACTTCTAATATATTATATTAACAATTCTCAGGTGTATCTATAGAGTACCATTTCAATGAATCGATGCATTTTATATTCAATCACTGAATCACATGGATAGTTATATAGATGTATATAATTTATATATATGTTTATTTGATAGTAATTGTTATTCTTTTATGATAAAATATTTTATTCCTTCTTATTGTAACATCGATTTGAAAATGATGACATCGTACATTGGAATGTTTCAATGGAAACCACGCTAAAATGTTGGGATTAATTTAACATTATCTTTAAATAATTATGATAATAATAATATATTTAAGGATTATATATGATATATATGAAATATTTATGATTATTTAATGGTTTATTTATATTTACCTTCAATTAATTACGTATATTATAGTTTGAAATCAACACCCCAAAAAAACTGTGCACTACGAAATCATTGAATTTATCTTATTATTCATTTTTATCAAAAACATATATGAGGTTATATAAAATTATATTTATATTGTATTATTATATTTATTTCATGATTAATCTTATATAGATTATGGACCTATAAACCGTAGTGAATGAATTAGAATCTTTTAACTAAAATAAGCATTTGATAGAAAAATAAAAAAATATGAAAGAATATTTTTATGATGAATTTTTAATTATGGATTGATTGAAATTAAAATAAAAATGATATATTACATTACAGGTGTAATATATTTCTACTTTGATTATTAATAAATTTAAATTTCATATAAAGGATTTTATAAATTAATATGATGAATTTTAGCAACTCATGTAATGGTTCATGTTGCAAGCTCATTTTATTTCACGATTATACATTAAACATGAAATGAATGAAATTATATGTTAATTATAATCTCAGAGGCATATATTTTATCCTTTTATTTTTATTTAAATTTATTTCTGATTTATATTTATTATACTCCCACTGGTATATTAAACGATATAGGAATTATTTATTAAAAAATCTAACAAAAGTCACTATTTTTTGTTCTAAATCATTATATTAAAATTTGGAAATCTACATATTATTTTATAGCATTATATTAAATTGAAAAATTATATTTTAAATTTCATATTCAATAAAATTTTTTTTATTCAATAACATATAATTTCAATGATTTCTACATATTTTCATAAGACTCACCTTTAAAATCAAACAAAAGTATGAAAAAATGTTATATTTTAACATATATGGAATGGATATTATTTATCTCCTACATGTTCTTTCATCTCCATGAATCATCCTTTACATGAATCAATGATTTTAAAAATAAAATCTGATACCCTATTTTCATTGGGAATTATTAAATTTCAATGTTACCAAAATAAAATGGATAGTTACTATTTAATTACTCAGATATTTTTTAACGTTTAAATAAAAATACTTATTCACTATTTTCAATATTCTTTAAATATTGTTCAACTTCAGTGATGTATAGTATTATTATACCATCCCATTTCATTACATATATATTATTTGATGATTTTGATTAATAATATAATTACACATCTTTTTTCTCATGGATTAATTATGATATGAGGGAATGATGACTGCTATTTTGTTCTAGTGGAATATATTTTAATGATTTAGTATTACATTATAGTAGGGAATGTAATGTTCTTATAATTGATTTTTTAATGATTCATATCCATTTTGATTATAGGATACATGGGTGTTTATCCAAAGTACTATAATCAATAGTAGTATTATTCTGAATACATGGATGGATCACATGCGGTTAGCTAAAGGCCATGAGTCTGTAATAGTATTTTCCCTAATCATAAGTAGGTTCAAGAGATGATATTAAAGACATACTGTGTGATGAATATATTTATTGGAATCCTTTACATATGATGTGATGAACTTATTTATGTGTTTGATTGAAATATTATTTATATTATTTTTTATGAAACAATCCATTAACAAAATATTAATTTTAAGATAAATTATCATTGATTATTATTTTTTTTATGTTGAAAAATATTTGAATTTATTTCTTATTTTATTAAATGTTTTTGGTACATGACTAATGATATGATATTTATATTATTTGGTATGAAATTTGTTGACTATTATTATGTTCTCAGATCCCCTTAAATAACGTATGTTCATATTTTATCATTTATTGGTGACTCAAATTATTTCTATTACTAAGTATTTGGGCTCCACATTTATTATGCTTCAATTTACTAAGGATATTCTAAATGTTATTAATTAAAATGACTCAAAATGGGTGACTCATTTGTTGTAATTTTTTGGTTAAATTGATGGTCTTTTATGAAATATGTTTATTGTGTATCTTTCTTTCATGAAAAATAAATAATTGTGTTTATTATGAATTTATTATTATGAGATATATTCAAAATGAATTAGTGATGATGTAATATTCATGTTTGTAATGGTTTGATAACCTAAATTATATAATACACAATGTAAAAATACTCTATATTATAATAATTATAATAGGAGAATCATGGTGTTAGATAATATTTTAATAATAAATAAAACATAAATCAACATCCCATTAATTGAAGATGTGGAATGAATAAATCTAGATATTTTCAATAATGAAATTGAATATTAAAAATTCATTTAAATAGTTAGTGTAAATATGTGAATATGATGATGAATATATTTAATATAATCAGTTTTAGGACAACATTATCATAGTTGTTATTTATTTTGAAAAAAAATCTCCCTGGTCTTTTATTTAATTTTCAAATAAAATCTAATTTTATGAAAATTAGTTTTTTAAAATGATAATTTTTGAATGGAAGAAATCTAAAAACAACCAAATCGTCAATGAAAATATAGGTGAAAATAAAATCCACATTAACTAATGTAATAATATACAATCAAGATTTATTACAAAATATTTCAATATTAAAATTAATATATATTCCATTTTTTTATAAATATCCTAAAATAATTATAACTTGAATGATCATATGCAACATAAATTATAATATATAATTCATGATATTTATTGTTCTCTATGAATATAAAATGATTAAAAAATTCCCCATTATAATATTAATAATTAACATGGAACAACATTTGGGAAATTTTATTCTTTATGTTATCTATTACTCTTTTTAATTTTATTTAATTACGCACATACTTATGGAAAAAATCTCATCATAATTTTTTTTATAAAATATTATTACATATTATTTAACTTCATCATCTAAAACACCCACGAAATTTATAAAGATGTGTTATAAAAATGATTAATTTTTCTACCACCACTCCTTTTAATATGTACTTATTAGGAAAAATTGATTTTTATAGATTAATATTGAAGATAATTATGTATAAAGAATTAATAAATTTGGACATTAATTAAACTATTATTAAAATTTACCATAAATTCCTATAGAATATTACAAGAACATCCCTTAATAATGATTTTCTAAATAAGAAAAAAAAACAGACATATATATAATCATTTATTTACATATTTTCAAATTGATCTATTTGTGCTAAAGAATATAATAAATTTATTTTATCAATGTTGGTTCATTCATAATATTTTATCACTCTTGGTGAAGTAAGATCATTTTTAATAAAATGAATATATATAATAGAGATTATATTTTTATCTATAATATAATAATTTTATCTTAATTAAGAGAAATGTGTCATTGAATTAATTATGGATTTTAATTATAAATAATGATGTAGAAAAAAAATTATTTTATTTTTCTATGATATGTATATCATTAATTAATTATAATTAAGTATTATTTAAATAGAAAAAATTTCTTCTACGGTATACAATATATATATATATTATATTAAAAACATAAAAGAAAAAAAATTCTTATGTCATTTTTATTGATTAATTAAATAGATTATTTCAAAATGAATTTTATGAATTTTTACTATCATTTTTTGGTAATTACAAATAATTAAAAATTAATGATATTCTTGATGATCATTTTAAAAATAATTAATATCTATTATTATGGATATTGTAATATAATAAATTTAATACATTTAATATAGTATGTATGAAATATTTATAATTTGTTGATTTCCTCACCAATTAATGTATTAATAATAATCCATCAAAGACTAAATGTATTATTTTTAAAAAAACTATTACATATAGAGGGGTTAATCTAGAATAAATTTTACCAAACCATATGTATTTTTTAGGAATATATATATATATTTTTTTCTTCAAGGATGATTTCAGGAAGTTTTATGAGACCCATGATGATGTCTATTTTGAAATAGAGACGACTGAGAACCTGGTGTAGTGACATGTTTAGGGGATGGTTCATTTCAAAGGCATTGGCCTGGGGGGGTTCCCAATGAAGGTGACCTACTTCATTGTTAATGGGTACTTCATAAAAAAATTATATGTTTTTATATATTTCAAATTAATTATATGATTAATTAATATTTTAATATTTTCAAAATGATATATCAGCCACATTTCACAATGCATTCATGGATGGGGAATCACAAACTCTCATGACTCCTCGTATTATAATATTTTGATCTAATATTTCTGGAATTTGTCTTAATAGTCCATCATCAAATTTGATTGATACATGCGAGGCTACAAAAATTATTTCATATATTTTTAATAACTCTTATTTCAATGTATATCATATTAATGACGATTCCGGGTTTGGATATTGTATTCCAATATTCCATAATAATGTTCCAAAATCAGCAGGGGTTCTTTAATTAATAGGTAAAAATTAATATAAAATTTGTGTACAATTTTTTCCCATATAGAATTTTATAATCATGAATTATAAACGTAAAAAACCAAACTATTACAAATGAGATTTCTTCTTGATCTGATTGAATGTATTATTAGGTAAAATGATTATATAAAACATATTCACATCTTCATATTTATGTTTTTGGATTTTAAAATACCATTAATAATAGTTTTTTATGCTAATATAGTCGTAGAATAGAGTTCACATGATTAATATAAATATAGGGCTTTAACAAATCTAGTTTACTCAGATAAATTAAGTGTTGTCCGCATACCATAGAAATGATCAATACGAATCCCATTTCATTGATATTGGAAAGTATGTGGAGTCCCTGGGCTTCACACTTGACCCATCCCGAGCTGAGATTCAACATGCTAATCATGAATGAAATTATATATGGGAGAAGTGGATGTTGATAGAGATTACCAGCTAAGTGATGTCATCCAAGCCACCCCAAAGGTCAGGCACCATCACACACCTTACCCTTTTGTCATATGTGAGTTTTATATGGGGTTATGTTACAAGACAACATCACCGTGTTTCTATGCATTATTTTTTTATAGAATAAAAAATATAAATTCATTTTATTATTGTAACTTGGTTAAATGTTTTTAATAGTAAATATAGTATTTGTAGTTAATATTCAATTATGAAACATATTTTTATTATTAATGGATTTTTAAATTAAATAATAATTTAAAACAATATTATTAATATATTAATGTTTATTAAATATAAATAATTGTATAATTTTTATGAATACAATTATATTTTTTTTGATTATTTGAAAAATGTATTTGTCAAATCCCATGAATTTTACATAAAAAGTCAGTTTTTATTTAAAATGTAAAAATTCACAAATATATAAAATTATTTAGATAAAATTAATTTTTTTTTGGAATATGGACGTCGAAATTATCGAATGATGTTTTTTTCATAACTTTCTAAGACAGTCGAATTTTTGGATATAAAGTTAATATAGTTTAATTATATAATGTGTTTAATGAAATCATAATGACCCAATATAGAGCTAATAAAAAATATAAATGGTATTTTTAGCTAATATATGTATTACCTTTAAAATAATTTCATTTTAGTTTTTTTGTTTATTTATTTTACAATGCCTTACTAGACCCTCCAAGCAATATAAAACATAATAACTTTTTAAAATGATTTCCTTAAGAGTGTGAATCACTTCAAAAAAAAGCACAAAATTGTAATATGTTCGGTCATTGGAATTATAAAATATCATTTTCCATACACTATGGAAAATACCATAGGAAAAACCATTAGATATTTTTTTGGATATGGTTAGATTAATTTGTGGAGTCAAAAACCAAAATAATAAATAATTATCTCACTTTTCCTATAACAATTCAATCAATATCCCATTCCTTTTCACATAAACTATTTGGATCTCGATCGAACCTTTCCCTAGTATCATTAAAATCGACACAATGGACCCTAGGCTCCAAATAACATGCTCTTAGGTCTCTCTCAATCCTTTGGGATCACACTTCCAAGTATGGGATTTCTTCCTTTCTCATTAATGTACAATTTTTTATGTTGTTATGCCATTTTATTCTATATTAATAATGTAGGGGTATGATTTATCACCTCTATTATACATCCATCATTATTTTTAATGATTATATACCCCATTATCTCTCGTTAGTTCCTCCCAAGTACACCTGTTACCATTCCGAAATACTGAATGTGATTTCTCTCTCCTCATTTACAATCAAGAAAGTCTTTTATATTATGCATCTATATTAAAATAAATATGTTGGGATATTTTTATATATGTCCCCTTAATGTAAATTTAATGTAAATATGACGATATACCACTTTCATGTTCAATATCCATTTTTATTATTTCTTATGTCATGCTGTTATGCTGTCAAAATTTCATCGCGATTTTCGAAGACAAAGTCACTGTGTACTGAATACCAGGCCAGTTCCTCTATCAAAAGTTTTTAACTTTAAAAACATTTACTCATCGATTATATAGTAATATTTATGTATTAAAAATTACTATATTGAGGTATAAATGATTATTTTTAATGATTCCATGTTGTATGATCCATATGGATCTCACATGCATGACATGAAATGATTAAGAAATCAGACCCCAGATAGAGCTCTTTTCGTTTTGTTAAATATTAATATCATGATAAAACAAGTGAAATGTGGGTTTACTCAGGATAATTCAAGTGCAATGAGAGTTTACTCGTTCTCCATGATCAATGATCCTTTTCTTATGTTAAAATTATTTAAAATGTTTTTGCAGCATTCCATTGTCATTATATTCAAGTATATCATTCAATCATGTTCATGTTTCTCTTTTTCTTGATTGTTATGAATATTGACTAACATGTACTATATTCTTCATGTATTTATTTTCTTACTCATTTACTAGAAATTATAGCTAACCCTTTACTTATTCATTTCCAAATGGTATCCCATGCAATGCTATGTACGATAAAATGTTATGGTCTTCTAAAATAAGTTTTCAATAAAGATGTTGGGTTTTATATTCTAAGTTATTATTTAATGTTCTAAATTTTTCAATACATTAGACCTCTTGATCCTCATAGTTTTCATAAGTGCATGTTTATGAAATTAATAAGGATTAAGTTTGTAAAAAAGAGCAGGGTTTTTATAGTTTGTGTCAGAGGATAGGTTTAGTTATTTTTTGGATTAGGATTAGAAAAACCTAGCGAATGTCTTAGGGGTAAGAATAAGTAAAATAAAATCATACCTAAATTTTGATGACTATTGAGTAAATTATTTATCAAATAAAAACATACATAACTGGATACGAGTAGTTAGAGGTGTCTCTAGCACAAATGTATCTAGGGGTACAACATGAAAAAACCATTTTGATCTAGACTCCAACAGAAACTGTTGCATGGAAAAACGCATTTCTTCACTCTTGGTTACGACACTCCTGGGGGATATGATTTGGTAAATTCATAAGATTTGTGTAAACCTTTAATATAGTAATTTACAAATTCCCCTAAGAACGTATGTGGGGAAGTAGATCATGTATAAGATAGTTAAATTAAGGAAATAAATTCAATTTATATGTTATCTATTTTTTTCAATGGATTCCCCTTTCTGTTTTACCCAAAAATTTCCATTTATTATAGAAAATGGAAAATAATAGGAGGGATAAATCTATCATGTGATGAAAATATCAATGTTATGACTATTTTATTGTGATTCCCAATCCGATGGGTGTGATAATTACAGACTTTGTAGTGATACTCTCTTAGTTAACTCAATTTTTGAATTGAAACATAGATCTTGAAAAATGTCCACCCCCCCCCCCCCCCAGAATGACGAATCCGCAATAGAAAGCTTCAGGAGACAAATACCTCATACATTTAATGGATCATTCGACCACTCAATAGCCATAAAATGGATCAACTCAATTGTGAAGGACTTCTCCATCCTCTAATATTCTGAACTAGATAATATTTTTCTAGATTCTTATCGAATGGAGGGTGATGTCGATCAATGGTGGAAATTGATAACAATATAAAAATCCAAAGGATGAGATCTAGGCATCGTAATGGAATTATTTACCAAAAATATATATTGATATATATTTTCGTCACACTCTACGACTTAAGATGGAATGGGACTTCCTTGAACTCAATAAAAAAAAGAAGATTGATCCATCAGAGAGTATGAGGTAGACATCCCAAGGATTAGACAATATGCCCCCAAATATGTTGTTACTCTCGAATGCAAGGATGACAACATCTTTAGTGGGATAAACAGACCCTATGGAATACCCTATCAATCCATGTCATCAAGAGCTATGAGGAAGTTTTATGATGTTCCCTCAATGTTAAAATGGATATTAGAGAATCTCATGGGTATCATTGGGATTAGTAGCATATGGTGGAATTTAATTACGGTGATCTAATGGATAAATCCTATGGTTCTATGAAATTATATCACCGCACTTGGAAAAGGTGTAAAAAGAAGCACCCTTCAAATTTCCATAGGTGATGAGGATATTCATTATGTGAGGAAGAAAATGTCACATAGCTATTTACTATAGGAAAGAAAAAATTGTTATTGTGATAGAGGAGAGGAATTCTCCTTTCGACCCTCAACACATTTTTCATTTATAGATCTACAATGAATGAGGACACTTTTCGAACTTTTATCATACTCCAATGGTTTTCATTTGAAACCAACATACTCCAAGGTAGCAAGGGCATCTTTTTCCCATCACTACCACCGAGGAGAACCCCAGAAATGATGTGGTGACATTTATTATTGTTATTCATTCAATAATAGAGAAAATATTATTTTATTATGTTTATACACATTCTTTTTTATTCCAAATGTTTTGTAGAACTATCCCAACACCACCACAAATCTGGTAAGTGAAGATGTGAATGAGAATGAAAAATGGGACAATCACTTCATCTCATTAATATAACACCTCCTCTATCAAAATTTATTTTTTAAAATTCTCGAAGAACCTCATCATACTCCCTATGGTATAATTTTATGAAATTATTTGCATGGATTGGGTTTCTCAATATTGATCTAGTAAAAATTTCCATGATAGGGAAATAACTCTCCATGTAAAGAATCGACCCCCGATCAATATAAGTGCATGGATGAGGATGAATCATTCTTTAAAACCATAATATCTATCGTGAATATTAATGACCTATGATCATAAATATCATACTTAGATGATTTAGTCTATGGAAGAATACATCTTTTAAGACATTCTTATTGTGATGGAATTCGGAAAATTAATTCCTCAGGGATTTTATGGTATTCCAACTATAAGAAATGATGAATTCTTAATTGATAATATACTTGGAACATTACCTTTTTCTTAGAATATTTATAGAAAATATGTGGTGGAGCATGAGGAGCTTAAGAAACAACTACAGGAAAATTTGGACAAAGGGTTTATATACCCTAGTGCTTCAACATGGGGTGGAGCAGTCATCATCCTCAAGAAAAAGAATGGTTTAATGTGCCTTTGAATTGATTGTCTTGATCTCAAAATATAATGATAATGAACAAGTATCCTTTTACCTGAATTGATGATTTTTTCATTCTGCTACATGGGGAACAATACTTCTCCAAGGGGGATTTACAATTGGGATATTACCTAGTAAGGGTGAATAGGTAGGATATCCCCATGACTACTTTTTGGTACAAGGTACGAGCACAATTAATTAAAATTAATTCCTTTTGGACTCACTAATTCTGAAAAAATATTTATAAAATTTATTAATTTAATCATTCATGATAACATTGAAAATTTTGTGGTAGTCGTTATAAACGATATTCTAATGTACTCCAAAACCAATGAGGATCATGAAGAGCATCTAATCACTCTACTAAAGACCTTGAAATAGTATAGGCTCTATGAAAAGTACATAATGTGTGAGTATTAATTGAATGAAGCCTCATTACTATGAAATATCATCACAAACAATGAGATATATGTGGATCCATCCAAGACAACTTCAATAGAGTTATTTCTGTGTCCAAAATCATAGACGGATATCCATAACAACCTAGGGTTAGCTAGATATTGTCACTGATTTGTGAGAAATTTCTATCAATATTTAAATTATCTTACCAATATAACTCTAAAGGGAGTCATGTTTTCATGGAGTGAATAATTTGAATAGAGAATCATGGAGTTTAAAATTAGTACTATAACTATGAATGTGCTCGCTCTACCCACAATATAAGGACTTATTATGGTATTTAGTGAGGCTTTATAGAAGGTCATGGGTTGTGTGTTGATGTAAAATGACAATGTATTTTCCTATGCATCAAGGAAATATAATGTTCATGAGAAAAACTATACCACTCATGATCTAGAGTTCGATGCAGTATAATTCACTTTTCAAATTTGAAAACATTACCTTTTGGTGGATAAGAGTGAAATATAAACGGATCATAAAAGCCTCAAGAATATATTCACACAGAAAGAGTTGAAAATGCGCCAACAAAGATGGTTAATTCTTCTCAAAGACTATGACTGCTCAATCCATTACCACCCTGGGAAAGAAAACATGGTGGAAGATTATTTAGGTTGAATGGACCCCGTGATTATATCATTGAATATAATTGAAAAGTATCCAATATTCATAGATTTGACTAAGTTTCACATGATAATAATAAAGAAGGGAACATCAAATTTTTTTCCACAAATGATTGTTCAAAAATCTCTTTTAGAATGTTTAAATGATAGTTAAAAGGTTGGTGTGGGATTTCATATGAAATTGGAAACAATCAAAAAAGGGAAATACTCAGAGATCAATGTTAAAAAATAATGAATTTTGAGATTTGGGTCACAAATATTCTTTCCATCAAATCCGTATTTAATGAATGAACATTTGGATTATGCTCATTGTGGAAATTTCTTCATTCACCCACCAATGTCAAAGATATATTGAGATCTATGAGAGTATTATTGGTGGGATAACTTGAATAAGGATATTAATGTGTATACATCAATGTTCCTGGTATGTTGGTAGGTGAAGGCTGAGAGGAAGTTGTCTAAGGGGATGATGAAACAATTACCCATACTAACATGGAAATGGAGAACATCACCATGTATATTGTCATGAGACTTATGAAGGAATCCAAAGGAATCAATGATATATTGGTAGTTGTGCATCATCTAACAATGGCTTCCCAAATTATTTCAATTCGAGTTGATTTATCATTACATCAACTAGAACAAATATATAACGATAAAGTGGTACGGACACATTGAGTACCACTTTCAATTGTATCCGATGAAGATCCAAGATTCATCTCTTAGTAAATGAATATTCTCAAACATGCTCTGAATATTGCGATGAAATTTAGTGAGGTTTAACATCCTCAAACTGATGTCCAATCTAAGTGGACTATCCAAACACATGCTGACATGTTGACTTCATGCTCATTGAAAATCAAAGTAGGTTGGGATCAATATCTTCCTTTAGATGAGTTCTCTTACAATATCAGTTTCCAATCAAACATTAAAATGGCATCATAGGAATTCCTTTATGTGAATAGGTGTATAACAACACCATTTTGGGATAAAGTTGTTGCGGGAAAACACCTATGCCCTTAAACAATCGAAGAAATGGTGGAGAAGGATAATAACAGTCAATAACACATTAATGATTCTAAGATGTGACAAAATATATATGTTGTTAGTTGTCGACGTGAACTGGATTTTGATGTTAGAAACATGGTTTCCTCCACATATCATTATGCAAGAGAGCTATTATATTTTTGATGAAGGGAAATCTTAGTACAAGGTACATCATACCTTTTAAGATCCTTGATTTCATTGGAGCAGTTGTCTATCGACTTACAATCCCACCAATAATGTCTCAACTACATGATGTATTCCATTTGTCACTCTTGAAAATGTAAATACCTGACCCTTTTTATAATCACAATCCAGAGGTGGTACCTTTGAAGAATGACATATCCTTTAAAGATAAGACAGTGAAGGTCTTCAATCGTAGGAGAAATGCTCAATGAAATAACTCATTGCCCCTTATCATGGTGTTGTGGTGAAACCACAAGCAAGAAGAAGAATGTTGGGAATTGGAGGAATGAGGAAGCATAATTACTCTCATCTATTTTAGTGTGGGAAATGTAAATTTTGTGGGAGAAATTTTATAAGGGTGGAAGATTGTAACGACTCAAACTTTTACTAATGATCATTCATCTTGATCTAATTAAATGTATTATTATGAAAAAATGATATATGAAACATATTCAATTATTTGGTTTTCTATTTTTGGATTTTAAAATACAGTTAAGAGTTGTTACAAGTTCAGTTATTGTAATGAAAATTAAACACAAAATTAGTATAAATATAGGGAATAACAAATTCATTTTACATAGTCAACGGAAGAAATAACCTCATTCAGTATAATTGCTCCTTACGAAGCCCATTTGACGGAGCATAGAAATGAGGTGGCGTCACTGGGCTTCACACTTAACCAAGACCATGATGAGCTTCAAAAAGTAAATATTGAATAGAACCTCCAACAGGAGAATAGGAATATGATAATGATTTCCACCCGAGCAATGTTATACAAGACACTCTAAGAGGCTATCACCATCTCAAACCTCACACATAGGTCATATGTGAGTGTTATAATGGTTTAGGTTACAAAATCATATAACTATTTTAATGTGTATTTATTGTATTGAAGAAATATTATACATTTATTTTATTTTTATGGTAACATTTTAAATAGTTTTTAAATGAAAAAATAGTATTTTTAAATAATATTAAATTGAGAAAACTATTTTGAAGAATTAATAGATTTTTAAAATATATAATACATTAATAAAAAATAATTTCCCAATTAATTTTTATTAAATATAAATGTTCATATATGTTTTAAGAATACATTTGTAATTTTTATTATTGTTTGAAAGAAGTATTTTGTCAAAAACATGAATTATTGATAAAGGAATTTTTTTGAAGTAAAAAGTAAGATATTTAGAAAATTATTTATATTAAATGGGTATTAATTTTGAAATAAGGATTTTGAAATTATCAATTGGTGTATTTTTCATAATTTTCAGAGACATTCGAATTTTTGAAAAAAAATTAAATATTTTTTAATTATATAATGTGTTTTATGACATCATGATTACCCAATAGTTATGTAATTAAAAACTATAAATTGCATTTTCAACCAATATATGTTTTAAATTGAAAATAATGTTATTTTTGGTTTGTTTGATTTATTTTAAAATTCCTTAGTGTACCATCCAGGAATTATAAAACATTTTAACATTTTAAAATGATATTGTTGAAAGTGTGACTCCCCTCCCCATAAGAAAGACTAATATTTTAATAAGTTCGGACATTGGAATTATAACGTAATGTTTTCAATCCCACATTAGAAAAAATCATAGGCAAAAACTAGAGAATGGTTTGTGTTTTTGAAATGTTTAATGTGATGTTTCCAAAACATAAATAATAAATAATTCCCTATTATTTTCTATATTAACCCACTCACTCTCCCATTCCACTTCACTCAAACCATTTGGTGCTTGACCTACACATTCAATCATCTCTCTAGAATCATCATGTGGCACCCGAATCTCCCATGAATCCCCACTCCGGCCTCTCTCATGCCTTATGGATCACTCTCCCAATTGAGGGATTTCTTAAATTCTCATTTTGTTCAAATTTACATATATTGTTATACCATTTTAATATATATTAAAAAATACTGGGGTATGATTTATCACCTCCCATATATATACATCCTTATTTTTTAATGATGAGAGACCCATTTTTCTCTCATTAATGCCTCCCATGTACACCTGTTACCATGCCCAATGTCTGTAAAGGATTTCACTTTCCATATTTACATTCAAGAAATTAATTTATATTATGCATCTAAATTCTATTACATATGTCAGGACTTGTATATATATGATCACAAAATTTCAATTTCATGTAATTTTGATGAGGTACCACATTCACTCTCTTCAAAAATTTGTTAGGTATTCTTATGTAACGTCGTTATACTGACAAATTTACACCATGATTTACCAAGACAATGTCATTGTGTTGTTAATACCATGCCCATTTATCTATCAAGTGTATTCACCATTACGCACATTTAGTCAACAATTATATAATTTCAAGACTGTATTCCACACTTCGTTATCGTGGAATAAATAATGATGTTGACTGATTCCAAGTATTATGATCCATGTGGAACACTAATGCATGAAATGAAATGATTATGAATTTTGTGCCCTAATAGAGATCCAATGCATTGGGTAAAGATTGGTATCGTGAAAAGTCAAGTGCAATTGTTTTTTATTGATAATAATCCAATTGAAATGAGGTTTAACACATGCTCCATGTGAAATGATCATTGGTTCATGATAAAATCATGTTAAATGTTTTTTCGACATTTCCTTGTTATGATATTCATGTTATATCATCCCTTTATGTTCATGTCTCCCTTGTGTTCCTTTTATATTCATATTTCTTAAAATGTACAATATTATATATGTTATTCCTTTTTTACTCCCTTTCTAGGCATTATAGCTCAACCTTTTCTTATGTGTGTCCTCCGGTTAACCAAGGCAAGGCTAAATACGAAGGAATATTGTGGTAAAAAAAAATAAGTTTTCAATAAAGATGTTTGGTTTTAAGTTCTTAGTTGTTATTTAATGTTTTAAATTTACCAAGACACTAGACCTATTGATCCTAATATTTTTATTAAGTTAATTTTTATGTAATAATTCATGATTAAGTGTGTAATAAAGAGCTCGATTGTTCAAATACATATTAAATAATTTATATAAATATTTTTTTATTTTAAATTATTGTTTACATTTTTTTCATTACTTATAAAATGATATCTTATGAACAAATATTTTTTAGACCATTTAGGTTAATTTTTTACACAATTGATTATAAATGAAGGATTATCTTTTGATAAATGTTAAGGAAATTGTCAATGTAATATGTAAATGTTCCTAAGAATGAATATGAACCCTGTAATCCAAATGGCGTGACCTAGAGAGTCCTTGGAAAGAGTTTGAACTATTTATGATATATGATAGAAGAGAATTATATTATTTTTAGATCATTGATATTTTGGTTGGAATTACGATCATAATACCTTCATTGAAAATAATAATATTTATCCTCCCAGAATATATAAATCATTATATATCATTCTCATATATAAATTACAAAAAACATTATGTTTCATTCAAAATAATTATATCATTTATGATATATGGATCATTTAAAAAAATTAAAATTTAGAACATCATTCAATATAATCAAATTAAAATATTTTCCTTCCTCTAATTAATATTTTTTCGATATATTAATCAATAAATTATTTAAAATATGTTGTATATAATCTACCCATGTTTGGTTATGGATATATCATCAAATTTGGTCACATGGGGAGGTGATGGATCAATCATCCTATGATGATGGAATTATTTATATATAAAAATAATAGGAAATAAAAAACAATATAATCACAAAAATATCCCAGATATCCAGTTGGTACTTGGGTATATCACAAATATACTGTAATTGGATTTCATCTATATAGTACCCTTGGTTTCTGGTATGTAACCCTTTCATTATGATTTAAATGTTTTTAAAGTTCAGGGTGATGAATGGAAGAGTCTGGAGAGCATGGGATAAATACAGAGGCAAAGGGTAAGTCACACAGGCGGTGCACAATCTTTATAAACTGTGAGGCCTAACCGTGTGTAGTAGACCTTGGAGACAGTAGCATCCGCACGAACGACGCACAGATGGTCGAAAATAGTTACACGGTATGATCAAATTTTGATACAATGGATAATGACTATATTGAAGATGATAATTGAGGTAATTATGATCATTGTAAAAATATGTAAAATAGTGTATCAGTAGTAGCTTCTCTAATGA
Organism: Viscum album; assembly: GCA_963277665.1. Classification (NCBI taxonomy): domain Eukaryota; kingdom Viridiplantae; phylum Streptophyta; class Magnoliopsida; order Santalales; family Viscaceae; genus Viscum; species Viscum album. The sequence goes on from OY728161.1 coordinate 473,121,256, forward strand.
TGTTGTCTTAAAAATAATATCTTTTGGAAATAATCAAAACTGTGTTTTTTAAAAATATTTTTTATTATATTTATGAGTGGTTGGGGACATTTCAGATATAATCCTCTTACTATTATTTCCTCCTTTTAGGGATGGTGACAATTGAAACCAAATATGGTGATGATCCATTAATAAATTTTCATAAGCATTAAACACATATATTGTTCAAGATGGAGAAGTATGTTATAATATGACTAATGTTTCAGAGTTTATATGGTCTCTAAAGTATGGTAAAATAAATACATGACATGATATTCCACATTTCATGGGTTCATTTACATTATTTTTAATTTTAATAATAAAAAAATTATACACTAAATGTAAAAACACATAAATACTAATGGAATAATGGAAAATACACTGAAATGGGACGGAATCTCCTGACTTGGGAAAAGACACACCTGCCACATTTATCTTCCATCATGTAATCATAGATTGTACTCTATATGTCTTGTGAACATATCATCTCAATATAACATATACATTGTAGCCATTAAAATAAAAAATATTAATTTGGGTATAAATAATTATTTCATTGTATATAATAATCATGAATAACAACCCAACCATTCAATTTTTAGAATAGTTGACATAGTTGAGAATGATCATAATTCATCTTTATGTTATATCTAGGTCCAAAAAAATATGGTATAGTGAATTAATTTCATCTTAATATGTATCCTTTGATTCTAATGTAGTTGATCTACATGAATATACAATGGATTCCTTAGAGTGAGAGGCTGATATGCGAGATAACAGATAAGTATTTTGAGTAATTATGTTTATCGAAGAAGTATAATGAATCTAAAGGATGATCCGATATAATAAGGGGGTGGATGTAACATCCCATGTGTCAAGAACCAGCATGGGTCAACACTGAACCAATCACCTAAGTCAATATCTGGTATTTCATGAAGAGTTTTTTTGATCCCCACAGGCTGTAAACTATTGTCAGACACCAAAAAAAGTACAAAAGTGTATGATTTCTCAAAATAAATAAAAATTAAACAAAACAATGAAAAGAAGAAAAATATAATTAAATATAAATGAAACTGAACTCATGATATTTTAGACAAAATATGAAATAACATCCATGCTACTAAACAATACCAAATAAACTAGATGACCAAAGGCTCTCCATGTGACCATGTGGGTCACTCTCCTACATGATATTCAGTCATCTCTCACGGAGATCGAACAAAATATGACCATGATGAAGGTATAAAAACATAAAATAACTATAGGCGTGAATATAAATAATTATTAGGCTATCCTAATAATATTTTTCACAACACACATCCTTTAAATTGAAATAAAAATAAACATCAACCATGAAATACAATATATAAATGAAAATTTTTCTATATATTTTACATAAATACAATCTATGACCCATTTTCTTTCTTCATTTCAAAACCCATTTCATTTCTAATAGTGAAACAATAAAATGTTATTTTGGAAATTGATTCCTTCATTTTCAACTTGCAGAAGAAATGATAAAATATATTTCTTAATTTTTTTATTCATAAACCCCTTTTAATCCAACACATCACTTTCCATGAAAAACACCACAGAAGAGGGTACCATAATGATCATATAATAAGGCTAATAGATATAATAATGAACATTAATCAAACATCACTACAAGAATATATGTGATAATAGATGTGGGTGAACCTAGGAGATTGTGAATAATCTTGAACACACTAATAAATGATACCCTTAATTAGTAGCATTCCATAAACGATGAAATAAAAAATGCTGTCAATTCCCAACCACACTAACTCAGGAAATACCATTGGTCCCAATCCCATTACAATATACCCAAATATTTCCAACAAATTTGTGCCACTAGATAGTTCATAATAATTACATTGTGGAAATTGTTCCCACAATATTATCTCTCTATGAATAGATCCCATGTCTCTTGTATAAAGGAGTTATCTAACTAATTCCAAATGAGTATCCAATGACATGCATGTGTTATTAAAATTTCAACAATAGGCCTCATGCCGAGTCATCATACGTAATTATTTCATTACATAAAATAAATATAAATGAAAGAGTCCCAACCAATGAAATCTAATAATGGATCTCACAGATTTCATGGATGTTTGGGTGTTTTTCATGAAACTATCTTTATTTCTATCTATTGATAGATTACATCCTATGTCAAGGGATATAATGTCATATTATGATCAGTGGGATGATTCCATGAACTAGATACATTGTGTGAGGAGTTTAAATTAAACAAAATAAGCATTCATTGTGTAATACTATAAATGCAATTATTAATAAAAAAGTGATTAGTTTTTTGATGATTCAATTTATATAGAAAACAAAATGTGTAAAATTTTTACACACCATGAAAATTACTTGAGTATTGTGATTTATATTTTTTTGTAGGTGGCTAATTATTCATTCAACTAGAGGCCAAACTATATTGACAAAAATGTTAGCCTAGTTTAATTTAGGTGATTCCCTCCCCTCTGGATGGATTTTTTCAGTGATCAATCGTCAAGGTTGTTATGGGGAACCTCTCTAGGTATGCATTCATTCATGTTTATATTTCTATTAATCACATCTATTTTAGTGGCTATAGTTAGGTTTATGATTTGTGATAGGCTGTTTTTTCAGGTAAGTAATTTTCATCTTCCTATAATGCCTTGTATTTTTTATTCAGGTCTCATGGTTTTCATTCACCATTATCGAAGGATGATAGATTTATACTATTTTGAGGTAGTTATTTGTATAAAATGGGTTAATGAAATTATTTTGTTATCATTCCTATATATTTTCATTGGTTTATTCCAATATTTTATGTGATGTCTTTTTTTAATGTATTTATTGGAATGGAAAATATTTTTAAACATTGTTTAAATGAAATATGATTTACTTTATTGAAAATGGGATATCAAACACTGAATATGATTTCCATGCATATGAAAATGAATTATAAAATTGTGGCCATGTTTTTTAAATGCATTTTTTATAATTGGTACAATGGGATCCTAGGGTTCATTGGGAAGAGGGAATAATATCCATAATGTTGTGGTTTCACAATGAGATATCATTTTGTATATCAATATACAATCCCATGAATCAATATTGATTTGGATAAATCATTATGTGTGTTTAGGCTATTTAGTGTCTTCTGCACATCACCCTATATTCTATGGCCCAATATTTTTTTTTATGGTTATTTATCAAAAAAAATTTTGTCAGGTATTGTCTCTAAAAGGTTTTTATTTCATTTTCTATAACATATCATGGTATGATAGGGTATTCCATGGATATATGTTCACCTTATTACCAAGTGATGATTGTATATGAATTCCTATTTTATCACATATTCATTCCATATCTCCCTTTATATATTATAAAATGATTTTATAAAAACCAATTGTAATTTAATTTGAAAATTTATTTTATTTCTTAAAATTCTTTTCGAAATATCTTTTTTCATAAAATCTTGAAATGCATCATCTTGATATTATTCCTTGTATAGAATCTATTATGGTATCTGAATATGATTTGTTCTCACACAAAACATTATTCATAATGAGGATGTAGATTTTTTATTTTATGAAAATGTTAAAGGGATAAGACTCTTGGGAAATTTTTTCTTATCCTTTAGTCATTGACTTTATAGTGGGGTGGTTTTGGAGTTTACTGATTGTCATATGGTGAACTTTATGTCTAGTTTTTGTTATACATTCTTGTTTATCTAGTTTGGATTAGATTTTATGAATATTATTTTATATTTTTAATCTATTATTTCTCTAGTTAAATTTATCTATTGGTTTATATATGGAACTTGTTTTATTTTCATGCTTCAGCTCACCATGGTATGACCAACTCGGGTGTATGGTATAGTTGAAACAGGTTAGTTTATTTCAAATTTGAAATCATAGGAAAAGAAAAACATGATTTTTGTTAATTTTGGATGGTTTTGATTCGATTTCATGGGTACAAAATAGTTAGGACAATCGAAACTCAGATAGTATGTGCAGAAAAGGGGAATGTCCAATCAATTCCTATAGAAAACTAGGGTTTACCATGGGTGGTCAAATAATTTAACTAGGTTGGAGGCAGGGGGTTTTTTTTACTTAAATGAACTATTTCAAATTCTTATTTAAATTAACCTTTTTTGGGGATTTCAATCAAGAATATAATTATTAATTACTTTTATTTACTTTTTTAATGAATATATATGAATTATAAAATTGATCGAATGAATTTTTAAAATTTATCATGATATTATTGGTTATTGCCTTTTTGTTATTAGAAAATTCCTATATGAAGATCTATTTCAAATATGACAGTGGATGTTGTGGGAAAGCATCCATAATTTGATCCTCTACTGGTCTATTCCTTGGATGAAGCAGTAATATTGACCATTTAGTCTATTGGTCAAGTAGTTTTTGGGATCCAACGAAGTAAGGGGGGACATGGATATGAGTTTATTAACAAGCATCCACCCTTATTCAATCGTAAAATATCACCAAATGATTATGAGAAGAATATTGAGTCTATTTAGAGTATATTCAATTTCAGGAAGTATATATAGGAATAAAATATTGATTATTTCTTATATGTTTTTGAAGGACTAAGAAAGAAATATTGGGACTCTATTGCACACGAAACGTTGTGGAAGAACATTACCTTGGATTATTTCAAGATAAAATATAATCATTATTTTAATCCTCATAGTTTACATGATAAAAAACTCAAGAGTTTCTAATGTTGGAGTATGAGGAGTGTATCTTTATAATGTATTCCAACTTGTTTTGTTGTGCTACTGCACCTAGAATAATATCTTATCACTAATTATTACAAAATTATTTGGAGTTATGAGTTTGGATTGGGTGCTAATGTTAGGTCAATGTTGATTATAATGTGCCTTATTATTTTACGGAGGTACATGAAAAATTGTACTTCCCTGAGGTAGAAAATTTATGGAAGATAGGATTGTGTAGAACTTCAGTTGTTGTAGTTGTCTCCACGGGGGTTTCATCAGGAAGGATAATTAAAAGATAGAGTGGTCAGTACGCGTCCACACTATTTTTATGGGATTCTTTATGATTTTAGTTTATTGTTTCTATCAATTATAATGTTCTATAAAAAGAACCTAATGTAACGTACCGTACTTGGTCCCACACAACAGTGTCTAGAGCTGGATTTCCACATGACCTCAGGCACACCTCCCCATATACCAGAGGATGTACACTAGCATTGAGGGCCTGGTAAGTCAGTCATGGGGAAACTATACCCTCCATTTATTAGATTTATACATCCACATAAGTAATCAAAAAATATTAGAATAATATATTACCAAAAAAATTTCACAAAAATAACAAAGGCAGAAAATACAATACTCAATTGTATGGAAACATGTAATGCATATATATGTATCAAGTGTCTAAAAATTATACTATAATAAAAGAATCTATAGAAATCGAAAAGGTTCTCAAACCATGTATAGCTGCATCAACATATCTCCATATTGACATATCCATCTAACCTAGGCCCCTTTACCTTATCGTATCTTGTATCCCTGAAATCTATTCGGGAACCGATCAGGCAGCCTCTTTAGGGTGTGAGTATGAATCATGTGGGCACCACTAATAGTGTGTAAAACAAAACATGGCAGTATATTGAATATGTTGAAACATCCCTATCCCGAAAACCACTAAACTGGTGCTCTGAGCCGGGTTCTTAAATGACCTTAAGCGCGCCTCCCCGTATGCCCAAGGCTGCCTACTAGCAGTGGGGTCTACGGAGTCATGTAGGGAGACTATACCCCATTTTTATCAGAGTAAGCCACAATAGAATAACCATATAGCAGAACAATAACAAATAAACCAGGAACATATATAACAACCATTCCCAATAATAAACATTCCATGTCATACAACAAGTGCAAGAGTGAACAAAGCCCAAAATAAAGACAACATCAAAAATCCCTAGGATGGTCCCGACTCCAAGTCAGGATCCTCCTCCAATTGCTACCCAAGTCCACTCAGCTATCTAGCAAGGACCCTTGCCCTGGTCCTGACCAGCAAACATGAAGTCTGCTCGGGAACCTAACGGTGGCCCGAGCAGGCTGTGAGTACAACTCAGTAGGCCACCACCAACAGTGTCTACAAAATATTCAGTATAAATAGGTAGTGCATGAAAATGGAAAATGAATGATAAATGTTGCGTAATTAATTAAAGTGCCATTAACTATACTAGATCCAATGCCATTTACATTCCATTACAATCCATTTAGTACCATTCTCCATCACATACAGTTTCATCGCATTTCCATGAGTTAATCACATACATTATCTTACATCAGTCTAAGGCCAAAAATAACATGCAAGAGGGTGGACACATCGTTATCCTATTTCACTAGTACTAACTCCCTCATAGAAACCATATCCTCACATCGAAGCCACTTTCCAGGTGGATGCAACTGTTCGGAGAATAGACCCTCAATCTCCTTTCCTAACCCATGCATTTAGGGTGGAGTTTGGTGCATCATCCTTCGCTCGACCTGTGGGCGTAGATCCTCAAGTCATACCCCACTCTACCAAGCCATGGGCACATGTTTATATATAAGTAACCATCAACCATCCAAATCATTTCCCTTCGGTAAACATTACTCACAACAACCGACTTGGGAAACCGCATCATGCCTTAACCCATTAACACATTACCATTTCACATCATTCAACCATTTACCCAATTCCCATGAGTTATGCCTATCTCAGTAAGCATTGAATATTAGACCCATAACCTATCTCGTTATGGTCTTAAATCAGTTTACACATTAACCCCTAAACCCGTTCATCATTTTCATGAATCAACCATTCAATATATTTCAAATAAACCCTAGGTTATTTTCAATTCTAGGTGCATCACATAACCTCTACTCTGAGTTCAACAAACAATTCATTACAACAAGGTCACATGTTTAATATCAATACCTAAATCCGGGAAAAGCCATCACATCCCATGGATGGCCCTAAATAAGGTCAAGTCCATCCCAAATCATTCCACGGGGATTGTGAGGGTTCCCATTTACCATTTTAAGAAACATCATGCCTAGGGTTTTCAAAACATAACCAAGGGAAAACAAGAACACAATTTAACATGCACAAAACCTTAAATAATCATGGGATATAACTTGTAGACCACCTACCTCGAAACCGCATTTGAAAAAACTCTCAATAGAGTTCTTATACCTCGATCTGACCAACCTTTGGAGCTTCAACCTAAATCTCACCCAAAAGATAGTGTTTTAGAGCTTCGGAACTAGAGGGAGAGAAGATACAAACCCTAAAACAAAAAGATTACCATAGATGAGATTAGCCTTACCCGGAGCTTCGATCTGCAACCAACGACGCTCTAAAAGGCCAACAATCGAAGTAGAACCACCCTTGGGATGATTAGGTCATCCAAGTTCATCGCTAGGGTTATGAGGGGAGGAGAGGAGGAAAATCCTGAGTGGGGTTTAAAATCCCATAGTGGAAAACATTAAATATTCCCAACCTTATGTGACCGCACGATTTATCTGCAAAGTTTAGCAAACCGTGCGCAAACCGTGCATATGCCACTGCCCGAAGGAGGAAGAGCCACACAGTTTAGCCACATGGTTTGGAAAATTGTGAGCAAACCATGCACATGCCTCTGTCCGGAGGATGAAGGGTCCACGGTTTTGACTGGGCAAGCAGCACGGTTTGGCTGGTCGTGTGCAGACCGTGTTCCTTGGTCTACATTGCCCAGACATCCCTTCTTTCGTGCCCCGAGCCCCTAGAACACCCCCAAGGAGATTCATACTTCTAGAATACATCCCTTAAAACCCAAAACAAGTTATTTAACAAAAAATAACAAAAACATACGTTTCCCAAAAACCGGGATCTTACAACCTACCCACCTTATAACTGCTCGTCGTCGAGCCATGTTTCCTAGCCTCATTGCTTCATCAAAAAGAAGAGCTCGGGGCACTGAGCCTGCATATTCAATTATCACTCCCAGGTTTCTTCTTGAGCATTCCAATGCTTCCATAGTTCTCGCACTAATGTCACAACCATTCCTCAAAAGATCTTTTCACTACGATCCACCACACAAACCATATACTCCTCGAAGGATGAATCAGCCTCAAGCTCCACATCCTCAACCTCAACCACATGAGATGGGTTAGTGTGATACCATCGAAGCCGTGAGACATGAAAAAAGTCATGCATCCCACCATTTGGCTATGGAAGAGACAATAGGTAGGCCACTGGTTTGATCCTCTCCACAATCTCAAAAGGTCCAACATACTTGGGTGCCAACTTACCCTTCTTTCGAATCCGACAGTGACCCAACCTTGGAGACACTTGTAGGAACAAGTTATCACTCACCCCAATATCAAGAGGTATACGCCTCAGATCTGGATATAACTTCTGCCTACTCTGAGCGGTATCCATTCACTTCCTGATCAACTTAAATCTCTCTGATGTCTCCTGCACGAGTCGCGGTCCCAACAACTCAGATTCACCAGCCTCTAGCCAACCAAACGAAGATCTACATGGCCTATTGTAGAGTGCATAAAACGGCGCCATCTGAATCGTACCTTGAAAACTATTCTTGTAGGATAAATCAACCAACGATAGATATATCTCCCAAGAACCAACAATGTCCAAGACACAAGCTCTTAACATGTCCTCCAACACATTGATCGTATGGTCTGACTGCCCGTTCGTCTGTGGGTGGGATGTCGTACTCAAAAACACCTGCGCACAAAGTGCCTTCTGCAACCCTTGCCAGAAACGTGATGCGAAACACGGATCTCAGCCCAAAACTATGGTCCACATCACCCCATGAATCCACACTACTTCCTGAACATATATCTCACCCAATTGGTCGACTGTAAAGGTTTCTCGAATCAGTAAGAAATGACCCACTTCGTTAACTGATCCAAAACCACCCATATTGCATCATTCATCCATGGCGTCCTCATAAGACCCATGAAAAAATCCCTTGTCACATCAGCCCACTTACATTATGGAATGGGAAATGGATTCAACAAACCACTTGAGAGTTGATGCTCATCCTTCACCTGCTGACAAGAAAGGCACCGTGCCACAAAACCCCCAACTTCCCTCTTCATTCCAGGCCACCAAAAGAGCGTTTGGAGATCACGATACATCATGGTCAAACCAGGATGCACTGTCCACTTTGATGGATGGAATTAACACATCAACTCTTCCCGCACACACTTTTCCACTACAACGCGGTCATCAACACGAGCAGCACCGTCCACACCGACGGCCCAACCAGAAGGTATCTCCCCAACTTTAAGCATTTCCTTCATCTTCAAACACATAGAATCATCATGCTGACCATCCTTACCTCAACTCAATAGTTTCGACTCCATCGCTATGGAAGTAAGAGTGACCTGACCATTCTTCTTCTGCACCTCCAGGTGTGTCTCTATAAACAAGGCCATCACCTTTCACTCGGTGCTGGACTCCTGAACCACCAAGATACTAAACCTTCCTGCTCAGAGCATCAACAACATTGTTTCCCTTTCCTGGTGTGTACACCAACTCAATGTCAAAAGACAATAGATATTCAACCCATCTTCACTGCCGAAGATTCAGATCCCGCGGTGAGAAGATGTACTTTAAACTCTTATGGTCGTTAAACAGAGATAACCATATACCAATATAGGGTGCCTCCATCACTTAAAGGCTTACACTAATGAAGACAACTAAAGGTCATGAGTGGGATAGTTCCTCTTGTGGGGTCTCAGTTGCCCTGACCCATAAGCCACAACCCACTCATCTTGCATCAACACAGTTCCATGTCTGATCCCGGACGCATCACAAAACATGACGTACTTATTACCCAGCTCAGGTAAGATCAAGATAGGGGCAGTCGTCAACCGTTTCTTAAGCTCTTGGAAGGCATTCTCACAGTCCTCATACCATTAAAACCCAATTCCATTCATGGTCATTCCCGAAAGATGTGATGCCAAGAGCAAGGTATCCTGAATGAACCTTCGGTAGTACCCGGCAAAACCCAGAAAACTCCGAACATCAGAAACACTCTTGGGCGGCTCCCAACATACAAATGGATGCACTTCATTTGGATCCACTAACAAACCTGCTTATGAGATTATGTGACCCAGAAAATGCACCTCACCTATCCAGAATTGAAATTTTGATAGCTTGGCATTTAGCCATTTCTCTCTTAGCGTACACAAGACGATGTCAAGATGTTGGGCATGATCGTCGTGAGTTTTCAAGTGCACTATGATATCATCAACAAAGGCAACCACAAACTGATCAAGATAGGGATGAAAGATGTGGTTCATGAGATCCGTAAATACCGCCGGTGCATTGGACAAGCTGAAAGGCATTACTAGAAACTCAAGCAACCCATACCGACTCTGGAAAGCTATACGCGGTACATTAGAAGTCCTTACTCTCAACTGTTGATGAACTGCCCTCAGATCAATCTTAGAAAACACCGATCCACCCCTCAAATGATCAATAAGTCATCAATTCTAGGAATAGGGTACCGATTTTTCACTGTCATCCGATTCAACATTCGATAGTGAACACACAGCCTTAACGTCCCATCATCATTATTTACAAAAATCACGACATTTTTAGGGATTTTAAGGGGGGACTTTATGGTTTTCAGGGGTTTTCAGATTCTTTTAGGGATTTTAAGGTTTCTTATTTTTTCACGGATTTTTAGGGGTTTTTAGGATTTTTAGGATTTTTAGGGTTTTAGGGACTTCAAGGGTTCTTAGGGTTTTTCAGGGTTTTTTTGGGTTTTCTGGGTTTTTATGGTCCTTTTGGGTTTTTAGGTTTTTTTGTGTTTTTATGGTTTTTTAGAGTTTTTTAACATTTTTAGGGCTTTTAAGGGTTTTTAGAGTTTTAGTTGTTTTTTAGGGTTTTTACAGATCTTTTCATTTTCATTTTTTTAGGGGGATTTCGGTATTTTCAAAGGTTTGTAGGGTTTTTAGGTTTGTTCAGAGTTTTTAAGTTCATTTTGGGGTTTTAGTATTTTCATGACTCTTGAAGGGGTTTTAAGGTATTTTAGAGATTTTTTTACATTTTAGGGGTTTTATGGGTTTTTAGAGATTTTAGTTGGTTTTTAGGGTTTTTAGGTTTTTTATGGTTTTTAGGGGTTTTTATGGTTTTCAAGGGTTTTTAGTGTTTTTTACATTTTCATGGATTTAAGTGGTTTTTAGGATTTTATCAAAAAGAAGAGTTCGGGCCATTGAGCCCGCATATTCAATTATCACTCCCAGGTTTCTTTGTGAACATTCCAATGCTTCCAGAGTTCTCGCACTAATGTCACAACCATGCCTCAAAAGATCTTTTCACTACGATCCACCACACAAACCAGATACTCCTCGATGGATGAATCAGCCTCAAGCTCAACATCCTCAACCTCAACCACATGAGATGGGTTAGGGTGATACCATCGAAGACGTGAAACATGAAAAAAGTCATGCATCCCACCATTTGGCTATGGAAGAGACAATCGGTAGGCCCCTGGTTTGATCCTCTCCACAATCTCAAAAGGTCCAACATACCTGGGTGCCAACTTACCCTGCTTTTGAATCCGACAGTGACCCAACCTTGGCGACACTTGTAGGAACACTTTATCACTCACCCCAATATCAAGAGGTATACACCGTTGATCTGTATATAACTTCTGCCTACTCTGAGCGGTATCCATTCACTTCCTGATCAACACAAATCTCTCTAAAGTCTCCTGCACGATACGCGGTACCAACAACTCAGATTCACCAGCCTCTAGCCAACCAAATGAAGATCTACATGGCCTATTGTAGAGTGCATCAAACGGTGCCATCTGAATTGTACCCTGAAAACTATTGTTGTAGGATGAATCAACCAATGATATATGTCTCTCCCAAGAACCCACAATGTTCAAGACACAAGCTCTTAACATGTCCTCCAACACATTGATCGTACGGTCCGACTGCCCGTTTGTCTGTGTGTGGGATGTCGTACTCAAAAACACTTGCGCACAAAGTGCCTTCTGCAACCCTTGCCAGAAACATGATGTGAAACATGGATCTCAGTCCAAAAATATGGTCCACATCACCCCATGAAACCACACTACTTCCTGAACATACATCTCACCCAAATGGTCGACTGTAAAGGTTTCTCGAATCAGTAAGAAATGACCCACTTCGTTAACCGATCCAAAACCACCCATATTGCATCATTCATCCATGGAGTCCTCATAAGACCCATGACAAAATCCCTTGTCACATCAGCCCACTTACATTACGGAATGGGAAATGGATTCAACAAACCACTTGAGATTTGATGCTCATCCATCACCTGCTGACAAGAAAGGCACCGTGCCACAAAGCCCCAAACTTCCCTCTTCCTTCCAGGCCACCAAAAGAGCGTTTGGAGATCACGATACATCTTGGTCAAACCAGGATGCACTGTCCACTTTGATGGATGGAATTCACACATCAACTCTTCCCGCACACACTTTTCCACTACAACGCGGTCATCAACATGAGCAGCACCGTCCACACCGACGGCCCAACCAGAAGGTATCTCCCCAACTTTAAGAATTTACTTCATCTTCAAACACATAGAATCATCATGCTGACCATCCTTACCTCAACTCAATAGTGTCTACTCCATCACTATGGAAGTAAGAGTGACCTGACCATTCTTATCTTGCACCTCCAGGTGCGTATCTATAAACAAGGCCATCACCTTCCACTCGGTGCTGGACTCCTGAAACACCAATATACTAAACCTTCCTGATCGGAGCATCAACAACATTGTTTCCCTTTCCTGGTGTGTACACCAACTCAATGTCAAAAGACAATAGATATTCAACCCATCTTCACTGCCGAAGATTCAGATCCCGCGGTGAGAAGATGTACTTTAAACTCTTATGGTCGTTAAACAGAGATAACCATTCTACCAATATATGGTGCCTCCATCACTTCAAGGCTTACAATAATGAAGACAACTCAAGGTCATCAGTGGGATAGTTCCTCTTGTGGGGTCTCAGTTGCCCCGACCCATAAGACACAACCCACTCATCTTGCATCAACACAGTTCCATGTCTGATCCCAGACGCATCACAAAACACGACGTACTTATTACCCAGCTCAGGTAAGATCAAGATAGGGGCAATCGTCAACCATTTCTTAAGCTCTTGGAAGGAATTCTCACAGTCCTCATACCATTCAAACCCGATTCCTTTCATGGTCATGCCCGAAAGAGGTGCTGCCAAGAGCAAGGTATCCTGAATGAACCTTCGGTAGTACCCAACAAAACCCAGAAAACTCCGAACATCAGAAACACTCTTGGGCAGCTCCGAAGATACAAATGGATGCACTTCATCTGGATCCACTAACACACCTTCTTATGAGATTATGTGACCCAGAAAAAGTACCTCACCTATCCAGAATTGAAATTTTGATAGCTTGGCATTTAGCCAGTGCTCTCTTAGAGTACACAAGACTATGTCAAGATGTTGGGCATGATCATCGTGAGTTTTCAAGTGCACTAAGATATCATCAACAAAGGCAACCACAAACTGATCAAGATAGGGATGAAAGATCTGGTTCATGAGATTCGTAAATACCGCCGGTGCATTGGACAAGCTGAAAGGCATTACTACAAACTCAAGCAACCCATACCGAGTCTCGAAAGCTATACACGGTACATCAGAAGACCTTACTCTCAACTGGTGATGACCTACCATCAGATCAATCTTAGAAAAAACCGATCCACCCCTCAAATGATCAAATAGGTCATCAATTCTAGGAATAAGGTACCGATTTTTCACTGTCATCTGATTCAACATTCGATAGTCAACACACAGCCTTAACGACCAATCATCATTATTTAAAAAAAGCACGACAGACCCCCAAGGAGACGTACTAGGATAGATAAACCCCTTACGCTCCAACATCTCAAGCTGAACCTTCAGTTCCTGGAGTTCTACCGGTGTCATTCGATATGGTGGAATAGAAACTAGCTCTGCTCCGGGCAGCAACTCGATCATGAACTCAACTTCCCTTTCAGGTGGTAACCCCGAGAAATCCTCAGGAAACACATCTTGAAATCGGTCCACCATGGGAGGAAAATTAGGTTGTTCCCCTCCCTCACCATCATCAATCACGAGCCATTCCATGTGATTCGTGAGTCAACTCATCTATTGAAAAAACGGCCCAGCACGCCCTGCTTGAACGTCCCATTCACCACGGTGGACATAAGCTTCACCATCAAGTGACCTGAACGATACTCTACGATGTTAACAGTTTATGTGCGAATGATACAACACCAACCAATCCATTGCTATGACTAGATCAAAACCTTACATCTCAAGAATGATCAAGTCCCACAGAAAATGATACCCACCAACTTCTAAGGCACATCTCTTTCACTGCATGATATCCTCAACCCACACACCCAATGGAGTGTCAATTGACTTAAATCCACACACCCTCTCCATAGGTAAACCCAGTTCTACCACATGTTGATCAGAGATAAAAGATTGTGTGGAGCCTGTGTCAAATAACGCACGAGCAAAAGTATAAGCTACAAGGATCATACCTCAAACAGACGATGGTCCAGCCACGCCATCACCAGGCGCAAACTGAAATACCTGAAGCTGACTTTCCCTTCTACCCTGGGCTCCACCCTGAACACCCTGCACTGCACTGCCCTGCTGATGTGAGCGATTATGTCTGGGAATTCCACATTAACTACCCCTACTATTACGGCCCTTGAACCTCCAACTTCCTTCCTGATACGGGGAAAATGATACCCTTCTTGTATTTGTTACCTGCCTTCCACCATCATGCTCACCTGCATACCAAGGATTCCTACAGAACCTGTGCACATGTCCCATCCATCTACTTTAACAAAACTCAACTAGAGGTCGAGGAAACTGACCACACATATGCCCCGGCCTACCGCACTGAATGAAGAACACATGATCCCCACTCTGAAGGGAAAACCCTCTATTCCAGCCGCTTTTCATACTTTCACCATGTTGTGAGCCTTCATGGCAGTACTTCCAACCCTCGGTTGCGGCACTGATCTTCTGCCCCACTGGTACCTCAATCCCACTACCTGAAGCTCCCTTCAGGTTTCCTTCCGAGATCAATGCCTGATCTACTACCTCTACGAACCTCTTCAAGAGGAAGATGTTTACTTGAGACCTGGTCGCATGTCTCAGCCCATGCTGGAAATTCCTTGCTACCACTGCCTTATCCCCTGCTAACACTGGGACAAAGAGTCTCAAATCAGTGTAGTGATAGCATAGTCCATCATAGATACTGATCCCCGATTGAGGATCATAAAATCTGGAGCATGCTCTTACTTCAAAGTCTATGGGTAGAAATTCTACAAAAACTATTCCTGAATGGATTTCCATGACATTCCCTAAGGCTAATAGATTTGGGCATGAATGCCATGCCAACGCCTAGCTTGCCCCCGCAACATATAAGCAGCCATATTTACTCGCATTTTAACGGGGGTCTCCAGATGATCCAATATCATACGGACAGACTATAACCAGAACTCCGCTACCTCTATCCCACCCTCTCCAGTGAATGTCAGAGGGTACTCTAGCTGGAATTCCTTTGTCGTGTCAAACATACTCGGTGCAACCCACCCTAGGTCCTGATCCATCATCTGCAAAAGGTGAGCAATTTTCTCCCAGAACTGGCCTTCTCTACCTTCATTGATCGCCACATTTTATTGCTCCTCTACTGGTGGATTGTTCTCAGCAACATCTTCTCGTTGCCCAATGGGTAATCGACGTCGTTGTGGCATTTCTCTACAATGCCAAGCACGGGGTTTTAGAACGCAAACCATAAATCTTTCATGACATTATCAAAAGATCTTTACCAGATAAAACAAACCAATTTTCATACACTAACCCAACAACATTTTCCCCAATTTTTTTTCAAACCTTATTACTCAATTAAATATCCTTTACCCACTTGTTTTATTTCATCCTTCTCATTGTTTTTTTTGGTTCCAAGAAATGCATGATGCACCCTACCTTCCTACCTCACACACCCAACTCATGCATGTGCCTACACAATGCATGTCACCTATATCCCTAGGTGCCTATAATGATGCATGAGTGAAAATTCTCCGTCCATTAAAGCCATGAGCCAAATATCATAAAATAGTCACATCAAACCACATGTGCATCATGCAACGGTGAAATATACTCAACTGTAACAACACAGAACCAAGAATAACATTCCCCACCCTTGGTGACTTTGGGTTTCCCTCGTAACTGGGTTAGATACTCCCTAGAATGAGCCCATTTCCACGGCCCGAGTCATCCTGACCATTGGATACCAATACCAAATAACAAGACCTCATAGATGGAGAAGAAAGACCTCCTTGGATACCACTTTGCAATGTCCCTGACCCGGAAGCCACTAAACCAGTTCTTCGAGCCAGGTGGTTACATGACATTAAGAGCGCCTCCCCATACGCCAAAGGCTGCAGACAAGCAGCGAGGGTCTACGGAGTCAAGTGGGGAGACCATACCCACTTTTTATCAGAGTAAGCCACATTAGAATAACCAAATAGCAGAATAATAACCAATAAACCAGGAACATATATTACAACCATTCCAAATAATAAATATTCAATGTCGTAATAAAAGTGAAAGAGTATACAAAGCCCAAAATAAAGACAACAACCAAAATCCCTAGGATGGTCTAGAGACCAAGTCTGGATCATCCACCATGTGCTACCCATCTCCACTCAGTTATCTATCAGAGACCCTTTCCCTTGTCCTGACCTGCAAACATGAAGTTTGCTCGAGTACCCAATGGCGGCATGAGGATGGTGTGAGTACAACAAAGTAGGCCACCACCAACAGTGTCTACAAAATATCCATTATAAATATGTAGATCATGAAAAAGTAAAATGAATGATAAATTCCAAGTAATTAATAAAATTTCCATTAACCAGTCCAAATCCAAAGCCATTGCCATTCCATTACCATCCATTTAGTACTATTTACCATCACTTACCATTTCATCACATTTCCATGAGTTAATCACATACATCATGTTACATGGATATAAGGAAAAAAATCACATGCAAAAGGGTGGACACATCTTTATCCAATATCACTAGGACTACCTCCCTCATAACAACCATATCGTCACCTTGAAGCCTTAGTTCAAGTGGATGCAACTGTTAGGAGAATAGACACTCAGTCCCCTTTTCTAACCCATATATTTAGGGTGGTGTTTGAAGGATCAGTCTTCACTTGACCTATGGGCGTAGATCCTCAAGTCATACCACACTCTACCATGCAATGTGCACATGCTTATATATATGTAACCATCAACCATCCAAACCATTTCCCTTCGAAAAACATTACTCACAACAACCCATGTGGGAAACCACATCATGACCTAACCCATTAACACATTACCATTTCACATAATTTAACTATTTACCCAATTCCCATGTTTTATGCCTATCTCACTAAGCATTGAACATTAGACCCATAAGCTATCCCTTTGTGGTCATAAATTAGTTTACACATTAACCCTTTAACCCGTTCATCATTTTCATGAATCAACCATTCTTTCCATTTCAAATAACCCCTAGGTTGTTTCCATGTCTAGGTGCATCACCTATCCTCTATTCCGAGTTCAACTAATCCTGCCAACATACAAATTAAGGGATTTACAATTCATTACAACTAGGTCACTTATTTAATATAAATCCCTAAATCCAAGAAAAGCCGACATATCCCATGGATGGCCCTAAATTAGGTCATGTCCAACCAAACACATCCCACAGTGATCTTGAGGGTTCCCATTTACCATTTTAAGCACCAACATGACTAGGTTATTCAATAAAGATGAAAGGGAAAAAAAGAAAAAAAGTAAACATGCACAAAACCCTAAATAACCATGGGATATAACTTTTAGACCACCTACCTCGAATCCATGGTTGAACGTACTCTCAATATAGTCCTAAGACCTATATCCGACCAACCAATGAAGATTCAACCTAAATATCACAAAAAAGATAGGGTTTTAGAGCTTCAGAATGAGAGGGAGAGATGATTCATACCCTAAACCAAAAAGAGATCCTAGGATGTGATTAGCCTTACCCGGAGCTTCGATCTTCAACCAACAACACTCCAAACGGCCACACATAGAAGGAGAACCACCCTTGGGAATAATGGATTGTCAATGTTCGTCTCTATGGTTGAGAGGGGAGGAGAGGAGGAAAATACCGAGTGGGGTTTAAAATCCCGTAGTGGAAAAATTATAATTTTTCCCAACCTTATGTGGACGCACGGTTTAGCCGCACAGTTTAACAAACCATGCGCAAACTATGTGCACGCCACTGCCTGAAGGAGGATGAGTCACAAGGTTTAGTAACATTGTTTGTAAAACATTGTGCAAACCGTGCACATGCCTCTGTCCGGATGAGGAAGGGTCGCATGGTTTATCCTGGGCAGGCAGCACGGTTTGGCTGGTCGTGCGCAGGTCATGCGCCTTGGTATGATTTTCCTAGACTTCCCATCTTTCATGACTCGAGCCCCCAGAACACCCCCAAGGCCGTTCATACTTCACGAATACATCCCTTGAAGCCCAAAACAAGGGATTTAACCAAACATAATGAAAACATAACTTTCCCAAAACCCAAGATCTTACATATACAGTTATATAATAAAAAAAAAATTACAATAAATAATTAAACAATTTATGGATTTATTAAATATTCGTTATTGTTCAACACAAAATGATGACCATGTTTCCCTAAATATAATTTCCCATTTGAATGGCCATGTTACAATTCTATAACTCACTTATTTTCAATTTCTATAGTATCATTCCATAACTCACACACACACATTTGAATGTCCACGTTCCCATTCCATAACACACACACACATTTTAATGATAGTGTTACCAATATATAACATATGCACACACAATTGATTGACCATGTTACCATTCCATAACTCATGCACACAATTGATTGTTAGTGTAACTATTCCATAACTCCCACACACATTTAAATGACCATGTTACCATTCCAAAACATAGACACAAATTTGAATGTACGCATTAACATTGAATCATTCGAAAATTAATTCATTAACTAATTATTTAAAACAAAAAAATTAATTCACCACGCCATGTATGTTAATTAATTACAGAATTCCTTATTCAGAGCAACCAAAGAAAAAAAGTAAACATGCACAAAACCCTAAATAACCATGGGATATAACTTTTAGACCACCTACCTCGAATCCATGGTTGAACGTACTCTCAATATAGTCCTAAGACCTATATCCGACCAACCAATGAAGATTCAACCTAAATATCACAAAAAAGATAGGGTTTTAGAGCTTCAGAATGAGAGGGAGAGATGATTCATACCCTAAACCAAAAAGAGATCCTAGGATGTGATTAGCCTTACCCGGAGCTTCGATCTTCAACCAACAACACTCCAAACGGCCACACATAGAAGGAGAACCACCCTTGGGAATAATGGATTGTCAATGTTCGTCTCTATGGTTGAGAGGGGAGGAGAGGAGGAAAATACCGAGTGGGGTTTAAAATCCCGGAGTGGAAAAATTATAATTTTTCCCAACCTTATGTGGACGCATGGTTTAGCCGCACAGTTTAACAAACCATGCGCAAACTATGTGCACGCCACTGCCTGAAGGAGGATGAGTCACAAGGTTTAGTAACATTGTTTGTAAAACATTGTGCAAACCGTGCACATGCCTCTGTCCGGATGAGGAAGGGTCGCATGGTTTATCCTGGGCAGGCAGCACGGTTTGGCTGGTCGTGCGCAGGTCATGCGCCTTGGTATGATTTTCCTAGACATCCCATCTTTCATGACTCGAGCCCCCAGAACACCCCCAAGGCCGTTCATACTTCACGAATACATCCCTTGAAGCCCAAAACAAGGGATTTAACCAAACATAATGAAAACATAACTTTCCTAAAACCCAAGATCTTACATATACAGTTATATAATATAAAAAAAATTACAATAAATAATTAAACAATTTATGGATTTATTAAATATTCGTTATTGTTCAACACAAAATGATGACCATGTTTCCCTAAATATAATTTCCCATTTGAATGGCCATGTTACAATTCTATAACTCACTTATTTTCAATTTCTATAGTATCATTCCATAACTCACACACACATTTGAATGTCCATGTTCCCATTCCATAACACACACACACATTTTAATGATAGTGTTACCAATATATAACATATGCACACACAATTGATTGACCATGTTACCATTCCATAACTCATGCACACAATTGATTGTTAGTGTAACTATTCCATAACTCCCACACACATTTAAATGACCATGTTACCATTCCAAAACATACACACAAATTTGAATGTACGCATTAACATTGAATCATTCGAAAATTAATTCATTAACTAATTATTTAAAACAAAAAAATTAATTCACCACGCCATGTATGTTAATTAATTACAGAATTCCTTATTCAGAGCAACCAAATTAACTAATCACATCATAAATTTTAATTAATTCCAAATTTAATTAACCAAATCCATCATTTCAAAATCCTATTACGTAATTTATCAAATAATTATTTAATCCATCCAATTATATTACAAATATCACAATCAATCATATTAATTAATTTACATAATTAACTAATTTAATATAAATGCAATATTCTACTGTTAATTATGAAATTATATATTCGTAACAAATAAGACTATGGGATTGGTTTCTATGAAACTTAACATATAAAAAATTTTATTCCCATGTCAAGAATCAAGTTATGGTTCGGTCAGGTTCAGGGGAAATAAAGAAGGAATGAATAACCAAAAAACAATCATTATATACTGATGAATATATGTTGATAATATCATATATAATAATCATGTAATAATTATATTGTATTTCTCTATAATTATAATTGATAGTATATCCAAATATAAAAGAAATATTAATTATTAAAGGATTATTTTATTAAATAATTATTCAATATTTTCTTTTAATAACCCATGAAATTATCATTTTAAAAAAGAATTATCTTTATTAAAAAAATCATCATTTTTCTCATTTTGCATGAACATTTTTTACAAGAATTATTGAAAATTTTATAAAATAGTGAAAATAGAATATATAAAAAACAATAAATGAAATACATTATAAACATGAGGAACACTTTGTAGAGGCGCAAAATTAAAATACCAAAGTATGGGGTGTGGTGCACCCGGATTCTGTGGACAAGGAATAGGAAATCAACCGACCTACCCAAGTGATAACCAGATGTGTTTTCAAATGATTAGATCATACCTGATCCACAACAAATGGTGAATTTCTGAAGTGATCTTGACACATTAATAATAAAATAAAACCCTAAATTTAAAATATTAACTTGATTTTTGTTTCATATATTTTTTGGAATTATGTTTTATTTCACACCTAAAAGGAATTTCATGTTTTTGTGTGGTGAAAATGTCCCAAAAATGTAGTTTCTAGACACTTCGTTGGTCATGAATGGCCTCCATCAATTAGAGATGACGAATGAATAATAACTCCATTTGATAAAACAATTAATTTAATTAATTAATTTAATATAATAGTTTCCATTTGTGACCTCAGAAATAAGTCCATTGCGTATATTTATTATACCCCAACCAGGGTAAACCCCTCACATTTCATACAAAGCAGTTGGATTCAATTTTTCATTTTACACATGGTTTGGAAAATATTAATGATATTTTTTTCAGAATTAGGAATAAATAATTAATCAATCTAAGAAGGGTTATTTTTTAAAATGACGCTTCCAAAATCTCGTCACATACAAATGTTATACACTATATAGGGAAAACCATTTATTTCAGACCCTTTATTTGGGGGAAATTTAATTATATTTTATAAAATAATATATTAAATATTATTCTGTAATTTTATCTCACAAGAGAGTAATCCAAATGTATTTCACCTTGGAATGTTATAACCCTCCAAGGGTAAACACCATATTGAATACATAAACGTGGACTTATATTTCTCAAATTTTGCATAGTTTTGAATATATTAATTTTTTTTGAATAAATTGTTCACACTTCCAATAATATAATTAATTTAATTATTTTCACATAAATTATTTATAATTTTCCAAATGAAATAAACCTAAGGATAACATACATACAAATGTATGGAGTCATTCAATCACCCCATCTTATAATTTCTCATCCATGAGCGGCACTCCCAATAAAATTTAAGATTTCAATCCAAAATGATCGGGCCACTAAAAAAACATATCTGCCCTTCATTCCAATGTCTCTTCATACACATGCATATGTTGCCATTCAACATGATCTATTGTTACAATAATTCCCTTCAACACCTTCTCAGTCCAAACCAACAAATTTATTAGATACTCCTTAAATGAAAAGTCTCTGTGAATCTCAATATCATCTACGTCAATCACATTATATGGGTCATATTGATACTTCATAGTAGTGATATATGGAGATTATCATGAATATCCCTATATTTCTATGAAAGAGATAATCTCTATACTAAATTCATAATTCCTTCTATGATCTCAAAAGGTCCAACAATCCTGGGTAGCAACATTCCATGTCTCTGTATCCTGCGACAGACCAACCTAGGAAAAAACCAAAAGAATACATGTTCACCTCAGCAAACTATATGTGACAACTCCATATATCAGTACAAAACTTCATCATAATTTTAAATGTATCCATACATTTTTGAATCTTCTAGACATGATCCATCATCGCATGCATGATAATTGGTCCCAACATCAATGACCCACCTCCTTTCATTTAGTATAACGGTGATCTGCATGGATTACCATAAGATGCCTCCAACACTTCCATCTGAATTGTTTCCTGGTAACTATTGTTGTAGGAAAACTCTACTATTGCCTTGTGCATTCCCATGTCCCACTGATGTCAATAACACTTTCCCTCAATATATATTCAAGAGGTATTATAATACTCTATGACTATCCATCTGTTAGTGGGTGGAAATCCCTACTCTATAAATCCTTTGTACATAGTTCCCTTTTAACGTCCTAAAATATGAGTTATATAAAGCATGAATCATGATCTGAATACTTAGTATATGGAACCCAGTGAAACCCATCTATACCCATACATACAGATCTACAAAATAATCTATTGTAAAAGTTTCCCCTATATATAAGAAATGAAACTAAATTTTTCTGTCGATCCACAATGATCCAAAAAATATCATTATTCCTAAGTACATTTTGATTTCCTACCAAAAATTCCATGGTCATGCCACCCCACTTACTTTATAAAATAAGAAATGGTATTAGTAAATCTCTAGGCTATTGAAGCTATAACTTCACCAGATGACATGTGTAGAAATGTGTCACAAAACCTATTATCTCATTTTCATCACAACAACCAACACAGTCCTCATAGATCATTGAAAATTTTGTCACACCTAGACACACCACAAAACATTGAGGCTTGAAATACAAGCATGAGCTCCTCTTGCATGCTCGTAGGGAAAATAACCCGATTTTACACATAGATGATCTCATCCACTTCTATAATCTAGTTCAATGGTGTATCCACTCCTTTAATGATTTCCCACAAGTACATCCAATATTGGTCCTCATACAGCTAGTCACTGAAGCATCTCAAATTATTAGACACCACTATAACAAACACAATGTTTATCTTCTCATATGTATTCTGAACCATATTGTGCCGGTAAGATAGAAACGTCATCATATTCTACTCAAAAATAGATACTTGAACCATCTGAGTCTATTTTTCCTACTCAAAACATGGACCACATTTTTTCCATCCTTAGGATTATATGACAGCTCAAAATTAAATGGATGCATATCTTCAATCCATCTCCTCTGCTGAATATTTAAATCATGACATGAAAATATATACCTCATGATTTTGTGGTCACCATCAAATGTAAATTTTTTCCCAATAGGTAGTGTATCCAAAACAAATAAGAATAAACCTATACAACAATCTTGAAGTTTTTCATATGTTAATTGAATTTATGTGGCCTATATTTTGATGTCTCATATGCCAAAAATTTATCCCTTTTCATTAGCACATCTCTGAGTCTGATCCCAGAAGCATGAATATACACAATGTACTATTCATCTGAGTATTTTATGCGCAAAATTGGTGTGGACGGCAAATTCTAGTTCAAAACTATAAAATCATTCACGCAAGACTCTAAAAATTCATACATTACTCCATATATGGTCAAGCACAAATGTGGTGTTACAAAACTATAAAAGTCTTGGATGAATCTCTAGTAATATCCAGCTAACAAATGAATGCTTCAAAAATTGAAACATTTCTTGCGATTCTGTAAAGAAAACACTTCCAAAACCTTCTCTAGGTCCAATAACACACTCTCTTTTGAGATGATGTTCCCCAAGAAGTATACATAGTCACCACAAAACTGACACATAGATAACATGGTGTATATCCCTTTCTCTCTTAATGTACTCCAGATGATGTCAAAAATGTTGGGCATGATCATCATGATTCATGGATTAAACCAAGATATCATCCAAAAATACAACAACCAAATGATCCATTTACAAATAGAAAATACTATTATTCATAGACATAAACAGTACTGTTGTGTTTGTTAACCCAACCGACATTACGACAGACTCATAAATCTCATTCCTATTCATGAATGCAGTCCTTCATATATCAGAATTATGAACAATTAATTTACGATACCCCAATATTAAGTCGATATTTTGATAAAACACAAGATCCATTCAACCAAATAAAATATGATAAATATGTAGAAGAAGATATCAATTATACAAATTCATCATGTTTAACCTCTGATTTTTGAATCACAAACGTAAATTCTATTTATATTTATTTGAAAATATCATTGGTGAACCCCATGGAGACATAATTGTATGGATAAATCCTTTATCCTTCATGTATTCAAGATTAAAATAGTGTTTTTGAAACTATGTTGGTTCCAATCTATATAGTGGAAGAGATACTTGTTCATCCCCAAGCACGAGCGCAATAGAAAATGCCTTGTCCCTCTCTGGTGGAAGCCCGGATATGTCTTTCATAAAGACATTCTAAAATAGTTCCACAATTGGTGGATGTTAGTATTTACCAAATCCATCATCATTGACTAAAATAGTAGGAACATGGGTTGTGATCTCTCCTAGTGGTAGAGTAATAGGCCCTGCTAAGCCTGCTAGGATATCCCACTCTCAAGGTCAATATAACAGCCACCTGAAGGAGAAATAAATGTCACACTCTGGTGGTAACAATCAATGTAGCCATGGTATGTTACTATCTAGTACATAACTAGAATTAGTAAAATTCCTATCCTGTCAATGATATAGAGATCCTATAGAAATTGTTACTCCCCGATCATAAGATAACATCCCTGGCACATACAGATATCTCTAGACCATATTCCCAAATGTGGATCTATCATCATAACCCCACCAATAAACTCTATATCCATGATAAAACCGTTAATAAGTATTTTAGATATAATGGAATGAGAGGAAACCATATCATATATGGCACTAGATAATGTATAATGCTCCAGAATAGTGCCTCTCACTATCGATGGTTCATAATCGCTATCCACATGTGTTGGTTGCACAACATGTAATTGTCTAGTTCCACTTACAAATAATGATTTAAAACATCCTTTAGTTTCACTTATTTGTAGATATGGGAGATCTTACATATAAGAACTCCATATTCTACCTCTACAACCTCGTCTTGTATAACTTAATCTTCCATACTACTATAGTACAAAATATACTCTTTGTGCACTCTATTTCTTCTAGATCCTCCATCCCTACCTTTATGACATTTGTTTAGGTAGAACCTCTGTAGATGTCCCTTATTTCAACAAGACCTAAATTCCACTGGTGGTTGGGGAAAATTTCTACGATAGTTTCCTGGCCAACCACATTCGTGGAAAACCACTTTAGAAAGAGCATACATAATATTGTTTTCTACCATGATATTATGATTCCTACTTCACTGAATAAAAATTTCATAGAGACACATCCTACTCTCAAAATTCATTCCATCTGGACTTCAAGCTAGAATTTCTTGTTTTCCAGTAGAATCCTCTTTCAGTTAACCTTATAAATTCATTCCTAATTTACGACTTCTAAAAACATCTTCAACCAAATAATATTCACCTGAGCTTAATTTTCACATGTATGTCCATTAGAAAATTGTCTTGTGGAAGTAGCCACATATTTTAAAAATACTGGATAAATACTCTTTAATTAGGTACAACATTCAACATAGTCAATTAGGGATATATTCCCCTAAGTCGTCCTCATGATCTATGATTCTTTCATCATTCTAAGAACTTACAGATAAAATTTATCAAATAAATTCTATTTAATTTCCTTATACTCCACAACTTCCAATTTTCCGTCCCGAGTCTGGATGTACCACCATTTTTTGTATGACCATGATACATGAAAGTTGTCAGCTTGACTCTCTTATCAAAAGGAGTCTCCATGTGGTCAATTATACTCTGGATCCACTCATCCCAAAACTCTACAACCCATGGTCCACATTCGTTAGTAATCATCAAAGGGTGCATCAATTAAAATTCCTTGTCATATTAGACATGATTATTCACCACCTGTCCTAATTCTATATGCATGAATTTCATGAATCAAGTGATGTTATCTCTACATGGTTCTCATTATTCTTAAACCAACACTATGAGTTCCCTGGGTTTAGTGAATAAAGGTATATTCCTGGACATGCCCAAATTAATACACTCAAACTACATCATGGAATAATATATCTATAATTCCAAACACACACATTTGGGAACACTTCATAATGCTAACCCAATTACTCGATAAAATATTATAAACATCATATAATCAGTTGACAAAGTATTTCGAATTTTTTTTTCAGTTCCACAACAATTGAATACAATTTATATTCAAAAACATATACATAACCCTTTTTCCAATGCATACATAAAATGATTCATGGAATAATCATCATTCGTGACTAAAATGATTCATGCAGAATCAACACTTGTTCTATTTTAGGCCACGAAACAACACTCAAAAAGTTATAAAAATAATATCCACATAACTCCACAAGTGTATCACCCAAGGTGAAATAACATTCAACTTTATAAATGAACAAAAATAACAATTATACCTCCCTGAGTAATTGAATTTTCCCCCATACATGGGGTTTCAACTCTCATACACAATTTCATTACCATGCCCCGACTCTTACTATACTCCGGTCTACCTTTCCACAAATATTTAGGTGGCATAAGAAGAATGAAAACTATCATTTGAAACCACTTTGAATAATCTCATCCTAGGTTACAAAAAAAATGAATAGTTGAATAATATAAAACAGGACAAATGTCATTATGATTATGAAGATTTTAAATACAATAATCAACTAAAATGAAACAAGCTATAAATATATAGGAATTAAAATAAAAAATGAATCTAGATTTAAGGATGATAGAGAGTCGCAATCGGGAACTGAACCAAGATCGAATCCCTCAATGTTTCTCTATCCTGAAATAGCCATATAACCCATGCCCAATATTTAATCCTATCATGAATCCATTAAATATATTTGGGTATTGATAAGGTAGCCAGAGTAGGGTTTTATTACAACACAGTATGCCACCACCATCGGTTTCTAATAGAATTCATGTTAATAGAAATTGTATGTAGTTGTATAATAGAAAAAATAAAACTCATCAAAAAGAATTAATGACATTTTTTAATATTATTAATTTAACCACCCCAAAGGATGATCATGTTAAAATTCTTATATTTCACCCATAAAAATGACCATTTTAGCAATTTCTATCATATGAATTTTGAATGTCTGTATTACCATTCCATAACTCATGCCCAAATATGATTTTCTACATCATAATTTTATAACTCATCAACACATTTGGATGACCATGTTACCCATTATAACTCATGAACACACATTGGAAAAATTTTGTTACTATTATATAACTGCCAAAAACATTGGAATGTTCATGTCAACAATCCATGAAACACACACATGAACACATTTGAATGAATGTGTTACCATTTCATAATGCATGAAAACATTTAAAAAAATACAATTCCATCATTTTGTAATTAATTCATCAATTGGTTTTGTAAAACAAGAACATTAGTTAATCCCATCATGATAGTTAATTAATTCCTAAACTATTTATTCAAAACAAACAAATTAATTTATCAAATCATGAACATTAATTAATTACTCAAATAATAAACTGAATCCAACATCCCAAAATCCTCTTAATTAATTGTTCAAATAATTATTTTATCCAACCAATTCCATTTACAATTTTACAATCACCCATATTAATTAATTTATCTAATAAATTAGTTCAATATAAATGAAAAACACAATTATTAATTACGCCATGATTTTTGTAAAATTTCATATGCATAACAAATGAGACCATGGGATTAGATTTCAGAAAACCAACAATATATCAAAAAATATTTTCATATCAGGAATCGAGGTGTGTTTCGGTCAGGTTGATACGAAATGAAGAATGAACAAACACCATAAAAAACTCATTTTATCCGCTAATAAATATCTTATGATAATATCATATATAATTATCATGTACTAATTACATTGTTTTAATCTATAATAATATTTGATATTTTTTCACCAAGATAACAAATGATAATTATTATAAAATTATATTATAAAATCATTCTTGGGTAATTTATTTTAAAACACATGAAATTAGAAAATATGAAAAATTCATTATCATTTATAATATAGTCATCCTTTTTCTCTTATTACATTGATTTCTTTCAAATAGATTTTTTTTAAATGTTAGAAAAAAGAGAGATTATAATATATATTATTAAAAATAAAGTAAAAAATAATGGAGAACCTAGAGGTAAACTATGTAGGGGAGAAAAAATAAAATTGCACAATAAAGGGTGGTACATCGGGCTTCTGCAGAAGAAAAAGAAGAAGTCCCCCAGCCCACCCAAGTGACAACTGACGGTTTTTTAAAACAGACCAATCTAAACTTATAATCAATAAATTGTTTGCATATAAATCGATATTGAACCATTCATCTTCAAACAAAAACAATAAGTTGAAAATAGTCAATTTATGTATGATTCATATGTTTTTTATTTGAGATTGATTTATTTCATTCCAATAATGTGTTTCAAGATTTTATTGTGAAGAAAATAGTCTACAAATGAGGTTTCTATACTCTATGGAGGTAAAAAATTGACTCTATCCATTGGAGAAGTCTAATGAACAATAACACCATTTTATTAATAATGTAATTTAAATATTTAATTTATTAACTCTATTAATATGTGTGACCTTTATAATTTGTTTACAACAATTAAGAAATATACCTAGCCTATGGTAAATCCCATCTTCCAGACCCATTGATTGTATAAGATTTATTATATGGCGTTTGGTTTGGTATATATTAATGATTTATTTTTTAAAAAAATTGGAATAATGAAGTAATTAAAATTAAAAGGCTTATTTTTTTTCTAGTGATGCATCAAAACTCTTTACACATACAAATTTTATACTCCATCAAGTGTAAAACCCTAATTTTAGACACAAAAATGGTCACATATTTTTCATATGATGAATAGTTTGGGAGTTATTAATTATTTATAAAATAATATATTATATATTATTTAATAACTATTTCACGTGAGATAGTCATCCAAATGACTAGAACCATCGATAGCCATACCCCTGCTAGGGTAAAAACCAACTATCAAACATACTAGTTATATCAGATTTCACATTTGTTGTACCATTTTGGAGTAATTCATTTATTTTGAATAAACTATCTTCTATTAATAAAATATAATTACTAATTTTACATCACATAAAGTATTTATAATTTATAATAAAATAACTCAAAGTAAAACAAACATTTAAGATAGATGTAATATTAGACCAAATTATTTGGAGGATTCATTGAAATTTCATCATTGCAGAGTATGAGGCCATATATAGTGTTTCTGTTAATTTATTTCCAAATAAATTCAGAAAACATCCACTCTATCCAAGGGTTTTCAAAATTGTAATGATTCTTCTATAGGTGTTGGGTGAAATCCTTAATACAAGGGTGATTTTCGTGTTAAAAAATGGACAAATTAATGTTGAAGAGTGTTCTCTATAGGAACCTAATTTTTGGACAACTAAGGTTAGAGGTACACATTTTATTTCATGATATAAGGTTCTAGTTTTTTTAATATAGTTGTGACACATTATTTATTATCATAAATGTTATTTGAAAAGGTAGATTTTAATTTGGAAGTAATATCATAATTTTTGGATCTTTTTATGCATTCAGAAAATATGTCTAAAAAGGATTTATATGTCTTACATGTTGGGTGATGATAAATGACTTTGATGTGGAATGATACTTCTTGGTTGTGATCATGAACACATTGAATAGATTATAAATATGGATTTGTTGATTAATTTTATGTTCCAAATAAATTGAAATCACTAATCAGTACAATTATTATCTAAAGATGGGTTTAATCTTGTCTTTCATGGTGAGTGGGACTCTAGATCAGAAATCATAGGGCATAGTTTATTTTTCTTATACTAATATAATTTTTGTTTTCATATATTTTGCTTGATACTATACACCCTATATTGGATTATATTCATCCTATAGAGGTGGGTGAAAACTATAATGTATTTTCGAATGATTTTTCTAGTTTGATGCCATATATAGAGGACATATTATTCCAAAACAACTCCAAGGTATAATTCCCATTCTTATTTCATCATATTTAATGAAACCTGCTATGTTGGTAGAACATAAGGACAAATATGAGTAATAATAGGATAACCGATTTATTTTTCCTAGAGTGTCACTATGGGCTACACATATCATCTTTTGAAATATTGAATATAGGTTCCTAAAATAAAATATATTCTACTTGAATTTAAATCATGTGACCATTGAGAAAAACTATCCATGGATGATATATCAAAATTATATATAATAAATACCTATTTTGGTAGGATGCATCGATGCTTCCATCGATATAATCCAAGATGGATGAGGAGTTTTTTTTGTAAAGTAAGTAGATGATTTTGAAAAATTCCTGAGGTACCATTGTGACACATGAAAGCATTCTACCAAAAGGCAATTCTGCCGAGCCTCTCCAGAGATCATGTTATGTTCCACATATCTCTAGTGAAAAAATACATGACTAACCGAACACATGTACTAACCTGTGAAGAATTAGAACTTAAACCCGATCTATCTTATTGTGGAGAGCCTATCAGAATTTTTCATACCAAAGAAAAAGTATTGAGAAACCGGATGACTCATCTGGTAAATGTTCTATGGAGAAATCATAAGATGGGAGAGGCAATGTGGGAACTAGAGGAACATAT
Source organism: Viscum album (assembly GCA_963277665.1). Lineage (NCBI taxonomy): Eukaryota > Viridiplantae > Streptophyta > Magnoliopsida > Santalales > Viscaceae > Viscum > Viscum album. The sequence goes on from OY728161.1 coordinate 473,152,830, forward strand.
GATGAAGAACCTATGTGGAAATAAATGGATGGTGAAATTTTTAAAAGTGATAATGCTCTTTATTTATGGGATTAATTTGGAATAATTTTCCCCTATACGTTTAAACCTGAAATTTATCATGTGAAATTGATATTTGAGGAAGAATTATCTTTTCTATTGCGGATATAGTTATAAATAACCATTTGGTCTTATATGATCATTGGGTTTGAGGCAATTACAAGTTATTATAATTTCAGATGAAAATGCAAGGTATGAGATAAGATTTCTGGTTAAATTATGTTATGGTTATTTTGAGGAATTTATCTCATTTTTTTAATGTTATAAAATATATTTATTGAAAAAGGACAACACACAGACCGTGTGACAACCCATCACGTCGGACAAAGCTATGGGAATCGACCCCACAACCAAAGTGATATTGGGATTTATCGCCTACCACTAGACTACGTGAAGTCCCTAGTTAGTGTGACTATTATAATTAGTTATATTATTTTATTGATCATTAATAATTTGATTTGGGATCTTATGTCTTTTCAAATTTATACCCTTATTGTAGGAAAATTATTTGGTAATTATTTGATAAATGTTATTTTGGAAGTTGTTCACTTTGCTGTATGGAAAATAGAATAGTATGGGATTTCATTTGAGGAGTAATGGTGGATTTTTATCTATGTTTTTATTGTTGATTTATAGTGATTTGGTTTGTTTATGGAAATGATTAGGTTAATTGCTTCTAAGTATGTGACTTTAAGATTAATTAATGTCATTTGGAGATACAATTTAACGTGGAAGACTACATTCTTATAGGTTTTGAGTTTCAATATTAGTTTGGATTATATTGAAGGATTTTAAGGACAATTGATTATTTAATGCTATTTATTTAACATTGCGGTATTGATGGTTTAATTTTAGAAATTAAGATTAGTGTTTTTTTCTCTAATGGAATATCCATTTGGGGGGTCATCAGATATTATACTAACCATTTTGGTTTTTATTAATCTCTAAAGACAATTTAAATATATAGTTTATCAAATGTGGATCATGTATTTCTATAGAAGTTTATTCTAGCTCTTCCATTGGGACCAAGTCTTCTTGAATACTCATTATTCAAAAAAATGATTTACTGGTAAAAAGTTATTAATGAACGAAACTCTACATAAAAAGTAAGTATATCTCTTTATGTTCATAGTCATTATCATAAATGAATTCCTCGTCCTTATGTAATGTAACTTGAAACAAAAAAATGTTGTCTGTTTCCTTTTCCAACTACGTGACTAAGGACCGTTTGTCCAAACACAAGTGTGTGATTTTCTTATTGTTAACATTCTATTGATCATGTTTTCTCTCCCTCTCCATTAGAACTTAACACTTAGTTTATCATCCATATCCATGTTTTCATACATGGAATCCTAAAATGGTTTATCTTGGGTGACCTTTATATCTCTTATCCTTTCTTTTAAAGTGATAGTTTTATTGACTCTTTTTCCGATGTGGGACATTCCATTATATTTTCACGCCCAATTTTAAAAATATTATGAGGACGCAATTTATTGAAGGAGGGGAGAATGTAACACCCCAAGTTTCCACGGTACCTTTCCCTTTGAATAATGCAATGATGTGCATTGTACGCAACTTCGAGATTCTAACACACCACAACCAATCAAACTAGCCGTTATGAATAGTAATACCTACTTTTTGAAATTAAATAAATTTTATCTTTAGAAATGGACTTCAGTTTTGGATTCATAATATCGAAATTAGCTTAGGGTGATATTTTGGTTCTTTTCGGATAATTTTATATTTTCATGAATGGTGAAAATTAAATTTTTTTAATTAAAAACAATTTTTTTAATCGAAATAATTAATAGTAAAAAATTATTAATTTGAGTGGTTTTAACGTATATTTAGAATATATTTTTACCATTTAATATAATTTTGGTCATTGTATGAGATTTCACATTTAAACCAGACATAAACTTGTGTCAATCTTTTGATAGTTTTTATCTTTAAAAAAAAATGCTATTTATTTTGATGACGGGAATTAATTTTTAAATTAATTAATGCAACTGATAAGTTTTGAATTTTGTAAAATAGACATAATTTTTGAATTCATAATATCAAATATAGCTTAGGCCTAATTTTTGGTATTTTTCTGGAAACTTTTATTTTTGATTAATAGTGAAACTACTAAGTGGTTGTTAAAAAAATGAATTTTTCATAAAACTTAATTTTACCGCTTATGTGAGTGGAATTTCGAAAATCTGAGAGACATGGTTAATATGAAGGGGTAAAATGTGGTTCATTGAGATGAAAATAATTTTTGGTGAATAGTAACTTTTTACTTTTATTTACCACAGTTAAAAGTAAATAGGGCAATTAAGGGTAAAAATGATTTTAATGTTACCCTAACACATGTCTTAATTCTATTGGACATGTGTATCTCGACCACAAACAACCTTAGGAATAAAATATTATCATTTATGTCCACTTGTATTAGATTAGGACATTTATTAATATTTAATTCAAAGACGAGTTAAAAGAGTTAAAATCAATGTTTATTTACTAAAACATTTTTAATATAGGGTTACATATAAGATAAATTAGATTATAAATATTAATTAGAAATATAAAAATATTTTCTACATAATAATATTTTATTTATAATTTTTAGACATTAATTAATTTTATTTATTCATGACACAATGATGATGCAGTAATTACCATAATAGTGAAAAATTAAAATAATTGATAATATTAATTCCCAAATAAATATAATTGGACACTTTTATTGAATTAACCTAATTTTCTAGGTTAATAGGAAATATTATAATTTATTTAATTGACTTTTTTAACTAATTAATCTTTTATGAGTTTTACAAAAATCAATTATTGAATAGTGTCAAAATTGACATAAAAGAGTTTTTAAATCAAATATTATATTATTCATTGATATTAAATTCCTAAAAATCTAAGGATCGGCCAAGAGACTTATATCATGATAGGTGTATCATTAATTGTCCACTTTGGGGTCTATTAGATGTATATAGTACGTTTATTAACCATATAATATAAAAATACAAAGTGACATTGTAAAAGTGAAACGAATTAACTAATAGTTAATACTTAAAGATAAGGCTAATATAATGACCAAAACCTATCTAAATTCTGTTGGTTGAGTTTTCTACGACCTATACCTACCTTAAAATTTAAATAATACATTTTGGAGACATTAGAAACCGAATATGAATTTATTATAAAATAATATTTCTAGCTTTTCCAAAGGTGCCCCTCACCCCTCTTATAAAAGGGCACTCCCACTTCTCATTACTTCACACCATCAAATAATTTTTGTTAGGACTCCCCCTGCCCAAATACTCTTTCAACTTCTCTTACTAAAATCTAGAGGCCTTAGTTGTATCATAAAGCCAACCTAATGAGCCCTTTTGATCAAATCAAATGGAAGAACCCGAAGAAGAGGTAATGTTTTTACCACCCTTTTTCAAATTCTTTTCTTCTTCAACTTCTTCATTATTTGTAATTACCATTCTAAAATAATTAATCTAATATATCCTATATACAGTAATATTATTATAAATATGGTACAACCATATTCAGTATTCTATCCATCCTTTGAATGACATGTCACCATACATGCGTACATACGGCTTACCGTCTCCACGTCGTGGTGTAATTGCCATTCAATAAATTATTATTTGGATGGGTACAATATTGATGTTTAATTCATGTAAATAATAAATATAACATGATAATTATTCTGTATATATGATATACCATCCAATTATATTTTATTTTAACATCAAAACAATGGTATTGTCACTCGTGCGTACGTACGGACTACCGTCTCCACGAAAGCGATGAGATTCATTCTACATCGTATCCATTCAAGTATAATTATCATATGATAATTTAAAAATAGTGTCAAAGGACTTGATATAATTTTGGATATGAATAAGATACATCCTATCCATAACAAACATGGCTTACGTAATAAAGAATATAAAGGAAAACGAGCAAGTTAACACCCGAAATGACGATAATACTAACATATCAATGTTAAAAGATCATATATGATATCATATTAATGTAAATGTTTCTTTTATAATTCAACAAAAATTATTCCACCATTATAAATGAGGTTACCCTACCGGCGACAAAGGAAAAAGTACAATGTAAGGGGTTTCTTATCTCACTCTTAATGTAATGAGAAATCTATTGTTCACCACTTATTTATTGCATGTGGTGTATGTGTACTGCCAATGATTGTATTAATTGTGTAATATACATTAATTTATGGGTATTTACATAATCATTGTATGATCCTTATTTTATGGGTGTATGTTTAAAAAGTTACCTAATCGATAATGGAATTTGAAATTTCCATTTCCATTTATTCGGCTTTACGCAGACTTCATTTATTATTTTACTCCATGATTATGTGTGGAATCACTATTCATTTTCTTATGTAATAATTTCCACTCCCCTTTTCTATGGATATACTTTTTATACACATAATAACTCCATTTATAATTTCTCATGTCATCGATATGAATTTGATGATAGTAATTTTAACTCATTCTCCATTTTTTGAGTTAAACATCCAATTCATTGGTGTTGTTTTTACAAGATTATGTGTGAATGTCCTCTGATTGTTTTACACATAATATCCAATCATATTTAGTGTATTTATATTTTTCACACATAACAATGTCGTTGATTTATCCTTAACCTAAGGATAAGTCCTTTGTGAGAGATTTCATCTCAATTTACATTCCATTGAGACTTCTTTGTTGTTATACACCAAATCTCTTTTATGTGGTGTATATAATGTACTTTTACATAGTATATCATGAATCTCTTTATTCTCATGACATTAAAATAATTTTATTACCTCAATTATTTGTATTCAAGTGTCTCACATTTTGTTAGAAACTCTAACTAAAATACCATTTTTAAATTTTTTAAAGACTTAATCTTCTAAATCTTTCTCATTAATGTCCATTTTTAAAAAAAATCATTTTAATGATTTATTTATATGGACATTAAAGTTATAAAACTAAAACACCTTTTAAAAGTTTCAAAGTGGTTTGGGACACTTTATTAAAAAAATCTATTTTTAAATGGCATCTTGACAAATAGTGTGACTTTTAAATGTTTTCAAGAAAAGGGGGAAATTTATCTCAAATAGTTTTGATGGTTATTTTCATCTATGTCAATATCATTCATTATTATCCATTGAGGTTAATATGATACAATTCAATCTTCCATATTGTATTTAATGAGTTATGTTTGACTGTGGATGTGCTATTTTTATACCATTCTTGGTTTTTTGTTAAAGTATTAACATTTTGTATGCTAGTTTTAATACAAATGTTTATGTTATAATCTAACCTGTAAATATAAGGAATTCATTTGACATATTAAGTGACAGGTGGAGCCCGCTATAGCTACTCGATTCATCGGTAGGTCTCATGAGACAAACTAGTGTCTTGGCACAAAACCTTGAAAAAATCTTATTTTTAGTCTGGGCACGAGACATTGGCTATGTGGTCATGATAGTCTGGCATTATGCATTCCATCATTATGAAAGTGGTTATTGATATTGCATGTGATATTTCGATTAGTAGAATATCTATGTGAGTAAGTAAATGACATTATTTCATTTTATTTTTTCCATGCTATATTGAAGTTCAAGATTAAAAGGCTTTTGTTTTAGTTATACATTGCCTTAAATTTTATTCTTATTTATGAATGTTTCCGCTATAATTTTATCCTTACTGGGCATTTGAGCTCACCCCTTTTCTATGTTTTATATTTCCTAGGATTTTAAGATGTAATTTTATGAATGACCTGTAGGGATAGTATGAGGGGATAAGAGTGTGGACTATGAAGACTATATTTTTTTATTTTTCATTCTATGATGTAATGTAAAAATTATGAATATATCTAGTGTTTCCAAGTATACTAAACCAATCGGTCTTTCTAGATTTGATCTTTCTTGTGATCATGGCAATGTTATGTAATAATGCACCGACTCTTGGTAACTGGTGTCGGGGCGTTACAGTTAGTATCAGAGGAAGTTTAGTACAAACTTCGAATCTAGATTTAGATAAACTCTGATTAGAGCACATAGACCGAAGATGAACATTGAGGATTAGTATAGACGAAATTCCTATAATTATGGTATTGTATATATTTTTTGAATTTTCTGAGAAATACATCCCTGTCTAGATAAGATCTGGTAGAGGCGGCTCTGGCACATATGTACATAGGGCTAAAACCTGAAAACACCACTTTGAGCGAGACTCGAATGGGAACAGGTGCACGACAATGGGCCTTACTGTACTCTTGGTTACGACACTCCCGGGGGATATGATTTGGTAAATTCACAAGATTAGTATCAACCATTATTAAGGGAATACAAAAAAATTCCCCTAAGAATATATGTCAGAAAATATATAGTGGATAAGCTAGATTTTACCATAGGGTACCCCATGTTAGGATATATTGTTCAATTACAAGATTATCCTATTATGTCTATATTTTTAACATTCATGTTAGATAAGTATTCAAAAACCATAATCGTATTTTATTTTTGTTAGTTGAAACATGGAGGGAGCAAGATCATGAACAACTCTTCTCTCTCTTCCTGAAGAACTACTTACAATTATTATCCAGAAGTCATGAGCTGATGATGTTGAAACTTTATCAAATGTCCATGTTACATGCAAAAAACATTACGAGACATCAAATACCTCTAGCATTGCATGATTATTACAAGAATCAAGTACCGACTATGGGATAATGTTGCACTCTCAACTTTCTTACCACACAAAGCATGGGAAGTACCATCAAGGTCTTTTCAAATTATTCACATTATCTCAAAATTATGATGCACTAAATGATTTTCTAGATGCTGCAGAAGAGGGAGACCTTCGAGCATTATATATGTATCAAATTATATATTTATGTCTTTTGGGATATATAGAAACTATTTTACCAAAGCCTTATTTTGAAATATTTGATGATGAATCAGTAAGAATTTTTCTAAAAAAACATGTTAGAGACGATGTCTCAAAATTATATATAAGAAATACCTATTTTTTATGATGCATCGATGCATCCATCAATATAATCCAAGATGGATGTGGAGTTTTTTGGTAAAGTAAGTAGATGATTTTGAAAAAATCCTGAGGTACCATTGTGACACATGAACGCGTTCTACCAAAAGGCAATTCCGCCTAGTCTCTCCAGAGTTAATGTTGTGTTCCACATATCTCTAGTGAAAAAATACATGCCTGACCCAACGCATGTACTCACCTATGAAGAATTAGAACTCGAACCCGATCTATCTTATTGTGGAGAGCCTATCATAATTCTTCATACCAAAGATCAATTGTTGAGAAAATGGATGACTCGTCTGGTAAAAGTTCTATAGAGAAACCATAAGAAGGAAGAGGCAATGTGGGAACCCGAGGAACATATGATGAAGAACCTATGCGGAAATAAATGGATGGTGAAATGTTTAAAAGTGTTAGTGCTCTTTATTGATGGGATTACATTGGAATAATTTTCTCTTATATGTGTCAACCTACAATTTATCATGTGAAAATGATATTTGAGGAAGAATTATCTTTTCTGTTGCGGATATAGTTATAAATAACCATTTGCTCTTATATGATCATTGGGTTTGAGGCAATTACAATTTATTATAATTTGGGATGAAAATGCATTTTATGAGATAAGATTTATGGTTAAATTATTTTATGGTTATTTTTTGGAATTTAACTCATTTAGGTAATGTTATAAAATATAGTTTTTGAAAAAGGACAACACACAGACCATGTGACAACCCGTCGCGTCGGACAAAGCTGTGGGAATCGAACCAACAACCTAAGTGCGATTGGGATTTATCATCTACCACTGGACTACATGAAGTCCCTTGTTAGTGTGACTATTATTATTAGTTAAAAAATTTTATCAATCATTAATAATTTTATTTGGAATCTTATGTTTTATCAAATGAATACCCTTAGTATAGGATAATGATTTGGTAATTAAGTGATAAATGTTATTTTGAAAGTTGTTCACTTTGTTGTATGGAAAATAGAATAGTTTGGGATTTCAATTGAGGAGTAATGGTGGATTTGTATTTATGTTTTTATTGGGGATTTAGAGTGATTTGGGTTGTTTATCGAAATGATTAGGTTAATTACTTCTAAGTATATAAATTTAAGAGTAATTAATGTCATTTGGAGATACAATTTAATGTGGATGTCTACATTCTTATATGTTTTGAGATTCAATATTAGTTTGGATTATATTGAAGGATTTTAAGCACAATTGATTATTGAATGGTATTTATTTAACTTTGGGGTATTGATGGTTTAATTTTAGAAATTAAGATTAGTGTTTTTTTCTGTAATGGAATATCCATTTGGGGGTTCATCAGATATTATACTAACCATTTTGGTTTTGATTTATCTCTAAATAAAAGGTAAATATATAGTATCCCACGTGGATCATGTCATTCTATAGAAGTTTATTCGAGATCTTCCATTGTGACCAAATCTTCTTGAATACTCATTGTTCAAAAAAATGAGTTAGTGGTAAAAAGTTATTAAAGAATGAAACTCTACTTAAAAAGTAAGTATATCTCTTTATTTTATTATTCAATATCATAAATGAATTCCACTTCCTTATGTAATGTAACTTGAAACAAAAAAATTTTGTCCGGTTACTTTTCCTACTGGGAGACTAAGGACTGTTTGTCCCAACACAAGTCTGTGATGTTCTTATTGTTAACTTTCTCCTGATCAAGTTTTCTATCTCTCTCCATTATAACTGAACACATGTTTTATCATCCATATCCATGTTTTCCTACATGGATTCCTAGTATGGGTTATCTTTGGTGACCTTTATATCTCTCTTCCTTTCTTTTGAAGTAATAGTTTTATTGACTCTTTTTCTGATGTAGGACATTCAATTATATTATCAAGCCCAATTTTAAAAAAATTGCGAGGACACAATTTATTTAAGGAGGGGAGAATGTAACACCCCAAGCATCCACGGTACGTTTCCCTTTGAATAATGTGAAGATGTGCATTGTACGCAACTTTGAGATTCTAACACACCACAACCAATCAAACTAGCCGTTATGAATAGTATTAAGTGCTATTTGAAATTTTATAAATTTTATCTTATGAAATGGAATTCAGTTTTGGATTCTTAATATCGAAATTAGCTTAGGGTGAACTTTTTGTACTTTTCTTATAACTTTTATATTATAATGAATAGTGAAAATTACTAAATTTTAATTAAATACAACTTTTTTATCGAAATAATTAATAGTGATAAATTATTAATTTGAGTGGTTTTAAAGATTATTTAGAATATATTTTTACCATTTAATACAATGTTGGTCATTGTATGAGATTTCACATTTAAACCAGACATAAATAAGTGTCTATCTTTTGATAGTAATTATTTCTTAAAAACATGCTATTTGTTTTGACGATGGGAATTAATTTTTAAATTAATTAATGAAACTGATATGTTTTGAATTTGGTAAAATAGAAATCATTTTTGAATTCATAATATCAAATATAGCTTAGGCATAATTTTTGATATTTTTCTGGAAACATTCATTTTTTTGATGAATAGTGAAACCACTAACTGGTAGTTAAAAAACTGAATTTTTCATAAAATGTAATTTTACCACATCTGTGAGTGGAATTTCTAAATTCAGAGAGACAATTTTAATATCAAGGAGTAAAATGTTGTTTATTGAGAAGAAAATAATTTGTGGTGAATAGTAACTTTTTTCTTTTATTTACCACGGTTAAAAGTAAATGTGGTAATTAAGGGTAAAAATGATATTAATATTACCCTAACACATGTCCTAATTCTATTGGAAAAGTGTATGTCGACCAAAAACAACCTTAGTAATAAAATATTATCATTTAGGTTCACTTGATTTAGATTAGGACATTTATTATTATTTAATTCAAAGAAGAGTTAAAAGAGCTAAAATCAATGTTTATTTACTAAATCATTTTTAATATAGGGTTACAGATAAGATAAATTAGATTATAAATATTCATTAAAAATCCAAAAATATTTAATACATAATGATATTTTATTTATAATTTTTAGACAATAAATAATTTAATTTATTTATGACACAATTATGATGCAGTAATTACCATAATATTGAAAAATTAAAATAATTGATATTATAAATACCCAAATAAATATAATTGGATACATTTATTGAATTAAACGAATTTCTAGGTTAATATGACATATTAGGATTGATTTAATTGATATTTTTCTAAGTAATAATTCTGTTATGAGATTTACAAAAATCAATTATTGAATAGTGTCAAAATTGAAAAAAAGTGTTTTTAAATCAAATATTATATTATTAATTGATATTAAATTCCTAAAAATCTATGGTTCGGCCAAGAAACTTATATCATGATAAGTGTATCATTAATGGGCCACTTAGAGGTCTCTTGGATGTATATAGTATGTTTTTTAACCATATAATATAAAAATACAAAGAGACATTGTAAAAGTGAAACTAATTAACTAAGAGTTAATACTTAAAGATAAGGTTAATTTAATGATCCAACCTTGTATACATTCTATTAGTTGAGTGGTTTTCGACCAATACTCACATTATCTTTTAAATAATAGACTTTGGAGCCATTATAAACCGAATATTAATTTATTATAAAAACATATTTCTTGCTTTTCCAAAGGTGCCCCTCACCCCTCTTATAAAAGGGCACTCCCCCTTCTCATTACTTCACACCTTAAAATACTTTTGGTTCGGATAAAACCTTCCCAAATACTCTCTCAACTTCCACCACTACAACCTAGAGGCTTTAGTTTGATCAGAAAGCCAATCTAAGGAGCCCTTTTGATCAAATCAAAAGGAATAACCCGACGAAGAGGTAATGTTTTTACCACCCTTATTCAAATTCTTTTCTTCTTCAACTTCTTCTTTCATTGTTATTACCATTCTAAAATAATCAATTCAGTATATCCTATATACTATAATTTTATTATAAATATGGTACAACCATATTCAGTATTCTATCCATCCTTTTAACGACATGTCACCATACGTGCGTACGTACGGCTTACCGTCTCCACGTCGTGGTGTAATTTTCATTCAATAAATTATTATTTTGATGGGTATAATAGTGATGTGTAATTCATGTAAATAATAAATATAACATGATAATTATTCTTTCTATATGATATACCATCCAATTATATATTATTTTAACATTAAAAAATGATATTGTCGCTCGCACGTACGTACGGACTGTCGTCTCCAAGAAAGTGATGAGATTCATTCTCCATCGTATCAATTCAAGTATAATTATCATTTGACGATTTAAAAATAATGTTTCAGAACATTATATAAATCTGGATATTAATAAGATATAACTTATCCATAACAAACACGACTTACTTTACAATTAAAAGAAAGGAAAATGAGTAAGTTAACACCCGAAATGACGATAAAAATAAGATATCAATGTTAAAATATCATATATGATATCATATTAATGTAAATGATTATTGTATAATTCAATAACAATTATTTACCCATTATAAAGGAGTTTAACCTACCGTCGACAAAGGAAAATGTACAAAGTAAGGGGTTTTTATCTCACTCTTAATTTCATGAGAATTCCATTTTCACCACTTATTTATTGCATGTGGTGTATGTGTACTTCCCATGATTGTATTAATTGTGTAATATAATTTAATTTATGAGTATTTACATCATCATTGTATGATATTTCTTTCATCGGTCTATGTTTCATAATTTACCTAATCGGTAAGAGAATTTGAAATTTCCATTTCCATTTATTCGGCTTTACGGAAACTTCATTGATTATTTTACTCCGAGATTATGTGTGGAATCACTATTCATTTTCTTATGTCATAATTTCTACTCCACTTTTATATGGATATACTTTTTGTACACATAATCACTCCATTTATAATTTCTCAAGTCATCGATATGAATTTGATAAGAGTAATTTTAACTCATTCTCCATTTTTTGCGTTAAACATCCAATTCATTGGTGTTGTTTTTACTAGATTATGTGTGAATGTCCTTTGATTGTTTTACACTTAATATACAATCATATTTAGTGTATTTTTATTTGTTACACATAACAATTTCATTGATTTATCTTTAGCCAAAGGATACAACCTTTGTGAGAGATTTCATCTCAATTTACATTCTGTTGATACTTATTTGTTGTTATACACAAAATCACTTTTATGTTGTGTATATAATGTATTTTGACATAGTATATCATGAATCCCTTTATTCTCATGATATTACAATTTTTTGAATACCTCAATTATTTTATTTCAAGTGTCTCTCTTTTGGTTAGAAATTCTAACTAAAATACCATTTTTAAATGTTTTAAAGACTTATTCTTCAAAATCGTGCTCATTAATGTCCATGTTTAAAAAGATGGTTTTATGGATTTATTTATATGGAAATTAATGTTTAAAAATTAAAACTACTTTTAATAGATTCAAAGTGGTATGGGAATCCTTGATTCAAAAATCTATTTTTAAATGACTTCTTGACAAATAGTGTCACTTATAAATGTTTTCAAGAAAAGGGGTATATTTCTCTCAAATAGTTTTGATGGTTATTTTCATCTATGTCAATATAATTCATTATTATCAATTGAGGTCAATATGATACAATAAAATCTTTCATATTGTATCGAATGAGATATGTTTGAATGTGGATGTGTTATTTTTATACCATTCATGTTTTTTGGTTAATGTATTGACATTTCGTATGCTAGTTTTAATACAAATGTTTATGTTATGTTTAAAACTGTTCATATGAGAAATGCATTGGACTTAGTAAGTGATGGTTGGAGCCCGCTATAGCTCCTCGATGCATCAGTAGGTCTAATGAGACAACCTAGTGTCTTGTCACATGGCCTTGAAAAAATCTTATATGTACTTTTCGCACGAGGCCTTGGATATGTGGTTATGATAGTCTGGAATTATGCATTCCACCATTATGAAAGTGGTTATTGATATTTCATGCAATATTTTGATTAATAGAATATCCATGTGAATATGTAAATGGAATTATTTCATTTTATTGTTGCCACGCTATGTTGAAGTTCAAGTTTAATAGGCTTTTGTTTTAGTTACACATTGCCTTAAATGTTTATTATTATTTATGATAGTTTCCTCTATATTGTTATCCTTACTGGGCATTTGAGCTCACCCCTTTCCTATGTTTTATTTTTCCCAGGATGTGATGAAGTAATTTTATGAATGACCTGCAGAGATATTATGAGGGGATAAGAGTGTGGACTATGGAGACTATATAGTTGTAGTTTTTATTCTATGATGTAATGTAAACTTTATGAATATATCTAGTGCTTCCAAGGCTACTAAACAAATCGGTCTTTCGAGATTTGATCTTTCTTGTGATCATGCCAATGTTATGTAATAATGCACTGACTCTGGGTAACTGGGGTCAGGGCGTTATAATGATGATGGAAATCCAATAGAGGAAATGAGAGAAAACATCATTAAACAGAATTGTGCTATAAACATTCGATGTGTGTTCCATAATAATGGAACGACTTACCAGATTGAAAATGAATATAACCACATTGTCCTCATTAATAAATATTATATTATAATTTACATATTTGAATATCTCATCATATATAAATACATATATTATATAAAATAATTACTCTAGGAATATATTTTCATATCAATCAAATTTATGTCATTATCGTTACACTCTCCACCATTTCCTAAACAAATGATACAAAAACAACTCATTTATCAATTCTCCTCTAGAAATTTCACTATATGGGTGATATAAAAAATAAATGTGGTAGAAAATAAAAAAAACATTAATTAAATGTTATGGAATATAAGTGTTAAATATAAATGAAATTTCATACCACCTTTTAAATCATGTAAATTGGATTGAGAATAAGAAATATCAAATTTCAACAATAATATATTGATATTAAATATGATGCGAGGGAAAAATAATTCATTTTTCTACAATAAGTGTTTTATAATATGTTCACTGAAAACTATATACTTTGAAGTTAAAAATAATAATAATTTATATTAATTGACCGACATAGTTTAATCCTAGATTTTACAAAATGATGAATGTTCAATAATTTTTAACAATGATGAGAGAGTCGCCAAAAATTTTTAATCTCTTATTTTTTGGAACATACATCATTTATATGCTGGAGATAATTATGTGATACTTGAGAATAAAATAAAATTATTCAGTATTTCCTTGATCATGATAAATTTTGTATTTTTTTTCCCATGTAATGAATATATAATAATCTAATTTTCGTGTTTGCCTCGTATTATCTCTATGTAACCTCCTCCTCAATCTCGGACTTCAAAATGAGTTCCTTAAAGAAGAATTTTTTTTCTCATTGAATAATAAAATAAATCCATCATATATTAATACTCTATATTCATCCATTACCAAAACCTAACATCTATATCCATAATTTAGAATTTCTCGAATTATAAAATGCTAAAAAAATACAATGATGTTTTTTAAATAGAATATAATATTCTTTATCCAAGACCCCATAATTATGTTCAATGATATAATTTTTCGGAAAAAATATTTAATTGGGAAAAACCATTTATCTAAATCTATAATAAATATTTGATCAGTAAAAACATAACTATAACTAAAATATCATTGTAATCCAAAAAAATTTTAACTCTATTATTCATGAAAATAAATGAATTATCCTTACGTAGATGTTAATTGTAATTCATGATACACAATTTATTACATATTTCTTATAATATATTATATATTACAGTAATATTCTAATTATGTGAATCTTATCCATAATGATACTAGAAGAATCATAAATAGTGATATCAGTTTTTATTCATGGTGAAAATAACATATGTATCATATGTGACGTCATACATATCTAATATTGTAAAACTATAATATTTCCTACCTATAACACCTTTCAATCAAGTGATAAACGAATTTTTCATATATTCCTTAGGTTTTAGTGATGTAAACCATACACAATATCAATTTCCCATATTTCACACCATAAAAAAAATATAACCAACAGAATTAGTGTTGGGATATGATCAGAAGAATTTCAATATGTCTTAATCGAATAACATTCACTATTTTAGATATTTTGATATATTAAATTTTTTTTGGAAATCTCATACACATTCTATTTATCATGAATTAATATAATATAAAAGTAAAAAATTCATAATGTCTTAAGGAATTGATTTTTTTGCATCAATCACTCTGAAAACTAGAACAAGGGAATTTATAGATGTTCAAAAGGTCCAATTATCATCTTCTTAATGTTTAGATTTCATTTTTAATGTAAAATATTTTAGATATATTAAAATCCCAAATATTTGAAAATCAATTAATATAATCTCATGACCTCTAATTTCTATTATTTTATTCCATATATATTAGTTACATTATTTAGTATAATATAAAATATAACATTTTTAATATTTATTATTATTTATAATGCACCAATTCTATCAGTTTACAATGTAAACTAACACATATTATATGATTCCTAAAACATGATAGTGTGTTTTATGAAATATTATGACAATTATTTCCAAAAAATAACCACATGTTTTTTAATATCATACTAGATTAAGTTTTTTATTCCAAGTAATGATGGAATATATTCTTATGCAGGTCATTTTTTTCAACAAAAAATTTATTAATGGATAACACACGTTAAAATGTTCATTTTTGATTAATTAATATTTTTAGACCATTTATATGTGTTTTGGATTTAAGATACTTCATATTATGTTAAAAATAATATTTATGAAGGATCCATTATTTTTATTTATTAACAATGGATATGACACAATAGAACATGTTATAAAAAAATTAATAATTATTCCAATAAAGCACCCACCATTAATAAAAATAATAATTGTTTTAATAAATAATTTATGGATGTGTTATGTTAAAATTCCTCCAGGTATCATTTGTAAATTTTTTAGATGATTATGTTTGATGACAGTGTGGGCCTCTGTGTAGTGATTGTTTACAAAGGAGATCATACTGTTCAAATTTGTGGTCAAATGGGGTTTACATGGTGATTTGTCATGTTCAATGGATGCTTTTGACGATAATTTATTTATAGAATAACATAAACAATTGAATGAATGATCTAGAGGTGGTAAAAAATAGTAGATACGAGGTGTCACCGTTTTCCAATTATTGCCATATCTTTTTGCCTCAAAATCATCAAATAGAGAAAATTGTTATTGGAAAATGGACATCCTTGCTAGTTTCATGGGGGCATTGAATGTTTCACACCACATGTTTTTCAAGATCAGAAAATCAAAATATGGAAAAGGTTGTGGGGCACCTGTGTTTTGGTTTGGGTACAAAAGTTCACTAGGGAAAAAGAGGCTAACCCGGCTAGACATACGCACGAGGAGGAGTCTTGTCCATGACCCCCAGATTCTCCAAATTCCTGATAAATATAGGGATACCCCTCCTCATTTTGTGATATATCTCAACACTTAGAGAAAATTCTATCTTTAGTCGTGTAGGTGGTTTGGTCATGTATGTGACGGTTTTGGCGCTCATGTATAATGTTTTTGAAATGATTCATGCCAGTTGATAGTCTCATGCAAATAATGGTTTGGGCATAAAAGGTTTTGAGTTGCCCAAGTTTTTTTTTGATGAAGGGAGTGTCACATATGTAGATTGGTGGCACTTGCACACCCTACATAGAGATGTTTTCCAGACATTTGAGAAGTACACTAGGCATTGAGAAGCGCACCATGTATTGGAGAAGCACACTGATTATTATAGGGCTGCACAAAAGTTAGATGATTTCCCAATACACCTGTGGTAAATTTGTATTCATCAGTTGATGAAAGTATAACTTCAATTGAGAATCTACATAAAGAGGAATATGAATTCATTTTTTATAATGAACAGATGTACAAATATCAAAAATTGTGAGTGGATCATTTGTAGTGCATGGAACAAATGAATAGAAAGAAGGTGATTCTCTCCACTAGTAGTGATCCTGAGAGAGACACGTAGGTAGTGACCCTTCAAAAGTTAGTGAGATGACCCTAAAATTAGTAATGGAAGTGATACTGGGTATAAAAGTTATATATCCCGATAATTGTTAATTGGTAGCGAGCTTTAGTGGATTTGCTACATTGGCACGTCGTTGTTGTATACTCATTGTACATATCATTTTGAGGGTGAACCAAGTAAATATATCAGTGTATACCTAGTTGATTCCCTCCATTTCATTTAATTCATTATAATTATATAAATAAAGAAAGAATAAGATCAATAGATGAACATAAATGCAATAAAAATTCTGAAAACCAGTACATAATAAAACTATATAAAATTTTCATATAATAGGATAACATGTCTCCCCTGCATAAAATAACATTATTATTTTAATTAATGATAATTGAAATGAATATAAATTATATAAATTAATATTATGATATTATTGACTAAATTCATGTCAATAGATATCAGTAGTTGGATTAATCATATTTATTTTTGATTATTGTTAACCACATGAGAGGTTTATTGAAAAAACCATCCATGGAAATTTTAAAAATTGTAATACTATCTTAGAAATATTCATTTATTCTAATACTTATATTTCAAACACACCATATATAATTACATTAGTAATAGTGCATTTTTATGTACCCCAAGGAAAATTCCTACCGGTAATGAGTTTCAATATTGATATGAATTGAAACATATTATCACCATGTGGAAGAAATTTTATAGAGTGGGTGATTCAATGGATGATATAGTCTATTAATTTAATAATAGTGGTTAGAAATAATCATTCATACATCCTTAGTCTCAACCATATAAAATATATTACACCTTATATAATATATCAATTACAGGTTACCAAGAATAAACACTCTTTTTACTTATTATAAAATAAAATAAGAATAGAACATAAATTTCAATAATGTATTATAAAAAAACATAAAAATGGGGATTGAATATAGTTCATTATGAACATGTAGTATCCTTTAACTTCATGTCTGTTTTTTTACGATTGACATTAATTTTCAGGATTCTCCTAACTTATTGGTTTTTATTCTCATCCTAACGAAATTTTTACAAAAAAATAATTTATTTTTTAGTTCTAATTATTTCATTTTTATTCCATTAATGAGATGAAAAATGTTTTCTTATCCCACTGGTGAATTCTCATGGTATTCTAATCCTATAAGAAATTATTTATATAAAAAAATTATAACTATGAAGTAATTGGTTCAGGAAACCATTAATATTTTCATTTTCATTCATTCATCACTATGAATAGAGTAAATATTGATCAAAATTATTCACTGAATAATCATATACTGTCTACTCAACAAATATTAAATATTTCAAACAAAATAAATTTTTGTATAAGATTTTGGGTTCTTTTAGAAATTCCACAAGTGAATTAATAGCCTTGTTTGATTCAAAATTACTATGAGATTCTATTAATTTTATATGAAAAAACATCACATCCGTAAATATATTCCAAAAAATATACTAAGCGAAAAAATAACACACATATATATATATTCTTAATATATTTTAAAATAAAAAATATCTCCCTAAATTGTATAAACCTCCTGGTCCCCTTACACGATATGTCATCCACATGTACATATCCTACATTTCTTATAAATTTTAACCATGAATAATTTTGGAATTGATTTTCATAATTGGTGGATATAACCATTGAGGTGAGGGTGTAATTTACCATATTTTCATAAAATAAAAAATTACAAGTAGTATCGTAGAGCTACTCACAGATGATTACAAAATCTAGGGGTTAGTATAGAGCTATTTTAACTTGATACCAATAGTATAGTTTTAATATATTATCTGAATGAATTTTCTAACATTGTTTATCAATGTACATATTGATTTTATATAAATGAAAAATTCACTATAATAACATTTTTTGAGTAATATTTCTTTATTATGTAGTTTTGAGATACAAAAATGCTGGTATTTTTTACATTACATCAATATATATAAAAAATAATTTCTTCATGTGAAAGATATATGTATATGAACTTTTTATCTATATTTTTTTAATTAATTTTTTATATTTCATGATTTTTGGAGCAATATGATATCAAAAATGTGCATCCATTAAATTTTGGGGACCTAAATTCTCCAACATTAAGGGATGAGTAATTTTATTTAATTTATTGGGTAAATAAAAATATAGTAGTATAATGATAGTTAAGTTTGGTTTTAATGTCTATATTTTCAAAATAATATCCTATATGAATCGTTAATCATAGATTATATTCACTTTTTAGTAATATTTTTTTATTTATTATAATTTTCAAAAATCTAAAATAAATATACAAATGAATACAAATTATTCTTCAAATGAAGTAACAAGGATTATAGGGGTGGGGTATTGTAGTTATTGGATGATGTCATCCACTCATTTTACCAATATTTTCCATTTTTTTAAAAGTTACTAGGATAAGAAAAACAAATATTTCCATATTAAAGTGACACTATACAAATATAAAAACCAAATTTCTTATTTGGATTTTTATGTATTTTTATTAACTAATAATATGATGTTATAACGAGGATCCATAAACAAAAATTTCATAATATTATATCTCAAATAATTTTCTAATGAGTTCAAAAATAAAACATATGCCAAAATTTTAGAATGTTCCTAGGGTATTAAATAGTTTAATTAGAATCATACAATAAGAAATAATACACATGGGGAATGTGAATGTGGATTTTTAAAATCATATATTGTAATAGGAAAAGTAATAATTCTATAAAATCTGTTAAAAAAAGTGTAGTGAAACCTCAAATATATACACCTAAGTGTTTTTTCTAATAACATAATTATGGTGTTATCATTTTGGGACACATTTTTTTTATAATAACCACATTCTATTCAATGGTTTTGAAAAATGGTCAAACCCATGTAATTATTTTTAAACTTTTTAATTATTATCCATGTCTGTTTGGTTACTGATGAAATACCAATTAATTTTTTAATATTTTAATTACAACAATTAGTCTTTTGTGAAGATATCATTGATTTTTATTAACTTTTATTGAACAACACTTTGTAATGAATAAGTTCATAATAATAATGATATTGATATCATGGATGATTCGTAGTGTAAATACTAAAGAATTATATTTTGAATCTTAAGTGGTTAATAGTTTTCATTATATATTATAATCAATCTTATCTGAATCAAAATTTGGCCACAAATCATCAACATTTTTTTGAATTTAATATATCAAATTATATTTTAAAATTTGTTTATTAGTTTTTTATGGTGTCAACTCATTAACCATTTTATTTTCATCCAATAATATTAAAATACAATGTCTAAAAGATATATTTAATCCTATAATCTATAATATTAATAATATTATTTATTTAAATCAAAATTTTCATCATTATTACCCATATATAGAATAATATTAAATTATTTTTTAGAAATAGTTTTAACAACTATATTTTATTATATTAAATAGATTTTTGTCATCATTATTTATAATAATGTCATGAAAATTCTTACATGATCGAAAATTAGTTTAAAATGAGAAATTTATAAAAATTTTATTATTGGGAAGAAATATTATGGACTTGTACATGTTGATGTTAATATTTTGTTAAAAATTAGATATATAAAGTGATATTACAATTACATTAACAATGAAATTCATATATTTTTTGAATTACATTCCAATATTGATATGAGAGTGTTATGTACTTATTTATTCATCCATTATTAGAATATAAGAATTATTACGGAATACCAGTCCAATTACACATACATATATGGATAAAAAAACTCCTCATGGATTGAACATATATTAATGGGAAACTATTATATGATAAAAAAATTATTTTATAACTCATAATAATAAATTATATCAAATGATTATATCAATTATATTAATTGATTCGCAAAAATAACAATAATATATACATGGTTTTTAAATTAATATAATATATTTAATAAAAATTTAATTGAATTAGAATATTGTAAATATCAATGAAAAATAATTTCGAGAGATATCTTAATCTCTAATCTTAACATTTCTTCTAGAATAACAGTTTATATTTTAGTAAAACCCACAAAATGAAAGTTCACATAAATGAGGGTTGATTTTTTTTTTCTAAAACGTATATTTAACCATATAATCTCAATGATGTAAAAAACATAATTTTTACATTTTATAAATCCATAAAAATTATTTCTGGAAGATTTATCTAAGGAAATATTATAAATCGTACAAGAAACTCCCCCAAATTGGCCCGATATTCCCATGATTATCGGTTGTTCCTTGATAGGTTCCTCTAGCTTCAATTTCAAAATATAATTTCTACCATGATATTGAAGTTTATATTGAGTAATATTTTCATTTATTGGATCCTAAAATTATCCTACATGGTAACTTCCTAGAACGGGATTCCACATGAAGGGCACCCTACGCCCGGTGGGAAACATGGCCTCATGTGCATCTCACCGAATGCCAGAGGCCACTGACTAGCAGTGGGGTATTAAGGTGTGTATGTGGGGAGCCTATTCCATCATTACCAAATTGTAGAGAATTTGGTGAGACTAATCCATGTTAAATATCATATTAATATATGAAAATATAAGGCATAATGAAAAATAAAGACAACATTAATAGTAATTGAAAAAATTTTGAATAACATTCAACAATTGATGATGATAATTCATGTAATATAAGGCCAGAAAACATGGATACGAACAAAAGGAATTACATGTTCCACAAATAATAATGTATATCCAGGATTATCTGAAGCATTCTGAGTTCCAAAATGGATCTCTGCTATTATTATCTACACTAAAAAATAATAAATCGTGTGTTTGAAGTCGTATATAGCCCTTTATCAACAACTGCAAACAATGTAATCTTCCTCGAGTACAAAATGATATCTCGATAGTGTGTGAGATAAATCTCAGTGTGCCCCCATAAACAATGTATATAAAATTCATCCCGTTTAATGGAAATGTAACAGTGTGTACGCATGCATATATATGGTAAATTAGTAAAATGTAACTAAATACCCATGAACCAAATTCATCCCTCAGTTGGTGTCTAAAAATTAATCATTTCATTGATTAATTTGTTTCCATTTCATATTAATAGTTATCTTTTACTAATATCCACTAGTGAAGTCCCATGGTAATTACAATGGAGACATAAGGGACCTCAAGGGTTTCCAACATAGTTGTAACTACATACTAGAAAGTATAATAGTGTAATACAAGGAGGATAATCCAAGGAATTAGACAATAAGGCACCTACCGAGTCCAAGGAGATCGACAATGGTAAAACGAGTCTATGCAATGATAGGGCCCAATGGACTGTAACCATGACACCTAATTATCAATGTTGGAACCATTGTATCCAAGGAATACTATAATGATACTAAAAGGATCCAAGTAGTGTATCCATGGCATCCTATAGTACTAAATGAGGGATCCTTCGATATCATATTGGGCATCCCAGAACACACCCAGATAAAGATATTGGTGGGTCTCAACCAAAGAGAGTCAATTCCTCGAATCAGAATAGAATTCATGAGTGCTCATGGAATTCTCCGATCAGAATCGAAGGTGTGATATATTTACTTCAATCTTATTTGATTATGAAGTCATGTAATATTTCATTTGGATCAATACTTTCCTTTAATTAGTGTAATAAGGTCATGTAGCATGCATCCTTTGTATCAAGTCATTTTGTTCCACCCCTAAATTAAATATGTATTATAAGGAATAATATCAAGAAAACATTCACATAATCCATTTAAGGCATATTCCATAATTTTTAGTTTATTCTATTACCTTCTATTAATGTGGTAAGGGTTCTATGGATATGCATCCAATTAATCATTAACTTTTAATTATAAACTAGAAGAACTATTCATAGATGGGATAAGTGGTACACATAAATGGTTCATTCCATTATGAAATTGAAAATATAAAACAAGATAATTAATATAGAAATGTGTACCCTTAGGGTGGTTAATCCAAGTGACACCCAAATAGTGGTGCAAACAAGGTAAAACACTATGAAACAATTTTGGAATAAACATTGATGTTGAAGGGATCAATTTGTAGTCATAAACACAAATAATTAATAACATATATATAATAATATCATATCCATATGGTTCTAATAGGTATAATCATGGAATTTTAACTCTATAAATGAATCCATATGAATTAGGGTGGCCCCAAACAAAAAATCAAAAAATCAACAAACCATAGTAATGTGTTATGGACCTCCCACCTTAAGGTTGAATGATCATTCTCATACAGTATCGGCCCTTGAATTGGGTCCTATTAGTGTAGATATATTCTAAATATAATAATTCATTATCCCTGATGTCTCAGATGAGTGAAAAATGGGAAATTTAGTAGCCCAAGAGGACATGAGTGCATAATGTTTCACATCCAATGCAACGAATGAAAACTTGATCATTTTTTGAATGAAGGATATATATTTATTCCATGATATATCTTTAAAAGACACAAATTGATAGATAAATATTTTAATCCTACATAATAATGGGTTAGGATTGATTAAGGCGTCTTAATAGTTCATTAAAAGAATTTTTTTAAAATTACCTATAAAATTAGCATATTCATGTTTTGTATGCACAATTTGACCATCCATTCAAAAACTATGTGTTATATTCTAGGTAGTTAAAAAATTTCATGGTTAGGATGCACTGCCGTACACCATCCATTTGAGGTGGTTCTATCTGAAAAAACAATTTTCATGATTTTCAAACCGTATGACATTCTGGAATGGTTTACACAAAACCATGCTCCTGGCATTTTTTCTAAAATAAATGGCTATGGGATTCGAACATACCCCTGTCACCCCTGATAGCTTTACTACCCAATAGGCATATATTTAAGGTACAAATTAATGATTTAGTCTGAATATTAAAGGATTCATACCAGAGGGAAAAATTATGTCCTTACAATCATCCCCCCATAAATGAACACATCTTCGAGTTCACCTCCCAAGGACAGTGAATCGTTGTAGTAGAATAGCAGTAGACATTTTTCATGTACATCAGATTCCCTCTCCCATGTATTGTTAGGTACTCAGACATGCTTCTATATCACCTGTACAAGAGGGAGAATCATGACTTATAGATCATTCTTACTCTAGAAAATGATGCATAATGGATACTATTAAAAGATATAATAGCAATTTATCTCAAAATCCCCAGGATCATATGTATGAGGCAAATTAACATGATACTCAGAAAGATGTGAAACATTAATGATGTTGTGCATGGCCTGATACCTCTGAAATAGTAGAAACAAATAGGATACCACCCTGATTCTCTCTAGAGTTAAAAAAATCCCTAAAAAATAATATCACAAGCTTCTCAACATTCATTACCATCTATGCCCTATCCTGGGTGATAGCTAATGAAAAACATGATCCTCTTCCTTGACTCAAGTGGTCGTTGACGGTGATTGAAAGATCACTTTTGTGTAGTCTGAGCAGTAGTCATAAGATTTTTGATCAGCTGAACCTACTCTGATGTCTCCTGAACAAGACAAGGACAAAGTAGGGATGCCTCCTCTACCTCTAGATAGTACATAGGTGAATTGAATGGACTACAATATTAGGCCTCGAAAGGAGACATCATAATTTTCTTTTAAATGTTGTTAATAAAGTTGAACTCGAATAGAGGGAAATGCTTCTCCAAAGTACTATAGAAATCAAGGAAACATTCTTAAAACATATCCTCTAGAACATGTATTGTCTTTTCTGATTGTCTATTAATTTGAGAGTGAATAGATCTGCATTGAAGCAAATGTATTCCCATATCCATATGCAATCTCTTTCAGAAAAAAGGCATGAAATTAGAATCTCTATTTGATATGATTGTTCATGGAACCTCGTGTATTCATATGATCTCACTGACATACTATCTTCCCACATCATCAAATAAGAACATCTAATATATAGGAATTAAGTGGAATGTTTTTTAGTCATTCATTGACTACCCTGATAACATCACTCAACCACAATGACCTTGTTAAAAAAACAATGAAATCCATTGAAAAATAACCCCATTTCCAGTATTGAACAATACGAGGATGTATTATGGCTTCAGGTCTGAACTGATCAACCTTCACCTTTAAATAGGTTTAACAACTACTAATAAATCCTTCTATCTAAATTTTTTTCCCAAGCCACTAATAATTTTTCCCACATGTCTTGATACATATTGGATATTGCTGAATGAGATTCCCATTGAGAAGTGTATGACTCCTTAATCGAATATTATCTCAAATTTCTAAGAACCCTTATACTTCCACATATACTCTGGACGTCGTTCCAATTCATAGTACAATCCTGAGGTGGGTTATCTCCTAATATAATTTATCTGAGTACCGAGCATTCATGATCTGAAATCATTATACTCTCAAACTTCTCATGTAGGGAAGAGATAACTATTAAGAATCATATGTAATACTACCACTGACTATCAAGAAAATCTATTTGAAGCACAAAAAATAATTCCATTAACATCCATTCATTACGGGCTTCTTATACGTCCTGTTATAGAGGTTTCCAACTCAGTGCATCTGTAACTAAATTGCCCTTCCCATGCTTATAGGAAATCTCATAAACAATGTACTATTGATAAACAACACATATTAACAATATAAGGTTCAATTAATGATGAGAAACAATATTATTGAGGATCTTGTGTTAGGTTCCCACCACAAATCACTCACCCAAAAGATTATGTCTCATACAACAGAAGGTACACACAACTACTAATATCTCAATGTCGGGTGTTGGGTAATTTATCTCATGAGGCCACAACCGTCAAGATCCATACATAATGACTATGTCTTCTTGCATCAATACTGGTCCTAGGGAAATTCATGATGCATCATAGAATATTGTATAACCTATACATGGATTAAGAATATCAAGAAAATTTGTAGAAAAAACCTCCCTTCCAGCTCCTGGAAGGCATTCTCACTTGCTTCTGACCATAGGAACAAGACACCCTTCTTTTTCAAACTATTATGATGTAACGACAATCATGATATTTCCTGTATGAAATGCCTATAAAATCAAGCCTACCACAAGAATCTCTATATATCAAATACATTCTTTGTATTCTCCCAAGAAACTATAGATCTAACTTTTTCTAGGTCAAAAGATACTCTGAATATCGATATTATTTAACCTATGAATTGAAAATTTTCATTCCATTTTTTTCAAATATAAATATTATTTTAAAGTTGATGATATCTCTGCATACCCATAATTTTCACAAGAAGTTGTTGTGGTTGCTACAAGTTCGAGAATGAAATAAGATATCGCGCAAAAAGACTATGCCAAAAGATTCCAAATAGTGTGAAAAAACCATATTCATCAGAGCCTAAGGAATGGTAGGAATGTTTTTAAGACTAAACGACATAACAAGACACTCATATATACCATACCTTCTATGGATATCTGTATGAGGTATTTCAGATAGTATAACATGTTCCTTATGATAACCTGATCTTAGGTCAATCCAAGGGAAAGAACTTTCTCCTCACATCTCATAAAATAGATCTTATATTAAAATAATCGGATTTTGATTCATAACAGTATTCTGGTTCAATATTTTTTATGCCAATCATAGATGTAAGGATCCATTACCCTTATAAGCAAAAATCACGGGTGAAACCCAAGAGGATGTAAAAGGTTGAATAAAACCTATCGCCTCTAAATCCTCTAACTACAACTTGAGATCATGAAGTTCAACAGGTTCCATCCTATAGAGAGGAATAGAGCCCATGGATGCTCCTAGAACATGATCGATTGTAAAATGTACCTCTCTATAAATAGGTATTCTAGAAAAACTACCAGGAAACACATCCTTGAAACTATCAACTATTGGATGGAAATCAACATTACATAAACCATGATCCACCTTGAAGAAACTTTCAATTTGGATAGTCACTCCACCATTCCCAAAAAGATCTAGTTCCACTATACATACATGCACATACCACTAACCATTATGTAGATAACAGTTTCCCTATAGTTATGTAAACGATATCTTACAGTGATAGTAAGACTACGAAATCATGAATGTGAGCCAACAAATACTTCATAATGATGATGTAAAATCATAACATCTCAGGAACAAATAGGTTCTATAATAAGGGTAACTAACTAACTCAATGGGATCATCATTACACTTGTATATTCCCTCTGTTCATACGCCTAAAAGTGTATCTAGTGTCCTTTCATAAAAGTGATACTACATATCTAGTATAAAACTACACATAATAGATACAGAAATAAAACTGTTTGATGAACCTGTATCAAATAAATAATATTACATAGTGGAGGATACTAAAATAGTAAATTATACTGTAGATGTTCCCACATCCTGATCCATGGGTATCAGCTGTAGTGCATGAGACTAAAAAAATACAAGGCCATGTGAAACAGATGGACTGTAATGATCATAACTAATCTGTTGGAGCTGTGGGTGATCAGGGGTCTGACATACATGACCACGACCCCCTCCTTGGCCAAACCTACCAGTGTTATTCCAACTACCACCAAACAAGGCATAAAAAACATTCACCTGTAGGTGGAGATGGTTAAGAACATTTTCTACTCAATGATAGTGAAACTGCCGTATAAAAATACTTATGATTCCCTATATGGCCACATGCATGGAACTCCAATGGGACTTTATCACACAGAGTCTTTGAATGTCCCTATCATATACAATGACGAAAAATGTTAATGTTGCCAAAAAAGACACTTGGTTTGTCACTTCCCCCATGAGAAATATTGAGGGAATGCTTTCTACTACTAGAAGAACTTCATGCATGACAAAAAAAATTCAAACCCAATACTTTTATCGTCCCTTAGTTTTTTAAAGTGATAAAATCATGATTGAATATATCCGAAAACATTTTATGGAAAAAGACATTGTCATGCATTCTTGTAGTGTATTGGAGCCCATCCTTAATGTGTCTAGCACACAAAAGCTGATCACCCACCTGAAGTGCTGAAATGTTATGCAACTTAGTGAATCATGCTGATTAATCAATAAATGAAATATATCCATGCTTGAGCTGCATGAAGTCTCTAGCTCTGTCAGTATTCATTTTCTGAAGAAGGAACTGATCATAGATGGAATATTAGATATCAACCTATAACATGCCCTAATTTCGACCATACTGGGTAATCACTACCCACCAATGCTTGGAAGAATCCCGAAGAATGTATATGGATAGCTTTACCCTTTGATCGAGAGGTGTTTCAAAATTACCAAAGATAAATAGGGTCGCTTCAAGCCAAGACTCAAAAGCCTATGGACCTCCATCCCATTAAAATTTTGGAGGATGTTTTTTTGGAACTCACAATTCTGATATTACATTGTAGGTGCAAGACATGGAGAATCATGCATTGGCTGCCACTGACATATGAATCTTTCTCAAACAAGGGCCTCAGTTCCTAGATCAAGTACATCAGGTAGTGCTTCAAGTGAAAATCATAGAGGATAGACTAGAGATTGAATTCCCACCATGTCTGAAGTGGTTTCATCACCACCCACTTGGAGAATGACCTGATGAATTCATGGTAGAATTGATCTATAAAATCCAAAAAACACACTTTAGAACACGCTTATGATGATTGAAAGCATCACTAGTTGAAGATGAATATATGAAATATCACTACCCAATGCATACTACCCAAACTACCCACTTAGTAATCTAGGTATCATTAAGTTCTATAGTGTATGTTTCATTTTGTTTTTCATTTAATTTCTAGGTTTACTCATTTTACTTTAATAAACAATACAAGGCATGATAATGATGTGAAACCATTTCATTTTAATATTTATGACTCAATTTATAATGGATATTCAATTATAATGAATAAGTACCCAAACACCTATGACCATAAACAATATCCATTTATTTATTGTATTATGTCTCGAATCGGTAAATTACTCATGAAAACCCATGAGGGCCCATACACATCATGAATTGAGATAATAAATCCATCAATCATATAAAATAGTAAGACAATCATAAGTTAACTATCACAGGATCACTCGTCAATAACTAGCATATCACGAATTGAAAATCATTGAAATGAACCTGCATGGGATTGAAATATGTATGACAAGTGAATTCTAGGTGCCTATAATGATGCATGTAACAATGCTCCTTATCCTTATATCATCAGGACATGGTTGAATGAAAACCATCAAATAAAGTAATAATAAAAAAATCCCAACAAAAAGTGAATCACACAATAGTGAAATATTATCAACTGCAATAGGAATAAAGCTTAACTATATTTATAATTTAGGCAACTTGGTTTTTATACAAAACATTGGTTCACGAAAACCAATACTAGCATGAGACCAAGTCACAATCATTAGTAATATATAATCTATTGTCTCTAAATCGTAAAGTAAGAAAATAAACTTCTATGATATTTATTTTTGATGTCCAAGCCCCATATTCCACTTAATGGGTACCCTGAGCTTGGTGGGCCACTATCCATCAATCGCATATCCCCAAATGCTAGAGGTTGCAGACTAGCAGTGAGGGACTAGGGTGCATCTATAGAGAGACTATTCTCTCATTACCAAAGTGTAACATAGTGGGTGAGAGTTAACATAGGTAAATTGTACAAAAAAACTAATTAATTATAATGAAAAGGATAAAATAGATACCATAGTAACAATGACTGTAACAATTATGATAGAATTAAACAACAGATAATGAAATGTCATGTACTAGAATGCAAGAAAACACAGTTAAAATATCTGATATAACATGATCTACATTGAATAAACGATATCAATGATTATCCCATGCATCCAAAGATACAAATAAGTCATCCTATATCAAGATCCACACTAAATAGAAATTAATATAGTTATTAATTTTGTATGATGTCATTTTTCAACACCTGCAACTATGTAATCAACCACAAGTACCAAATAGTGCCCGGAGAGGGTGTGAGATAAATCCTAGTGGGCCACCAGTAATGGTTTAAATAAAATATGGCCCATGTAATAGAAATGATACATTGTGTAGACATTAATATTAATACTACAAAATTACAATGTAACTAAATACCTATATACCTACTTAATCCCTCAACTAGTGTTTGAAAATGTAACCAGTTCATTGATTAATTCACATCCATTTTATATTAATAGGATACATGTACTGATATCCACTAGTTATGTCCCACGGTAATGACCTAGGTGACATAAAATACCAAAAGGATCCCCAACTTATTAGTAAATTCATTCTGCAATGGAAATAATTTAATTCCATGGAGTGTAATACAATGCATTAAACAATAAGGCGCCTACTGAGTCCATGGTGATCGACCAAGTGAAAACTGGACTGTGTAATGACAAGGCCTAATGGGAAGAAACCATGGAACCTACATTTATATGCTGGAACCAAGGAGTGTATCCAAATTAAAATTTTATGATATTGAATGGATCCATGAAGTGTATCGATGGAATTCTATAAAACTACATGAGTGATCCCATAGTATCATATTTGGCATCTAGGAACTGATAAGGATCGTGATATAGTTTGGTTTCAACCAAACCATGTTTGATCCTTGAATCAGAACTAGGTACTCGAGTGCTTAGGGAAATCTCTAATTAGAATTGAAGGAGAGCTATATTTAGTCCATTCTAATTTTATTATAATGTTATGTATATTTCATTTGGTTTAAGCCTTTCCTTTCATTAGTTTGAGAAGGTCAAGTAGCATGAAAGCTTCATATTATGTCATTTAGTTGAATCATTCCCTATCAATAATGTGATAAGTCCAAGTAGCATGAATCCAATAATTTAACCCATTAATGGAATATTCCATAATTTCAGGTTCATTTCACTACATTCTATTGATGTTGTAAGGGGCGCTACGAATATGGAACCAATTAATCATTCACATTTAATTATAAATTTGAAGCACATACCTTAGGAGCGTCAAGTGGTACTCATACAAGGTACCTTCCATCATGGAATTCAAAATATTAATAAAATCTAATTAATATATAAATTCTTATGCTTAGATTGTTCATGTCGTGGCACCACTGAACATTTGGGCCAACATGTCAAAACACTAAAAAACAATAATGGAATAACCTTCTACATAGAAGGGATAGAGTTTTCATTATAACCACCAAAAATTACTCAAATATATATGATGAACCTATCAATATGGATATAACAAGTATAATCATAAAAAAATAATTCTATAAACCACATCTGATGATATTTTTGGGCCCCAGATGACAAATAAAAAACTTATGAACTTTATGATTGTGTTATAGACCACCATCTATAAGGTTATATGATCTTTATTTTACAATATTGGACACCGATTTTGATTAAATTGGATTATATCTAAGATAAATTGATCATTCTTATATGTTTATCTCCCATTCTAGAAAATATTTTAAGAGAACGACTCACGACGACTCATGTACATATTGTCGTGCATCCAACATGATGAAAAAAAGCTCGATCAATTGTCCGATGATATAAATATCGGGATTACAATGTTACATTTTCGATAATCCACAAATATCGAGAGAAATAATTTAATCTAGAATAATCATATATTAGGGTTGATTGAGGAGGCTAAACATATTATTAAAAACTATTTTGTAAAATTACCTAGAAAAATATCCTTTGGAGGGTTTGTCTGCATCATTTGAAAAACATTCTGTAAACTGTGTAAGGATTTCTAGTTAGAAGGTAACATTACATGGATAGGTTGTATGGTCAAGAACTAATAGTGTGAGGTGTATCTAATACAAGAAACATAATCCGCATGATTTTCCACACAGTTCTACATTCCTATATGGATTACACTAAATTGTGTTCCATGCATTTTTTTCCCAAAAAGATGGGTTCCAGGCTTCGAACCATCCTCGAAGAAACATGACACCACGACATACCCATTATGAATCTATTTTATGTCCAAATTAATGATTTATATTGAAATTAAAATGATTCATAACTGAGTGAAAATTTTTGTACATACACACATCCATCTAATTTCATAATAAAAATTTAATTACATTATAGTTTGGGTGTGAATATGTTGATAGAAAAAAATTCAAAATGATTAATGATCATATGGTATAAATTTTTAATAAATTATCAATTCATGAAAATCTATATATCATATTGAAAAATAATTTTTTCACATCCTTGTTTTTACCACCAATTGTCTCAATATTCCATTCATGGATAAATTTTCATTTATTTTATAGTCTTGATAGCATATACTTATTTTTGATGAATTATAATTCGATTGAAACTATAGTGGATAGTATATCAATAGGTAACACTATGTTAATAGTGACATTTTTTGTAGTTGTTAGTAATATATATTATATATTATTTAATAACCCATAAATACATTGTTTTTCACATGTTTATAGAACTCTATTTGTAAATTAACTAAATATTATAGGTTCATCCACTTATGGGAAGTTGTATATAAAATAGTACAATGAAATTCCCCAATGGAAGAACTGTGGGGCTGTAGATACTAACTAATTTGTTCTATAATGTTCTAATTTTTTTATATTTATGTTAGTTATTCAATTATATAATAAATTAATGGTTATTTGGAACTTATTGTATTATGATCACCTAATATCGTGGTCTATTATTGAAATTTTGAATTGTCATTTGATATATTCTAAATCGTCTCCATGATTTAAATGAAGAATTTATAATTTTTCCCATCCAATAAAATCATATAATATATTTCTTGACAATTTTTTATTTTGATTTAGTATGTGAAGAAAAATATTTGGATATTTGTGTTGTTATAGTCATGATGAGGTTATTATAATTAATCTATAAAAGAACACCAACATAGTTTCTCTAATATCTATTATTATTCATTAAATAACATTACTCAATGTTTTACTCAATTAAATAGAAAATATTTTGTGATGATGTAATCCTTTGTGATCAACCAAACTCATAACATAACGTGGTATTATGTTTCACATTAATTACATAGTTTATCCTTCTCGATATAATTGTAATTATTCTTTATAACTTGTTCTTTTAAAATTAATAAATTAAAAAATATTATTCATACATTAACAAACATAATTAGACTCATATTTAGTTCATCACCTTATGAAATATGGAAGGAATATAGTACATGTATTATTACACATTTTTAATTCAAAATAACAATAATTATTTTGTAATGCCCATTTATTATAATAATAATGATTAAATACTTATAGTAAATATAAATTATTCTAACTATGTTGTGCTAGGTTATGTTTTAAATTTCGAATAAATAATGAATAAATAATTTATTAGAATGTTGAATAAACAATTTATATCAAATGAGTAGTGAAATTTTTTCCAAATCAATGTTCTTTGTTATTCATGTTCAATGGTAATTATAAAAGGTCTCTATAAATCTATAAGAAATTTTTTGTCATTGTAACTTAATCAGTAGATTAAATTTAATATTTTCAAATGGGAATAAAAATTAACAATATGGAATTGATTTACAACCGAGAAATTATTCCAATTTCATAAATATGTTGTCTTGGGTTTTTAAAAATTAGAACATAATAATTATATAGTATGGTGATGTTAATAGTGATATCTCACATAAAGGTAGTATAATAATCTAACATACTACTTCTGAATGGGTTTAAGTAGAATTGTTAAAATGATAATTTTTTTAAATAGTGGTCATGCATTGGATATTTTATTAATATATCCAACTATAACAAACTTCAATCGATAGAGATTCTCTCTCAAACAACATTATTTTACGAGACTTAAAAAAGTTTACTGATTCCTAATATTAACAGCTAAAATAAAACCCATAAATTGACACTTGTAATTTTTATCATGCATATCCATGTAATCAGTATCCTTATATCAACAATAATTATTCATCAGAATTATCAAATATATGATGGATTAATAAAATGATAGGTTTGTTGAAAAAATCCATTCAATGTGATGAAAAATGAATTTATATTCTATAATTCATTCTCACATAATACTATAAATGTAATTTAACAAAAGAGAGACCAATATATATAGAATTAAAATTCAAACATATAAAAAATAATTTCAAGGGTCATTGGTATGATCATATCCAAAACTATAGGATTCTTAGGGTATTTATATGATATTAAATAAATAGTTCATGATGTAATTGATAATCGATATCCCATTAATAGTGAATTTATTTCCATTTTATATTTAAAAGATAAATATATAAGATCACTTATTCATATTGGGATAGTCTTCTAAAAACCATGATATCGTCACATTGATGGAATTAAATACCTTATTATGGTCATATGAAAGATTATTTTCCTTACCCATCAATAAATCATTTCCCTAATTTCAGATAATGTTCAATATCATATTTCAAACTCAGAAGTTTTTATTTTATCTTGGAACATAATTGGAATATTATAATGATCACATGGTATTTGTATCATATCAACATAGCCTCCTCCTTTATCAATATAATCGCGATAAAGTTTCTAAATTGGATTAATTTAGATTCATAGAGAATTTGATTATATATTTTTATGCATCTAATAAAAATGTATCCATGTAAATACTATATATTACCAACTTTTAGTAAACAAGAAATGATTTCATAAATGTGTATAAAATTAATATATTTTATGAGAGGAATGATTTGTTATAAGTGAGATCTAAACCATAAATTATATCAAATATATATTACATATTATTTATTTCAAACATAAAAAAATATGTATCATCAAATTTATAATTCATTTCCGTAGGAAAACCATCAATTCCCCTCAGAATATGTTATAAATCCCATGGTAATTATACTCCTCATGATATAAAAAATTGAAATTTCATTATATTTTGAGAAATTTTTTAAATTTTCTATGTAGAATATGTTATATATAAATTGTAATATCTTATGGTTCATACATCATGTATAATTCATGAAAATTAATACCTATTGAAATTTTAAGGGCATTTTGAGTCTCTGTAAGCAAAATATAAAGATTTATTTTATATATATATCATATAGGACATATTATTTACAACAATTTTTAAAAATACAATATATCATCTATTTTAAATTCCTAGTAGTGGAAATTAAATTTATCAATAATTGGAATGGCTTCAATGTTGTAAATAATTTTTTTTTGCTTCAACTAGAATAATTTAAATCGTAAAAATCAATAACAAATATAATAAATAATGGTTTTTTTATAACAATGATTTCAATATTTATTACACTTTTAAATCTAAATATATTTTTATTTTAAAACTATATTATATAATTAATGAAAACCATTAATTTATAATATTATTAGAAAATAAATGAAAATAATTGAAAAAAATAATAAATGTGAATGAAATTTCATAAATTGGGGATAAAATAATTATAAAAATAGAAACTATCACGTGTGTAACATAATTTTTTTATTATATTTGGGAATTATACCCCTATATTCTCCTCTCTGAAGAATTATATATCATTTATAATTTTAATAACTATTAGATAATATTTAAAAAAAATTCATTACCACCACCCATTTGATGGTGTCATTTTCATATTTTTTCACTATTTGTCTAGATAAAATTTCATTGTTGATTAAAATCAACATCCAAATGGAAAAAATTTTAAAAATAATTTATATGATCTATGATCTAATTAAATTATGTTATCTCTCAAATTAGTATATTCCACTTATTGGTAAGTTGTGGATAGAAATACCTACTAGATGATACTAAATTTATAACCAAAATTAAACAATTTATAATTATGGAATGGTTGATTTTAATGTTAAACAAGGGTATTGATAGTTTTGTTATAAATGGAGTGTTGTGAGAGAACAACCATATTATTTTTTGCTCTAGATAAATCATGTTTAGTTCTTAAATGGATCAATAATTTATTTTTCCACCACAGTAGTTTTTAATTTGTTATTCCCAGTTCAATTCATTTTCGAAAATGAACAATATATTTTTTATTATTAAATAATAATATCCAAAATGAATAATTAAATTATTATTCACATCAATCATTATTTTTATTAAATTATGAAAAATTAATTTAAATATGATAAAATAAACAAATGCCTATAATTGTTCACCCTACAATACTTCTGTTATAATGTATTTCAACCACGAAGTGACTGATATACATTACATTATTTAAAAAATGGGATAATTTTAATTTAATCCCAATATTAATGGTCAATTAATCCATAAATTTAAATACATTTTGATATAATACCAACTAGGATGACATAACTATAGTATACTTATATGTTACATTGAGGAAAAAGAATATTCTTCTTTTTAATAATTAAATTAGACAATAAGAATATTTATTTCTATTATATTTAAAAACTAAATACATTAAATTGTTATATTTTAACCTTCTCAAAATTTGACCATAATTTTACAATATCATACCGAAAACAATAGAAAATAATTTCATACAATATTTCTAACAACTAGTAGAATAAGAATATAAAAAAGGGAGAGTATATTTGATGAGTAAGGGGTGACCATAATAAATATAAATATATGGCCATAAATTTTCCTAATATAGACACTTGTGTGTGAGAATTGATTTATTTTTCATGAAAATATTATACTTATGTAATTAAAAATAGAATATAGATCATTATTTGCGATTCATGATATATAAATTGGAAATATACCCAAAAAATGAACACAATGAAGAAATTGTTCATGATCGATAAATCATATCATTCGAATGTGGAATAAAATTGACATATAAAAGGTGTATAATCCTATAAAATAATTCTACAATGTAATTCTACTACCAAAAATGTTACCAATAAATAGACAAATTCCAACAAAGTTGCTTATTTGGTTCACTATGCATTCCCATAACTATTGTGTATTTGGTTTACTCTATAGTAATCTACATTCCATATCATTAGATATAAATTATTTAATTTTTCATTAGATGGATATATAATTTTTTTGATGCATTAGATAATAAAAATACATATTATCATCTACTATATGAACACAAAAATACTTATAATTACATTAGAGTATATTTAACTAATGTGTATGAAATAATTCCAAATGAATAAAATAAATTAATTATAATGAATCGTAATCAGAAATAAAGTGTATGATTGTATTTATTTATATCCCTATTTAAACATAGTAATAATTATTTTATATATATTAGATATTTAAAATATTTAATATGTGAAATATTAAATAAATTCTGAATTTATGGTAAATGTTTTGTAATGATTCAATATGTTTTAATAAAAAATTTCCTATAAATAAATGATTTAATATGATGTTAAATTTAAATAAAAATTACAATAATAATACGTGATAGGTTGAAAATAATTCATTATATTTTAAACTATTCAAAAGGATAAGTGAATGAGACTCTATGGAAAATATTAAAAATATTCTATTAAAAAATTTTACTGAATTTACTAGTCAATTGAATTTAATCATAATATTTAATTCATGATTTTAAAAGAACATACATAAAATAATATTACAATCATTTAAATGTATTAATAATAAAAAAAACGAATAGATCATGCCTATATTACATATAAGCATCATTTTGATTAGAGTATATGAAAATTCATTTGGAAATCCAGAAAATACATGTACAAAAAGAGAGTATAGAAAAATTTATTATGTTTCAATGGGAAATAATATATATTTTCCATGGATGGAAATTGATACATGAACATTTTTTAATTAAATGTTATATTGGAGAAGAAAGCATTACATTTTCCCCTAAATTCCAAGAATTTTATTTTTCCACCATGGTGATAATGATAATGTTAAAAATAACCTATATAGAGACATTATAAACATATATTACCATATTAATACTTCAATAATGATTTTGTACACATATATTTCTAATTTTTACTCTTTTTCATCATTTAGTAATATTAATATTAATGTTTTTGATCTCTATTTGTAATGGAAATAATAATCTTCATTCACAAATAAAAAATAAAAAATTCACAATGTAGAAATTTTTGAGGAATCAATGACATGAAATTATTTTTATAGTCCCATTTTAAATCAATTTAATATATGTGTTTGGTCGACCAAAAAAATAAGAATCAATATATTTGGAATAATTTTTTAACAACGCATTTTATTGTAATGAATATTATTTATTATGTCAAACATATATGACCTTATTATATCATAAAATATTAATAATTATTGTGTTTATTATTTTTATTATTTTAATAA
Organism: Viscum album; assembly: GCA_963277665.1. Taxonomy (NCBI): domain Eukaryota; kingdom Viridiplantae; phylum Streptophyta; class Magnoliopsida; order Santalales; family Viscaceae; genus Viscum; species Viscum album. The sequence continues at coordinate 473,191,337 of OY728161.1, forward strand.
TCATTTTAATTGTATATCATGAAATTTTTTAGCATTATTCATGTATGTGGCGGCACCAACATCAAAACAATCATATAAAACTAAGAACGAGTAAGAGCATAGAGTCATATTATAAAAATACCATTTCACTAGTTGAATAATTATGTTTATAAAATTAATGTTAAATGAAAAATTATAATAATAAATGATGGATATTACATGTTCATTGAATAATATTTTGATGAACTATGTAATTATTTGGATGATTTACCACGTTCTCAAATGGGTTCCTTCAGAATGAGTATTTTTGGACACCTTAATTAAAAGATAGGCATTAAAATATTTAATGAGGATATTGGATATGTAATTGAGTTTGTATTCCATTGTAAATTTATGGAATAATGTTTTTTGATGTGTGACTATAAGGGGACTTATTATAAGTGACATTGACTATCATTTTTTGAATTCACCATTTGTCAATGAGTGTGAAATGAATTGGAAAAAAAATTGTTAGAAACTAAACATATAATTGAGATGAATCAATAATATAGACTTCTTCATTATCTACAAATATTTATATATACATTATATTCATTTGAAATTTATTATAATTCTATATAAAAAAAGATACCATCATCATCAGATGTCAATTTTGAAATCCAAAATATAAATTTTTCCCAAAATAAAATTCAAACTCATAAATAATCTCAATGAAATAATTCAAAAAAATAAATAGATTTGATTAAATTCAGTATAAATATGAAATTATATACCATTATACATAATAATGTAGAAATCCATAAATTGTTTTTTTCAAGAAACGTTATTTTATGATTGAATGTGACAGTATTCTTATTCTGTAACAAGTAATAATTATTGGATGAATATATTTTTTAAATATTATATAAAAAAATTATTTTTTATTCATTATATCTGGTAAATTTTTCATTTTTGATATATAATTAATAGAAAATTAAAAGTGTGTCTTAAAAATTCTTCAATTTATAATGATTCATTTAATTTTTTTTCTTCAAAACTGTTAATTGTTTTCTAAACATATTGAATTATATTTACAATCATTCCTTAAATGTTTTAATTAAATATTACTTGATAAATTTATTATTATTTCTACTTTTTAATTAAAATATATTATTTAAAAATAATAAATTACATTTATTTATTTTTAATTTTCCAAAATAAATTAGAATGTTTTTAATTTTTCAATTATATTTCTTCTAATAACGTTTTAAAATTTTTATGTAAACCCATTATTTTATTTTATACAAAATATACCTAATATTCTAATTACATAAAATCAGAACAATTTTTATCATTTTCAGCAACTATATATCTAGTGACGATACATATAATGGATATATATAAAACAATGATATATCTAGAAGCCATAAATATATTGTTCATATTACATTCCAATAAAAAACATTACATGATTCACATTAATTATTTATTCAAATTAATTTACGTAGATCATAATTTGTTTATTATATTAATATTATTATTCATTTATTCACTTGTAATAATATTTTTCTATTATTAATTAAGAATAACATGGGGAATATAATTTTATGATAGAATTTTTGGTATTCACTTGTTGTATAAATACTCATTTAATATATATAAAAACAAATTTTTTTTCAAAACAAATTATTAATTTATATCTTTTTTATTATTAGATTATAATAAAATATATTATGATTCCTAAAATAACAAGAACATTATAAAATTTATATGTTTTATAAAAGAAGCATTTTATATTTTATAGTTTAATAAAAATAAAACATATAAAATAAAAGAACTAAAATGTGTTACTGTAATTGAAATCATTATTTTTATTACTATGTAATCCCATTAAAATTGAAAATATTATGATGATACAAAAAATAGGAAATAGATAAACAATAAATATAATATTTGGAGCATTCATATCTTTAAGGATTATCACTCACACAAAGAAAACTATAGAATAGAAAATAAATATTCATATACATGTATATATCCTAGATAAAATAAACTAAAAAACCTATTTATTAATGTTAGATAATTATTAAATTTATAATGATGGGATTTTTATTAGAGGTAATATGAATTATTAAAAAGTAATGTTACTGTTTGAAATTGTTTCTTGACCATTGTAAAAAATAAAATTTCTATTTGTACTTTAATTTAATATAAAAATTGAAATTTATAATGTATATTATATTTATCATGAGTAATTTAAGAAAATATATATAACTAAATACCATAAAAATATCAATAATAAAATATCAATGATTAAATTTTGTAATTTTCAAAATAATAAATATTTTAAATAATATAAAAAAACAAAATATATACGATAATAATTAATAGCTATGAAAAATTTTAATTTCTAATCAAACAAAACCATGTATGCTAAGGAAATTACCAAAGATAGTTCAAAATAAAAAAAGTAATATGCTCTTTATCGTAATGTTTTTTAAATAAGAAGCCTGATAAAAATATATAAACCAATGAAATAATTGTAATATGAATGATAAGAAAACAACTATCATATGTACAAAAAAAAGATAAATAATCAAATTATAACATGTAATGAAATGTACACATACAATGAAAAAACTAAGTCTCCTCATGAATAACCATCAAAAAATTAAATTTCCAGTCTGATGGTGATAAAAACAAAAATTAGTTTCATTCCATATGATTGCTTTATATTTACCTAAGTCCTATAAATCAAAGGATATAAATGAAGAATGGGAAAAGTAGCATGTGATGAAAAAATTACAATAGGATACCACCAATGAATACCTGAAATGTAAAATATCATTTGACTATTAGATAAATAATTAAATCCATTGAGTTTATAAAGATGTATCAAAAGGGAAAAAACATTGTGAAACCTCCTCCAGATATTTTAAAAAAATTCCATATTCCATTTCATAAGAGTAAAAATATAAAAAATAATGACTAATTGATTTTTGTAACAATTACATAAATTTACTAAAGAACATCATATTGTGGATATATTATACTATACAAAAATAAGTATGATAATTCCATCTGGTTCAATAGCTTCATATCCATGGAGAAAAATATATAAGATTTACATTTTATCATATGAAACAAGATACAAAATTGAAAAGATCATGTCTATTGAATTTTTGGTCAACTACCAACATTAATGCATATATATGAAAATAAATGTAATACCAAAGTATGTTAGTCATATTTTGGATGGAATTAAATGGAATACTTTTTAGATCTAACGAAAAAAATAAATTGTCTATTTAATTATTATATATTAAATTTTTAATCCAAAACTCCTAGATTTTTCATAAAAATTATCATGATCCATTATTCCTCTGATATTTATTAACACCATGAAAATAATTCCAGATTTTAATCTATTTAAGAAGATATTTGGGTTTATTTAGATTGATTTCCTTCCATCTGTGACGATTAATTAGAAAATGAGTGCTCAAGTTCATTCCTTCCTAGTTTTTGTGCATTTAATGTCTATTGTATCATTTGTTTTTCTATCTAAATTATTAGTAGGGTAAATACCAAAAGATTATTTAACTTAATTATGTTAGGTTTTTCTATACATTGGTTTTAAAAACTAATATATCAATTGTTCTTCTAAAATAGTTTTATTAGCCATAATAACTTCAGTAATTTATAATATATGGAGAAATATTTATTAAATTATATATTGGATGATTTTAAAAATTATAATATAAGGATTATTCATTAATCATAATTGATGAAATTTTTATATTTGATGCAAATCTTAAATAATGGATGTCTTATAATATGGATTTTAGAATAAATAGAGTGATTTTGCTTGAATTGTGAAAAATGTTTTAATAATATTTTTCTTTGGTAAATTGTATTCTCAATGAATGGGAGTTAGTATACATCTCCTTGGAAAAATGTTTATTAATTTTTTGTGTATGAATTAGATTATGTTCTTCTGAATCCTGGATGATTGTAAAATATGAGTCATTTAGGAATGGTTATAAAAACACATATTGTGTTTAACAATAATATGAATTTTAAATTTGTTCTCATTAGGATGTAGTGGAAAATGGGTACCTAGATATTTACATGTTGTGACAAGACTCTATATCATTATTATTCACTTGCTAGTTTAGTATTCCTTCTTTTTCAATGTTTGGTATTCACAATATTTATAGTCCAAATTTTCTTCAATTCATAAACATTTTCCTTGATATCTTGTTTAATATGTAAAAAGGATTATCTAATTTCATTAAGATTATGGACATGGTTCTCTAATAATATATCATATTAACATAGTTACTTTTAGTGCTATGATTTATATTCTCTCTATATTATTTTATGGTCATTTTTTATGGATAAATACATATGTATATAACACATATTCATATTAAAATTCTAATGGATAAATTATTATTATTTTTAAATAATTCAAAATTATTTTTTACAATTTTGTATTTGTTTTGAAATTCCATTAATACTAGATATTGAATCATTAATAAATTGTTACATGTTGTTATACTTAAGATATATTCTTTAGTGGAATCCTATATATATTTATTGTAATGACCTGAAACTTTATCAAAAAAAATTCCCTTCTTATTATTATGTAATATTGTGAATGTCACCTAAAATTACCAAGAGAAATCTATAAAAAAATTATAAATGTATATCGAATGAATGAAGATGTATTTATAGAAATTAAGTAATCTAAACTAGTGGAATAGTAACATGACATATGGAATGGTAACGCAACCCTTAGGGATAATAACTCAAACAATATAATATTAAACTATCATATGGAAATATAATGAAAATTAACACAGATTATAAATTAATATTTGAAATAAGTATATCATTGTATATTTAAATATATTTTTTGAAAACAATAAATTAAGTGTTCGTATATTTATAATAAATAATTATTTATTTAAAATACTATAATAAATATAATAACTTCCAAAAAATATTATTTAAAAAAAATAGATTCATAAATTGATATTTTATTCTCTCATGAAGATAAAATTTTTTATGAGACCCTAATTAAATATTTAATGTGTTTTAAAAGTAGTTATAAATTTAATATCGTTGTTTTTTGAGTAAATGATGAATTTAATGGATAAATAATTATATCATATTTACAAAATTACATTCATTAAATGGATAGCTTTTTTTAATTCTACTCATTAAAAAACCATTATGGTGAATTTTTGTGATTTTTTTAAAATAGTTTAATTTGGGTGAATATAGAACTAAATTAATATATAGTATATAGTAAATAAATGCATTTTTTATTCATTATTGATCCATTAATTATTTATGTGAGCATTTATTCGATCTCACATAAATTTGTTTATATTTAGTAACGTGGATCCATACTATTCATAGCCCCCATCTAAAGTAATAAACTAATGAATAAAATAATAAATAACACATCTCTCTTTCCCTATAATACCACCCCTCGTCATTTCATTGACTCACACTATAAATACATTAAATATGTCAAAATTCTACCAAAAAATACGATAAATTATACCCCCCATCCATGAGAATTTTTTCTAAATAAAATACCAAAATCATGTTCCCTAAGGAGGTTGTGAAGGGTAAGAATCAAAGACGTAAAAACCAATTTATTTGTCTTTTAAATTCATTCCAATTTCAATTATTTTATTATTATAACCTCACGTGTATTTATCAAAGTGTCCTAGTAACTTTAGTTTCAAAAATATACTGTAATGTTATTATGTTAATGGGATAATACATCATCATTAATTTTCCATCTCTTTTTGTTCAAAAAATGAAAACATTGTCTATGATGTTTAAATTATTCACATCCAAATAAGATGAGATTTCAATTTTATTTTACAATATTCATGGATGGTAATAAAAGAATTTTTATGGATAAATAACTATCTTATATTTATTATATATTATGGAATTTTCCATAACTAAAATATATACATATTACATAATAATAAAACAAAACTAGTTTGTGACGGTTGAATAACTGCCAAAATAATTTAAACAATTATCATTAACTTTTTATCTAATCATTCATGGTCTTACCATATAAAAAAATTATATAGAAGTTAGAATAAATTTTTTTATGTTCATTAGTAACATATAATTTCAATTATGGATAACTATTACCATTCTACCTGATCTTTCATACCCGTATTCACATTAACTGATTATTAATATCAAAGAAATGAACACTCCCAAACTATGAAACTGTATCTTATAACTCATCAAAAATGTCAAAAAATGAACAAAAAACAAATAATAAATAAAATTAATTTATAAATGCATCTAAAATTGTTAATTAATGGGATTAATTTTATTATCTTGGAAAGTAGGCTAATGTGAAAAAAAAATTAGGATGTAAATTAATGGATTATTTATGTGCCTCCATTTCTCCATCATGATACACTTTCTATATCATTTCCATAATATAAATATACTTTATTTTTATATAATAATTTTAAATTATTTATATATGTTTGTAAATAACAATTCTAGATTTATAAATCCTTATATTAGGGTAAATACTTGTTTAAAAACGTTTATCTTCTAAATTATTCTTGGTAAGAAAGCTAATTAAAGGGTTCATCTCAATTTCACAACCATTTTTAATTGATAAACATATTTTGTTTTAAAGAACCATTTCATTAAAACCTTATATAATTATAACTTGAAAAAAAATCTTGGTTCATTTCTGGTTAAATACTGACTATTATGCCTTTTATGTTTTAAGGATTATTGGAAATTTTACCTTAAAACACACTATTTTGTTTAATTTCAATTTTTTAATGACTCTTATTACATTTATTCACATCAGTTAGATATCAATTATCATGAACTATTACAATTTTCCTTTATGATCATCCATGTACGAATTAAATGTATTCCATCATGGAATGTTTTAGTATATGACCATTTATTATGATTTATGATAGGATTGTAGAACCCAGGTCCTTCAATGGGTAACCCATATATTAATTTTTCATATGGAACACATATTCATGAACATGATATAATGGGTGTATATAGATAGTTCTAAAAATTATGGGTTATTATTTAGTCACATGTGATGTCATGTTAACTGGTGTTAGTTGTTAGCCTTGACTCGTTCTCTTTATGGGATGGTCTTGGGTGTTAGCCTTCACTCATTCTCCTCCATTTTCAAGGATACTTGTCACATTCATTTGTCATGTTATTCATCATTTCCACACTACTAGGAATCTATTATTACATGAACTCATGTTAGTTATGTTATTATAAAAATGTTTATTCATGTTCCACGGCTTATAATGTCAGAATTTTGTGCCTTTTAACCCATTTGATATGATTTATTCTTACATTTATTCCCATACTGTGATTTTATCTCATTCCTTTGTTCATGTATGCTCTAGGCTATCCTTTGAAGATCTAAGGGCCCAAATGGTGTTTGGGTCATATTGAAAAGATTAAATAACATTTTTTGGGATTCATGATTTATATTATGTATATAATCCTCGAAACAGACTAGAAATTATGATCATAGGATTGCATTTGAAGGATAATTATTTGTTAAATCTTTTATTAATATTTCTAAACATATAATAATTTTTATATTTTTTATTAGATAAAATCATGTTTATTTATATATATTATAACTATACCACATTAGTAATAACCATGGGTATAATTCTACAATAATGTATAGCCTCTATTAAAACAGCTGAATAGAAATGTAGAATAAATATTCCATTTACATGTTTATCATTTTATGTTCAATGATTTATTTTTACATTAATATTATCAATTTATTCAAGTCCCAATAAATGTAAATTATTTTTATTAATTAGCATATGGAAATATGATAAACCAATACAAGAATAAATTTTATTGAAAATGTGATCATTTCCCAAATAAAATTTTAAATAGGATGGGAATGGAAACTGAAAACATTATTATTGTAATTGACGAAGTGGATCATGTTATTAACAAAAATGTGAATCATTTTAAATTTCCTAATCATTTTAATAATGAAAAAGTTGAAATCAAATTAATTATAATAAAAAGGCCTCCCATATATATAGGATCATTAGATACCCCCCTCAAAGAATAATGTATTTACACAATTGAAAACATACTCTCTACCATCCATTTCTTAGAAGAATGGAATTTCGTGCAGGTGGTGTATCATTCTGAGGGTCAATCTAATCATTCATAGACACTATTCAATAACATGAAGTATGTGAGAAAAATTTAATCTATGTAATTGGATGATTTCAAGAAAATATTTTTCAATAAATATTTCCCCTGAACTATCCATCATAAGATAGAGATGGTAATCCTCATTCTGACGAAAAAGGTATATGATTCTATAAGGGATTCTGAATCAGACATCCAAATACATGAACTATATTTCTCTACATTGAGGTTGAAAATTGAATGTAAGGTGCATATATTATTTTTAATCTATTATAGAGTCTACGAACAAAATAGTGATTTGAGACTATAAATAATTGGATGAAATTTTCTATTGTGACCTTAAGGATGAATTAGAGATTTTTAAATCTTAGTGATCCCAGAAATGAAGTGATAAAAATAAGAAAAAAAATGTATTTTTAGTGGATAATAATATAAATCCCATGATGGAAAAAACAAAATATACAAGAATTCACAATTTTAGGATGAAGATTTATGGTAACTACATAAAAAGATGTAGGAAATGGTTCAAGTCGTAATGACAAAGGAATCTAGTTAATAACTGCTGAACTGATTTAAAGAATCCCACTAGTGCAGATGATTAAGGGCATGTTCATATATCAAACATCCATTATTTTAGTTCTTCAACTACACAAAACTTTGGAATTATGAGATCCATTTCCCAAAGTGAAGTTTTTTTTGGAGGAAATCAACTACAACAACCACCATGCTAGGATAGAAGGGTGTATGCTTTTACTATTTATTAGGTTGAGCCCGGTAATGATGTGGTGAACAATATAATGGTTCTTTAATAAATAATAGGGAAAATAATATTTTATGTTGGTTCTATGAATTCTTTCAAATAAATTAATTTTATTAGGGTTAATGAAACATCACTTCATTATATAGAGGTTAAGTTTTTTATGAGAGGAGAAAATGGAGAAATTATTCCATCCAAATTAAATAACTCATATGTAGTTAATGTTACAATTCTATGCCAATGATAAAATTGTAGTTTAATTCATTTGGGGGAGTTTGTGCTATATTGGGAATGTATTGACTATCATTAAAAAACACAACATCTACTATTGGGAAATGGATATCACTCGTCACATCTTGAGGAATCCTTTAATTCTGTACAATTGTTATGTGGTGGATGAATTCCCATTAGAATAATTATCTCAATTGTGAATATTATTTTTTATGTGCAATCATATATTGTTTAAATTTTTTTGGTAGTGGAGAGAATCATGTGTGATGGCATTCCAATTGTGAGAGACTAAACTGATCTGTTCCTCAAACATTTTTATGGCCTTCCTATTGATCTATAGGTTGAGTTTTCAATTAAACTTATTTATGGATCTTGTCTAATATCAAATAAACATTATAGAATGTCCACCTTTGCTCTGAAAAAAATGATGAACTAGATTTAGGAAAGTATAAAGAATTGTTTTATATTCCTGGGTGATTCACCATGGGGTAAACTTGTCCTGTTCATTTTGAATAAGGATGGTTCAATATACCTCTATAATGATTGTCATGAGATTCATTAAATGATGATAAATAACAAGTGTCCCCTTAAATAGATATATGACTTGTTTGGTCTACTATGTTGGTCCATATATTTTCTCTTTGGAATACCATCCGTTGGGATATGACTAGTTAAAGTAAATGAATCAAGATATTACCAAGATAAACTTTCAAATGTGTTATAGACACCATGAGTACATTGTGATGTTATTTAGACTCAGTCATGATCCAGAAAGATACATGGATTTAATGAATAATGACTATAGGTATTACCTCAAAATATATGTTGCAGTTTATATTGATGATATTCTGTTTTAATATTTGTGCAAGGAAGAACATGAGGGTAATTTGACTATTGTGATAAAAACAATATGAAGGGGGAAAAAATATGTAATTTATAGTTAATGTGTGTTTTGGATGGAGGATATATCATTATTGGTGCATGAAATCAACATCAAATGTATATCGATGGACCCTTCCAAGACAATGTAATTCTAAGAGTTTCCCATGACAACATGAGTAAAGAAGATTCATAGTTTCTTTGGTTTAGCTATGTATAATCATAAAATTTTTAAGATATTATCATGACTTTCAACCCCACTATCCAAGATAACTCAGAAGGTAGAAAAGTTTATCTGGATAATTTCATGTGATGACTACATTAAAGAGTTAGAAAAGAGGCCTATCAATATGACGGTGCTCACACCACAAATAAGCTGGGAAATCTTTCTTGTGAATAAAATACTTTATATAAGTGATTATTTTGTATACTATTACATAGATATTTCATTATATTCTACACATCAATTTAGTATAATATTCATGAGAAAAACAATCTAATTCATGATATAAATTTAGCATCTAAAAAAATCATGTGCAAAATATGGTAGAATAATCTATTGGTGGAGATGTGTGAATTGTATAGTAAGCATAAGATCCTAATATAAATATTCACACAAAAGAAGCTTAAAATGTTCCAGTTAAGATGTTACTATTTCATCATGGATTATGAAAACTCAATACACTACATCTTGGTAATGAAAATAAATGTTTTGATTCTCTACGTAGAAATGATATTTAAACATTAACAACACTGAATGTTGAAAAGAAACCAATCATCATAGATTTTAAAAGGATGGACCTCAGAATCATTATGGGAGTAACATCATAAATCCTTTCTCAAATGATTTACTAGGCTAACCCCATAGAGAAAATAAAACATTCATAAAGAAATGATGGAGATATTATAAAAAATGATGAAGCTATCATAAAATTGGAATCCTGAAAGTTCCAATTTTTTTGGCGGTTGTCATAAGATTTTTCTAATGACTATTTGTACCACCAAGTATAGAGTTAAAGAATTATATTTTGAATGACACATATAGATCAACCTTTTCAATTCATTTAGGGATCATAATGATGTATTTCAATCTCTAAAAAAACTATTGAAGGGAAAATATAAAGAATGATATCACTAAATATAATTCAATTTTCAAGTTATGTCAACAAGTTAAGGATGAAAGGAATAATACTAATGGGAAGAGGAAACCATTTCAAATACCAAATTTAAAATGGGAAAACATCACCATGGACTTTTTCACTATACGTCTAAATATATACATAAGAAAAAGTGAAAAAGTGGTTTCTTTGGATCATCTTACAAAGGAATCTCACATTAGAAAAATTTATGAGGAATTCCCATTAGAAAAAAATTAACATATATACATAAAATAAGTAGAATGGTTTCATGTAATACCAATATTGATTATATCCAATCGAGATCGGAGATAATCCTCTTTGTTATTGAAAAGTCTCCAACATTGTATAAATACTTAGTTGAACATCAACGTTGTCTATCATCCTCAAACTGCTGGAAAAATTTACTTCACTATTTAGACAATGGATGAAATGTTGATAGAATGTTTTATGTACAGCATGGGTGGAATGGAACAGAAATATCCAATGTTAATGTTCTCTAAAAACAATAGTTTCCACTAGATCATAAAAAATCCTTGATATGAAGTTATTTATGGGAAAATATGTAGAACAGTTGAATTATATGATTAATTCAGTTAACATAAGATCGAAGGACATGAAATGGTTCTTGAAATTGTCGAAAAGTTGAAAACCATTCAATAACTCATCAATTAATCTTAATGTCGATATAATATCTCAAAGGATAATCATTGATGAGACCAAGTGTTTTTGGTTGGATGGATGTTATTCCTCTATATATCTCTATAGAAGACGGTCATGTGATTTGGGAAGAATGGAAATTTACATCATAGGTACATCAACCCATTATAGATTCTATATAATATTGGAGTTATGTCCTATTAACTAGAAAATACACTAACCATGTATCATGTACATAATGTATTCCAATTATACCTTTTAAGGATGTACATTCCCGATCCCTTACTTGTAATGAGTTCCGAGTTTTTACAATTAGAAAATGATCTCTCTTATAATGTGTACCCATAGAAGGTTATGGGTCATAGAGGTAAAGTTATACACTACCAAACTTCTCATATGGTCAGATTATAATGGTAGATCCATAAGTACAAAGAAAAAACATGGGAACCAATGAAAGTAACACATGATAATTACCATAACCTGTAATCCACAATTATTGTAAAACTAAATATTGAGGGAGAATTTTTATAATGGGGGATGAATGTAATGAAAAAAAAATTTATCAATGAAATTTACCTTCTTATAATTATTTTATATAGTTTAAATCACATAAAATCATAAATAGAACACAATAATTGCATTATAAATTAATAATGAATTTAATAATACATATGAATAGAAATTAAAGAACCTAAACCTATGGAATTGTGATGTGACCTATGGAATAATAATGTGGTTATTAAAAGTGGAAACAAAAAATTGGTGAAAAATCACATGAATTGTCTAATTTATTTAGTGAAAATAATCCAAACTCTTCATATTATGGTTTAATAAAATAATTTAATGAATAAAATATTAAAAACCCACCCCTATGATCTACAATAAACACCACCCCTCACAAAATATCTTCCTCACACTCTAAATCCATTAATATTTTTCAAATTCCATATAAACAACTTCTTAAATATATACCATTTTTCATGGAGAATTTACAATCAATAATAGACCCAAAAAGACCACCAAGGATGTTCTCAAGGATAAGAACCCAATAAGTAAAAACATCTTTCCTTTTCATTTATTTTCACTCCAATTTCTATTTATTCCATATTCACTCCTCACCCCCCATTATCCATGTGGAATGGTAACTCCAACTTCTAACATATAATTAAATTTTATGTAATAATAGTTTTTATTGATAATGGAGAGAAGACGGGGCGGGAATCTCTCTCTCTAGTGGTGGATTAGGGTTTGATGGATTCTTCGTCTGATTTTCATCAGGGGTGATTTGATAACTATCGATATGGTTATGATTGTAGAACTATGGTGGAGTGGGATTCTTTGAACAAGATGGGAGCTATTGTAGGTGGTGTGAGCGGCGCAACAGGTGGTGCGAGCACATTAGAAGATGTTTATTCCGATGTGATCTCATCAGCAATGACCAGATCGACGACTATGGCTGGTGGGAGTAATTCGGTGAAGGAATTGGTGGGAAGAGAGGTGGGTTTGAGTGCTTTGGAGAATATATTTGAAGTTGGAGTCATGGTGGTGTTTGTAAAACACAATTCCACTGATCCATTACCGTTTGTGGGTGGTGTTGCATCTACGACAGCGATGAACAGTCCGGGCAGCGATGCAGATACGGCATATGTGATGACCGGTCCGAGCGGTGATGGTGATGTAAATAAGGTGTAGGAGATGACTTGTATGTGCGTTGCAGGTGAGAAACATAAGGTTTTCGTTGTGGGTGGAGGGACTGAAGCGGTGGTGAATGGTTCGGGTGCCGCAAGAATTTACAGCACAAATGTAAATGTGGGCGGGGGGCTTTGTTTGTGGATAAGATGCACAACATGGATGGAATGGATGCAGCAAACGAGATCCATCTTCAATGTGAGGTTACTGGAGATTTGAATGCTAATATTACTAATTTCAATAAAAGGTATTTTTTCACAGGTCAAGGATTCTATTCCGGAGTGAACAATAAAGAAAGGAGACACGGCTCGTGTTACTTCTAACAAAGTGGAAATTCATAATTGGTTTAAAATTTGTGAGTATTCCATAATTTCTAGGATTGTTTGTAACATCCCAGGTAAATAAATAATAATAAATATTATTATTCATTATTATTTTCAAATTAAATATTAATTTTACTTTAAAGGCTTTTCTATGTTCGATAGCATACCCGATACACAACAACGACTTTCATTGAAATCTTACGTTGCACACTAGTAATATAATAATTATATTTTATATGATAGTTAACACGTAGCCATTGTATCGGAAGGAATGAATACAAATAAGTTAAATATGATTATATATGTTTTTTAAGTGTTTTTAAATTTATCTGATAGAAGATAAAGGCTTAAAATAAGAAGGAAGTAAATTTTAGGCATAGATACTCTAATATTCACTAAAAGGGTTGATTTCTCACCTTTTGATGGTGAAACCTATTTAAAAATAGATTTTGTCACTCTTATAAATTCTTATAGACCGAATTAAATATTTCTATAGAATCGGGTCATCAAAATTTACTTTGTGTAAATTTTGGTTATTTTTCCTATAATGTTCATATTTTAAATGAATAGTTAAAAATATTGTATTTTAATTCAAAACCAATTTTTTATCTAATTTATTTATATGATTATATTATCTTTAGAATTGGTTTTAAAGTGAAATTATAATATATTTTTACCAGTTAATCCAATGGTGGTCATTGGAATTAATTTCATTTTGAAATTGGACTTAAACTACTGTCAATCTATATATATATATTGTTTCATAAAAACACGCTATTTGTTTTGACAACAAGAATTATTTATTATATTAATTAATGAAACTTATATGTTTTGATTTTTTTAAATAGTAATCATTTTTGAATTCAGAATATCAAATATACCTTAGGGTGAATTGTATTTATTTTTCTGAAAAACATCAATTTATGATGAATAGTGAAACCACTAAGTGGTAGTTAAAAAAATGATTTTTCATTTAAATGTAACATTACCAATTTTGTGAATTTAATTTCAATAATACAACATACATGGCTGTCAATAGGATATAAATGTGGTTCAATGGGATTAAAATAATTTTTTGGTGAATAGTAACTTTTATCTTTTATTAATCGCGATTAGAGGTAATTAGTGTAATTTGAGGAAAAAATAATGTATTAATAAAATTAAATGACCTTGAAACATCTCCTACCATTATTTTATGTGTCTGGGCCGACCAATAAAATCCATGGGTCAACTTGGGGACCCCATGGATCTAGTTGGGTAAGAAAATGACATTAATAACTTTTTATTTAATGTTAAAACAAAAATGTCACAAACATGTATTATTTTAAAAAAAATTTACATGTAGTTATTGAAGTCATATTTTTTAATATAAAAATTAATTGGAAATATAAAATGATTTCATAAATCATAATATTTTTTTATAATTTTTAGACATTAAATAAATTAAATTATTTATGATAACATGATGATGCCTTGATTACCTAATTACTTAACGATTTAAATAAAATGAAAAAATAATGTAAAATATAAGACCTACACTTATCAAAAACCTATTGGATGGTTTAATTTCGAACTCTTATCACTTTATCCTCGAAATAGATAATTGTGTGACCTTTAAAATCCGAAACTCATTATATAATAATGTAACATTGTATACCTTTCCAACAGTGCCCCTCCTCTCCTCTTATAAAAGGCCATCACCTCTACGACGTTAACCACACCTCTAAAGCCATTGGATCAGCCAATATCTACTCATTTTATCTCTACACATCCCTCTCCTCATCATAGAAACCTTACCTTATGTAGAAAGCTCTTTAAGAAACCCTTTTGGTTCAAACCAAAGGGAGGTACCTGATTTAAAGGTTATGTCTTCACTTGTGTTCTCCTGTTTTATTTTGCATCCCCATCCCCCTAAACTATTTTTATTACATTCTTTTGTAATAACACAAGAATAATAAATATACTAGGATGTTTATATGAGAATTATTTGATTTAATCCTACACACACCTCCGTCTAATGGTTAATGAACATATTGTTTCTGTGGTTGGCGAATTTCGGCCACATGAAACGATGACTGTTCAATATTCTTTTAACACCTTTCATGGTTAACATTAAGATGTAACTATTTTTATATACGATATATATTATTATTATGTTTTCCTTATGCTTCTGTATTTTTCATTTATGGCATAGTGGTATGGTTTTCATTATGGGTAAACACGAAAAGATCATTTTAGGAAGTGCAGACTACCGCCCCCTCAAAGTGATTTGATTCGTTAGTGCCATATGTGGGACTTATAAATGATGGAGTTAGTGATATTATATATTATATTATACTTTAATTATAATATACCTTTATATCATTATTATTTCACTTTATTATATACGAAATATAAATGAAAGTAGCGTTCATTCGTACGTACAGCTTACCGTCTCCATGAACGGTGCATTTCATTTCATACATATAAATTTTATATACTATTTTAAATACTTGTATATGTTGTATATATATGATATATATGATATTCAAATCATCAATATCATTATGGATATAATGAACCTTGACCACATGAACTACATGCAATTGTAAGAAGTCAATTTTTGACTTAAGTACCAAATATCAAAAAAATGAACATTATTAACATAAATGATTAAATAATGTTTATAAAATGGAAATAAGTGATATAAAAGGAACAATAAGCTCGAAAAAGGTACTTAATCAAGTATAAATTAACACTATTTTATTATTCAGGAGATTAAAGAGCGATCGAGTCAAGTCGAACACAAGGCAAGGGACTTCGTCTCAGTCTCCTTTCATTGAGGCATATTTTGTTCTCATATAAGACTTTATTTTATATGTTTTATAAAAATAATTTTACTTTTATTTTAAATCAAGGGGAATATATTTCAATGAATCGTTTTACTAAACGACAAAAAGAAATATTTATTTTAACGTACGCGGTGACAATAACCTTTTCCGCTTCTGCGAGTATTATTTGGTCATTTGCTTCCTCAACAAGCCATAATGTTTTTAAAATGAAATAAATACCATATACTCATTTATGTATTTTTGTATATAAAATGGTTTTTATAATGGATTTTTCATGTCAATATGTTTAAGTGATATATTTTGATCGAAATGTGAAAATGTTTTCTTTCCATTATATTTTTTTTATGTCATATGATTTTATAATTGTACTAGGACATTTCACGGGTGGTTACGTGATAAACTATATGATGGGTGGTGCCATGAATACCATGATGGTTGGTTACATTATAACCTCCAATTCATTGGGTATGGAAGTCGGACTTATGGAGATTCAATTCAGTGAAATGTGTGGAAGTTGACCGAATGGTTATTACATTTAAGTATGTTTATGTCCCAAGTTACCTTTATATGTTATGTGTGTTTTATGTGGGTTTTATGGTAATCTTTTGGTTACAAAAGGGTAGGTAATGATATTCTATTCAGTTAAGAGTATTTACTACTTCTTGAAGATGAAATTTGTTACTTTGATAAAGTATTCATGGTTTACTAGATGTTTGGAAAAAACTAACAGTTTTCTATCTTTTTGTATCACTTACTGATCTTTTTATGCCATCCCTTGTTTTTTTTTGAAATGTTTTTAAAAGGAAATAATGTTAATAGGGTCAAGTATGGGATGAAGGATAAGTCATGATGTCTTTAACATGGAACTAGACATGACTCCTTTTTTTAAGAGTTCATGTTTTAAAAATAAGAAACTTTATAGAAGTTAATACTATGTGATCTTTTGAGATGTAATAGTTATGATATAATTCTCTAAAACTCTAAACATGAAAAGGTCCTCCAGGTTAATTATACATTTTATTCAATTTTAATTGATGTTTATGGTTGGGTCCTTAATGTTTGTATCAGAGGTCGGTTTATAGAACTTAAGGGGTTAGAAAATTGTTAAATTTATAAATTAATTTATGGTATGATTGAAATGATATATCATTTGAAGATTAAAATTTTGCTTCGCGTATGATATTTCTATGTTAAGAATGGTTTTCTGCAGAGGAAACACAACATCTTTGTTTGGACGTCATCAGGAGGAAGAAAACCTTCCAAATCAGCAACATGAGATGGTCAGAATTGGAACTGAATAGTTCTTTGCAGTGAAGGCACATTTGACTGAGGCTATAAATTGTGGTGGTATCCATGCACAAGATCAGCCAGACCAACCGCAAATGAACATGTCAGTGGTGGACCATTTCATAAGGAAACATCCCCCAACATTGAGAGGATAATCTGAACTTGTTCTAGCTGAAGGGTGGATTAAAGAACTGGAGAATATTTTAGATGTCACGGGGTGTTCAGAACATCAATAGTTTAGTCTTGTTGTTTACCCTTTTGAAGGTGAAGCTGATCAGTGGTGGTCGATGATGAAAAATATCAGGGATAGTGATGATATTGATGATCTTCACTGGGATGAATTCAAAGGTATGTTTCTTAAGAAATATTTTACAAAGGTTGTTTGTTTTAGGATTGAAAAAAATTCCTAGAATTGAGGCAGGAGGATGACTCAGTGGCTGCTTATGAAGCAAAGTTCACTCGACTGGCAAGGTATGCTCCGAATTTCATACGAGATATTGATAGTAAAATCAACCTTTTTTACTCAGGGTTAAAGCCAAATTATGTAAGGCATTTAGCTTCTCATGATTTCTAATGTTATGAAAAACTGTTTTGATGTGCGGAGAAGGTGGAAATAGAGTTTGTCGATGATCAGGTGTTCTTTGAAAAAAAACATAATAAGAGGTCTAGTTGGTGGGAAAAGGAGAAGAATTCATCAAAGATGAAAGGAGGTAAGAAAACCAAATAACCATCATGTGAGAATTGTTGTAAAATGCATCCTGGAGAATGTTTATCCATGTCTGGAAAGTTCTTTTGGTGTGGTAAGTCTGGTCATATTGCTCGTAACCGTAAGGAAGATGATCAAGAAGGCAATGAAAAACTAGCGGTATGATGTTTCAAGTGTAATAAAATGGGTCATTATGCAAATGAGTGTCTATCAAAGAACTCAATTGGGGGAAAGCAGTCGTACTACAATAAGAAAGTGGTGGTGAAATCCTTGGCAACTACTTCAGCAGATGATGGACCATCGAAGGAAGTAGTACCAGGTAGACTATTTGTTTTCTCAGATTAGGCCAATGTGTTATTTGATTCAGGGTCTACACAATCTTTCATTTCTGATATGATTTCTAGAAAATTGGGAATTCAATCTCAAGATATGAATCCTAAACATATGGTAAAAACACCCGGAGGAAACGTTGAGACAAAAAAAATTATAAGAACAATCCTATCCTTGTGTGTGAAAAGAGTCTACCTGCAATCCTTATCGGTTTGCCTCTAGTAGATTTTGATGTTATTTTGTGCATGGATTGGCTTTCAGTTTATCATGCTATGACTTACTACAGATCTAAAATGGTTTCTTTTCTGAAAGATTATCATTATGTGTACAAGAATGAACCCTTGCTTTTGATAATATATTAGGAACTTGAGAAACTAGAAAAAGAAGTAAATGAATGTTACCTTGCACATATTGTTGAAAATAAAGGAAATGATCAGATTAATGATGTGATAATGGTAAATGAGTATCTTGATGTTTTTACTGATGAGTTTTCTAGTATTATTCATGATCGGGAAGTTGAATTTACTATTGACTTAGTTCTTGATTCTAAAACAATATCAAAACCACCTAATCGAATAGCTCATGTTTAACTTTTAGTGTTAAAGAAGCAATTACAGGAGTTATTAGATAAAGGTTTCATTCGACCTAGCACATCACCATGGGTTGCTCCTGTCTTGTTTGCTAAAAAGAGAGTTGGTTCAAAGAGACTTTGCATTGATTATAGATCCATGAATAATATCATTGTTAAGAACATGTATCATTTTCCTCATATCAATGATTTGTTTGATCAGCTCTAGGGAGCTCAGTATTTTTCAATGATTGACTTGAGGTCTGGGTACCATCAGATAAATGTAAATGAAACAGACATTCTGAATACTACGTTTAGTACTAGATATGGCCATTATGAATTTTTAGTTATGCCTTTTGGGTTAACCAATGCACCTGCTGTATTCATGGAACTTATGAATAAAATTTTCCATGAGTTATTGGATAAGTTTTTGGTTGTTTTAATTGATGAAATTTTGGTTTTTTCTAAAATTAAATAAGAGAATGAAAGTCGTTTAAGGGTTATCTTGAAATCCATAAAAGAAAAGAAACGGTATGGAAAATTCAGAAGTGTGATTTTTGGTTATAACTAATATCTTTCCTTGGTAACATTGTTTCAAAAAATGGCATAACTATTGATCCAGCTAAAAAAAGTTGTTGAAAAATGTCCAAGACCGACAAATTTTACTGAGATCCATAGTTTTCTCGGTTGGGCAGGTTTTTACAGGATGTTTGTTGAAAATTTTTCACGGTTATCTAGACCAATGACTATGTTAACTCGTATGGGTTTTAACTTTATCTGGACAAAAGAATGTGATGATTGTTTTTTGGAATTGAAAAAAAGATTGGTGAATGCTCCAGTTTTGGCACTTGTTTCCAAGAATGGTGAGTTTTTTGTCTTCCGTGATGCTTCGTTAAAGGGACATAGTTGTGTCATTATGCAGAATGATTAGTTAATTTATTATGCTTCATGTCAGTTGAAAATTCATGATGTAAATTACCCTAGACATGATTTCTAATTATCTATTGTGGTTTTTGCTTAAAAAAATTGGAGGCATCATTTGTATGGTTTAAAGTGTGAAATATATACTGATCACAAAATATTTATGTATATATTCTCTAAGAAATAATTGAACATGAGACAGATGAGATGGATTGAATTAATCAAGGATTACGGTTTTACAATTCATTACCATCTGGGAAAATAAAATAATGTGGATGATGATTTGAGTATAAAATTAATTCTTCATTAACAATGTTACGTTTGGAACATGATCCTTTGGTTAATGTTTTTATGAACTTTGGAATAGAATTTGTTGGTGTAGGATGTTCTTCAGTTTTGTTTCAGGTGTCATTGAGGTCATCCCTATCAGACAGAATCATGCAAGCGCAGAAGAAAGATAGTGGGTTGCAGAAAAAGGTAGAGCTGGATCAGAAGGGTATGTTTCTTGAATATAACACTGATAATGATTGTGTTTTTTGGATTGGGAAGAGATTATGTGTGCCTTGTGATTCACATTTGAAGAATGAGTTGTTATATGAGGCTCGTAGTTCCCCATTAAAAGTTCAAACTAGCAGTACAAAGATGTTTAGAGATCTATGGGAGTATTACTGGTTGGATATAATGAAAAGAGATATTTCTGATATATCTATGATGTGTTTGAATTGTTAGGAGGTTAAAGCAGAACGAAAGTTACCGAATGGGATGCTTCATTCATTACCAGTGCCAGAGTGGAAATGGTAAAATATATCCATGGACTTCGTTGTGGAATTAATAAATACATCTCGAGGTAATAATGCAATCTAGCTTATTGTTGATCTATTGACTAAATCTGTTCATTTCCTTCCTATTCGAGATACATTGTATCTAGATCGACTTTATTTGTTGTATGTTAAAAAGATAGTTAGTTTTCATGGAGTTCCTCTCACCATTGTATCTGATCATGATCCAATGATCACTTCTAACTTTGGGAAAGGCCTTTAGATGTTGATGGGTACTGAAAAAAAATTTAGTAAAAATTTTCATCCTCAATCAGATGGGAAGTCAGAACGAACAATTCAAACATTGGAGGATATGTTACGTGCATGCTCTATGGATTATCAGGTATGTTGGGACAAACATCATTCTTTGGTTGAGTTTTCTTATAATAACAGTTTTCTTTCCAGTATACATATGGAATCATTTGAGGCATTATATGGAAAACAGTGTCGAACTCTAGCTTTTTGGGATGAAGTGGGTGAAAGGAAGCTGATGGGACTAGAATTGGTACAAAAGATTGCAGAAAAAGTTCAGTTGATTCAGAAACACATGAGAATAGCTCAGAGCAGGCAAAAAAGAAATGCGGATAACCAGAGGAAGGATCTATCTTTCGAGGTTGGTGATCATGTCATTCTCAAAGTTTCACCATGGAAAAGTGTGATGCGATTTGGTAAGAAAGGAAAGCCGAGTCCAAGATTCATTAGACCATATGAAATTATAAAGAGAGTTGGATCAGTTTCTTACCGAGTGGCATTACCTCTGTGTTTATCTTAGGTACACAATGTTTTTCATGTTTTGATGTTGAGAAAGTATATGCCAGATCCATCTCATGTTTTGTTCCCAAAGGTAGTTTAGTTGGAGAAGAATCTTTCTTATGAAGAACAACCAGTCCAGATTCTTGTCTGAAGAGAGCATGTGTTTCAATATAAGGTAATTTATCAGGTGAATGTTTTATGGAAAAACTTTATGGTTAAAGTGGAAACGTGGGAATCTGATAATTCTATGAGGGATAAATACCCCCACTTATTTTGATAAGTGAATAAAATTGTGAGAACGCAATTTCCAAAAGGGGGGAAGGATGTAACATCCCAGGTAAATAAATAATAATACATTTTCATATTTTTTATATTTGAGTATTAAATATTAATTTTACTTTAAAGGGGTTGCTATGTTTGATAGCGTACCCGATACGCGACAATGAATTCTTTGAAATCTTAAGTTTCACACTAGTAATATAATAATATTATTTGAAATGGTAGTTAACATGTATTCGTTGTATTGGAAGGAATGAATAGAAATAACTAAAATATGATTATATATGTTATTATGTGTTTTTACATTTATCCAATAAATGATAAAGGCTTAAAATAAGAAATAATTCAATTTTAGGCATAGATACTCTAATATTCACTAGAAGGGTTGATTTATCACCATTTAATGGAAAAACCTCCTTAAAAATAGTTTTGGTCACTCATATACATTCTATTGGACCTAATTATATTCTTATATAGAATCGAGACATTAATATTTACTTTGTGTAATTTTTTTGTATTTTTCCGATAAAGTTCATTTTTTTAATGAATGACGAAAAATGTTGTATTTTAAATCAAAATCTCTTTTTAATCATATTTATTTATATGATTAGATTATCTTTGTAATTGTTTTTAATTTGATATTACAATATATTTTTACCATTTAATCCAATGGTGGTCATTGGATTTAATTTCACTTTGAAATTGGACTTAAACTAGTGTCAATCATTTCTATATATTGTTTCACAAAAACATGCTATTTGTTTTGACAATGGGAATTAATTATTAAATTAATTCATTCAACTTACATGTATATAATTTTTTAAAATAGACAACATTTTTGAATTCGGAATATCAAATATATCTTATGGTGATATTTTGGTATTTTTCTGAAAAACTTCAATTTTTGATGAATAGTGAAACCACTAAGTGGTAGTTAAAAAAACTGATTTTTCATTTAAATGAAATATTACCACTTTTTTTAATTTAATTTCAAAAATCTGTCATACATGGTTGTCCTTAAGATGTAAAATGTGGTTCAATGGGATTAAAATAATATTTTCATGAATAGTAACTTTTATGTTTTATTCATCGCGATTAGAGGTAATTAGTGCAATTTAGGGTAAAAATAATGTTTTAATAATATAAAATGACATTTACGCATGTAATAAAATTATTGGATGTGTCATGGCCAACCATGACAATCCATGGGTCAACTTGGGGACCCCATGGATCTACTTCGGTAAAAAAAGACATTAATAACTTTTTATTTAAAGTTAAAATAAAAATATCTCAAACATGAATTGTTTTACTAAAATAATTTTTACATGAGGTTATAGAAGTCATATTTTTTAATATATATATTCATTACAAATCTAAAAAAATTTCCTACATCATGATATTTTTTTTTATAATTTGAAGTCATTAAATAAATTAAATTATTTCTGACACCATGATGAAGCAATGATTACCTCATTACATTACGATTTAAATAAAATGAAATGATAATGTAAAATATAAGACCTAAACCTGTCAAAAAATCTATTGTAATGTTGGATTTAGAACTCTTATCACATTATCCTATAAATATATAATTATGTGACCTTTAAAATCCGAAACTCATTTTATAATAAATTAACATTTTATAACTTCCCAAGAGTGCCACTCCTCTCCCCTTATAAAAGGCCCCCACCTCTACCACCATACCCACACCTCTCAAGACATTGATTCATTCAAGATCTTCTAATTTTATCTCTCCACATCCCTATCCTCATCCTAGAAGCCTTACCTTAGGCAGAACGATCTTCAAGAAACTCTTTTGGTTCAAACCAAAGGGAGTGGCCCAATTTAATAGTAATGTCTTCACTTGTGTTCTTTTGTTTAATTTTTCTTCTCCATCCCCCTAACCTTGTTTTATTCTTTTATTTTGAAACAAATCCAGTATCCAAAATATAAAAGAATATTTTTATGGGAGTTATTTTATTTACACATACACACACCTCCGTCTAATGGTTAAAGAACATAATGTTTCTGTGGTGTGCAAATTTTTGCCTCACCAAACGATGATTGTTCAATCTTCTTTTAACACCTTTCATGGTGGCCATTAAGATTTCACTCTTTTTATATATGATATATATTATGTTTATGTTTTCCTTATGCTTCTGTATTTTTCATTTATGGAATACCTTTATGGTTTCCATTATTGGTAAACATGATAATTTCATTTTAGGAAGTGCGGACTAACGCCCCCTCAAAGTGGTTTGATTCGTTAATGCCATATGTGGGACGTATAAAGGATGGAGTTAATGAAATTATATATTATATTATACTATAATTATAATATACCTATATATCATTATTATTTCACTATATTAAATACCAAATATAAATGAAAGTAGCATTCATGCGTACATAAGGCTTACCGTCTCCATGAATGGGGAATTTCATTTCTTACCACTAAATTCTATATACTATAATAAACACACGTAAATGTGGGATATTTATGATATTTATGATATCCAAATCATTAATATCATTCTGGATATAATGAAACATTGACCACATGAACAACATGTAATTGTGCGAAGTCCATTATTAACTTAAGTACCAAATATAGACAAAATGAACATTATTATCTTAAATGATTACATAATGTTTATAACATGTAAATAAGTGATATAAAAGTAATAATAATCTTTAAAAAGGTTCTTCTGCAAGTAGAAATTAATAGCAGTTTATTATTCGAGAGATTAAAGAGCAATCGTGTCAGGTTGGACACGAGGTAAGGGACTTCGTATCAATCTCTACTCATTGAGACATATTTTGTTCTAAAACAATACTTTTTTTATACACTTTATAAAACCCATTTGAATTTTCATTCATTCAAACGGAATATTTTTCAATGAAGCATTTTACTAAATGACAAAAAGTAATGTTTATTTTAACGTACGGGGTGAAAATGAACTTTTCTGCCACCGCGAGTATTATTTGGTCTTTGGCTTACTCAACAAGCCATAATGTTTTTTAAATGAAATAAATACAAAATACTCTTTTATGTATTTTGGTATTGAAAATAGTTTTTATAATGGATTTGTCGTGTTAATATATTTATGTGATATTTTGTGAACAAAATGTGGAAATGTTTTCTTTCCATTATATTTTTTATGTCATATGATTTTATAGTGGTACATGGACATTTGACGGGTGGTTACGTGATAAACCATATGATGGGTGCTGTCTTGAATACCAGGATGGGTGGTTATGTTATAACCTCCAATTCGTTGGGTATGAATGTCGGTCATATGGCTAATCCATTTAGTGAAATGTGTGGAAGTAGACTGAATGGTTATTCCATTTAAGTATGTTAATGTCCCATGTTACCTTTATATGTTATGTGTTCTTTATATCGGTTTTATGGAAATAATTTGTTTGTAAAAGGGTAAGTAATGATCTTCTATTTAGTAAAGAGTATTTACTACTTCTTAATGGTGAAAGGTGGTACATTGATTAAGTATTCATGGGTTACTTGATGTTTTGAAAAAACTAATTGTTTTTCTTCTTTGTGTATACATTACTCATCTTTTTATGCTCACCGCCAGTTTTTTTAAATGATTTTCACAGGACATAATGTGGAATAGGGTCAAGGATGTGGTCAATAAAAATTCATGCAATCTTAAACATTATATTAGACATGACTCTTTTTTTAAGAGTTCATGTTTTGTAAAAATAGAATCTTTGTAGAATTGACTATTGTGTAATCTTTTGAGATGTAATAGTTATTATCTAATTCTCTAAAACTCTAAACCTAAAAAGATCCTCTGGGTGAATTATTCATTTAAATGAATTTTGTGTTAGGTTTAAGGTCGGGGCCTTATATTGTTCTTCCTTATAGAGGGAATCCTTGGGAAGTTGATGAATTAGTTCAGATGCTGACTCATGTATGGGGTTTTTTGGGTGGAGATGTATTCCCCTAGTTTGGGGTTTCTTTCTTATTGTCATTACATCAGAGGATATTAAGGGGAGGGCATGGGGAATCAGTTCAATCACCTTGAAGCTAGGTATGATCTACTTTCAGGAGTGGGAGTTTTTTATTTAATCCATTTTCCATAAGAAATACTCGAGCACAAGTCTGGATTAAAATTATTGGCCTCAATTTGATTCTTTGGCATCTTGAAATTTTATTTTATATTGCATCTGCTATGGGAATTCCTATTAAAATGGATATGAATACTAAGGATTACAAATTTTTTAACATTGACCAGGTACTAGTTGAGGTTGATTTGTGATCTTGTTTGATTTAAAATGTTGTTTTTTCATCATTGGATGATGATATTCCTCCCAAAATAGAATATGAAATAGTTCTTGACTTTTGTTCAGAGTGCCAGGTTATTGTTCATTTCAAGATGAAATGTCAATAGAATTTGGTTTTCTCGTTTTTTTCTTCAAAGGAACATCATGAGTCCTCTTGTAGGAAGAAAATTAACAGACAATATTCAGATAATAATGCGTGACAACTCACTCTTGAAAATGGAAATGTGTAGGTCAGAGATGGTTCATCACAGTCAGTTAGGGATACACTAAAGACTCATGATCAAGAGAATATGTCATTGATGATAGTGCCCAAACTTGGTGAGAGTGCCCAAGAAGAAGAGGGAGGACTTATGGTGGGGAAACAAAACCCGAGTAATGAAGATAATCATTCAATGATCCGTGAGGAAATTAATAAATTTATGGAAACTCAGGGAGCCCATAGAAGGTGGGATGATATTGAGGAAAACTCCCTGAAAAAACCATCCTATAGTCAGGTTTTTTCAAAAGGGAAAAATTTTAATGTGGATGATGATGAGTTTCAATCTGTTCCTCCCAGGAATTCCAGAAGTAAGAAATATTATTTATATTTGAAGCAAATTGGGGTCACCGGGTCTCACAGTCCCGTATAATTTGATTCTGACTGGTATGGTTATTATGTTGATTCTTATGAGTTTGAATTTTATGTTTGATCAATTTCAATATTTCTTGGCATGAGGGAATGATGCTTGTATGACTCCATCTTTCTTTCCTTTCTGTATTGTATTTTCATTTTTTAATAATAGTGCTATGATCTATCATTGGTCAAAAATGTTATGTTTTTAACAGAATTACCCATAATTATTTATTTCCTATCAACATTTTTTCTAAAAATGAAAACATAGTCTGTAGTGTGTTAATTTATCACATTCAAGGATGATGAGTTTTCAGTTTCCTTTATAGCGATCAAGGATTCTCATAATACCACATTGTAGTTAAAATAAATTATAATATATCTGTTACAACTTATATACTTTTCTAGAACTAGTATATATAAATAATATTACATAGTCGATGAAAACTATAACGAAATGATTGACACACTTCCAAATTTATTCAAACAATTATCATTTATAATTTATCTAAGATTCATCATCATAAAACACAAACAGATGATATTTATGAAGATTTAAATAGATTTATGTTCATTATTAAATTATAATTTTATTTATGGAAAACTATTACAATTATATATGATCTTTCATACATTTTGACAAATGAACCGATCTGAATAAATAAGGAAAAGGACACTCTTAGATGATGAAACTGTATTTATAACTCATCAACAAGGACGTAAAAGAACATAATATACTTCTAATTAATAAATTAAACAAAAAATGATTCAGATTTAAATAATTATTGGATTTAATTTTATAATAATTGAAATTATTTTAAGGGAAATACACATTTGGTAATAAGGTAAGGGATTGTTTCCAAACTGTCATTTTTCAATCAGCTTACAATTTCCGTATATTAAACACCATGTAAATATTATTATTTTTATATAATTTTTCTCAATTCTTTTTATATGTTCCAAACATTTGTATATAGACCATTATATCTTTTATTTATGTGTAAATACACATTTTAGAAATGTTCCCTTCTCAATTATTCTTGATTGGAAAGCAATATTAATGAGATCATCCTGGTTTTTACTAAATTTTAAGTGCACTCAATAATCTATTTTAAGAAACCATTTGTTTTATAAAATCTTGAATATTATCAACAAATCCTATTTATTTTAATTTTTGTTTTATATTTACTTATATTTCATTTCCACTTTAAATAATCTTCTAATTTTCTCCATTATTAGGTCTATTGTTTTAATTTCTAGCGATTCACAAACCCACTTTTTACTTTTTTCACTTCATATTGACATCACATATCATGATATTTTCATTTTCTCTAATTTTTGTACATGTATGATTTAAATCAATTCTCCCATTGATACTTTTTTGATATTACAATTTATTATTATTTTTGACTAGATTATGATAACCTTTTCATTCCATGGGAAACAATTATATTTTTTTCCATATAGAACAAGGATTTATGAACATTTTATGATAGGGGTTCTCATATATCACTCCAATTCATAGTGATATGTATATTATAACAATACATTATGTGAAATTGTTTTGGTTGATATCCTTGTCTCATGATCCATGTACAATGGTCGTGGTGATTATCCCAGAATCGTGCTCCTCCATGTGCAATTATCCATTTATAATTCTTATGTCGTTTTTTACTACATCCCCATTAATATGAAGAATGAATACCTGATACAATGTTCAGTATGATATGATTCCATATGTTTATTCATGTTCCATTACTTTTTATGTTCCAATGTAATTCATTATTAACCATGTGATAAGATCTATTCTTATGTTTATTCACTTAATTGTGTTTTTAGATCATACCATTGTTTATGATTTCCTCATGTTATACTATTAAGATGTATGTGTAAAGACCCGTATATTTCAAATAAATTTTTTTCTTAATTTTCTTTGGAATTTTACAAGAACACAGTTTCTGACGGCACATGATTCTGAGGCCCGGTGTGCCCAGAATCATTTTCCGAAGTTTGGATCAGGTAGGTTTAGGGAATGAACGAGCGGGTTTTTCTAACATTTGAACTGGTGCTCGGAATCAAATTCTGAGGGCACCGATGGAATCGAAGCGCCGATATTTTCTTATAAACGCCTCTTTCGGAGTTTTGTTTGCTCGGGTGTGTTTTTTTTAAAATTTTTGGGTTTAAGTTAAGAAATAAAATAAAGTGGTGAGACAACATTATTTTTATTTCACTAAAATCCATTTAAAATCCACTTAAAAGCTACTTAAGCTGAGTTGAAACAGATAGGGTGCAATTCAATATATCCTACCCTCTTGGTAGGATATTTGTTAGGTGGGGCCTGCACAGGCCTCACCGTTTCTTTTCCTCTAAGTAACACACCCATGAAAACTCCTCATCAATGAAAGTCAACTGGGGAATTTTCTAAAACTCTTAAACGCTCCTATTAATTGGGCGGTTAATTTCTTTAAAATTAATTCTATGAATTAATTAGTTCGTTTCTTATCCTTGTTTTTCAAATTCATTAGTTGATAATAAAATAAGATGAGGACTTATTTTATTATCTGGATGTTGTGTTAAACCTTTGGAGAATCTCTAAAGATCTTCATCCTCTTTCACGAAGAACGCGAAGAACACGAAAAACACAAAGAACACGAAGAACGCCGGCCTCTGACGAAGGGAGACGAAGAACACCGAGCCCTCAGAGATCGATGACGCGATGTCGAGTACCGCGATGCTGACGCTTCTTCCGCGACGATCTATCCCTGCGACAGTCTTCGATCGACATCTTGAGGTAGGGGATTGCAGTCCTTTTAATTCTTTGTAGATTATTACATCAACATGGATTTAATTGTTATATTTAAATCTGTATGATCTCGATCCTTGGAGATTGTCTACAGAACGCCGAGTACCGCTCGACAGCGACGCCCTTCCGTGACGCGATGATCCTTTTCTTCCGCGACGGTCAATTCCGCGACGAACTCGCGTCCGACGAAGACGTTGAGGTAGGGGTCATTTTGAAAATGATAATACCAATGTTTTTTTACCTCCAAGGTAAGAACGTGGACCATACAATTAACAAGTTGCTCCGTAGATTATTATTGCGGCTTGAGGTTTACCAATTGCTGGGAATTACGACGTTGTTTCAAACCTCTAATGCGGTGGGTGCGGACCATCGAACAAGTCCGAACCCACCGCCCTTTTGTTATTGATGTACGAAATGGAGGATGATTACAAAACGGGCAGAAGATATGATTTTTTGATTCCGCAGTGATGAACGGGACCCGGGATGAGCTACGGCGCAGACGAAAATGAAATCGGACCACCAGAGCAACTCTAGTGGGCCGCAGACTCCACCGGGCGGCGCGGGTCGCCGGCACGGCGGCGCCATGGCGCACCGCCGGACAGAGCCACCGCGGGTGAAGCCTCGGTGGCGGGGTGTGGTTCCGCAGCTGCGCGGAACCGAGGGCAGGGACGTGGCGGCCCGGCTGCGTCTGCTAGCGAGGCGGCCCCATGCGGGGCCGCAGCTTTTCATCACGCGGGGGCAACACGCCCCCCGCCCGCGGCGCTGCAGACACAGTCGAGCCGACCAGCCGGTTCGGGCTGGGTCACGCACAGTTCGGGCCGGGCCACTCTGACTGGGTCGGGCCGGGCCGGGCCGGGTCAGACGCAGACCCAGGTCGGGGCGACCCGGTTCGGGCCAACCCAGGGGGGGTTGGGCCGGGTCGGCCCGGGCCCAGACCCCCCGTTTTCGGACCTTTTGGGTCTTTCGCTCATAACATGAGCTACGGGCCTCCTAACGACGCACTGTCAGCGTCGATGTGATCCTTGGATCGAGACGGTCGTTTCGGTATATCGCACTCAAGGTTTCAGAATAATTTGGGTTTGGACGGGTTGGTTTGTACACGAAACCAAACGGGCCCTCAGAGTGGAAATGCTCATATCATGAGCTACGAACGTCTGATTGACGTTCTGTCGACTTTGATGGATTCCTCGAAGGGAGATTGATCTTTTGGCTTACTATGATTGAGGTTTGGACGCAGGTGGAGTACGGTCGGGTTGGTTTTGCCTTAAAAACCAACCAGGCCCCTGGGACGAAAAAGCCAATAACTCTTAGATCGGGCGTCCGATTGACGCACCGTCTGCGATGTTGAGTTCCTGTTGAAGATATGGAACTTTTGGAGACATCAAATCTGTACTATGTGTCATTTCATGTATCAGCCTCCCGGCTCGTGGAGCGGACCCTCCGAAACGAGCTTGATGTGTGCGGAAACACTAGTGCTGGCTGCGACTACGATTGCGATGATGATGAAAACAGTATGGGAATCCTCCTTGTTTTTTTCAGTGACCACAACGGTACATCTTGAGATACATCAACTTCGGACTACATGTCAGTTGACGAATCGACCTCTTAGCTCGTGGAGTGGACCCTCCCGAAATGAGCATGCTGTATGCTGAAACCTTAGAGTCGGTTGAGACATGACGACTGCTGATCGAACGACTCGGTGTGTTACAAATAGCCTAGTGGGGAGCGCATGGTTGTAGCGGCAGACCCACGGCGGAGGAGCGCTTTGTTGTAGCGGCAGGCCCGCGGTAATCAACAGAAGGAGTACCTCTGGAGTCTATGAGGTAGAGCTCTTGGTTGTAGCGGCAGACCCACAACAGAGGAGTACTTGGTTGTAGCGGCTGACCCGTGTTACTCAACAGAAGAAGTACCTATTGAGGTTATGAGGGGGATCGCTTGGTTGTAGCGGCAGACCCATGGTGGGATTCGTTTGGTCGTAGCAGTAGGCCCATAGTACTCGATAGGTGGAGTACTACAGCAGCCCAAGGTAAGAGGGAAGCACTTGGTTTTAGCAGCATAACCACTATACTAGATTGAGAAGGAGTTTTCTAGTAGCTATGGGTTCAACTTTATAATCGATCATGTGTGGGTCATTGCGGCGGTCAGTACCTACAGATCTTTTGTTGGCCCGACGACTTAGATGATTCAGTGGCTACATCTGATCATCTCTAACATCATACGAAGAAGTACATGTGTGAGATTAATACTGCTTTTCTTTCCTATGTGGACTGCGTTGTGCTATCCTGTGTGGATTTACGTTTTGCTTTCCTGTGTGCACTGGATTGTACTTGGGTTCAGATGTTGGAGCCGAACGAGAATTGATGACTTAGGTATATGTATGGGCATATACCTAAGTCGTGTCGGATGTTATTTCGTGATTGTATCTTTCCTTTGTGGTTCATCCTTTGTGGATTCTGGGAGACCTTTGGGGGTGTCGGGGTCCCTACTGAGTAGCTTATACTCACCCATTCACAGGTTATGCCCGCACTACGTTGTGTTGGTTGCAGACGATGGACAACACTGATCGTGGTTTAGGCTTGCGGAGCAGGACGGTACCTGGAGGTGGACAATTAGGCAGGACGTACTCGGAGTGGTCGGCTGGACCCGAGGAGCCGTGGAGGCTTTCTGTACTCACCATTCAGGTGGGGTTTCCAGTGGGCAGCTCAATGTTCCGGCTCTAATTTTCAGTTGCTGTTTTTCCTTTTCAGTTGTACTTTACATTCAGTTTGGGTTTGTATTCTGGCCCACTTACTTTTCTGCACTTACTTTTGTACTCAGCTTTTACATAGTGTTTACTTCTGCCTGCTTGTTCTGTGGTGTTTTTTGTTTACTTTACAAAGGCAATGCCTTCCCTTTTTCCGGGATTTACGCCTTGGTGATAGTCGCCAGCCCCTGGCCTATGGAAGGCGGGCATGGGGTATTCACGACACGGGCCCCGAGGATGGGTTGTGACAGTAAGGGCACAAAGGGTGTTATGATCTCAATTTTATGATTAAATAAAATATATTTTTATTTGGGTCTCATGATTTTTAAATATATAACTAATATTCCAAAGAAACTAGAATTTATGATACCTGGTTTCTATTTGAAGGATAACTATGCTTAAAATAATGTTATAGTATATGTAAAATTCTTGGGTTGTTATATTTAGTCATCACACCCTATAATTTACATTGGTAATTTGTAACCATTATTTTAACTATTCATGTAATGTGATGGGTTCTATGTGGCATGGTAGATACTATTTGTTTAAAACACCATCATAGTGGATTTAAATGGCCTCGATAGTTGGGAAAAAGGGGACTCATATTTTGACTGTACGCCTCAGGGATGTGTACTTTACATTCAAAATTATTCACTATTTTTTAATTTTTTTATACATTAGAAAATTTTATAATATTTTAGAGTAAAATCGTTTCCATGGTTTATACATTGATACATAGGTTCTTATTACAAACTCATCGTGATTTGGAATGCTATTTGAGTCATTTGTCGATCCATACTATAAGGAATTTCATGCTAAACAATGTTGTTTAATTAAAAATTCCATAAAATTTATTTCATTTTTATAATAAACACATCAAGAAATTGAAAATGTTATATTTTGAGATTTTTTTATAAAAACCTTTTTTAGGTGAATATTAATAATAAAAACATAAACTATAACATATATCTTGTAAATTTCATTATTTATGATGTAATGATGAATTTATAAATTATTGAAATATATTATTTACCAAAATACTATTTGATAATATTAATTACTAATTTAAATAAACTAAAATTTTATTCAAAGCCATATAGTAGTTTATAATGTCTAAAGTATAAATAATTACATTAATATAACATTTTTTATTTTTTTAATATTTTATAATAATTAAATAATGAATTTGTTTTCGAAAAGAATATAAATACCAAAAAATTATATTTTTTATATATGAATTAAAATTTAATGAATATCTCTATTATAATTTATACAATGTAAATTATATTTTACTCAATGTTTCACTCAATAAATCATGACTCCATGTGTATAAATACTCATACCCTCTTAATGAAGATCATCTTCTCTATAATTTTCCAAATGCAATCATCTACGAATATTCTATATCTAAATCACATTGTATTCACATGGCACATTCTAAAGTCACTCAACATAAATATATAATGGATTTTAGTGAATGTTAAAGGATGTAACACCAGAAAAAGGGTAATGTCTCATCCAAATTTCCTATGATTTTCCTCTTTTATTCTACATTTTATATATTCGATTCATATAGAAACCTTTTCAAACATAATAGGTAAGTTTTTCACATTAAATTAATGACGTAAAAAATTCATTATTATAAATAAAATATATTTATAATTCCACCATTATTGAAAATTTAATGTTAATGATCATTAAATTTAATTTTGTACATTTCAAACTCATTAAAAATTAACAAATTTATGGATGTTAATTATAAATTATTTTTAATATATAATTTTTTAATGTATCTACATATAAAATTCATGATTAAATAATGATGATTTATATATATTAACATTGATAGACCATGGAATTGAACTAATAAGGGTTCGTCAAAGGAAAATAATATAAAAAAGTGTTTCACCATTAAAAAATAGATTTTTTAAATAACAAAAATCATTATAATGGATTATGAGTTGAAATTTTATGTATTATTCACTTTGGTTTCAGTATTTAAATAAAAATAAATTCCTTATTTACGATGTGGAAAAGTGATGAAATAAACTAGGATCTACAATTATGCGATTACGGTACCCAACCCTCTATTTTTGATTTATCCCTTTATTCACATTTATTTTAGTGTGAATATTTAAAATATTTTGATAAAAAATACATCAAATATCATTTAATGTCTTATCTTATGGGGATATATTTGCTTCAAAAACATCAAATTTAAATTTAATAAATAAATAGGAGATTTTATTCTATAAAATAAAATAAATAATTTCCATAGATTCCCATTAATTATATTTTAGATACTTCTTGAAAACAATGTTCTTATAAACAAAAATATTATCTACCATATTAATTTTGGTGAATGAACCTTTATTCCTTAATGAATGATTTATTATATCCGTATAAAACCCATTTATCCAATGAATTATTTCATGGATATGATTGTGATATAATATATTTCCATGTGGCTTCAATGATTAAGTGTAACAACCCCCATCATTAATTTCCTAGATATGATGGATAGTTTTTTAATATTGTATTAGATACAAGTGATTTTAACCCAATGGATCAATAATTTTACAAGAAATATAATACTATATATGTACTTGAATATAAATTTATATATGACAACATAAAAATAATAATTTTTCATTTTACATAATTATTATTAACTTTATCATATAATCATATATCAATTATTGTAGATAACCTAAAATCCTGAGGAAGGTAATGAAATTTAATGTAATATATTATATTCTTAGTAATGGAATATGTATAGGGAATCCTATCATATAGATAATAAGATAGGAATAATTTTGGATTACGAAATGAAGATAAACTGATTTCCTATAAATAACCACATGAGTTTAAACATATATGTGATTTTCATAATAATTATAATAATAAAATTGTTATCAAAAAAATATTTCTTAATGATTCAATTCATGATTCAAAACCACATAATCATCAAATTGAGGGCACATGAATGGTCATATTATATTAATATGTAAAAAATATGAGACATACTCTACATTTTTTTATCATAGGACCAAAAAACACATATTTGGTATTTGCAATTCATTTCCCCACCATTCCCATAATTTTTCCAATACATTCATCATATGAATTTACAGAATTTCGTAATCAATATTCCAAAATAAAAAATGTCAATCAATATTTTAAGAAATAAAAAAATTATTATTTGGAAAATCACAGAAGGTGTCCACATGCTATGT
Organism: Viscum album; assembly: GCA_963277665.1. Lineage (NCBI taxonomy): Eukaryota > Viridiplantae > Streptophyta > Magnoliopsida > Santalales > Viscaceae > Viscum > Viscum album. The sequence continues at coordinate 473,227,398 of OY728161.1, forward strand.
TTTTGGGTGTGGTTGGGTTTGATGACAGATATAGATGATTGAAAATGAGTATGGTTGGTATTTTCCAAATAATTGATATATGTAAACTAAGACACGGATCACATACCATGTCTTGTAAGGGCACGTGACTGCATACCAAGAAGTGGGAAAGGTACACGAGAATGGTTTGAAAAACCAAAAGCAGTTGCGGGTAGAAGGTGGTGCGGTGTTTGGATGACTTCACATCTGCGCAAGAGATTGATTGTGGAGATGAAAATGAAGTACACATACTACATATGAAAAATGGGTTGTGGGTGGTTTTCACTTCGTGGAGGTAGAAAGATCAGTATGCTGTGAAAACTGTATTGATGATTTGTTAAATCAAAGATTAGTTGATTTGGAATTAACATTTCCTATATAAGAATCTTTAATCCCCCAAATTACTATTGAGATCAAATAAAATTATAGAATATCTTTTTTATCTGAGAATTTGGAAAGGCCCAAAAGTAGATCGTGAGAGAGAATTCAGTGAAAGTTGAAGTGGTTCCCATGGAAGAAATTCCACCAATGGTTTTTTATAATAGTTGTAACCTATATAAGGCACTATATGATAAGAAAGAATGCACAATACACAACTGTTTACTGAAGGAAGACTACAAACCAAGATCAGATTGCAGAAAAGTGTGATTCTCAGAAGAGGATTGTAGAGTCGGTATGTGGAGGTGGTACGTGATAGTGAAAGTGCAAGCAGTCAGGGGACGAAGGGTGATTCACAGTAACGGCAACATTACATGGAGAAGGTGTTCAGCATACCAAACCTCAAACTTAGTATGCAATACAAGAAGGTGTTTTGTAAATAATTATTATATGTTATGAAATTATGGGTGATATCATTATAAGATATCCAATATAAAATATATGATTCATAAATCAACATTATGAAATATTAATGTAAATTTTAAATGATAAGTAAAACATTTCTGTATGAAGATACTTTTCTTATATGGAATTAACTTATTTAAAATAAAAAAATACAAATAAAATATTTTAGGAATAAATTATTCATTGGATTTAATTAACTGAAATTTTACTATGGTTTTCAATGAAATTCATATTCATGATTGTAGGAAAAATTGTTTATATTGTTTACATTAAAATATATATTTTATTCTTACATTCATTTAAAAGACTTCATTTAAAAAAATAACATTTATTAAAAAATAGAATGTTATAAAATGATAATAATTATACCTATAATAAATTGGGGAATATAATATAAATATTAATTTTTTTTAACAGAATATTTATTTAATTTAGAGGTTCGAATCCAATTATAAAATAAATGTGGGTTTAAGATAAAAGGATTTTTAAATTTACTATGTAGATAGAGAGTCATAAATTAATATAAAATTTAAATTTATATGAATAATAATATAATGGAAAATAGAATGTTTTTATTAGAAATTCATAATACAATCCACCCAATGAAACCATCAACACAATCAATCATGAATATGGATGATATTAAGAAGTAAACACTTACTATTAGTCTTATATTCATCAAATGTGATTTTAACCTCAAATAAAATATATTTAAATCTATTATAAATTATATAAAATTATTCAAACTTATAAAATAATATATGATCAGTTTATAACATTTAAAACTGATTTTACAAATAATTCCTAATTTAAATCATCATTTGTTCCTTATAAATGTTTCATTTTTCATTATGTTTCAATTATGTAGATTATGCCCATTAATTTTTATCATGGGTCCATAAACTATATAATATTATTCATTAAATAAATAAAATATACAATAATTATATACTTATATAGAATTTTAATTAAAAAATGTATGATAAGAATAAATTACATTTCATATTTGAGGTGGTAGTCTAAATGTAACCACGAGTGATGTTATAAATTTTTTATAAGGTGGGGGTGTATGAAAAAAAATGATATTTTTTATAGAGACTAATAAATATGTAAAAATTAAAATATATAATCAACATTTCCATCATAAAATAAATAAAATATTGTGGTTATTAAAAAATCATTACATCACTATATTGAGATGGTAGGCCATATGTAGGCAAGAGAAATGTTTTCATAATTAGTAGAATTGAAAGGAGATAAATAAATTATTTACATAAAAAATAATAAAAATTAATAATTTTTTTGATAATTTTTTTTATAATACCATTGTTGTAGATGATTTGAATATAGTAGAATATGAAAGAAAATAAAAACACTCGGTCATAAATTACCCGACCTTTTTTGAAAACAAAATTTGGTTTAATCTAATGACATTCATAATATGGTATTTTTATTGAAAAAATAAAATTTAAGACATGGGTAGGGATGGTAGGAATCGATTTGTTTAGGGATTGGTTGAGATAAAATACACATGAAGTTTGTATATAATAGGAGATGTGGTTTCCATTGATATTTTTTGGAGGGGACTCACATGTAATTTTTATAAATATTAAAATACATTAATGTATTACTAAAAACAATGAATCAAAAATGACATATAATAAAATATGAGATTATATTTATTCTATAAATAAAAATATAAAATGTTTTATTTATGTTATTTGTCATTTTAACCTATTCTTTTTTAGTTTACTCCCCATTAATTATATTTATCCAAAATTATAATATTGAATTTATGACATAGTTACAATTCATAATCATCAAAATAAATGTGGACCCTTTACCATGATTATAAATGCTAAATATAATTATTGAGGAAATATTACAAATTTTAACATTCATATGTTTAATATTTAATAAATAGACCCTCAAAGCACTATGTCAAAATAGTTATCAATTTTTTTTAAACTCTCGAAGGAAAAAATACCAAAGCATTTTAAATTATTTATAATTAAAATATAGATATTCTAATATATAATCAATGTTATAAACTATTTATATCATTAAATTAGAGTTTTTAATGAAACATAATAAATAAATTTACCAAAATATAATTTTTTTTTACAATTTTCAAAAAAATAAATCTTATTTCCAAATTTAAAACTAATTACCGTTTTATAAATTGATATTTTGTAAAAAAATTAAATTCAATCCCTCTCAATAATTAAATTTATTCATCCAATCCCAATAAGAGGTTAAATCCAAATAGTATAAAATACAACGAATGAATATATATATCATATACACTAGATAAAATAGAATTAATCAAAGAAGAATTTTTTTTCTAGTAAATTTATGACTAATGTTGAGGCATTATTTATAATAGTATAATCAACTAATTTATTAAAATTATTAAATCATATAAATGATACCAAACATAAAAGAAATAGATAAAAATTAATTACATTCAATTCTCAATATTTTTTAGGGCTGAGTCATTAATTTCAATTTGATGTTCGTATATGGAACCACCATCCATCAAATTATTCCAAATTTAATGTTAGTACAATAAAAAATGAAATAACCCCCCTGAACTTCACTATGTTAAATTAATCTTTTTCCATAAAATAACTAAAAACTATTATTTCATAAAAAATTTAATAAATTTGTAAGAAAACATTATCTTGTATGACCACATCTTAGATATAAATTTGAAACCAGTAAAATGATATCCCAATGAGTTTTAACATGTTAACATTATATCAATAAATAATAGAGTCATTTAAAGAAACCTATAATCCATTTAATTACAATAAACATGGAAATATGGTAAAACCAAATTCGTTTAGTTCATTTGAACAATTACTATTTGGAGATCCTGAAAATATGACCACATATTATACTAAACTATAAAATGCTATGAATAAAAGATCAAAAATAATTTGATATAATTAATACTAATGGAAAAAAATAATATATATAATTCAAATAGATAAACAACTAGGATATCCATTATGTGATGGAATAATAGTGTCCCAAACTATGATTTCTATCTTTAAATGATTTATCAATATTAATTATTTGATTAAAAGAAGTAAAAAAAAAGACAAAAAAATATAATTGGTTCTATAGAAATCAATATCCATGGTTTTTGGAATAATAAATAATACATGTTCTCAATTTATATTTTTTAAAAAAACTTTATATAAAAACATGTATCATCAAACTTTGATCCCCCCAAACCATTCCAAAATCACGGAAAAAATTTAAAAATAATAATGAGGCTTATCCAAAAAATTGAATGAATATTTGAATACAATTCAACATGTAAATGAATTATAAATTAAAAATATAAATAAATGGAGGGGTATTTGGAGATAATTAAATTATTACATTTGATGGGAATTCTAACAGAAAATGAAAATTTAGTAAGGTGGTATAGGTTAATTTCCAAAATTAATAATCATATATTAATCATGATATCACTTATAAATGAGGAAATTCTCCACTACTCCCCAACTCTTCATAAGTATATAATTTTATCATATTGTATCATCAGCACTCTACATGGTATGTAATGGTATATAATGATCTAGTGAATGGATAAAGATCGTAAAAATTATTTGATTTCTATTGTTGAGTACAATTGAATATTATAAATGTTAATATGGTACGATGTGCACAATGAATAATCTAACTATATTAACAGATCCTATACTAGGTCTAAACATCCCTCTCAATAATGATATGATAATGCTTAAATAGGAGAACCATTGTAGTCTTATAATATAGATTTTCCAACTTGATTCCATGAATGAAAGAATGGTCTCTGTTCAAATTGAGACATCAAAATGGGTGATTCCACTTAACCTAGTTCTTGTTTTATTCATTTCTTTTAGAAATTTAGTCCTCATTCATTTCAAGAAATATGTTGATGTAATATTTATGAACAATTTCTTTGATGATAAGTGAGGGGATACATATTAGGGATTAAATACTACATTATAAATATCCCTATATGGGGTCCCAATCCTTATTACTGTCAAAATTAAAGGCTTCACTTATTATCTGCAATCCTAATTAAATAAAAAAACAATTTATCTTGTATTCATACTCTACACCAATATGAATTGAAATCCACATATCAAAAAATGTTCAGCAATTTGAACTAATAAAACACTCTTGAAGAGCCTAATTGTGTTTGTTAGAATAATGTTTTCATGTCACATTTAGTTTTATTATGGAATATGATATAATTTTCCCAAATTTCACAACATTGACATCTAGAAGAATGTGGGAGGTTATTATTAAAAATATTGTAATTAGTGGGGATTAAATAGACAATAGTGTTCTATACTAAAAAAATTATATAGTGATCTTTCATTTTTAAATAGATTTTTTCAATTTAAAAAGTAGTGGGGTGGATGGTTGAGTCATTATAAAGAAAATATTAATGTATAGAATGTAATAAATTTTTTTATTTTTTATATAAAATTTTTATTCTTCACCTAAATACAATTTATAATATTTTTTATGCATCATTAATAACAAAATCCAAAATTATAGGATGGTTGAATGCTTGTTTAAAGAGAATATCTTATATAGGGATGGTTGGAATGATGAAGGCAGTCCCAATCTAGTTATATTACCAGAATATAATTTCTCTTATATAAATATTATAAATTTATTAGTTTTAATGAACATTTTTTGAGATCTTCATTCTATGATAGAGGTCTGAATATTTACAATCCACACAATTTAAGTATTTTGAGTATCCATGTTTTTTTAGATAAATTTAGCCAATATAGATTCATGAAAATCATCGACAATAAAAACTTATAATGATTCCATTTTCTGGTTTCATCAATATTGCTGATATTTATGGGACCATATTAAATCTGATTGGAAATTGAATATAATTTTACAAAATAATGTCAAAGTTATTAAATATAATACTAAATGAAATTGTTAATAGAGTTTTTAATGTTCATGGGGAGTATAATTGGATCCTTTCATTATGATAACACATAAATATTAAGTAGGATATGATATAGTTCATTAAAATTAATCTTCCACAAAATTATAGGAACCAAATTATCTAGGACAATATCCTTACTGTAATTCAACAAAAAAACAATCAAACTGGTGGATACATATTCACCCTCTTAGAATCGGATAACCTAGTTAGTCTAATGGAGATACTCATATTGTGATCACTAGACCCTCATAATTTAGCATTAATATATGTACTATACATTTTTTTCCAAATACAATTCTTGTTTTATTTTTAATAATTTTATAGTCCCATTTGATACTACAAAATTTTTCGGATAGGCTTATATATAAAATTAATAATCTCATTAATGAAAATAACATTTAGCCTATTAAATCTATGTGAGATATCCCTATAAATCTAATATATCCACTAAAATTTGTCATGAGACTAGTATCAATTTTATTATTAATGTGAATACTAAATAAATACAAATCTAAATTAAAAGGACTCAAAAAAAATAATATCTCCTTGGAACAACCATAGATCGAGTCTAATAAAACAAAATCACATCCCCATGAGGGAGAATGTGAACTGAAAAAAAAAATATGAATAATGAGTCACATAATAATCCAATTAATCCATACAAAAATTTCAAATCATTAATGGAACTCAATTTAATATTAAAATTGGGATTTCGTTTTTAAATTTTTTTCATGATGTTTGGTCTGGCCATAAATAATTATTGATCTATAATCCTTACTTGAGACAGAAAATGGAAATATTGATGTTCATGAAATTGAGTAATCAATCCTATTCATATAAAATTAACGAAGGAATTCTCTTGGAAATAATCTAATTAATTATTGACACTAGAATGTAACAAGATAATTTAGACATACAGAAGGGTTTAAATTATAAAAATTACATAATATTAGTAAAATTATGGATGGGTACACATATTGTAGTGGAATTAACAATGGGATGAGGGACACATTTATGCAGGTTTGTATCTCATCTATGAATTAATATTTTATATGTTCAGAATTATTTAAATACAATGTGTTAGAATTTCCATTAGGTTCTGATTCCCGATTTGGATTAATGATTTCCATATCCCCAAATATATAATAGTCACATAGGATACATGACAACTATTTATTATCCTTACAAAATAAAAAAAATCTGTTTATAACATATATAATTACCTTCCCCAAAATAGAGATGATCCCCTTCTCTTACCTTAGAATGAGGTACTAGAAGAAACATTATGATAATGGAAACAACAAAGTGAAATATTGTAATAACATCAATGGAATGGGATCCATCAATAAATTGAATGTTATGATTTAATATGTACATAATATCATTAATATATGTACTAATATAATTCATATTTATATTACATTCTATTAGAAAGTTAAATCAATAATTCCCTATTCCAATTAATTTTACTTCAAAATGTAGGTCCCCAAATATTTTTCATTTGGGTTAATGGGTTGGATTTTATTATATCCATAATATAATATATGTTGTATATCGATCTGAATGGTATCATGTAAAATTTATCCAATAATTTTGGAGGTATCATGTTAGATATTCGACAATATAATATTGCATCCATTCAAAATATGGAGTTTATTATGATGTTATCACATCAATTTCCTCTAGAATAGAGTTATACATAATGTATTAAATACATCTATAAAACAATTTGTATGAAGAAATATATTTGGAAAAAAATAATTAAACATGGAATTTTATATTTTAATTATCTTAATAATTTCCTAGTGGATAGATAAATTATGCACCATGTGAGGGATAGATTAAAGTTCGAAATTGGAATTTATTTTTTAGGTTTCTAGAAATATGTCAACTTGGAAACATATTATATAATTTCGTAAATTGTTATTACAAAACACATTTAAGTAAATAGATATTGTGATTTCCATGTCACTTTTGATATAATTGTTCAAAAATCATATTATTTTGTTTATTTATTCCACTGATATCTATTATTTTAAAAAAAGCCATGTATAATGATAAAATCACTTTTATAGAAGTGCCAAATTCTATTTGTTTTATAAAAAATGATTTTTTCATGATCAATAGACTAGAGAAATGGAAAAAATATTTTCAAAGGTACAGATATAGTACAGACTAATTACTATACTAGAAGACACACTAATGGTTGTTCTACATTTCCTCATGTGGGACATCAACATGATGTTGGTCTCTTCATTTATAATTTATAATATCAACATAATTACCAGTAATAGAACATTTTATATTCATAGAAACAATATTTTTCATTTAATTATCCATTTCTTTTCATTTTTCTGGAAGGAAATCATTTCATTTCATAACACATTAATTTTTAACATGGTTAATTTAGAACCATACCTTGACTGATACTAAAATAACAGCGTTAGAAGAAAAAAAATTATGATCGAAATTATTATCTTCAAAATTCATTTATACATTGCCTAATTTATTAAACATCATTTAAAGTATATGAAAGATCATTTTTAACAATGGTCACCTATGATCATCCCCTTTTAAAAATAATATTAATGTATTATTAATAAAATTTTAATTATCATTAAAATATATTCAAGGTGTGTTTATCTAGGTGTGTAGTCATAGAACAACTAATCATACACTACTAGAAATCATGTTTTTACCCGATCAACCAATTTAAATGTTTTCACCCAGGGGGTAATATCTTCCATCGAAGACTAAAATATATAGTATCTATAAATGATCTTTATTCTAGTAATAATAAATATATTTATTCACAATAACATATTTGTAATTCAATACATATGCTTCTTCTATGGGTTCTCACTTATTTAACATTATTTATGAATACTAATAAAACTAAACCTTGATCTATCAAAAACATTATAGATCCATGATATTTATAAATTATTATTTCATCAAAAAATATTTAAATGATTTGGAATAATTTCTGATCCATTTCATAACCATTAAATTTTAGTTTCCATGGAATCATTTATACATTAAAAAATATTATTGAAAAAATATACAATATATCAAATTGACATCTCGACAAATAAAAAATTTCATGAAAATATCACAAATATATACTTCCATCATATCTTTTGAAAAATAAAACATAACAATGGTAGGGTTAATATTTATAGTAAGGTAATATAAGGGATATTTTAATGATTATTTGACCATTATATGATCATAAGATTATGATATGATGAGTTTATCATTTTCAAACCTTCCCAAAATTTCATTGATTATAATAATGAGTCATGAAATGATTTTTGGTATTAAATAAGAAAAAAATATAAAGGAATCAATGAACATGATCTATATTTGAATAAAAATAAAATTATATTATTCCATTAATATGTGGTATAATTTTCGTAGAAGTCATAATGGTAGAATTGTTATTTCAATTATACCAACCAATACATTCATCAAATGTTAGTCATGGGATATCCACATATTTAGATTCTATGGATTGTGAGAAACTCTTACATACCATATTTTTTTCTTTAGATACCCGCTCATATACCTAATTTTGGTCTTAGTAAACCTCTTTTATTCCTATTTGTTGTCTTCTAATATCCATCCATTTATACATTATTATAAAAAATAATCAATCTTCACCCAATTCACTGGAGTTTTAATGACCATGGCCCCAGTAGCTCAGATATGATACTATAATTTATTACATTGGTAGTGATATAAGGAATCAAAAAATAAAAGATAAAAAAATTTATTGGTATTGGAAACCAAATACACACATGATACCAATATTAAGTTTTTAATAAAAAATTTAACATAACACATAAATGAATAAAATGACCATCATTCTTAAACACACAATTGAGTAATTAATATTAATATTTTGCAGTTTAGAAATATGGGTGAGTTTAAAAGCGGAATAATTTTTTTGAATAAGGGAAGATGTCATAAATATATGATTAGTAATCATCATGGGATGTTAAATGACTGATACACATTAAAATTAATCAATAACTTGATAATAATGTTTTATTATAAAATTTAATCAAACAATTCCATATAAATCATAACATTATCTTGAGACATGAATGTTGATATTATTATTCATAAAATAATCACATTGAATAAAAATAAATATTGAATGAATAATGATAGATGTATAAACAATGAAAATCTATTCTCAAGATAGTTACTATCTGGGTCTAACCATAAGAATGTTTAATTATTTGTGAAGAAACATATCTTATTTGTACAAATGATTCAACTCATAAAAGTATTGATGAATCAAGTGGTTAGGATTTACCGGCTCTCGAACCCTGAATATCATGTCCAAAACATTCCACATATTCTAAATAATAAATATAAATCATAATAAAATTTACATATTAAAATATTTGACTTGAGTAAATGATTTCGAAATTTCTATATTTATTCAAAAAATAATATAGCATTCAATGTAAACACCACATGAAAAAATAATATTCAATTTAGAATGTAAAAATATCCATGAAATAAGAATAAGGATATTAAACCTAAATTTAAATTATAAATAAAATATATTATAATAAATTTATTCTATCTTGATGAAGTTAAAAATCATAAAAGGAATTCATATTGTTAGATAAGTTTTTCCACATTTTAGTTTACATGTAATAACCCCTTAGATGCGATAATTCTAAGTGGATCATAAATATTAATAGTTAATATTGGATCATGATATTTAATGTCAAGGGTTATCATATATTATACATAAAATTTAATCAGTGTATATAAAAAAAATCAATGGGATGTAATTTGAGATGAAATCAACTACCAACACATTCTTTTGGTTAAAATCTCTTTAAAATCATGTATATGTATATTAAAAATGTTATTGAGTTGTAGAAATACTATAATAATATATATAATATCATATAAGATCCTTTTATAACTTCTTATAACTTATCTGTTAACAATCATTCATTATTATCATTGTTTCAGATGATTATTTCTTAGATTTTTTAGACTATTTTGACATGTTTTTTATTGATCCTGATAATTAGATCAATAGTTAATCATATCTATAATTTAAAAATAAATTTAAATATTATATATTTATATATATATAGTTCTATCCATAAATGTTTGTATTAGGATATGAAATACATCATTCATGGAGATAGTATGCCATACATACAGATGAATGCTATTTCAATTTTATTATCTTATTGAAAGAAATAATATTATTTGCATATATATTATTCCAGTGTCATATTAATATTTCATATATATCATATGATTATTTAATACATCCTAATTAGAGTCTATAATTATATTGAATGAATGACATTGTTTTGTGAGGCAGTAGTCCGACATATGCACGAGTAATGATTTCGTACTAACACAAAATAGAAATCGAGAAGTTATGTATGATGTTGTAATTATATAAGAATAATTCCATAAAAAATATAATATATATTAAATATAAACAATAATTCAATCTTTATTTATGAATTGAAATATGGTAATCGAAAAACGAATGACTTCAATTCTTGTGGAAGTAGTCCGTTGTCTACCGGAACAATGGTTTCATAACCTAATTAATATAAATGGCTGAAGTAATAGGTAATACATGTAACATTGAAATATATCAGTGTATATAATTTAGTGTGGTTATTATATATAATTTTTTTAATATAAATTGAAGGTGGTGTTGATGGAAATAGAATATAAATTATTTTTTAAGAACAATACCCATTCTTCAATTATAACACTAAGGTTAGCACTAATTACTTAAAATGATTGTTTTCATCTAAAAATTTATTCTTGGATGAAGGGAGATATGATGAGAGGATGTTTTTAGAGTTTTTTATGTTAGAATTTCTTGAGAGGTGTGGGGAATTTTGGGAATTGTGTTTCCTTTTATAGTCAAGGAGGAGTGGAATTCTCATAAATACTCAAATGTATTCACTATTGGAAAGTCTATGTTATCTCATGTGGATATAAGATTTATAATTAATTAGACTTATTAATGATATTTTAGATACACACCTTTTCCTTAAAATATAACATATATTTTAATCATTTTCTATCTTAATACCTATGTTTCTATATTTAACCATTATAATTTTCCCATATGTTAACAAATTTTCTAACATAAGATTGTTATCCATTGAGAATGATTTTATTTTTTGTAATATTATATAATTTTTAACTAATTATTATAAATCTAATATAATATTTATAAAATAAAATAATTATGTGTGTACGAAAATAATTTTACCCCAAGTTTAACTAATGTGAAGAAAACATGGATTTATCCATAACTTCAGTAATTATGTTTTTTCTATTTAAAAATCATTATTATAATTATAGTTAAAAAATCATTCAATGAATATATCATATTTTTTTATTAAACAATTCTTAATAATTTCAAAATAGAATGATTTATTTTTGGTAATTGTATATAAATTAATAAAATAACATTTATTTTATAATATCATTAATAACATTTTTGACATTATTAATTTAATTTGAATTTTAAAAAATTTCAAGTTAACAATTTAATATTAATATTTAAATTTTACAGAATTTTTGAATGAAATACTAATCTAAAAAATCGGGGAAATCAAAATTTCATTCAATTTACTTCACTTTCAAAAAAAATAGAATAATTTATTTAGTTAATTAAGAAGTATAAAAATACGTCGTTGGTATTTCATAAGAATGTTATGTAGATCATTATTCACTATAAATTAAAGATAAATTATTATAATAGTAAGAACTATTTTATTTTTCATAATACTATATATAATTTATCCAATTTAGTTTTTCCCCTATCCCAAAACATGATTTATAGTTAAAACTCAAAAAGTAAATTTTTATCTTTTTCTTTAATGAAATTATTTTTTGGGACACATTAATGATCATGCTTCCCAAAAACTCATAAAAGTTGATTTTGATATCATAGTGGTCTATTTTGGTATAGAAAACAAGTTTTGGAAATGTGTTGCTTTATTGAAAAATTTATATTTTTTGATTATCCAACATATAAACTTATTTCAATATAATCATTATGATAAATTGTAATTTTTTCTATATAAATTTTAATGAAAATTTATGTTCAAAATTTAAGAAATTATATTTTATTTTTATCCAAAATATTAAATCCATTAATCCAAATTTAATCCACATAATATAAATATTTTATTTTAAATTAATCTCATAATCAAGATGATAAATATGGGTTCTAATGTTGAAATTTTGGGATGTTTACTATATATAAATAGAGAAATATCTTCATAAAAATCATTAAAATTACAAAAATTGGGTTAATTTATGTAATATTGATCTAATTTAACTTTAAAACTAATTTAAAATATAATTTATCAATATGAATTATTTATATGGAAAATATGTTTTCAATTAAAAATTAGTATTTTTTATTATTCGTCTTTAATAGAAACTTCTAAAAAATCCATCAATTTACCCATAGATATTTTTGACATTATTATATCAAAATTAATCATTATTTTGTCAATAAATATTTTTCTATGTGTGAAAATTTGGATTGAAGAGATTCTTTCAATAAAACCATATAAAAATTATTTATAAATGGTTTAATTTAATATAATTAATCACTTTTGGGTGAATAAAAATATAATATGTATAAAAAAATTACATTATATTCAATTGGAATAAATATTCCTTTATAATTAATTTTTTTCAAGGTAATTCAACAATATATTTTTATGTGATAATTAAAAATTATCATAACTTCCAATTCAATCACTATGAGATTATTATTATATTAAATAATAATATTAATAATAATTGTTAAAATCTCTTTTAATTTGTAACACAATCTATCAAATATATTCATAGTTGTGTGTAAAAAAACAACTCATTGTTGGATTAATTATAACTTATATCATATATTGAATTTATTTAAAATATTTTATATAATGTAAATTATTATGATGTTGTATTCTTTTTTGTGGTTTCTGTTTTTTGTCCTTAAAACCATTGAATGAAATATTTTTCTTTTAGAATATTGAGTTCTTACATTCTTCCCACCTTAAATAAATTATGACATAATAATTTGAAATCTATGTTGGTAATCAAGGGTTTGATATTTGAAAATAAAATTATTGAAAATCACACATCATAAAATGGTTAATAAAAACTCATCTTAATAATTCAACAATGGGAGTTAAATATTCATCTGGATTAATCATATTATATGGTTTCACTGTATAATAACATATGTGGGAAATGAAATCCTTGTCATGGATGTGAAAAATATCTCCAAAATATAGGAGAGTGGATTTTACTACTGATTAAATGAAATTCAATGATCAATGAAATTTTAAGGGGATCAAAATCATAAAATATTAATGATCTAACAGTCAATCTAATTCATCGAGTAAGAATGTAATAATACATCCTTCATGTTTTGGGATATGATTCCTATTGTTTAGAAATTATTTTAAGTTTCTAATAATACATTGGAATGTAATATCCTGATAATATTCAATTTCATAATAAATATTTCATACTTTGGTAATTATTTAATTAATTTCCAATTCATCTATTCTTCAAAGAAACTAATACACAAGAACAAATTTTTTATGTTTAAAAATATGAAATCCATTTTCAATAGATCAAATGTTCCATAAAAGAGTGAAATTTATTTTTATCTATCTCTAGACATTTTCTATAAACAATATGTTTACTACATTTTATCCAATATTCATAAATCCCTATAATGGAAAGTAATATAATAATCTCAAAAACTGTGTCCAATGTTTAACACAAACCATTTCATCAAAGGTTAACCATAGGATCCTTGAAATTAATATGGCCAAAACATTATAATAAGTTCATATTTTGTTTGTAGTATCTAGTTTATATTATCAATATCAATAATCTCATTATCCAAAAATCTATAACATGAAAACTGTGAAATAATAAGGTTTATCATTCCGTAAAAAAATTTAAATTTTAACCATATATTATTCATCATATTTTATAATAATTTAAATAAAATTGTACATTAGTTAAGTACTTATATATTTGATAATATTATTATGAGAATATAATAAATAATTAATTTTACATCATTATTTATTTATACAAATACACAAGAATATTAATAATCCCAATTTGGTTGAATCAATATCATAATCATATCCCTAATTCATTAGAATATTTTACAGTAAATTATATTTCTGTTTAGGGAATTTATGTCAGTGGTTCCCTATTTTACTATAGTTAAAACTTTTAACAATATCTTTTTGTTTCTTCCCTTTGAATTATTTTTACTAATGACCCTTTAATACATACATAAAAAACACAGTCCACTGAATATTTTCAATGGGTTATTACTTCCATAGTTATCACATGTTGGAAAATAATTCTTTCCATTATCCCCTATATTCATTATTTAGTTGTCTTCCTTTTCTACTATTTATTGTTTTTTAATACATAAGACTTGTAGAATTATTTCTATGTCTTTGTGGAACCTAAAATATTTAATCGTATAAATAAAATCCTTGATACAAGAGTTCCTTTTTGAGGCATGGATGTATCCCATTAATGGAATGGTAAATATTTCATTTTTTTGTGTGTATGATATTTATATCATACATTTTAACCATGAAATTGTGTCATCATACACCATAACACTTTAACGCTCTAGTTTTTTTAAACAATGGGACATTCTCTTCATCTCAGTTTGACGCTCACAAGGGAAATATTTGTCAATAAATGTAACCATAAAAGCATCATATTCTAGAAGTTATATTTTATCTTCCTCTATAGTATTTTTCATCTATTTTTACCATTTATTTTCATTTCCATTAATACAATACATTATTAGAATAGCCATTTCTTTTACACCACATCCAAATACCATAAATGTTTTATCCAGTGATTTAATTGATTTCTCAACATCCATTGTACTAGTAGTCCCAATAAATAATAGAGGAACCTATTGAAATATGTGATCTATAATTTGAGAATATTGATTTGAAACAGTGTTCACCTTCCAATAATGCTTATGTTTCTTGAACTGATTCAACTACCCTAATATATTCATAAATTTCCAATTTTAATTACCAACTATATCAGAAATTTCATAAGCGAAACCTCTACATTGGCCATGTATAATGATACCTATATTACATTTGAGTTACATCTCTAAAAATATATTTTATTGGATTAACTAATAATATTTTTGCATTTAAATTGTAATTTATAACTAAAAATATATTGTAACAGTAATCATTAAATAAAATTTAGGTATTTTTAATCTCAGTAAAATAGTATTTGGTTTTCCTCAAGAAATATTACATTCATATTCTTCATAATGAGTGGTAATGAATTGGTGATTTATCCTAAGCATATCCCTGAGGTGTATCACACTCGGTGCACAGTAATTCCCAATCTCAGGTACTAGGTAACATTCAAGTCTACGATGATGCACCTTTATCAATGTTATTATTCCTCAATACCTCTTTGACAAAACCATTTACACATGTCGTATCCAGACAATGATGCATTGCTAAGAAGACCAATATATTCTATTTTTTAAAAAACATTTAGATGTTCTTATATAATTATCCTCAATGTCAATAATTAGTGTTTTTCTCTAATACATGTTATATTAAATCTAGTTTCAATGGTCTGTAGTAAATATTATCTCACACCAGTTGTAATGTCCTTGACCCTAGTATCCAATAATTGGTTCTTTATATTATTTAATAATAATATTAAAATTAAATGAAATCCGGATTGACAAAAATATTTATCAGTTCTATAAACTTGATGGTTACATGATTCCAATTTGACACTAGTAATAGAAAATGTAACATAATACATAAAAATTAAATTCTCTATATCCATGATAACTCATTCCAATTAGTCGTCCTCATCTCATTGGGAATTGAAAAAATGGATGAGATCAAATACATAGTAAGGTTTATGTAATGGGGAAGATATCATAAATCAATAAATAATTATCATGATGGAAAAATAATTGAATAAAATAGATACCCATTAACTAATAACTTTAGAATAATATTTATGGAATAATATATCATAAAATAATTATATATAAATAATAACATGATCTTGAAACACCACCATAGATATTCCAACTATTCAAATGATTACATGGATTAAAAATAATGATGGAATGTATATGGTTTCATTTTAAAACTCATTATATTTATCCATAGGATATTTACATTCATTATCTTCCCTGATAGAGTTTATTTATTTGGGTAGATACTCATATTAGTTGGCCAAATAATTTTTTTAATGGGACTACTGATGAATTAAGGGGATCTAATTAACTATTATCCAACCCGTTTAATGAATTACCAAAATATAACTCTAATATTTAATAACCAATATAAATCATATAAATTTTTACTTATTAAATTTACCTATTGAGTAAAGGATATGTATTATTCAATATATTCCCTATAAATAATATAATATTTAAATTAAATTCCATATGTAAAAAGGGTTTAAGGCTTATAAAATAATAATTTCACTCATAGAGTATTATTTATATTAAAAAATAAATTTAATTTGTAACGAAAAAGTGTTACAATAGAGTGATTGTTTTATGAATAAATTAACAATTAAAAAAGTAATTGAGATTATATTGTAACTTATATCAAATGGTATTTCGTAATTCAAATCAACATCTATGAGATAATTCAAATTGAATCATAAAATTCCATGAATTATGAATGAGTCATTATATTTGTCATAAATGATGTTATATATACAAAAAATAGACGTGGGATTCATAATAAAAACATAATAGTATCAATTAAATGTAAATTTATACAATGTAATTTACATTACTATTATATTTGGTTGAATTGTATTCAAAATAATTTATAATGGTTACATTAATGCACTTAAAATATTCTAGAAATAAATAAAAAATTATAATATCATATATTAGATTTTCATTAGATAATATAACTTGATTGTCAATAATCAGTCTTTATTTTTGTTTTTTGGATGTTAACTACCTTTCCTTTCACTGTGGTTGACTACTTATAATTTATTCAATTTTATTTGTTATTGATTTAATAATCTCAATAATATTATCTAGTATGTAAATATCATATATATTTATTATATATGTTATTATTTTATTACATTAAATTTTATAATGTGAACAAAAATAAACCGCTCATGAATACAGTAGGCCTTTCAAATGGATGAATGTGGTTCCTATTTTCTTTTCATATTGAAAAAATAATACAAAATTTATATATTTTAATTCAAATATAAAATTTATGTAATATATATCACATTTTTTATTAAAACCATCATTAATAAAATACTTGTAAATCATGATTCAAGGAGATGGCTTCTTGAGGCTCTTGTTTGACGTACACACCAACAACGATATCAATTATCAAAAATGGAAAGAAGAATGGTAAGATTGATATACTAATTAAGTAAAAATAAAAACATCATAAACATCATAATTAATTTATATAAATTATATATCAATATTTATTTCTAACACAGAATGGTCAAAAATGAAAAAACAAATGACATGAGTTTGTGTGATGGTAGAATGTCATACACTCAATCAATGATTGTGTAACTCATTCGATATAAGACTGTGATGTCTCTATTCAAGACAGTAACCTAGAAACATATATTTATATAGAATATATTATGTTTATTTTGTAATCATGGTATAATAGAAATTACAGTATGTAGAGAAGAAAATAAAATAAAAAAGATTTTAGAAAAACATTGCAACTTATTCGAGTATCCTCGGTATTATTTTACTAAAAACACAAAATTTTTATTTTCATCAACCATATGGTAATTAACGAAAAATTGAGAGATATTGGTAACTTATTTGGGAAGAATTTGGTGGAGTTAAACGGGTTGGGTCAAATAGGGAAATGAGGGGAGTGAGTACCTATTTATAGTTATAGATCAGTTGTTTTGTAGTAAATACTCAAAATTATACACTATTTAGTGGTCTCCCTGACCTCTTGTTGCTTCATGAATAATAATTAATGAAATAGAAGGATTATAAGGTCAAACTACACAACCACCATATGATATAACCCAATTTTAAAAAATTTATAGTTACCCCATAAATTTCTTATTTAACCGATTTGAGTTTTTATGTTTACTAGTTTTGTAACCATGATTATTTATCTGTTGATTCTAATATTAAGTAATATGTATAATATAATTAGTAATAATTTATTCAAAAATAAATATCTAATTTAAAAAAGAAAAAAAAATATATTTGATGGAAATTAATTTCAACATAGGTGTAAGTGACATTAAAAAACGACTATAATTATAACTGTGCTAATTAGGTTATTTTCTATTTAAGTGTCTATATATTCATTATAATAGAACAAATTTTCCATTATTAGAAAATAAATTATATTAATTACTATTTACAGATAAATTGAAAGAGGATATGATTTATTTGATTTTGAATAAATTAATGAAAGTTCGTTTATTATATAATATCATAAATACAAATTTGTACATTCATCATTTAATATGATTTTTCTAAAAAAAATTAATGGCCATAATAGGGTAATAATATTTTATGTTCAAATTTATGATAAATTTATCATTAATTGAAAAATTAATGGAAAAATTATTTCATTCAATTTACTATACATTTAATATTTTTAGAATCAATTATTTAAAATAATTATAAACTAAATAATTTCTACTTTTAATTTCTAAATAATTTTATTTAACTAGTTATTCAATAAAATATTTAGAAAAATTATTATGATAACGAATAATATATTTTCTTTAATATTTATTATATAAACAATCATTTGTAGTAATTTTTATTATCCATAAACATTATCAATATTAAAGGCATGTATGTATATTATTATCTTTTTGTTTAATAAAAATATTATATAGGTAACATTCATGAAAATGGGGATCAAAATTTCATAAAATAATTTCCCTAATGATATATGTGCCTAAATATTTCCATGAAATTACTTTTTTAATGATTGGGTTATTGGAATTCCTTATTTTCTATGTTTATCCTCTATTTAAACTCGTTTTTACCTTAATGAATTTAATTAATATATCATGATTTCATAATGAATTATGATAAAAAAAATAACCATATTTACAAATATAAATTTCTCATTTTATAGTTATGGAATACAATTCTCAAAATAAAAACAATATAAGTGGCAAAATTATTTTAAAATTAATCAAAGAGATGAGACGAGAAGGCATGTTTTAAAGAGAAAATGTTTAAATGTTTACTATAATTTTCTGTCTAAATTCAGAATAAAAAATATTAAAATATCCCTAAATTTTTAAATTGATATATATTTTACCAAATTATACATTAAAACAAAATTCAAATATAATTTATGATTATAAATTATTTATATTAATGTTAGTTTTCAATTAAAATTCATTAAATTTCACTATTAATTGGAATATGAAACATCTAAGAAAAAACCAAAAAGACACCAAGAAATAATACCTCAATTAATAATTTAAAAATTATGTTTATTTTTTAAAATTAAATTAATTAAATTATTATAATTTAGTTTTAAAAATGATTTCCATGAGAAGGCTTCAAAAAATTCATTAAAAATGGCATCTTCTTATGCGTAAAATTATATTTGTTGTTATATTATTCCTACAGAATAAATTTGATGATTTTTAATAATTAAAATTAATATATATATATTTCATTAAAATCATTCACTTGTTGTAATTAATTTATTTTAGTTAAAGAAAACAACATTCGGTGCATAAAAATGGTTTTTTTGTAAAATAATTTTCATTATTTTCAACTGGTTTTTATTTTCATTTCAAATTATTTTGTTAACAATGAATTAAAACATATATTTTCGTACGTTATATAAAAAAATTCATAATAAAAAATATAATATCTAGGGGATAACTATCGTTTTAAATAAAAATTTTAATTTTATTTGGAAACAAATAGTTCATCATGTAATGCAAGATATCAATGAATGTCGTTGTTTCCTGAAACGCAAGATGACTCAGTGTTGGGTTCATTGAATCATATATGAAATATTGAATTGTTTAAAATAATAAATATATTTTAAAATCTCTCGATATTATATACCCATATACACTTTGTGTTTCGTTTCATTAAAACTATTGAATAAAAGGTAATTTTTTTAATATTTTGGTGTGTTATATGAGTTCAATAAGGAAAAGAACTATCACATAATAATAATTGGTTTATATTTATGACCGTATATCATGAAAATAGTTATCATTCCATCAAGAAATAACCAATGTAAATTAAAAATAGTTTTAAAAGTAAATTTTTATAAAAAAACTCTAACATGAATTAATAACTACAATATCATATAATAATATCTAATCTAAATCATATATAACATCAAAGGACACTAAAAGTAAAAAAAATCATTTAAATTCTCACTGGAACATTTTTTCATGGAAAAAAATTATTATTTTTAAATCACAAATATAAAATATATATATTTTCAACATATTGAGAATAAAACATTATTATAAATAAGTCTTGGAATTGGTCAAATGGAAACATCATATAAATAACTGTTCGTGATGGTGAGAAACCTGATTATTTTTGTTTATGATGAAATAATATCATTTTTTATAAAATTGGTATAATTAATTCATATTTAATAGGAACATAATATTCCCTTAATAAATTAATAATGTAAGAAATATAGATAAATTAATTTAAAAAACCTTAATTAATAATAAAAAATTCAAAAAATAGTTCATATAATACAAGGACATTGAAAGAAAATATGATTGATAAAATATATAGATTAGAAATTTTATCATATTAAATTTATTTCTTTATCATGGGAGCATTAATAGATAAACATGATTTTAAAACAAGGATTCTATAGAATATAAACAAATATAAGAATATTAATGACATTTTTTATAGATATATCATATAAATTCATTATAGTAAATTGATTAATAAAATATCCCTTTAAGTTGAGATTCCAATATTAAACCCTTATAAAGGTATTACTTATGTTACTGAATTAGATATAATTCAAAAAATTCATAAATAACTGATTTGATGAGGCTACCCTTTTAATGTGAGTGATATTACAAACATGTAATTACTTAAAATTTATTAATATATTTAATTTATTTCTCTTCCATAATGATTAAAATTATAAATAGAACCTATTTAGAGATTAAATAGGTTTTAAATCTGTTAACCCAATAATTATAAGATATATAGATGATGGAAAATTATAAATATAATACAGTTTAACCTCATTATTAACACATTTTAACCATAATTGTATATTATTTTAGAGTTTTAAATATTCATTAACAAAAAATGACTACGGAATCACTTAAAAATAATGAAATTATGATATTATATTTATAAAAAATTTTATCAAATTATAAGAAAATAATTTTTTACATATTTATATGAAATTCAATGAAACGCCATTGAAAAAGAAACATAATGCATAAAACTAAATTTACATTCATTCCAAACATAATAAAATGTATAAAGTAAAAGATGTTTTTTAGTCATTCATTGTTGTCATGGGGTTATTCTGATCACCCTTTGGTTAATGTGAAACACTATTATTTTCATGCATTCACCATTTATGGAGGAGGATGGTATTAAAAACATTTATTGATGTCATATGATCTATGATCAAAATGGGATGATGATATGTATGTTCATCCATCCATGAATTCCTCATTAGGGCACATTTCTTACTCTAGGTCTGCCACATATATTAAAATCACAATCATGGAAATCCTTACCAATTCCATATTTAAGTGGACCCTATTTAATTTTGAACCTTCTATATCATAAGGGTTGAACACTTTAGCCGAGATGAGTTATCATAGTGTATGAATCCAGGAATGTTTGAATATTAGGAACCAAAAAAGTCATCCCCTTTACAGAGGAATCTCAAATGAGTAATCTTAGTCACATAACCCATTGTACTTATGTCACACATTTGGTAATTGAAACAATGTTTTTAATACAACTATGTATTTTTTCCTTTGACATTCCACAATAATTTGATTAGGTTGGAAGTATAGACTTTTTAACATTTTTATCATCTTGTGGTGATGGATCAAGATTCCATGTAATGGAGGATCATGTAATGAGTTGAATTACATTTTAGAAATGACCAAGGAGATTTTTTTATGATGATCTTGTCATGAGTATAACAACTTAAGGATAAATAATGGTGGTGTACTGTGTTATTTGGAGTAATTATTTTACAATTGGGTGATGGAGTGTGTCCCACAAGGAGGATAATTTCACAATATAATAGTGGTGTTATTACCCCCAATTGGTATAATTTACCACTAGATAAGGGCGTTTTTATCCCATGGGGGATGAATTCACATTGAGAATGATAGATTATGTCCCGTAAAGTGGGATGATTTCACACTAGGAAGAAGAGTGTGTTCCCCCTAGAGGTAAGATTTGACACTTTCAATGGTGGAGTATCCCCCACCAAAGTGGGATTCTTTCACACTTGGATGTGAAGTGTGTTCCCCAATGGTGGATGTATTTAAATTTGGATTATTTTTATATTAAATCATTGGGAGGTGTCCTATGTACCATTTAAGAGATGGGGATCAAAAACAATGTCAATTTATTCCTTAGTCTAAGGTCATTTTATAACATTGGTTCATGTAGTTTACGATCCTGATATATGGATGATCATGTCAGAAAAGTAGTTTCAATTAGGGGTTTTGTGGGAATTCCATGTAGAAGCTACATATAAGGGAATGTTTTGTTCCATTTAAATCATACATGGGCAATCCTATGTTTTCTGTATAGGGTAAGAAGTGGGACTCATCCCATGTCAATCATAAATGGGGCATCATATGTTCATCACATATGGTATGGGTGTACTTTTACATCATGTTCTGAGTAAAATTTCATGATATTTAACATCATGAATTTTAGAAAGTGATCTGGGTACTTTTACCTATTGTACATCGGTCATGTTTTTGGATTATACCTAGAGGAGATCCATTTGAAGGATAGTGGAAAATCCAATATACGGAATCCTACCCAAGAATTTTGGAATTTTTTCCAAGATTATTCTACATTTAGGGATTAAATATTTGACAGTGATTCATTCCTTGGTGGGACATAGTGTAAACCAACTATTGATTATTCTTGAAACATTGGCTCTACACCTATTATAGGTAAGGATGTGGTGACGAATTTCAGAATTGACTATTCACCAAATATGGATCATGATAGCCAGTACATGTCTATAAAGATACTCCATTGAATAATCCCATTATTGTAGGTGTGAAAAAAATTTCATTTGACCATTCCTATTAATGAAGCCTATTTATTTTGTAAGGAGAATAATATACCTAATTAAAGATCAAATAAAGAACTAATGTGTGAGTCAAGGAATAAATTATGTTGATGACATACGACTGACTGATATTATGAGGTGTCAACATTTTATATGAGGAATGGATTTTCTTCATCTAATACTAATTGTATAATTGTTCCTGTTTAGATTTGGGGTATAAATTTTTGGTCACTTAATACAAATTTTATGTTGCATCATATTTTTATTTGTGGAAATGTTTATAGGTCATCCCATGATTATTTTATGAGGTAACCAAGCTTGATATGGGATATGGTTATTTAGTCATCACACACATTCTGTATGAGGTGTAACTGCTTTAAAGAATATATTTTAATCCCATAATTATTATATAACGAATCATGATATTATATAAGGTAAGGTTTTTTATTATATTATACTTGTCAAATGAGGCATCCCAGTTTCATAGGGGTAAATCAATGTATAATGTCCTATTTGGGGGATGTTTGTTATTATAAAATTTATTTATACAACATAGACTATAGTTTATTTTTTTTAATTTCATAACATTAAAATTAGGGGAATATTATGGTTTAAGGTCTTGTATCTAGGAATGAAATTAACATTACACTTCACTAAAGAGGTTTTTGCGACATTAATGAATAATAACATTTTATGAGAGGGGGGAAGGGATACTCTTGAACATGAAACTCAAAAAAGTACCCCTAGATGACAGCCGGTTTCTAGGGAATGAAATACACCATAATGAGTCAATGAAAGGTATGTGAACCAAATGAGATATTCAAGCATCACTATATATCCCATAAGGAAGGGACTCAAGACACACTTATTTCTTGAAGACAATGTTGTGTGATACTAGTTCTAGATTGGGATATTCTATGTAATTATGACATAAATTCATCTAATAATATAAAATTAGTGATCAAAAAAATATACATGGAAAGAATACAAATTTACATCATATAATAGGGATATTTTTAGGGATTGCACATCCAGATGCTCATTTAGTTTTCCTCATGTCAGGATATCAGGCTATGTCATCCTAAAAATATTTTATGGAATATTGATGGGGCTAACCTTAAGTAGGAATACTAATGGGAATTTTAGGATGATATATCCATGTTTAACCGATTTCATTTTGTGGGATCAATAGCTTGTCTTGGTGACCGATGGTTTTTGGCATCACTACATATACAATAAAAATAAGAATAAATCAATATATTGATATGGATATATGTGAGGGGAATTGAGTTGATGAAACAAGAGAGATTATGTAAAATTTGACAATTAGAGGTTGAGGTGGCCAGTTTCACATTGTTTCTGTCACTGTTTAGGGAAGAGGACACCATATTTAAGGTTATAGTGCTTAGATAGAGACACCCAATATATAGACATATGGATTTTACCAAAGGGGAAGGTATATAAAAGATGTTTAGGAAGTTTAAAAGAGTTAAAAGAAAACATCAATGGATCTATGTATGCCTTATACCTCATAATGTTATCATAAATCCCATCATATGTAGTTTAAAGTCCTTAGGAATGAACTAAAGAAAATTTAAAAAATAGTTAACAGTCATGATCTTCGATCTAGGGATAGATGTTTTCCATATGTTTGATAACATGGATTGACATAGGTCGATCAGGGAGTGTAAGGAGATCTCATATCCGCACATTCACAATTAAAACAATGAAATAATAACATGGTGTTTATGGTAGTAATTCATTAATAGTAATAGGGGCCATAGGGTAAAAGGGATGGAGAATTTGTGGACGAGACTAAGGATGGATTTTCAAAGAAGCACTATATATCCCATGAGAATGGGATTCGAGAAACCCCTAGTTTTGTGGGAACAATAGGGTAACATATAAACATTGAAAGTCGGTGAAATACTCTCAAAAAATATAATCGAAGAGTCCCTTGGTTATCATAGGGAATCCCATGATCTTGAAATTGTAAAATGATAAAATTTAACATCGTGTGTTAAGGCTATTTTTTGGTTAATCACAAATAATTTGGGGAATTATTATTTAAATGGGTAATTATTTTTTGATCGTCTCATAATATTTTTGTGTGTCATGCTGGTTTCATATGGGGAATGATAAAAGTTTAATTTATTTCATTGGATATTTTGGATGTTTTAGATTAATTTCATGGATGTTTGAATATTGAATGTTTTAATTTTTGGCCATTTAGATCATTTAATAGTATTCTAAAATAGATAATTATTATAATTCTAATACCTTGGCTCTTAATTTGTATTCATAGAGTTTGGAATACTGCATCAGTATGTTAATTTTGTATATATTTGAACTATTTAAAATATTTTAAGGTTATGTTTCCATTATCATAATGATTCTTTTAGTATAAGGATACAGATCATAAACCAAAGATTCATATGATGTACAATTTAAGAAACATGTGATTTAAGGGTGGTTTGATACACTCCTTCTCCATGGTGATCAAATATTAATCTCCATCTGAATATATCATATGGATAATTTATATACAATTTTATTCGGGCCCCATCATATGTGCATTTTTTCCACATATCTAATGGGTTATGAGAGCCAGTACCATATCTCCTTAAATTAAGGATCAATTGAGATCTTTCTTGTGGAACACTCTCAATCTCTTGTTCTAGTCCCTCTATAGGTTTTGATGGTCTTATATCATATATTAATCTAGTTTTTTTATCTTATGTATGAAACCCCAACCATTTTTTCATCCTATTATCATAGACAGATGTTCTAGGAGATGAAAACTGAACCTTTATGGGATAAATTTCCTATTTTACATGAACCATGGACTATGGGGTCACCTTGGTGGATATCTAAGTCATTTTATGATTGACCCAGAGGTTGTCAGGATCATTTAATTCCAACGCTTATTGTTCTATCACAAAATTTTCTACAAAATTTTAGAGATAGCACTATTGAACACAACAACAATCCTATTTTTCTATGAATGATTGTTAGAATTATGGATTCTCTAGTTGTTTTAGTTGGAATAAAATTTATTCAAACACATCATTCCAATAGATGGTTACGTTTTCTGTGAGAATATCACAAGGAAATCCAAATAGATTTATGATATGGCACATAGCAGACATTTGTGACACACCTAGGAGAATTTGATGCAGTCGTTTGCTGTAGTTTTCTAGAAGTAAACCATCCTCCAAAATTGGCGAGGGACCTTCACACTAACCGGAGTGGTTCCAAAATATCTTGTATGAATGTCATTCCTGATATAAGGTTCATAATCACAATGGATTCTATGGATGATAATTACATTAAAATCAAATTATTATATGGTATTTTCTAATTTAGTTCAACACTTTATGGATAAATGTGTTCTATACTCAAGAATTAACTCACGATATACATAGTCTAATTTGAGAATTTAAAATTGGAGATACTATATGATGGAATTAGTTAAATATATTGTTTCCTTTAGCCATATGGGGCCTAAAGTTATATTCATAGAGGTATTAATAGTTACAAGATATGCCTATATGATTTAATCATCTAAATATTTCATGGGTAATGAACCTATGATGAGCCACATAAATGACCATGTCATCCTAATCAGGTTTGGTGAGACATGAATCCAATCCAACATGTGCATCTAGGTTACTATTCTGTGATTGAGGTACATGAGTCACCATGGGCTGATAAGTTAATTGAGACAAAATATAACTATTGTGTTCTAACAATGTAATTTAATCATTAATTATGATGTTGTAGTCTAACATTCACATCATGATGGAAACATTAGAGTATCCCATTTTATGTAAGTTGGGGAAATAAATCTCCAGGTCTCACATGAGACTGGTAATAAGGTCTTGACACTCATCCTCATTATGAGTTTTTCGTCAAAAAACAATAAGTAATAAAAAAATATGCCTTTTTTAGAGTAAAGATCATTATTCTCATGCATACACTATTGAAATTGGGGTTCAAATCCTCTTATTTGTCTATATCTTATAGGAACCTTTATAATGATTCTACAAACATTGAAAAACAATATTCAGTTAAATATATCCTTTATATGGGGAGTCGATGTACAATTGCAGTTCGCCGTGGGAGGGATGTGAATCCATGAAATAAAGAAGTAGTTTGCAATTGAATACCATCTACAGGATAATGAAGATGTATAACTACTGTAGGATAAATTTACAATAGAAAAATCATCCAATCGGTATGGGGATATTGGGTATATACAGTAGTGGGTCTTCTCAAGAATCCATTTTTTTCTCAAGATGTTGTATATAATACTGTTACATCTATAATTCAAAAAACAATATAATGAAACTCTAATTACACAGTGTGTATATTCTCTATTTATCGAGGAGAATAAGGAAAATATAATATAGGATATATCCCTTTTATCTTGGATTTACTAGGTTATTAGGGAACCACCATACCATTCAATAGTGGACAGATAGAGGATCAAAACCATTCTGATGATTGATTTAATTAGTGTCGTAGACTATATAAGATACGTCATTTTATACTAAAATGTGGTTAGACAATGATCATCCCATTAGTAAATACATTCATTCTTCATGAGCCACTACAATATCTTACACCTACTTACCATATTCCTGAGAAATTAGTGTATATAGGCCATGTGGCCATGGAGGACATGAACATATATTAGATCTAATGAGGGAGGGATCCAATTAGTGAATTTTATATTTTCTGAATCAATATATATACATATGTACCATATGGTGAATATGAGAAATTTCTTGTAGTTAACTCTTAATGTACACACTAAGGGGATCATCTTCATTTTATGACGATGGTGGAAGACGAACAAATTCTTAGGATACATGATATGGTCCTGATACCGGTGAAATTTGACCACTAGATGAAACATATAACATTAAAAAAAAGATTCAAGAATCAACTTGAGGATTTGGTGAATTCTTTACTAATAATTGGATGATTCATTTTATATTATAAAAGGAATTACATGATAGAAATATGTACCATGGTTTTCCCTAAATCTAGTGAACTCAATATCCTCAAGGGAATTCATTATATGATAACACCCACAGTATCCATCAATGTTTGATAGATCCTGGAACTTTTTTGTAGAATAATTCAAGAGATATTTCACTATAAATAGAAAATAATACTTTGGAAAAAGGTAGTTGAGGTACCAGAAGTCGATACACAACCTGGTCAACAAATTATTCTTTATAACTTGGATAGTGTTGTAAAGTAATACGTGGTTTTGGTAATTCCTCACAAATTTTTATAAGATATGTTTTTCAACATTATCCACTATAATAACTCCATGAAAGGGATTAATCATTCACGAAGATTTATTGTAGAGTTGATGACTCGTTGTGTGTCCAAAATGAAGAACAGATACCTGAGGTTCTATCCATTGAATCTTGACATGTATATATGAGAATAAATCATAGTTCTATTCGAAGAATGCCACATAAAATGGAAGATCACCATGATACATAGTATTATATATCTGTCTTTACCTTTGATCATACATGGTACCATGGTCTACCAAAGTTATCTCATAAATTGTGGTAGCGACACTAATTTTAATTTGGAAGGGGAATGATTGAAACACTCATTGTCATGTGATATTATAGAATTAGAGGGATGATGTGAATTTTTTTGGACTGTTGATCATAGGGGAGTATTTGGTCCTACTCTAGAATCTCCAATAAGATGTTTTTATACTACGGAGACTTTGTTGACCGATATTGTTGGTCTAATTATATTTGGTAACTGAACACAATGGCCTCTTTTGATATTGATGTAATTGTGAATATTTTTTTATCATCGTTTCATACATTATTTGTGGAACTTGTTGGAATTACAAATATTATAGGTAGTCTAAATAACTAATCAGTACCACACAGGTGTGGGTGAATCCATTAAAAAATGAGTCTCTTTTTTGAAGGAGAAAAATGTAAGAGGTGGGAGACAAATTTTAATATTCAATTGGAAGCCCATTTTCATGGGAAAAAATGAAACAACAACTAGGTCCAACATCATGGTATATAATAAAGGAATTGGGATAATATAATTAATTTTAAATTCATCCCATGGAATTGATGTTGTGCATACCAGATCATTAATGGGCATTTAAATGATCTACACCATCGGTCTGAACATACTTTCCCTCACTCTCTATCTAATTGACATATGGATAACATGCCTTACAATATTTCAAGGGGTAAAGATCACCTTTTATTAACACAACACCTTAATTTGAAGGAGTATTTTATTATCATTTTGTATGAATAGTTGAACAATTCATTAAAATAATGCCACATTTTTTCTAGTAGCACACATTAGGCAGTTTCTTCTGAGTCCAACAGTGATTTGGTGTTTGATGCCAATCCTCAAAACTGGTTCAATAGATAAATCATTCCACTTGAATATTAATCAATCTTATCATACCCCTAAATATATATAAAATATGTACTCATATCAACTTTTTTCAGTTCCATCATATATAGCATCCATGTTAGGATGAGGATGAACAGAGTACCAGTATTTACTAGGAAGAGGTGGATCTCGATTCCATTAAACTACATAGTGATATAAAGTGGGAAAATGTTCTATGTATAACAACAACATTCACTTCCTCTAAAAATGAGATGATGGCATGATATTCAAATTGCATGGCCTCTTATAGGTAGTAGCCCTTATCAAAAGATTCCTTAGCATTGAACTGGGGTTGTATTTTAAAAACATCAAAAAAAGAAAAAATTTTTTATTTTTAATGGATATCTACTCTTGGATCAAAATCCTCATGGGTAAATCAGGGATGATCATTATCACGTCATATTTCTATGACATGTATATAATTTTTACATTGTTTAGTTGTTCATTGATGAGGGTGAAAAATGTTCCATTTTCAAATCTATAGGTTCTTAAATAGCACTAGAATATCTCTAGTATTGGAATTCAAGAATTATATGAATAACTACTATCTGAAAATCCCTCGGTCGAGGGAAGAACCTTTCTATATATTTTTATAATGAAAACATCATGGATGAGATGCATGTTGGATTAAAATATCTCACTGAGGATGCATACATCATGGCATGGATTGGGAGATATATTTTTTCAAATCCCTGTAGAACTTCTTCTTCATGGTTTATATATGTTGAACATTTTATCATGTGGTATATATTTTAGAATTCATCAATCTCAAGTGTCTTCATACTCTCATATTATGCAATCTTTCAAAGGGAAATTGTGGTTCTTAAATGGGATAAATCTATTTCATGAACAATGAATCTATTCTCCCTCTCAATAGAAATGAAAGTGGTATATTCAAAATCATCATTATTCAAAAAGTCTGTTTTTTTGTGGACCATTGTAACATCTCCCAATCATGAAGGAATGGCATCTATAAATTTTCATGATGTCATCGCCAATGGTGGAAGAATAAATTTTCCTTTATTCGTCCAGTGCATGTTATTCTGAGAGTTAGAAGTTTGTTACAAAAATATGAATGTAGTGCTTGTAAGAGCTATGTAAACAACTGATGGATTGGGCCAACTCAAATGGTCATAGATAATACCATGATTGTTTTGGATTTCCTTGAGATCCATTAGGTCAACATTCTAATGTGTTTTGTGGATTGAAACCTAATTCCACTCACATGTTTCCTTACTATTAATGGGGGATCAAAATATTGATGTTATTCCTACTTGGAAACATCACAAAACATTACCACATCAGGATCTATCTAGTTTGGAAGAAATTATTTGAACTAATAAATAGTTTATATTGTGCCTGAGGATCCTATTATAAGGGGAATGTCAGGGAATTCATTGAGTATGACATCATATGGAATCATATTCATTGGATATAATATATTTTCTATTTTAAAAATCACAGATGAACTATCATGAAACAAGTGAATCCATTACGTAATATGTCCTATTTTACTTTTGTTGGAATGTAACCTTTGGTTCCAATCCTCAAGGGGGGGGTGGATCCATAATAACTCATTGATGTGTCTATTCATGGAAACAGTTCATAAGGGGATGATATAGATGGTGAGGATATGTCTATAGTTCTACACTAGGAAAGGATCATCCAAAACAGGGGCTCGAATGTCAAAAATCTCAAGGACCTCTACAGTCATAGTTATGTTATGCTCTACTTTTACATGTATAATTTCTATAGATAGAAGGGGAAATGTGTATAATCATTTTATAGTTCTCTACAAGGCTTCTACCTAATGTGAGAAATTTTAATAATTCCTGAAATCAACATTGGTATTTTAAGAGTATGATGGATGAATAAACTCATTATTTATATTCATAATAGAAATTGTGATTATTAGTTCCTATAATTGTGGAATTTCAATTTAGTACATGATTACCTTCTATTGGGTGGAAAATATAAAAAATCTCCTCTTATACCTATGCATTACTTATTGTATGATGACGATTCTTTTCTAGAATGTGGTGGTGGTAAACTACTTGAGTAACTATCAATGGTTATCCTTTTAATACAAAATTGAAATGATATAAAACTGGATGTGAAGGAAAAGTGTTTTCCCATCCAGTGTTTGGATAAAGCATCAAAACATATATACCTCCTACTATTATGGAGTCTCCAACATTATACCCTTCCTCTGGGTGATGGGGGCCAGATGATTTAGTCGGCCATTTATCCCATTAAATGCGGTTAATATTGGGTAACCACACTTTGGTGGAATTTGGAGATGGTCCACCCTATCTTGATAAAATTTTCCATTATTTAATATTGACAGATGCAATTTTTTATAGCCTTATTTTGGGAAATGAGAGTAGTTATCACATTATTCAATTGACTGTATCTGGCTACTAATGTGCTGAATGAAACATCATGCCAGTTAAAAGCACCTCCGTGCTCATGAGGTTAATAAAAAATAATTTCATTTGTTATGGGAAATATATATCAAAACCATTTTCAATATCATCCACCCTCAGAAGTAAAAGGATATATAAGGCCACCATGTTCAAACTGTAGAATTAGATTATGAAGGATTATATAACCCACAAGTGAAGATAATGTATCACTTATCGAATTAATAGTTTACTAGTATCAGTCTTCAATTTTATTAGGGGTGATATGTTTTTATTCATTGACCTGCTAGAGTAGGAAAGATGTAATGGGTTCTCACCCTACTTTTGGAGAAACCAAATATGGGTAAAAGGGTTCAATATGTCCCATTACATATCCAATGTTTCAATGAAAAGGGACAAAATATTCAATATGGAGAATTAGAAGGCTGAGTTTTTACCTCTCATTACATGGGAGGACACATTCTAGAGTGTAGGATTGATACTTCATTACTCCTAGTGTTTTGACTTCCCTTCCATGCCCTATATCGATAAACATATTTCTATGATCCCCAAGAGGGTAATTTATGACCATATTAAAAATGGAGGTACCATGAGGGGATCTAAAATCATTATAAGATAAATCATACTGCTGGTCCTATCTCTTTCAAAAGAGTGGTCTAAAATGATGGTCTTCATACGGCCCACATCCTGTGATATGTATGTGTTGAGATGCATCATACATTCCATAATGAAGAATAGTGTGGGTTTTGACATAGGAAATTTGGATATTCTAATAAACACAATACGAGGTTGGGAACATACCTATATGTAGAGATGAAATCACAACTATTTTCACTTCTGGTTGATGGGAATGTTTGTCTCATGGCACCATGTGTAGGTTAGTTGATGGTCACTGAGGTATATATATTTCTCTAAGATAATCTGGATAAAAACCACTACTTTATCCTTAATTATGGACTATATGATTAAATGTGCTCGATCCAAAAGTTGATATAACACTATTGATATCTTTTAGGTATATAAAACCATCTATATAACGTCGTATTCAAGGGAAGGGTCTTATTATTGGTCTCCCTAGTCCTTTATTGGTGAAGTAGAAGGAAAATTTCTTAGGGATAACATAAATATACATTATGGATTATCTATCAAATGATTATGTAACAAATGGTTAAAATATCTACTTGATGTTGGGACATCTGTTAATGATGGATCAAACATCAGGATCTTGTCTATATAAAACATGGTATTTATCATTTCTTCATATGTTAGAGTATATGGGTATATATTTTTAATATCATATAACTCACTTGTTTTAATGGAATCAATCCAAACACTAACATCCCTCCAAATACACTTGTGTAGGTATATAGGATGGAAATTCATGGAGATGAAGACAATTTAACTACGAGATGTTGGATAGGGATCATCACATTTTCTACATGAAGATATCAATAGGGGGAACTGGGGAACATGTGGACATTATATCCAGGAATTTTAATCCTCATTTTTCAATATTCTTCCAATGACTTTGTCTGTAATGTTGATTTTCCCCTCATTGATTAATTTTTCCTAGAAGAATCATTAATTTTGTGGATGAAATGATGAATCCTCGGATTCTGCTTCTAGTGGTGAGTGTTTTATCTCATTCCATAGGACGGTTATTTAATGTAATGTATGTCTTCCACTTATGAAGTACCTCTTTACAAGTTTGATATGGAGTTGAGAGGACCTCCACATTGGTGTGAGATTATGTTTGGAGTAACTTTCATTTGTAATTTAGTGGAATGGGAAGGACGTATTAATTTATTTATAGGGACACATGGAGGACATATGAGTTGATTAGTGGGAAAAAGGGGAGGATCACATTTTTTTATTCGTGGTATTCTAGGCTATTCCACTTCAATGGTTAATGATGATGTTTGGAGGACCTCTAGTTTGATTAATGAGGATATATGGTGTATCTTATTTTTGAATTGTGGGAATACATGGAGGACCACTATTTTGTTTCATGGTAGTATTGGAAGGCCCTATTATCTGGGTTTTCTCATTAATGAGTTTCATGTTACAACTATCAGTGGTTCGAGGAATAGTGACAATCAACCTTGGATTCCATTGAGATATTTGTATTCTTAATGTTAGGTTAGATAATATGGATCCCAACTCATCAAATATATGTATCTGGTAGAATAAACTTGATGTGTAATGGTCCATTTATGTTGTAAATGAATAATTTTTTTTTGAATATTCTTGTTTCTATTACCGATGTCAATGTTGGGGTTTCCTTATTTCAGAGGGTGTTTTAGGGATGAAATCAAATTCGTAGTTGGCATGTGATGCTGGTTAGTGCTACTAGTGAGGAGGCATGTTGAGATTCCTCTTAGGAAGTTCTCATTTTGCAGTTGGTGTTTGGATGGATCAAACATCCACAAACCACATGGAATATGGATTTTTGTAGTCTAAGTTCTTTATGGATAGGTTCCCTATAAATATTTATAATTGATTTTTTGGTGGATTTCTTCATTATGTCCCTGGATGGTATTATTATCGGCAAGGTGCTGATGCATCAAGGTCTTAAAAAGCCATGTATTTGGAGGGAATTACCCCTTACTACTTGTATCAGTGCATGACGGTGTACGTAATCCTTCAATATAAGATTTTAGTTGGTTATATTTTTTATATGATCCAATAAGAATATTTCATGGTGGAACACTTTACTAGGGTTTAGTCATGTAGATCTGTTGTATTAACATTCCTCTTTCCACTCTTCCAGTAGTTGTGAGGAAAAAACCATCCAATTGCTTCAGTTTGTCAGGAATTTTGTGTTCATATATTAGTAAAGGTATAGTAATAAAAATTCCAACTTCCGAAGCATCTTAACATATTATAAATTATAATATGAATCAAAATTGACATGTCGTACAATAAGTATACTGAATGTTTTCATCACAATTTTGTATGTGAGTATCATATCAAGCCCCATATTTTCATAGTGGGACCTAAAAATAATACATGGATCTCTTGACATAAAATATGTCAATATGCTATTATGATACTAGTTCAGTTAGAGGATGTGAACAGTTCCATGTTAGGTTCACAATTATTATTACAATCGATTTCGAATGGTAGCGCCCAAGCTCTGTCATTATGGTCATGCATTCTAGCTTATCAAAGGTGAGAGGATTCCATCACACTAATCAGTGATGTTTCATAAATATCCTAAATGAATTCATTCAATGTAGGTTCAATACCCATATATTACATACTGGAAATTTTTTCCTAGTCTTGGAATCCCTTATAGATTTAAATAATGTTTCTGGAAGATGTTCCTCTTTCCATATCGAGGTGGATAATGATAATTTATGATGCTTCTACCAAAACAGTTTAGAAGAACTGGATCAAAATGAGTAATCACCTTGGTAATGTCTAGAAATAAATGTACATTGAAAATATTGAGAACCTGTATTGTATTATACTTTTTAGATTCATATCGAATGATTCATCATAGGAGAAAACCCAAGGCATATTGGGTCATCCAAGTTATAATTGACACTAGGGAAGTAAGTTGTTTGAGTCTTTTTTACTTTTGAAATATGAAATATATTGCATGGGGTAGATATTATTGAATATGATACATTTTTATTATCTTTTTACAATAGTCCAGGTTGTATTATAGTGGTAGATCAATGAACGAGTTTAACATCATTTTAAAACAATTACAGACATCTTATAGAAGTGGATCACGTCATGAGTTTAACATCATGTTGGCATGTAATGGTGGTGGAGTGTTTCAATAAGAGTGAATATTTTACTTAGGGTTATGGGGTTTCTCCCCTCAGGGGGAATAATTTCACACTATAATAATGGATTGTTTCCTCCAATGGGGGATAACTTTGTTCTAGAAGATATAGTGTTTCCCCCAAGGAAACCTATTTCATAGTAATAATGATGGTGTGTTTTCCCCACACGGTGTATAATTCCACACTAGGATTTGGATTGTTCCCTTCTATGGGGAATGATTTACAATTGAAAATGATGAAGTGTGTCCTCCATAAAGGGATTACTCCACACAAGTAATATGAGTTTGTCCCCCAAAGGGGGTGATTTCACATTACGATGATGTTGGGAATGAACCTCATGTAAGTTTCCCACACACCCAATTTAAGGGATATGGATCAAACACCATGTTGTTCGATGATTCATTTTATGTTGATGTGGATGGACGTGTCCACACATTATATCATCATGTTTTCAGGATTATCAATTCATAGAATGATAATCAACAAGTGATTGTGTGGGGATTACACAAATATGTTACCCATAGTTAGTGATTCATATCATGTGATACATACATGTGCATCATATGTTTACTGTGAAGGTTATGGTGTTGGTGGACATCCCATATCTATCATATATGTAGTGTTCTGTGTTAATCACATTGTTTAAGGATACACTTTTTCATAATGGGAAGAGGATTTTGTCATATAATTTAACATCATCCAACAATGATGTGAAACTATGATTTTTTATGTCTTGTATCTTGAATGTAGTTGGGGATTATACCAGATGGGGGACCCTGTTAAGGTGATGGAATGATCTAGAATGTGAAATAATTACCAATATTGGTGGGTATTTTCCCTAAATGATGGAAATTTTAGGGATTGCATGTCCTTCTCTCATGAACATCTTATAAGGATGTAAAATAGAAACACCAGTGGAGGAATAACAATCAAGAGGCCCAATGTTAGGTTATCTATTCATAGTCATATTTTTAATTTTGGATAATTGTTTTAATGTTCAAATGGTAGAACCACAGATACCATTAATGGATGATTTTTGTTATGGTTGAGGTAGTAGAGGATGTGTAAATGGACCCTTAGAAAACATTATTTAGAAAAGTTGGACATCTGAAAAGTGCACTATATTAAGGCCACGAGCATGGGTTTCATGTTGTTTAGGGGTCCGTTGGAATTTGGATCTTCATTAAATCTATTTTAATGTTGACATTAACATGTATCGTGATGGAGTATTCTTATAAAAATTGGGTGAACCTACCTTTGAATGTATTCCTAGTTCACCTAGTGTTGGTATAACAAAATGATGTTTTCACACAAAACCCTTGGTGCCACAAATGGATTCAATAATTCATGAAGGCCATAAAAATCCTTGAATAGAATCTATAGCTTTGTTTCAAATCGTTCAAAAACTATGGGAAGTGGTTTAATGAAGGGTGTTTAAATTTCTAGGTCTATCATACCTCTCACTCAGGATGCTTGTTAGCTACGGGAAATCATATAATATTGCACACTCATAATGGTTCCATCCAATTGACTATTGTACATATGAGAATATTTATAGGCCCAATGGATGTGATGGATTTTGATTCATAATATATGTATGCCATCATGAAACATTTTAAAATTTGAAGTAGATTTTTCTCTATGAACTTGAATGATGTTGCACAGATTTTACCATCAAACCACGGAACAATCATTCTTCTAATGAGATGGATCATTTTCAATCATACTTATGTTTCACAGAGGATTCCATCAATCATATTCATGTTTTGGTATTTCTAGAAATGTATTATTTTATGAATTTATATAACTTCATGATTTCATTCTCTAAAGTTTGTTTTTTGGGACATTTTCAGTCAACGTTTTATGGAATCATCCATGCATTTCTCATCCTATCTAGTTTCCTGAATAATTTGGAGTCAATAAATATTAAAATATTTTTTTAATATGTTATCTATATAATTAATTTAAAACACTAATCGATATAATTTATATAATTTTTTTTATAAAAATAAAATTCTAATCTAAAAATAGTTTTCCTAAAAATATAACATTTTACAATTAAATTATGTATCTACATTGTTAAAAATTATAAAGCTAATTTATTGATTTTAATTTAGTAACATAAAATAAATATCATTAAAATCAATTATTAATGGTCATTAGTTTAATTTATTTTTTGAAAATAATAGCAATCATATAGAAAAATCTATTTCATCAAAAAAAAATCTGTTTTTATTAAATAATTTTACAAAATTATTATTGATTATTTCATTATCATTAATAATAATATTTCAATTTGGGAAATAATTTCATTCTTTATATATAAATTCAATATTTTGATACTTCATATTAAACCTATATAATAAAACAATGGGGATATAATGGTATATTATATCACAACTTCTTCTAGATTAATTTTTACATGTAAAAAATATATCAAATAAGTTAGGTTTATTTCATTGGAAATACATATAAAATATATTGGAGTTACAATAAATTATTTAATATTGATGCTAAATGTATTGGTTCAATAGTTTTTCCTGAACATAATTTTCTATGTGGGGGGACGTCTGACTCCCCATACCTCAACCTATTATCCATTTGTAGAATATCATTAATTTTTACAGAGTTGAATGTAGTATTAATTATTACACATTGTTGAAGTGACATACGTTTCATGAAAATGAATGGTGTGGGAGTTTATTTTGGTTTAACCGATGGTTTGGTATCTATTATAGAGTTCTTATAATCAAGGATGATGAAATAAGGTTGATTTTTTTTATTAAATTCATTACTATTTTTGTTCATTTTACTGGGGGAATTCCAAATGATAAAACAAGGTGATGAACTTATGAGTTGTGATAGGTTATAAAGGGTTGTCGAATAACCCACATCTATTATATAGAATATTCTATCATATGATATTTTAGGATGGGGTATGATAATTGAATACTAATTTGGAAATTATTATACATTGTTCATGAAAATATTCATCTAACTGTATATTCATAATTTGATTATGATAGATGATTATTGACCATTTGGTAAGGATATAATTTGGATGATGACCATATAGGTATATGTTGGTCCAAAATTTTACACACTACAGTAAATCATATGATTTTATCAAATTTTAAAGATATTCACTAGGGATGGTCTTACTATGTATACATAATATTCTAAATCTGAATATTTTTAAACTATTTTGAAGGTGATAAAGAGAGTTTTAGTGACATAGGTGGACTATTCCCATTTAAGGATGAAGTTGATGTCAGAGACAATATATATGAGTTACTGTTCATACATTGTAATATTTGACATCATGAATTTTGTGATTTTATTATTCTAATAGAATGTTTTATTTTTCATATATAATATTTTTTTATCCATGGATTTTAAATTTTCTTGTAGTTGCCGTCTATACTTTTTGGGAATTTCCTTCGATTAGATTATGTATACCATTAGTGCTAGTCTCCAAACAAGATATTATTGTAGGTATCAATTGAGAATCCCTCTTACCATGTATTTCATATCCATCAAGGTTACCATTTATGTAGATGTTAATTATAGAGTGGTATTATATATTATAGTTTACATATAATACAATGAATAGAGTTATCCGCTATTAGGGTTTATGGGTTTGGTAATGAAATAGTACCTTTTGAGATCTATGTCTGATATAGTTAATAGACACTATATAGGATATATGACTTTTTGGACCATAAAATTAATCAAATGGAGTCAAATTCTATAGAATATAGTTTTTATGTGGTAATAAGTTCATGATAGAGGCCAAGAGGAGGTACCTAAAAAATGATTTCATTTTCATATGTTTTAATGGATATATTTTTTGAATTAAATTTATTTAAATAAAATATTTTATATTGATTCCATACTATCATGATTAAGAATTTTCTTTTACATGGAATGTTAAATTTAGATTAAGGAATTATATCATTGGGAGAAAAGTACCATCATGTTTAAAGTTTTCAATGTCTATTTTAAAACATTGTTATTTAGTCTGTACAACAATAATTGAACAATATCTAGGCATAGTTCTCTGTTCATTGAATTCAATGCTTTCGACAACAGTATTTTAAAAAGTATATTTTGTTGTGTGGTTTATGGTATAAAATATTATTTTTACATGAAAATCTAATACATAATGATATTTTACTATATCATATTTTAAAATGATACTTTGAAAATATTTATTGTGTTTTTAGAGTATATGTAATGTGATTTAAAATTTATTTATCAAACCAAGAGAATTTTTTATAATGATAGGGTAAATTTCTTCATCCGCTAGTTTTCTAAGAATATATATTTTTTATCATTGATTATCTATTCTTGTAAAAATGAATTTAGATATTTACCTATGAAATATAGAGAAATATTTGTCTTAGATAAATTTAAAAATATGAAAATATCACAATTATTTTTTACTATATTTATTGTTATGCATGTATTACCCTACTTTAAACGATAATTTATTAATATTGAAAAACATATAGTGAGGAATGTTTGACCTTATTGGTTTATGTTGTTATTTTTTGATTTATGTTTTCATAAAAACAATAGTATTATTTATTTAAAATAAGAAAAAATAAAAATTTTCTTTATAAAATCATGTTACAAAATTTTAGGTATTTCCCTTCTCATTGGTAATTTTATTCTTCAAATGGGTGGGTATTGGTACTCTTGAGGGTGGATAAAAATAAAATTGTAAAATGGGAAAATGGATAGGGAAGTATGATTTTGGGAATTAATGGAGTCTGGGTGTAAGTGTTTAATGTATTTTCTTGGATGACCCCATGTTTAGATATTTTCATTGTTTTTTATATATTTTAATGGAAAACATTTGTTTTCACTATCTATTGGGCGATTAAACACTATGTAATGTGATTACGCATCATGTATTATTCTTCTTGAAGAGGAATTGATCATGGTATATATAATTAAATGGGTACACACCATTTAATTGTTACACATTATGTTATAGTGTATGATCTATTTTTAATTAGAAGGTTATGGGTTTTCAGTGTATTTAGACCCTATGGATTACATTATGTATAATGGGATTTCACACAATGTAATCATGAAGTGTTCAAACTTTATTGAATTTCATGGATGATATTTTTCATTCATATTTAGACTATTTTTCTCTAGACCGTGAGATCTCTTAATGTGTTTTTTTTATCCTCATTTACTTCAAGACCAATTCGTTTGACATTTGATCATCAGGGTTGGGTGTAGTGTTTTTCTGGGTGAGTTTCCTTTCTGATTCTAAAATTACTTTTTATCACAATAATTCCCTTATGTTTCACTATTATATTTATTGATTTGAGATAATTATTATCTTGATTCCATTATATGTCCATTTTATGAACTTTTTTATGGGTTGATTATTTTTCTGGTTGTGGTACAATTATTGTGCATTCATTGAGGAATTAAATGATCAATCATCTCCACTACCATTTTTCTAATATAGATTTAGTTATAAGTTCTAGGTAATCAATATAGGGTTTATTTTTAATTATTTCATTATTATTGATGGTTTATCTTGTTGGAATAATGTGTGGCTTATGTTTTAGGTACATGACTCTGTCTTTTAACTTTTTTGGTGAACTACATTGAACTAGTTTTTGATACATTATTTTACAAAATAAATATAATGATTTATTGTTTTGATTTGTGTCTGCAGAAATGATTTTTTGATAAAATATGGTTTACCCCATGTTTTTGAAAATGAAAAGGGGTTTTAACGGAAATTTTAAGGTGTTTTATATAATTGTTTTCTGAGAATGGTTTTGTTAAACTATATCGATAAATTAGTCTAAAAATATTCTGCATGGATCCCATGGAACTGAGGTGGACATAGTAGTAGTAGGTCGTATCCAGAGTTGAGGGATCACTCATGGGATCTTCCTCTACAACCTAATCTTGTTGTGTTAGGGAATTTTTAGAAATGTTGTGGGGTTTCACTTGTAGGATTGTTCTAATACTCTCTATATTCAATTTATATGTCTTGTGGCAAGATGCGAAAAATATTATCTATGGCTTGGTATGAGTTTTCATGTTTTCCCTACCTAGAATGATCCATTGAGTTATGTTATGTTTTTTAAATCATTGATATTTTATTTTTTGTATACTTAAATTGATTTTCTATTATATGTGATGAATGTTGTTTTGAAATGATATATATCTTACGTTATATATTATTGAAATTCATTGAAACTGGTTTTTCAATTTTATATGAAATGTTGTAAAAGGG
Source organism: Viscum album (assembly GCA_963277665.1). Classification (NCBI taxonomy): domain Eukaryota; kingdom Viridiplantae; phylum Streptophyta; class Magnoliopsida; order Santalales; family Viscaceae; genus Viscum; species Viscum album. The sequence continues at coordinate 473,270,564 of OY728161.1, forward strand.
GATATTAATTTTTTTTTTATTTTGATATTAATAATGATAAAAAATTTTAAAGGCTGGGCTAGAAGCCACATTTATAATTAAATCAATTAAAATACCTCTTTATCACATGGATATGAGGTGTAACTGGGTAATTTTTTATTCATTTGTAGTTAGAATTGTCACATAGTGATTTATTATACCATTCTCACTTGTTTTTTCTTATGATGTTCCTTACATATTATGGAATATATTTTTATATTATAATGTTTATTTATTTCAATATATATATATATACCATTTAGTTATGTTATGTCGAGATAAATAGTTCCATATGATTGTTTTTTCGAGGCCTAGGTACTACTCACCAGACAATGGGGATCTCGAACGACATTCGGGTATGTGAAAATTTTGGCTAGGTAAGAGTTTAAGAGGGTATCTAGGTATGGTTCATTACAAATTTATATCTAAAGAGTACTGTACAAATGATTCTGTAATTTTAGAAATTTGGTAGACTAGATATTGGATTATTAGAAAAAGAGTAGTAGGTTGCATGGAGTTCCTAAAAATCACTTACCATAATGAGACTGAAGATACCATAAAATGTTGGGATGTTCATAACATATCTGTGTTCCAATTATAATCATTGTTTTTGCAAATATTATTTAGGTTAGGATAGTGATTATTCAGTTTAAGGATCGTTTCTTCTATTTTGGTGTGCAATATAATTCCTTGGATACATCTTCATTGGGTTCCTCAGTAAGAGAAAGAGACTGATCAGAAGTTTCCATGCATGAGAGACAATATTCATTTTAATGTATGACTGAACCTCAATATGTGAAGGACTAGAATGTAATGATTTAATGGATATTTGACTTATTAGATAGAGTAGATATCATTAATTTATATTTTTTAGAATTCAAAATTGAGGACCAGAGCATGAATTGATGGGATAACATTGTTTCGTCGTATATGCACATGCACATGTACATGATAGTTATCAATAATATCATCATCCAAATTATTTTTTCCAGTGTTTTTTTTAATTTTTATGTCTTTGGTATTCCTATCCTTATAGTAGAGATAGTGTTTGGTGTTCGAGTACTCCAATAAGTTAGATGAGCTTGAATATTTCGGCCTAGGGGTTGTGAGTAATGGTTAGCTGAATGATCAAATGTACCTATAGGGTTTAAAAATAAATATCAAATCATTGTTATTTGTGATTTATATTTAGAACTATGTAGAGAAAAAAAATATTTTTATGTTGTATGCAATTAAATATAGAATAAAAATTATTTTATTCTTCCCCTTCTCTTCCACCTAGGGGTACTTTCAACAGTGCATAGTTGAAAATCATAATATTGAAAAATAACCAATTGATTAGTAGAGGTGGTTCTCGGTAGCAAGCATCGTCAGAACCTCCAATTATAGATTTTATTTTTACTAACATGTGATATTAGTGTGATAATGATGGGAAGACCATATTATGATATCATTCACTTGAAAATATGGGCAACAGTTGTGGATGTTATGGTCATCTTCCACATTTCATCTAAGATATTTCAACACATAGATATGTTTTGGGATTTTCAGCTCCAAAGGATACATCATAGAATAAATATGTTACAATTTCAATGGTACTATCCTCAGGTATAATGAGTGAATCACCTTAATGTAGTATAGTTCTTTCCATTTGAGGTATATGAAAGTCCATTGATGGAGAGAGGTTCCATCTCTATTGTATCACTAGAATAAATTTAATTTTTTGATAATGATAATTCTCAAATATTTATATGAATATGTTATTAAAAATCATAAAAATCTAACGGAGATCATATCCTTTATTAGGATTGTAGAGAAACCTCTTGGAATTACAAAGGGGTATGGTTTTTAATGATTTTAATTAGTTTTATCGATATCTTCTATGGGTTTTTTCTGGTATTTCATCAACTGATATCTATATTTGTTTGAAATCATCATCCAGATTTAAATGATCTTTTCCCATTATATTGAGGTATACTTTTATCATCATGGTTTCATGTTATTTTTAGCTAATGGGAGATCTGGGTGTTTCAGGTAGAGTGTGATTTTTTGTCTTCTCATGTAGGACCATCGCTCATCGACCTCAATATATTATTTTATTCAATTGTATTTATTCATAATTACATTTCATCTATTTTGGAGAGTCCTAATGATGTTCATGAATATCTTAACATTTCCCAATAGGATTTCTCCACGATTTATCTAGAGAGGTTGGTAGATTTTACAATTTACATTTCTCTAGTCACATACCTAATTTGAAACAATCTCATCATGTGTTAAAATATGAGATGGAGGAGGTAATTGATATATTGGATAAATTTATTTCAAAGGTATTGGATTATCATAGTTTTTATCCTTCAGAAACTCATGCGCTATTTTCGAAGAAGAAATATGGTTTAATTCATTTATAAATGGACAATCCGATGTTGATTTATGTAACAATACAAAAAATATATGATTTTCGACATTTATGTGATTGGATAGATCATTTAAGGGGGTAATGGTTGATTTATAATATTGATATATAGTAAAATTATCAACATTTTGATTTTTTATAGTCTGATGTAATGAAGACTTCTTTAAAGAGAAGGCATGTTCATTACGAATATCAGGTGATGTCACTTGGTCACATTAATGATCCTTTAATTTTTATGGATTTCTGAAATTGGATATCCCATTAGTATATCAAACCTTTTTTGTTATCAGGGAATATTAATATTAGATATGAGCATGGGCTTGAAAACTATTTTTGTTTGGCATTATAAATCCATAGGATTCATCATAGTTATGGAGAGATATCGAAAGGTACTATTTTAATTCAATATGTTATGTTCTTATTGAGAATGATTTCTAAGCATGGAATATCAATTGATCCTCACGATGTGATTGATGTATTATCTTGGGAAGAGCTGAAAAAATGAATTTGAGATTCAGAGTAACCTTAACCATTCAAGATATTATTATTGGTTTTTCAAGGATTTTTTTATTATTGTGACACATTTGACTAATATTATTAGGAAGAGGATAAAATTCACATGTGATTAAAATATTCATGATTTTTTGGTGAATTGAATATACATATAAAATCATCTCTTTTTCTAATATTAGATGATACTAGTAAGGGGTATGTAGTTTTTTGTGATACTTATGGCACTGGTTTGGGTGGTGCTCTCATGTATCATGTTCATGTGGTGTCTTATGAATCCAATAAACATATATAGCATGAGAATAATTTTTCACTCTTTATTTAGACCTTTCAACATTTATTCATGTGATTAAGAGTTGGACAAATTGTATTTTTTTAGAAATGGTCATATTATTTTTAACCATAAGTGTACGATACATATAATTTCATGAAAATGAATTAAATCATAGATTGAGGTAGATGAATGAATAACCTCATATATTTTTATTAAATTTATTTTAATCCCAATGAAATGGGAATGTTACATATAATTACCATGTGAGGGAGTTTTCATAGAATGATGATTTTGAGTCGATGAATAGATCTGTATGTGGTGCTTTAATATGTTTAATCTGCATTCATAAGATGATTTTTTTTCATTATGGTTGTGACTATTGTTTAGTTATTATAATCATTTATTGATCCAATTATGTTTAGTTTTATGTAGGATAAATAGTTTCATGGAATTTGAAAACCCACTATGGTGAGGTGACTATTTTTGGTAGTTTTACCTCTTCGAATGGAATTCTAAATTTTAGGGATTATTTTTCACTAAAAACATCTATGAGTGGATCAGTTTTTTTAAATCCAAAAATTAATTCATAATCTACTCATCAAGGAAATATGATGATTTATTATGAAAGGCTATAGTTGTTATAGTGGATGTGTAAGAACCACGAAATTTTTTATTATGTGTCCCATAGTTATACTTTCTTATAATTAAGCCAATTCAACTGAATCCTTCCTTTATATTCCTAACCCTTTTGAAGCTATCTTTGAAATAGTTTTATGTATCCATGTCTTTCATATTGGTTAACATAAAATTTCTATGTTTTAAATATGATATATTTAGTTATTGATAGTTTGAAAATTTTGGATAACACTATTTTTATTAGAGACACCATTAATATTGTACATCGGGGTAGGATAAATATTATTGACATTATGATGTCATATGGGGTTTCGTCTACCCATGTATCAGATAAGGATTTATGGACGTTATTGATATTCTCAAGAAGTCTAAAAGGGGTTTTGGGGTCTCAGATTAGGTTCAGTATATCTTACCATCCATAGATATATAATCATAAATAGTGAGTCAATTTTTATCCAATAGGATATGCTAAATACATATGATTTGGATTTTGGAAGACCATAGGATATGAATCTAGGACTGTTTGGGATTTCATATAATATTAGTTAAAAATCATTGATCATATTGAAACCAATGTAGGAATATCTTGTTCTCCAATGAATTTAACCTCTTAATTTTGTAGAGGTGGGTGTATATCTTTGGTGGGACTGTGTTTAGTGCAGTAGTGGTCTTCATGTATTCAATATATACATTGGTTTTAGGTTATAACTCAATGTCGATAGAAATTATATTTACATTACTGGTATTTTCCTTGGGATAGTTCAATGGGTGACCTAGGTTTATTGAATTTTTCTCAATGGTGCGGTCACCATCTTCTAGGAAAATAGGGATAGTTTGATGTCATAATTCTTGAACCATTTGATGTCATAGAGTAACTTGGGATTGTTTTTTATCAGTTGGAATTTCTAGTTCAGTTAAATAAAATTCTTAATGTTATCTACATATCACAACTCAATTAATATCAACCAAACACCTAAAATATTTTGAGATGGGATATTATTGAGTAAGATATATATGTTTTTGATTTTTGGAATCAATTTTATATTGTTTACTTTGGATTGAATTTCATGTGTCTAATGATCATTCCATTGGTTAGCTTTTTATAGAGGAAAAGATCAGATTATCACATGACTTGGGAGAATGAGTCATTGATGAGGTTTTAGAATCATCATATTTTTATCAAATTTATTTCATTAACATGACTTCCCATGTATGTAATGTCAGATTCTAGGGATTTTGTAAAATCATTTTAGCCTATTTCATGTATTTTTCCATATCATTGCTTGATTTCCTCTTAAATTTAGATTTTCAAGGGACTCCAAGGGATAGAGATGATTTTATGAGGAGAATTTCCTAATGTTATTAGATGTATGATTTTTTAACTAAATTATTATATGTATAAATGTGTAATTTAATAATATAGTTCTCCACAATTTTAGAGAACGAATGATGTGTTTGATTTTTTCTATAGAAAACATATATTTTTTGTTCTTTTTGTGTGATTAGATTCCATGTATTGTGATTAGAGTGTGAGTATTGTTAGCTGGGAATATTCCATGATCATCATATATAATAAGAAATTATTACACACTAAGTAAATGGTATATTCATGGTAATATATAATTATCTATTTTTAAAAATAGGCAATGGTTTTTTCATTGTATTATGACCTCGTGGATTATAGGACCTAAAAAGGTTGTGAATTTTATTAATCACCAGAATGTGGGATTTTAGGGAGATTCACAGATGATTTCATTGTTATTAATCTATATAATAACATTTTTTCAACCAATATCACTTCCTTGGAAAATTTGGGTACCACAGATATATTTAGAATGATTCATTCATTATTTGATCATTTGGGTTGTTCATAGTGTTTTTCCTATCATTTATCCTTTATGATTATTAATTTCATTTGATTGGGGTAGTGTTGTTGTGTTTCCCTATTAAATTCATCAATATGATATGTTGTTTCTCATGATTTCATTCATGATTCATTCTGTTATATTATTTGGGGGCCGAACCTTTATTAGTTTTGTTACATAGTTTTTTTGTTATTCAATGTATGATATGATATATACTCTTGATTAATTTTTTCTTAATTAAAATAAATTTTTAATGTGTGGATATATTCTACAAAATCTTTTATAATTTTTTTTGTTCTTCTTGTTGATAAATTCGGCTTTAGGTGGGTACGACCTCTGTTTTTAGGTTGGTGGTCTGCAATGTTGCATGTTTTGGTGAACTATAATTATTTACATTTGATAAATAGATTATTGAATTAAATTTCATGATTTATTGATTTCAATTGTGTGTGTGGTATTTATTTTTTTATAAAACATGGTATTCTCCAAGTTCTTATAAATGAAATTTTTTTTAATGTGTCATGAAACAGTTTTATGAAAATATTTTAAAATAATGGTTTTCCTGAAAGGGGTTTAAATTTTTTTTATAAAATATATCACATAGGACTACATTGTTACTTAGGTGGACGGATTAGTAATTGGTTGTGTCCCCATTCAGGGGGTTAACACATGAATTTTTCAACTACTCCCTAGGCCAATTTTTCATGATACTTGTTAATAATTTTAGGGGTTCACATTTTGGGGTGTTATTATCCACTCAATACATGATTAATTTTTCTAGATTATTGAAGTGATCATGATGGTCTATATTTATTTATAATTTATCTAGATATTTTAACCTTTTCTATTCCATTGTGTGACGTTACATGTTATTCTTATTTTGGTATGAGATTTTTTTATTATACTACTATATATTTGATATGATATGTGATGCGTGATTTTTTTACATAATATATATATTGTTATTTATTTTTATGAGATTATTTAAAATAGATTTACCCTATTTTTTTAACATGTTTAAAAAATGGAAATATATTTTTTTCTCTGATTTTGATATAAAAACCTTTAACCTTTTTTTCATGAACATTTTTCATTAATGTAGAGAATTCATATATCATTATTAAAAGGAATGAAATGAAACCATTGGGTGGGATCATGCTGATCCTGTTACCTCACACCTTAATTATCCATTCATCATTTCATAAACAATATATGTATTTCGAAGAAGGGATTAGAAGGCTACCACAGTGAGCATACAATATTTTTTAGTCATTTGGGATTTGGGTAGCTATTAGAGAGATAGTGGGACTTTGACCACATCACAAATAGGTATATTGGAGTATATATATGGTATCTTATTTCAGTATAGCTTAAATTGTCACATGGATGTTGAATAATACCTTTATCACATGAATTACTTCAATTTTTGATCATCTATCGTGGAATATATTTTTATCCTCTACTCATCATTTCTGTTTTCTATATATATACCATGTTTATTTGGAAGGTAGAAACTATTTTATATTGTTGACTTTTTAATTCCTAGCTAAAATTCTCTAGCCCATGGGAATCATGAATTCCCATCGGGTTTGTGACAATTCCCATCGTGTGCATGTTTGGGAGGGTATCCAGGATGGGACTGTTATATATTTTCAAATTAGACTTGTAGTGTATTATGAAAATTGATTAATAAATTTTACAATATAGGTTTAATAAAAAATATTATAAACTATTTAACAAGTAATGTTTTATATTTCATTGAAAATTGTGTAATGTGTTCAATTTTTTTTTTAGCTTTTTACCAAATTTTATATCTAAAAAGGAAAAACAATTTCCTTGAATTATGATTTGGTTCAATAGATTGAAGTATATAGATAAATGAGGCAAATAATTATGTTTTAGAGTTATAATGTGTATTTTTTTATTATATTCATTAAAAATACTATGATTGTAGATTGTTTAGTGTATCTTAATGTTGTATTTAAATTTTCAATGATTCCAAACTAGATCTATGTTTCATTAGTTTTGGTTATTCTATTTGTGTTGACATGGTCACGATAGATGATACATCACAGTGATAATGAGGTATTTTGTTGGGATTTATTCTAGATTTTTGGCATTGGGGATTTTATTCCCTAGAAATAGAAGAACATATAAAGGTAGGAGTCTATAATGGTCATGAATGTGGATCCCAACACGTGTGATTCAGGGGATTTTATTTTTCTCCTTTATTTTGTATATGAATTATCAATATCTGGAATAATTGAACAGTGAATATAGAAGGGTATTATGTTTTAAGATTGTCTTGGGGATTGATATTTTTCCAAGGGTAGTGAGAATATAATAGAATCCTTAGTTTGAATCATGAAATCATTTTTTGTTATACCTGAGGGGTTTTCTCTAGAATTTTTTTTGATTCTATATTTTGAACAACATTTCCCATATATTATTATTATAGGAGTTATGTGTAAGGATATCTCTTGAAACAGAAGGGTGACCCTACACATCAATCTTTCTAAATTATGAAATTATTCATGTGGAATTATAATATGTTGTTCATTATAATGTGTAATTGAGGGTCTACATTCCCCATGATTCATATATATTTTTATCATATAGAATGTTTATATCAATTAGTAGGATGTATGTGTATTCTCATGGATTTGGATAGATTGTATTTTGTTTGATCATTTAGTTTTGTACTCCTATTAATCTAAACAATTAAACTTATATACTTCATCTAATAATATATTTTTTTATAGGATCTCAATATGATTTTGATATGTTTTTTTACATAGTCTGATTTCTTTCTTTTTTCATTTATATTGATTTTAGAAAATTATATATTTTAGTTTTAATTGTGGGAATGCAGACACCATTTAAGGTATTTTTTGATAAAATATTAATATTAATTCTTAAAATTGGAGGTTTACATTTCAATATAGTTGGTATACCTAAAATTGAGAATGATTGAATTTTCATGCTAGTAATAAATGATTAGGATGAATGGTCACTTTAATGAATTATTATTCATGAATTATAGTATCTTTATTAAATTAAAACATATTTAAGTTTAATTAAATTTATTAAATTTTCTAAATAATCTAAAATTATTTCTATTAAGCATAACAACATATATATAATATAAAATCATGTTTCATCACTATTGTGATGATTATTTAACTACTTAAATATATTATGAATATCATTTTTGTATTTATAATACATTTCATGATATTCACTATAGTTGGAATAATTCATATGTTTTACTATTAAATCTCAAGGTATGAGGAATTTATATAATTTAATTTCTTGAAATTAATAGTGGTCCACAATATACAATATTATAAAGTTTTATATTTAATTTTATATATGTTTTAATAAATATATATTTTCTAAACTATTAATTATTATAGTGAGTTTCTAAAATAGAATTGGATTACAAATTTAAATAATTTCACTAAATTACGGTGTTTTCTTCAAATCTGTTTTAAGTGATATATTTCTAGAATGTTTAATTTTATTATTATTATGGGTGGTTTTGATGTTAAATAAATAATGAACCCTTATATAAAATAATATTCCTTTCAAAAATGAAATGGAATAAATAGTTTTTTAATATTATATTGGGTGGGTAAATTTTTACTAAGGACCCTTGAAGAATTATAAAATAATTATAAACAAGTTTCAGAATTGAATTTTATGATGGGATTTTCTTTGTTTACTATGTAAATATGAGAAACAATAACTTAAAATAATTTATTTAAAAAATTATTTGAATCTATGTGAAATCATTTAGTCATTGATATTTTTATAAATCGTATTGGTGGATCTTATCTATATAAGAGGTATTATCTTTGGAACTTTTATATTTGAGGATTATTATGAATTTCTTTTGTGCCACATCCTGAAAATTGGTATCCATGTTTTGGATATTGAGATATTTCTATGACAATCTTTTGGGAGTGTTTTTGAAGAATTTTTATTTTTCTGGAAATTTGTAAGTTTGTTTGTGAAGTATGAGTATAATTTTATTGTTCTATGTCTTAAGGGGATGATAATTTCCATCAAGTAACTTATTATTATTAAATTATTTTTTCGAGATGTTCTTGTGTTTAAAATATATTCAAAAGATAAAATAGTCCCTAACTATATAGAAGGAAATCAATCAGTAGAATCGTCCAAGGTACTTTACAATATTAATGTCCTATAATTAGAAGAAAATGGTTTTTTGAGATTATTTTGGTTGATGAATTTTTTTAAGAGAGGCTGTGGTAACTAGTAATACTATTTTTGGTTCACTACATGTAGTGAAACAAAAATGGGAATCACTATTTTCCAAGGGGATCAAACCAATAAAAATAAACCAACCAAGATAAAAAAAAGTATTGTTTATTAGTGACTGATGATATGGTGTGGCCATGAACATGAGTGATGGATGAAATGACTATTTTTGAGTAGCAACAATACATTCATCAGGGTAGTATTTCAAAATACATATGTTCTATTTAGTGAATCATACATGAAAGAAATAGTACATATTGGCCAATTGAAATAAAATTAATCACAACATTGTACATGACATGGTTGAAGTCATTTTATGATTACGATCATATACTTGTCATTTGGTTCATTGGTATAGGAATTTAAATCAGATCATACAATGTATGAGATTTTGTTTTTATAACTATTTTTGTGTTGATTGTGGATCTCATACGAGTAATTAATTATTTTATGTATACAGTATATTTATCTTAATACCTTTAAATAATGTTAAACTAATTAAACCATGAATTGTGAAAAGATAGTCCATAATATATAGAATTTTATTATTGATTTCTATCACTAGATACTGTTATCTCATCCATGTTGTGTAATGTTCATCTTGAAAGGTCATGTGTAAAGATAAACTAGTATGAAATTATATTTAACCCTAATATAAAGGTAATTCATTTATTAATAAATTTAGTTTTTCATATAATATAATTTAATTTAATTAAATAAGGGGAAATTGAAACCTAAAATAAAAAATTCTAAACCATTTTTCATTTTAATGGTTTATATATTTTATTTTCCTAATTTTATTTTGATCATATCAGTCATAAGAGTGATACTAGTCAAATAATACTGTTATATAATGTAAAAAATAATATATTGACTATCTTATATGGGGAAAAGGAAGAGAATTTATAATTTCATTTGAAATAGGAAACACCTAATTTTTTTGGGATTCATTAGTTTTCAACAAACATGATCTCTACAACCATCAATTTTTGAGTTAGTTGAATCTATTAGAAAAAAACAAGAATTTATTCAGTGATTTTTATGCCCAAATTTTCATTTTTCTCTATCATTTATTTATTTGGTGATGACTGTGTGAGGATTCATTATAGGAAGGTTATTCAAGAAACTATTCTTATTTTTAATTAAACCTATGAGTTTATCATGCCTTTATATAAATGGTAATTTTAATCAACCATCATAATAAACATACTAATTATAATGTTTTTAATATTGATAGGGGATTTATTGTGAATTTTATTTATAACACGTTTATGTTATTTTTTGAATTATTGCATGTTATTTCAATTTTTACAGAATTTAATTGAATTAATGAATAAAATATGATTGAAATGTGATGGTATATTTAATAAGTTGACTTATAGTTTCAACTTAGATATTTTATGTTATTGTTACTTCTTGAAGTGTGGTTTTTTTATCTTAGAATCACACAATTGTTATGAATTGGATTTCAAGGGTATGATTCATCTAATTATTTTGAATAATCAATCCAAATTTTATTAATGAATAAGTATTACAATTTTTATCATTTTAAACACTAATTACATGAATGATGATACTGTTCTTCCATGTATTATATATTTTTGATAATATGATTTTTCCATGATGAGTTATGGTTTCAGGTTTGATGAATGCTACAATTTATCGTATTTCTTTGTCAATTAGTTGGATAATGATGAGTTTTTTATTGATGTATACTATAATAGTGTTCCGTTTCATACCTGAATGCCACTTTATAGGTCCCTCGATCCTAGTGGGCCACATGGCATCAATCACATCTACAAGAATGCTAGTGGAAGCTGACTAGAAGCGAGGGCCTAAAGAGTGTCTATGGGGAGAATATTCCCTCAATAATAAATGGTAGTGAAGTGGTTGGATGGAAACCCAGGAAAATAGTAAATGAACTATATGTGAACAATGGAATAAAAAATTAAGATAATAGAATCAATAGCTAAAATAACTATAATAGAATTCAACAACTAATGATAAGCCATGTCACTAGAAAATAGGAAAACATGGTTACAAGACTATTGGAATAATATGTTCCACAAAATTATTATGGAATCAAAATACTATGTCTGGAATCCCATGCCCATTCTCGATCATCTAATATAATTTCCATACAAAATAGAAAGAAATCCTGAGTTTGAAGTTGTATGAATACTTTTATCAACACCTCCATCCATGTAATATGCCTCATGTACCAAAAGACTCTTATAGAGGGTGTGAGATAAATCTCAGGGGGCCACCACAAATTGTGTCTATAACATCTAGACCATGTAATTGAATTGTAAAATTGTGTATGTATTCATATATAAAGTGAAACAATGCAGTGTAACTAAATACCCAAGTACATGATTCGTCCCTCATTTGGTGTATTAACATATAACCAGTTCTTTTAATTAAGTAATTACCAATTCATGTTGATAGTTTCTGTGAGTCATATCCAACAATGACATCCCCTCATGAAACAATAAATAGTGAAGATCCCAGAATATCACTAGTCAACCACGATTTATGACATTTTATAATGATGTTCCAAGGTGAAAACAAAGGAGATGTAGACCAAAAGTGTGACCAAATCAGTAATAACTATAGATTGGCATGAGGTATGAGTTTCATCCAAGATCATAGTCCATGTTATTCCACAGTGAGGTTCTTACCAAGTCCATTGGGATCAACCAAGGAAAAATGATGCTAAGAAGAGACAAGGCCCAATGGCATGTAACCATGGAACCTTCTTGTCAATGCTAGATCCAGTGAGTTTATTAGAGAAATCCTATTATATATATGAAGGGATAGATTTGTGTCAAATCAGACATCCAAGAACAAACAAGGATCTGGATCTAGGTGGGATTCAACCTATGAAAGCTGTATCCTTAAATTGGAATGGGGTTCATGAGTTTTCATGGAGTTCATCGATGAAAATACAAGTCATCAATAAGACAGGACATTCAACTTTTTTATAAAGTAATTTAAAATCATTATATGTTCAATCCATTCCGTTGATTATTGTGATAAGGACATGTGGAATGAAAACACTTTATTAGGTCAATTGGTTCATGCCTTACCTTTCTTTAGTGTGATTATGACAAGTAGAATGAAACCATTTATTCCATTTACGTCATATTCCATATTCAAGGTTCATTCCACTACCTTTTTTAATGCGAAAATGTGTGCTACCAATTTGAATCATATAAATCATTTACATTGGAGGCCAATTCATATGATTAGTATACTTACCAATTCATATTTAACAATTAATTATCAATTGAGAGACTTAACATAGGTGGGTCAAGTGGGACACATACATGGTACTCTTCATTATGAAATTCACAATATAAATAAATCTATATAATTTAGTTATTCATACCCTTTGGTTGGCCCAGCCATGACACACCTGAACGATAGTGCAAATGTGTCAAAACGCAAAATAAAAATTATTGAATAATCTCTAACATATAAGGGATGGATTTGTGTCCATAACCCCCAACAATTAATAAGTCATATAGAAATAGAATATCCATATGACTCTAATATATATAATCATGGAATATAAATTCTATAAACTATAACCAAAGAAATTGGTGTGCCCTACATGATAAATTAAAAATCAATGAACATTAAATAATAGTTATAGGTCAACCACCTTACGGTTCTATGATCCTTCTCCATCAATATTTTCCCTTGATTTGGATCATTTTTGAGTAGACCTTTGAAAATCTGAAAAATGGTAATCCCTGAATAAATCTACAAAGAGTTAAAGAGAAATTGAACGGATAAAGGGGACTTGAGTACTTAACTTTACACATCAAACATGATGAAATACATCTCATTTAGGTCACAGATGATGGAGATCTTAAAATTCCTAGATTTGGCCTTCAAAATCCTCTAAAAAAGAGAGCAATGGAAGATAATCTCACCTAATATCAGATTAGGGGTTAAGGATGTGGGTTAATATTAAATTAATTTAAAATTTGAAAAATTACCATATACACGGATTTTCTATACATTTTGACAAACAATGTGAAAACTGAGTAAGGTTTTCTGGGTAGAAGGGTAAAATTCATAGTGAGGACACACGATAATATGTTAACTATGTGAAGTTGTTCTGTATGGGAATTTCAATCTACATGTTTATTCAAACCATGAACCAACCATGATTTTACAATGAAACCTATCTTGTATTCCCAAAAAGATGGGTTCTAGGCCAAAAAAATATCCCGGACAGACCATGGTGTTTTTTAATTCATTGGGAATCCATATTTGGTCTAAATTAAAGCATTATATTGAAAAGTAAAGGATCTATACATAAAACATCTGAGTGCTTATAGTATTCCCCCTTCAATGAACACATCCTTGAGTCAACCTTACAATAGTGTTAAAACATTATTTGACAACAATTCTGACCACTGAGCATTTACATCAACATTCATGTTCAAAGTCTCATCTTGTACCCAACTGTTCTACCACATCGCCCATACTAGAGGGACAAACCGGCCCTAGAGAGCCTTTGTGTTCCATTCGACGATGTTTTCTAGGTACCCCTAAAAGGTAGACTCAACAATATTACTACACATAGTTGGGATAAATATTATGAGACAGATCAGAATGACATTGGTAATGCTGTAAAACATGAAAGACATCGTGCATGGAACGGTATCTCTAAGGTAGTAGCTACTGATAGGCTATCAGTTTGACTCTCTCTAGAATATCAATAATCCCTACATAATGTGGTGAAAACATTACCTACATTTATAACCACATATTCCCAATGCTGAGTGATACCCGAAGGAAAACATGATCCCAAACCTCGATTTATTGATGTCTTCAACTACAATCAACTAAAACATCTATATAGACTGAATAGTAGTCATAAGCATTTTGATTAGATGATTCAACTATAAATTCTAATGAATGAGACCAGAATATTGTATGTTGAGATCACACACATCTATCTGTCACATTGTTGAACGAAATGGCATAACATTCAAATACTAAAAATAACCCATCTAAATTGTTTCTGGAATGGTGGTATTACAATTGAACTCGTTGAAGTGGATATGCTTCGCCCATGAATTGTAAAACTGATGGAAACATTCTCCAAATACTTCTTTAATAACATTTTATCATCTATTTTGATTTTCCATTAGTCAGAGGGTGAAAATATGTTCATAGAATTACCTGTGAGCCCATAAATGTCTACAATCCCTATCGGAATGGTGACATGAAACGAGAGTCCTATTCAGAAATAATACTATGTCAAAGCCAATGTATTCATATTATCTCATTGACATATAGTCATACAAGATCATTGGACGAGAATGTCTAGAATATATGAATTAAGTGGGATGGTTTTTTTAGTCAGTCAATTACTACCTAGAGAGAATCTCGACCCCACGCTGACCTAGGTATGCCGACTACGAAATCCATGGAAACATCTTCCCATTTCTATTTTGGGAGTGGAAGTGGTTTTAGAAATCATTCTGGTCTCTGGTTCTCCACCTTCACCTACTAATAGGTGTATCACCACATGATAAATCCATATATCTAATGTTTCATCCTGGGACACTAAAAATAGAATTTCATATATCGATACATCTTAGAGATTCATGAATGAAATTCCCACTGTGATGCATGGGACACTTTCATCAACTCATCTCTCATATGTGTAGGAACCCAAATACGTCCACATAGACGTAGGACTTCATCTCTATCCATGTAAAAATCTGGAGGTGGGTTATCTATTCATATAATCTCACTGAGGATCATGCCATTAAGATCCAAAAATTGTCTACTATTCAACTTATAAAGGTTAGAAGAAGTAACTATCAAGGAAGAAAGGTAATACTATTCATCACTAACATAAAACTCTTGATGTTTCTCAAAATGTTGGGAATTAAATATAATTCATCACAGGTTTTTTTTATGGCTTAGGTGTGATTTTGTAGACATATTTCATCTGCAACCACATTGATGTTCCTAGGAATATACGTGATCTAAAAATCAAATTATTGTAGATATTTGACACATATATGATATCTAAGGTTCAATTCACCCTAATAAAATATATATTTGTGGCCTTTGTGTTCTGTTTATATAACAAATAACTATCCTATAGGATAATGTATCCATCAATGTAAGGTATAGACAATTGATGATATTACAAGGTGGTGTGTTGGGTAGTCTCTCCCATGAGGGCTCAACTATTGAGATCCACACACAACAAATCTATCATCCTGCATAAGTAATGCTCCATGTCAAATTCATGATGCATAACAGAAGATAGTATAACAAATACCAAGATTGGGAATAATCAGAATAGTTGTCGATATCGACCTCCCTTTCAGCTTTTGTAAGGCATTCACAAAATCTCATGACTGTATCAACATGACATGCTTCTTTTAAAGAATAGAATGTGGTGATAAAAGGTGAGAAATGTCTTTTATCAAATGCCTATAATATCCATCCATCCCTAAGAAACACCAAATATTGAACACATTCATTGTTTTATCCCTACAAATTAATGAAATCACTTTATATATTTTTTCAAATAACCTAGATCATAATATTATATGACCCAATAAGTGATCCTTTTCAATCCAGATGTGTAACGTAACATGATTGGTGTAAATAATATGCTTAATTAGTGTATGTAGAATGATATCAATATGTTTGGAACAATCACTAGAAGTGTGAGAATAGCTTAATATGTCATTCAAACAGACCAAGAAAAAATAATTCAAAATGAGTTGGAATACACTATTCATTAGTGGCATGAAAACTGGGAGTGAATTTTTAATACTGAATTGCATAAAAAGGTACTCATACAGTCCATACACACTATAATTTTATTTTCAAGGTATGTCTAAGGATCTGACTCTCCTCTGATGATAACCTCGTATCGTGTAGATCTTACAATGGACCAATTCATATCTAATATGGTCAAAGAGATCATCTATTTGAGGATGTGGAAACTAGTTCATGACCATAAGCTGGTTCAACTGCCTGTAATCCTAAAAAATATTTATGGTTCTATCTGCCTTGTTGGAGAAAATAATGGGTGAACACCAAGATGATGTAATAGGTTGTATAAAGCCTTTGGCTTCTAAGACCTCTATCTACAACTAGATCTCCAAATGATCAGTACGTACCCTACTATAAGTAATAATGGACACTAGAGATGCTCTTGTAACAAGCTCTATTGTAAACTCTACATCTCTTTCAGGAGGTAAGCCAGACAAATCATCGAGAAAGACATCCCACTCACACATATATATATTAATACTTCCCTCTGGTTGTGTAAATGATACCCTATGATGATATCATTCTAAAAAAGTGTGATAGTAGACCAACCAATCCATTATTAGAATGAAATCGACTCGTGTGATCTTCAGAATGAAGAGGTTCCATATGAAATAGTAACCTAACACCTCAAGGGGATAGTCCCTGAACAGGCGTATTCCCTCTATCTGAATTCTCATTGGTGTATCATGGTTCACTATACCATAGTGAAACCGTATCTCTAGTCTGAGACTCTCTGTGATAGATATAGTGATAAAAGCCTTTTAATCACCTATATCAAAAAGATCAGATACTATATTAGAGGTTACTAGAATAGTACCTCATACTGTAGAATTTCCCACATTCTTCTCCTTAGGAATTGGCTATAGTGCATGAATCATACAATATCCATGGCCTTGTGAAACATATGGACTACTATGATAATAACTTCTCTATTTGTGTTGGACATGATAAAGGGTTTGGCTACCATGGACACAACCCGTAACACCCCATGATTTCATAGTAAGTTATATCATTAATGTAATTCAATATCTTATATTTCACGCAACACTGACTAGGCTTGTGTTATATGATATATAGATTTTATGTGAAATGACACATTAGTATTATAATTAATTAAACGATATATTTATTTACCATTTAAATATTCTTATATGAATAAGGTCAAATAAGTTTTTATAGTTATTTATAATTTTTCTCATAAATAACAGATATTTATAATGAAATATATATGTTTTTTTAAAATAGTTATCTATTTTTGGAAATAATATTTTATCAAAAGAACTACGTTTTAGGTCAGTTTGAGAACAATAATAAAATAAATATGATACACTCCTAAAAATATAATTAGTTGAAATATATGTAATTTTTTTATTGGGATTATCAAAATTATCTTATGGTGAAATTTTGAAATTTTCTAAAAACATTCAATTTTTTATGAATAGTGAAAAATACGTCATTGTATATAAAAACTGATTTTTCATTTAAATAATTATTAATTTTATTTAAATTTATTTTATAGTCAATGTATATACATAATCCTTATATTAGTCCTATTTAATACAATGGGGTCCTTTTATTATAATATTGGATATATAATATTTTATTGAACTTTGTAACGTCTTTTACCGACCTTCTAGACACATTTTCAAATTTTCATTAAAAATAATTTTTCTGCTTCTTTGAATTAAATATCACAAATCCTAGATACATATATGAAATTAATAAGAAAAATTTTGTTCAATATGATGGAAGTTATTTCGTGGTAAAAAGTAACTTCTTAAGTTTATTTAACACTATTAAAAGAAATTAGGGTAACCAAAGGAAAAAATGATATTATAATTTACCTAAAAAATATCCTATTTCTATTGTATAATTGTATATCTATGAAAATATACCTTAGATATAAAATATGATCCTTTTTTATCCACTTGGATTAGATGAGGAAATTTATTATTGTATTATTTAAAGAAGAGTTAAATGTCTAAAATTCAATGTTTAATAAATAATCGATTTTTTAAATATGGTTATACATAATTATATGTTAATATGACATGTTATATATAACTAATTTTTTTATGACACATTGATGATTGATACATTATTAATGAATTATTAAAATAAATTATATTATAAATATCCAAATAAATGTAAATTGAGACTTTTGATGCATTCCATGAATTATATGTTAATATGACATGTTATAGTTGACTAAATAAATTTTTATCTAAGTGATAAAATTGTTATGAATTTGAAAAAAAACAAATACTTATTAGTGTCAATATTGACATAAATGAGTATTTAAAACAAATACTATATTATTATATGATATAATTTTCCTAAAATTATGAGGCACAACCAATGAATTTATATAATGGTTAATACCTCATAAATTAACAACTTTTGGCTTCGTTGGCATTTTATAGTATATTTATTAACCATGTAATATAAAAATAGATGATAATAATGGAAATGTTAAACTATTTAAATAAAAGTTATATATAAAATATAAGGTTAATATGGTTACCTAAATGTGTCTAAAACCTATACGATGAATGTATTTCACCCCATCCCCACCTTAAAATCTATATAAAACCATTTTTATCTATTATAAACCGAAAATTATTTTATAATAAAATAATTTATCAGGATATTCCTAAAGTGACTGTCATATATCTTATAAAAGAGAACATCCCCTTCTCTCAAAATGAAACCTCCAATGCCATTTGGCTCGGCAAAACCCTTATAAACTATCCCCCCAACTACATTAAATTAAATATATAGGTCTTAATTTTACAAATAAGAAATCCTATGTATCCCTTTTGATCTAATAAATAGGAATCACCTGATGAATAGATAATAATTTCATCACCTCTTTCAATGTTCTTTTCATCTTCCACTTCTTCTTTCATTTTTTATTCCATAAAAAATTAATAAATCCAATGAAATAAATATAAATTTATTTTATTATAAATATGGTAAAACAATATTCATTATTTTACCCATCTTATGAATGAAAAAGTCACTATACGTGCGTATGTACGACTTACCGTCTCCACGTCGTGGTGTAGTTTGTTATTCAACACTTCATTTTTTATATTAGTATAATAATTAGTATAATTGAAGAAAATTATAAATATAACATGTTAACGATTATTTATATATGATATTCCATCCAATTTCATACTATTTCACCATCAATAGAATGATATTTTCTCTTGTGCGTTTGTATGGATTACCCTCTCCACGAATGCGATGTGATTAATTCCCCATCGTAACCATTCAACAATAATTTTCATTTTATGATTTACAATAATGATTAATAACCAAATATAATTTTTTATATGAATAAAATACATCCTATCCATAACAAAATTGACTTATATAACAATATATATAATGTAAAACGTATCTGTTAACACCCGAAACAATGAGACTTGAAAAATTTTATTAACAACGAAATATTAGATGATCATATATGAAATCCGATTTATGAATTTGGATCATCAATAATTTATCAAAAAATTATATAGCTATTATACTAGTGGTTAACATACCCTCAACTAAATAAAATCACAGGTTAAGGGTCAATTTTAATATCTCTTTTTTAATTGGAGGTTTTTTATACGTAAGTATCTACTGGGACTTCTTTATCATCCACATCCATGTTTCTTAAAAATGTATTTCAGTTTTTTTACTTTTTCCTATAATATGATTTTAAGTCATTTATACCCTTCATCGAATTTTTATAATTTTTTTTCATGGAATCTTTTCATTGTTTTCAAACAACGTATTTATGACATTTTCGACAAATTAAGGTAAGAATGTGTTTTTTAACTTATATGGTAGGTTGGACTATTTTACACCGTTATAACAAATTTTATTATTCCATTACACATTTTTAATAATACATTCAAAATAAATGATTCCTTTTATAATTACATTACATTAGAAAGATATATTTCACTCAAATATGTTTGATTTCATATATGTCAACAAACATTGTTTGATTTTAAACTTTTTTGAAATTGAATTATTATGCTACAATATTCAATATTGTATTGAATGTTTTTTGATTTAATTGCCTATGGATGTGTTATTTTTATACCATTAATGGTTTATGGTTAAATTATTAACATTTTATATTATCTTTTTAATATGAATATTTATGATATATTTCAACTATTTCATATGAGAATTGCATTGAACATAGCAACTTACAGGAAGATCCCGCTGTAGATCCTCGATGATTCAGTAGGTATCATGAGACAAATTAGTGTATATTGACAAGGATTTGAAGAAATATCATATTTGTATTCTGGGAATGAGTTCATGATGATTGTTTATGATTTCTGACATTATGCATTCCACCATTTTGAAATTAGAAATTGATATTTCATGTGATTATTAGACAAGTAGAATATCCATGTCATTAATTAAACTACATTATTTAAGTTATATTTTCCATTAAGTGCTTATTTTTATGTTTAAAAGGCGTCTGTTTTTGTACTATACATTTACTTAAATGTTTATTCTTATTTATGATAGTTTATGTTTTATTGTTATACTTACTAAGCATCTGAGCTCCCCCTTTTTTTGTTTTCTTTTTCCCAAGATGTGAAGATGTATATTATGATTTACCTGTAAGGATAGGGAAATGTATATGAGTGTGTTAAAAGGGGACACAATGTTGTTTTCTTTTATTTCATGACATAATGTAAAATATATGTATATATCTAGAACCGTATTGGGTACAAAACTAATTGGTTTTTTGAGACATGATCTCTCGTGATCATGCCATTGTTATGTAATAATTCACCGAATCAAGGTTACTATGTTCTGTGTGTTATAGTTGGTATTTGATAATGTTTAGTACAAATCATGGAAACAATATTTAGAAAAAACTCTAATTAGAGAGCATTACACTACGATAGACTGGGATGATTTATATAAAATAAAATCATAGAATTTTGGTAATGTATATATTTTGTGAATTTTCCATGAAATAAATCCCTATCTGGACACAAGAAAATAGAGGAATCTCTAGAACAAATGTATCTTGGGCAAAAACCTAAAAACACCACATTGATCTAGGCTTGAACGAGAACTAGAACACGACAATGGTCTTTGTTGCACTCTTGGTTATGACACTATTGGTGGAAATGATTTGGATAATTACCATTTTCTTAACAAGATATTATGAAGGATTTATGTCTGTATACTTCCTCAATGAAAACATTTTTATGATTTTAGATTGCATTCATACACTTTTCAATTTACATTAGGTATTTTAGTAGATTGTAATTATGTATTGTGATTCCTACACTATCCCAGTGTTTGACATTGTTTAAAAATGGTTCCCATTAGAATGAATTGGAACTCCCGAAATATTCATGATCCAAATAGTTAAAAGGATCGTATAATTCATTATCTGAAGCCAACATTTTGAAGAGAAATATTCTCCCACGTATTCTCATCATCTGAAGAAATAGTTTGTTGTATTAATAAGATAGATAAAAAATTATCAAAGTCATATGGATTTGATGGTATGCCAATGATGAAAGGGATGATTGAGATAAATATTGAAAAATGAATGAAGGGAAAGAAGAATTTTCATATATGTGATAACTGTGGAATGAATAACCTTGGAAAATGTTTGAAGTGAATGGGAGTTTTCTAAAAGTGTGGAGATAAAAGAAACCAAGTACGTGACTGCAAGTGTAATTAAAAAGATTAAAATAAAAAAAATTCATCTGCAAGGAGTTGGGACACTAAACGAATAAATTTCCCAATCATTATAGAATACCCCAAGTGATACTATTAGATAATAATCCAGTAATGATACTACCACAAATGAAGAGGAAAAATTAGTGTTCTTATATTAATAATAATGAGTTATTTCATTTTAATGATGTATCAATGATGTAATGGTTATATTAATCATTTAAATAATTATGGATTGTAATGTAGTACTATTTTATTGAGTATTTGAGATTATATGGTACTATAAAATGTGGGTCAACAACAAGTTGTTTTTTTTGGAAATTACATAGTTGAAGGAATTGTAAACAATAATTTAGTTCTAATACTGAGGTATATTTTTTGGAATAAGATTTGGATGAATTGGATAAATTATATTGGATATTAATGACCAAATTGGAACTGATTGATTTTTCTTTATTCCATCATTGTTGAAGTATTAAATATATTGGTATATAATTAATATATCTTGTTTTCTATAAAGAATAAAGGTGAATGAATGTAATCAATAAGGATTTCTGGTAATACATGGTGTTACCATGGTTTAAGAGAATATAGGATGAAGGTTCTCACGTGATATTATGTGAAAAAAAGAGATCTTAATTATGTTATATTGGCCTTATTATAATTTTTTGGACCTTGAGTATGGGAACAAGTATTTCGGTTAATTATAAAGGTTGGATTAGATTATGTTTGAGAATAGATACTATAGTTTAATCTCAAAACATTTATTAATATTATTTTTGGATTTTTTTTATAAAAATGACAACCCGATAGATAGGAAACAACTCATCACATTTGTTAAGGCCACAATAGTTGAACCCACAACCAAAGGGCCATAAGGGTACATCACTGACCATTACCCTACTTGATGTTCGGGAATGTATAATGTAGTTTTTTATATGATATGATAGATGAATTATACATTCATTTTTTCAAACCTATATGATTAATATGAATAGATTATTTTTGAGTTCTATTATCTTCTGGAGTGAAGGATGAGTTTAGGGTAGAAATAAGTTAAAGTGTAGAACTCTACTAGTCATGTATTTTTTTTTATTATATGAAGAAATTAATTCATAAATATTATAGAAAGGATCTTAAAAGAAGTTTCATCCTAATACATTATGATTTTTTGAACCAATGATATTTAAGTCATCATAGATTAATGGTTTGGATGCCCTCAATTTTTTATGTATTGTTCACTTGATTGTGATTGATGACAACAATCACAACCAATAAATATTTACATTTTTCTTCCAATTATGTGTGTAATATTAACACCAATGTTCTTCTATTCAAAATACTATGTTAATGGTGGCTTTTTTATTTCCATTTCCCTCTTATTAAGCCTATATTTTATTAACACTATTAAGATGTCGGTTCCCCAAAAATTTATTTTATATTTTTAACCTGTTATTTTTGAAGAACAATTTCAAATTTCAAGGATGCAATTTATTGAAGAATGGGAAAATGTATCACCCCATGATTTCATTGTATATTATATCATTAAATTAACTTAATATCTTATACTGTACGCAACCCTATCATGGCATGTGTTATACGCATGATTATGTTTATGTGAAACAACACATTAGTATTATAATTATTTAAATGATATATTTATTTATAAATTAGATATTTTCATATGAATAATAAAAAAATATTATTATTTATAATGTTTTCACCTAAATAAAACATATTTATAATGAAATGTATATGTCCTGTTAAAAGGGTTATATATTTAGAAATACTATATTCTTAAGAGAACTAACTTTTATGTCCGTTAGTGAAAAATAATGAAATTATTTTTAGACAGCACTAAAAATATAATTTTTTAAAATAGAATTTATTTTTGGATTTGAAATAACATTATTAGCATAGGGTTAATTTTTTTTGTTTTTTTTTGAAAACATCCAATTTTTATGAATAGTTCAAAATACAGCATAGTACATAAAAACGAACTTTTAATTTAATTAATTATTATTATTATTTAATTTTTTAAATAAAAATAAATACATAATAACTATATTACTCCAAATTAATTCATTGGACTAGTTTGATAATACGATTAAAAATATACTATTTTATTTATTTTTATAACATCTTTTACCCATCTTCTAGACACATTTGCAAATTTGCATAAAATCTAATTTTACCGCTTCTTTGAATTGAATTAAAAAAATTTGAGACAAACGATTGACATCTGTTAGTAAAATTTGGTTTAATAGGATTAAAATAATTTTTGGTTAATAGTTACTTTGGAATTTTATTTACTATAGTTAAATATAAATTGGGTAATTAATGGTCAAAATATAATTATAATTTCCTTATCACATGTCCAAATTCTATTGTATATGTTTATTTCAACCAAAATAAATTGTACGAATAAATTATTATCTTTTTTTTTGATCCACATGGATTAGATTAGGACTTTTATTATTATTTTATTTAAAGAAGAGTTAAATGTTTAAAATTCTAATTTTAATAACTACAACATTTTTTTATATGGGGTTATACATAAGATAAATTAGACTATAAATATTCATTAATAATATAATAATATTTCCTATATAATTTTATTTTATTTATAATTTTTATACCATAAGTAGTAAAAATTATTTTTGACACAATGATGATGCATAAATTACCTTATAAATGAAATATTAAAAAAGTTATATTATAAATATCCCAATAAATTTATATTGAGACTGTTGATGCATCAAATGAATTTTATTGGTTAATATGACATGTTAGGGGTTATTAATTAAATTTTATCAATGTAATAAATTTGTCATGACTTTCATAAAAACCAAATACTACATAGTGCCAAAATTCACATAAATGAGTTTTTAAAACAAATACAATATTATTAAATGATATAATATAAAAAAATTACATAATTTTATATATATGACTTATATAATGATATATATTTCATTAATTTACCCCTTGAGGTATTAATGTAATTTTATAGTATGTTTATTAACCATGTAATTTAAAAATACAAGATGACATGGTAAAAGTAAAACGATTTAACTAAGACTTAAATCTAAAAGATAGTGTTAATATGGTTACCTATACATTTATAAAACCTATTTATTGAAATTATTTTAATTAATACCCACCATATCCTATAAAAAAGTCTAGTTGGATACAATAGATATTGAAAATAATTTTATAATTAAATAATATTTCACGATTTTCCGAAAGTGACCCACACCTCTCTTATAAAAAGGTTCTTCCCCTTATCTAAAAATCACAAATCCAAAAAACATTTGGCTAAGAAACCCCCAACTAAAATATCCTAAAAAATACCCAAAAATAATCCTAGATGACTTACATTGATCATAATTTCATCCTAAGGATCCCTTTTGATCAAATCAAATTGAAGCACCCGAAGAAGAGGTAATAATTTATCACCACATTCAAAGTTCTTTTATTCTTCCACTCCATATTTAATTTGTGTTTCCAAAAAATAATAATAAATACAATGACTTATACATAAATTGATGTTATTATATACATGGTATAACCACATACATTTTTATATCTATACTATGAATGAAAACCTCACCTTACGGGCGTACGTAAAACTTATAGTCTCCACGTCGTGGTGTAGTTTGTTATTCAATAATTCATTATTTGTATAGGAATAATAATGACTATAATTGATTTAAATAATAAATATAACATGTTAATTATTCTTTATATATAATTCTCCATCCAATTATATACAATTTCACCGTCAATATAATGATAATGTTGGTCGTGTGTATGTATGGATTATTGTCTCCATGAACGCAATGAGAGTCATTTCCCATCGTAAAAATTCTAGTATAATTTTCATTTTTTTAATTTAAATAATGTTTATGAACATAATATCATTCAGGATATGAATCAAATACATAATATTCGTAACAGACATGAATTTCGTAACGAAACATATAATGGGAAATTAATATATTATCACCAGAAACAATGATACTACTAAAATATTTTTAACGATGAAATTTTAGAATATTATATATGATATCATATTTATGTATGTTCTTTTGAATAATTTAATAAAAATTATTTAAATTTTATTTTGGAGGTTAACGTACCCTCTACTAAGTAAAAGTACACGGCAAGGATTAATTTTACAATATTTTTTTTATTTGAGGTTGTTTATTCTTAATTATCTACTCAGACTCCTTTATAAACCGAATTTGGGTTTCCTAAAAATATATTTCAATTTTTTTATTATTTCCTTGAATATGGGTTAAATTAATATATAACACTGTTTTCCCTTTATAATTTTTTCTAAATGAATCTTTCATTAATTTTCTAAATGAAGTACTTCATTAACTTTTCGAATAATTAATGTAAGAATGTTTTTTAACATATATGGCATGTATGACTATATACCTCCATTATAAAACATTCGAAGAATCACATACAATATTATAAAAATACTTACAAAATATTTTTTTTACAATTACTTTACTTTTTATTTATTTCAAAATTGAATGAGATATATCTCTCAAATAGTTTTTATTTCATCTATGTCAACCTTCTTTTTTTGATTTTACACTTGTTCGAAGTTGATTTATTATGATAAACTATTAAATATTATATTGATGGTTTTGTGATATTTTTGAATATGGATGTGTAATTTTTATATCATTCATTGTTTATGGTAAAATTATACACATTTCATATGCTTGTTTTAATAAGAATGTTTTTGTTATGACTCAACCTTTTTATATTAGGAATGCATTGTAAATAGTAAGGGATGGGTGGAGCCAGCTATAGCTCTTTGAGGCCTTTCTAGGTCACATCAGAAAAACTAGTTTCATGGGACAATTCCATGACTAAATCTTTTTTGTAGTCATGAAATAATGCTTTAACTATATGGTTATGATGTCCGACATTGTGTATTCCATCATTATGAAATTAGAAATTGATATTACATTTGATTATTCAACTAGTAGAATATCTATGTGACTATATAAATGGATTTTTATTTGATTTTTCATTTCCATATTATGCTGAAGTTCAAATTTAGATGGCTTTTGTCTTAGTCATATAAGTTTCCTTATATGTTTATGATTGTTTATAATAGTTTCTATAAAATTGTTACCCTTACTGAGTATCTGAGCAGACCCCTTTCACATGTTTTATCATTTCTAGGATGAGGAGAAGTGTATTATGATTTACCTAAAGGGATATTCCAAAGGATATGAGTGTTTACAATTTGAACACAACCTTGTTTTAAAAAAGTTGTAATATAAAATTTTTTTATATATCTAGTACTTCCATGTCCACAAAACTAATTGGTCTTGCGTGACTTGACCTCTTGTGATAATGAAAATATTTTGTAATAATGAACAGACATTGGGTATTTAGGGTTGCGGCATTTCACAACCTCCTCCTAAACCAAACCTATCGGTGCTACTCTAACTCATTTCCAGATTCAGTGTAAAAGAACTCACTCCTAAAGGTTAAGATGATACAGATGCTTTCCCACTCAAAGCATGTGGAAAGGTCCTAAAAAAATGTTAAAGATGCCCAACATGGATGCAAGCCCAACACTTAAATGTCTCTATATCACACTGAGGCTTTTAGTTACCCTATCATCTACAGTATTGATATCCTTTAGATATATCGAAAAAGCCACCCGGGTTGCTACTGCTCAGATGGGAAACCGTGAGAGAACGCTTCCTTTCACAGGAAGAGCTACTGGCCAGCCATCGCACTGATCCATTAAACCCAGTACTATTATATTCACTCAAGTTTCTCTCAGGGATATAAGGATAATGTATTACATATGATAATTTAGGCAGTCAAAATTCATTCACCGATGTAGGAATGGAGTACTAGATCCCATCCTTGAAAAATCTCGCATGCAAAATCTTATTGCCATCTAGAACAAGCACAATGTGCTGTAAGACTATGAAATGTGATTAATATTCCATAAATAACATATAAGCCTACTCTATATATGTAAAATCTCTGGATCTATTTTCTATTACTGTATGAGGAATGAACTAGTCAATGACGACAGTCTGGAAATCAAACCATAACATTCCATAATGACAATCATCCAGGGTAATCACTCCCACCTACGCTTGGCCAATTATAAAATCATGTATGTAGAAATATTAAATCTACACTATTGATGAGTTTTTTTGATGTTGAAAGATATATAGGGTGGATTATATACAAGACTCAATAGCCTATAGACCACTATCCACTATGAATATAGTAGGATGATGTTGTTGGAACTCATGTGTCTGATCACACATCATAATTGAAACACATGGAGGGCCATATATGGACTATCTCATACATAAGAAACTATCATGAAATTGGAAATCAGTTTCTAAATTAGTTACAGTTGGTGGTTCTTGAAGTGGCTCTATGGGAGGAAACATTGACACCTTAGGGCCCACCACATCTGAAGCATGGTCATGACCACCCACCTATAACTAAACATGAGGATGTCATGGAAGAATTGTTCTACAAATAACAAGAACATGACTCTGAATAGGAATAATAAAAAATAAAGCATTAATATATGAAGATGAATATAAAAAACAACACTTCCCCATGTATAATATATAAACTAAATACATATATGGATTTGTATTGGTATGTTCTCAAGTATATGTTTTCATTTCATTTTACATTTAAATTCCATGTTCACTCCATTACCAATCATAAACATGACATGTCAGGATAAGGATGTGCAACAATTTCATTTTAGAAGTCATGATCCACGTTTAATTTATTTACACATCCAAAAATTTAGTAACCATACACATATCACCATAACAACACCCATTTATTTATAGCATAATGGCTTAATATGATAAATTACTGATCTAAACCCATGAGGGCATGTACACTTCATTAATTTAAACAATAAATCTCACAATCATAGAGAAGAGTAATACCATAACAATCTTACTATCAGAATAACTCTCAATAATGAAAGTAATATCATGAAATGAAATGTAAAGAAATAAACCTATATGATATGGAAATATGTTTGACATGAAAATTCTATGTTTCTATGATGATTCATGTAACAAATATCCTTTCCCACATTTCATTGGTCTAAATATGAAATAAAACCCTCAAATATAGTAACAATCAACAACACCACACATCATGTTCATCTCCCAATGATGAACTAATATCATATGAAATAGGGAAAATTAGAACAAAAATTAAAATTTAGGAAACTTGTTTTTAACCCCGAACATGGGTTCATGACAACTAAGTATGACTTATGACCAAGACCCAAGCATTTATAATCCCCATTCTATTATATAAAAATAGGAAATCAATAAAATAAACACCCTATGATACCACATTGGGATGTACTAATCATGGATACCACTTCATAGGTTTCCTGAGCCCGGTGGGCCACGTGTCCTCAATAGCATCTCCCCGAACACCATAAGCTTCCGACTATTAACGAGTACTACAAATGTGTCTGTGGGGAGAATATTCCCTAATTACCAAGTCCAAAGAATTTTTAATCTCCATTATATTATATAAAAACAGGAAATCAATATAATAAACCCCCCTATGATACCAAATTGTGATTTACTAATCACGGATATCACATCATAGGTTTCATGAGCCCGGTGGGCCACATGGACTTAAGAGAATCTCCCCAAACACCATAAGCTTCTGACTATTAGTGTGTTCCAAGGGTGTGTTTGTGGGGGAGAATATTTAATCATTACCAAAGAGTATTTCAATAGGTGGAGGTAAATATTGGTAAATATTTGAAGAATTATAAGAAAATAGAAGGAATAAGTGAAAATAAAGACAATAATACAAATAACTGAAACAACATGGATAATATTTAACAACTGATGATATGTCATGTAACATGAAAATTAGAAAACATGGATACATGACTGTAGGAATAACATGTTATGTAGATATATAATCATCTAGTGCATTGTCATAGTCATTAGCTACCATCTCCATACTATACAGCAAGAAATCAAGTGTTTGAAGCTGTATGCATCCCTTTATCAACACATGCTACCTTATAATATACCTCAGGTACAAAACGTTTCCTGGAGAGGGTTTGACATAAATCACAATAGTCCACCACTAATAGTATCTATAATATTCTTTCTCTATAAATGAAAATGTAATAGTGTGCAAGCATGCATATATAAATTAATACATTACAATGTAGCTAAACACCAAAGTACTAACTTCATACCTTGGCTGGTGTCTGAACATTTGTCCATTTAATTTAATTAAGAATTTAAAAATTCATATAGATAGGTCTTCTGAAGCATATACAACACTAATAACACCTTGTGATAGTATAAATAATTATTTTTCCAAAATGTAACAAGGAAACCATGATTTATTACATTTAATAATGGTTTCCTACATTGATAACAATGTCAACATAGAACTAAAGGGTAATAAACATAGTAATAATTATATCCTATCATGGGGTAATAGTGTAATCCGATGAGCATAACCAATGGAATTCCACAATGAGGATCCTACTGAGTCCTATGTGATTGACCAAAGTAAAATGTGGATATGCAAATATAGGGTCCAATGTGATTTAACCCTGGAACCTACATGTCAAAGATGGATCAATGGAGTGTATCTGAGGCATCCTATTATAGTTTGAATGGATCCTACAGTGTCATACTTTTCACCAAGAACAGAAAAGGATCGATATCATGGTGGGTTTCAACCTATGAAATCATTATCGTTGAATCAGAATTGGATTCTAGAGTGCTCATGGAATTATATGATTTGAATCCAATGGGAGCTTGATTCGGGAAATTCTAATTTTATTATGAAGTCATATAATATCTACTTCCATTCAACCCTTTCGTTTCTTTATTTTGATATGTTCAATTATCATGAATGTGTTTAATCAAGCCATTTAGTTCATTTATTTCCTTTGATCAGTGTGACTATGTCAAGTAGCATACTACCATTTAATCAATTAAAGAAATATTTTATATTAATTGTTCATTCCGCTACATTCTATTACTGTTGTATGGGGTGATACAGATATGTAACCAACTATTCATTCACATATAATGCCATGTATTTTATTCTACATACATTCAAATTAAAATTTCACATTTAATTGTCAATTAAATCACTTACCAAAGGCGGGTGAATTGGCACACATACATGGTACTCTCCATTTTGAATTTCAAAATAAAAATAAATCCAATTAATATTGAAACTCTTACCCTTATGTAGGTGATTCCAAGTCACACTCTAATGGTGGTGAAAAGGTTTTGAACCACTAATCAATAATTATGGAATATCCGTAGTCATGGAAGGGATCAATTTATAGTTATAACCCCAAAAAAATCAAATTTATTAAAATATCATTTTCATATATTTATTATATGTATAAAAATGACATATAAATTCAGTAAACGGAACCCGATGTAATCGGCAGGCCCCACATAAAAAATCTAAAATAAACGATAATTAGGGATGAGTAATAGACCACCCACCTTATGGTTTCACAATCCTTATCCATTAATATTGTCCCTTGATTTATATTAGAACATGTTAGATCAATTAAAATGAAGAAAAATCTCAAACCCTGATAACTTGATCGAGAGATAAAGAAAATGAGGACACCTCAAGAGCACTCGACTACATACCATTGAACATCCAACATGAGAAACATAAGATATATCAGATCATGCATGAATAATAAATTCATATACAAATATTTTCCTACAAAAATATACAAAATAAGTGAAATGTAAGAGAACAATGAATAATCTCGAATTAGGTAAGAAGGAGGTGGCTTAATATATCATTAAGGAAAATTTAGTAAATATAACATGATAATTATCTTGTAGATGGTTTTTCTGCATGGTATACCAATCCTTGTGAAAATGATGTGTGGTTTTATAGGTAAAAGGGAACATTGAATGGTTAGGCCGCACAATCATGAAAAAACTGTGTGAAGCAGTTTTATATAGAAATTTGAATATTCATGATTAGCCAAATTACGCGCCAACCGTATGACCTGTGCTATTTAAAAAAAATGGTTTTAAGATTCGAATATTCCATAGACCTAGCCAATTCCTTTTTAACACATTCAGTATCAATATTGTTTCCAATGTATTGATTTAGACTGAAAATTAATGGATACATAAATGAGAGACAAGCCAGTTTCAATCCAATAGGACTGAATGGTATTGAAAATGTTGAAATAGAGGATATTGATAGAATATTATATTCTATGAAATCTAATAATCATTCTAATACATCATGTTTATGGTTATATATACACATATAAATATATGCATATGATATAATTATAATGTAAATACATGAAGTTAATAAAAATGGATGGATTAAATTTATGTGGTGGAAAGAATAATTTTTCATTAAAAATATGAATTAAATGAAATAATTTAACTATTATTTATTATTTATTATTTATTGAGGATTAATATAATTTCATTTTAATAAATAATATTTGACCAAAAATGGTTATTGTGGCTAGTTTTTTTGGATAGTGGGATGGTTTTGTTAGAAGAATAATTGGACGATGATAGATAATTGTAACCCAATAGAGGAGAATGATATGTCTATTCAGAGCTATTTGTTTTCTCATATATTTTGGGTGTTTTTTCATTGTAATTTATTCACATATTTTTTATGAGATTAATAAATTTACACCACTTAATTCAGGTGAATCATGTTGAAAAAAATGGGTTCCTGTTGTATTTTCTAATATACAAGATGTTTATTTCATATGATGGACCCCACCATATTCTCCTCTATTCCTTCAATATTAGATAACGAAATTTTTGGGTGTCTTATGTGGTGTTAATCTAATCAATGTGAGGGTGTGGAATGTGGTTTTTAATGATACATGTTCTTAATTTCCAATGCAGTGATGAATAATGAATTGTGAGTGACTGACATGATGTATAAAGTCATGAAATGGTGCTTTTTGGAATGAGGTGTATTCAATAATGTTCTATCTATAGTGGGGTTATTGCATTGTTAGAAGATATCATGAGGTTTATTGTTATTTTATTAATGAAAACATACAATTATTTTATGAATAATGTTTATATTAACTAAATCCATCAAAAATATATTGGAGCTCAGTTTAGTGTTTTGGTTGTTAAAGTTGTTGTCTTACCCACATCGGATATAGATAGTATTGATACATATGAAAATTTTAATTGGGATTAGAGAGTGTAACACTAGAGAGGATTTTATAGAATATATACCTATATTATATTCTAGTAATATTATTTTATTCCATGGAGTGTGATACAAGGTGTTGGATCCCTCGTAAGGATAGGACTGTGTAGATGACAAAATATGTTCATGTTGGCCCTAGAATATATAGTCTGGGGAATTAAAATTAATACCTCACATTTTAAATAGCGTTAATGTGTTTGATCCTATTTAATATACATTTTTATATCTCCCTACATATATATAATAGTTTTTATTAAATCCATAAAGTATTGATGACTATGGTGGACCATGATAGGTTATTGCTAGAGTTTTTTGAGTTCTTATTAGTAGTGGTTTTAGATTTTTCATTTGTTGACATTCAGGAATTTAGAATCATTAATTTATACATTTTATTATTTTGGGAATCTAGAAGAATTTTATTATAATATATGATGTTTACTGGTGGTTTATCATTTTAATTATTTTCTAAAATTAATATTATTTGGTTAATGCATTGCATTATAATATTTAGAACCTTATTTCTTGCCACCGCCCCAAAAATTTTTGGTTGTATAAATTATGGGTAACTCATTCTATTAATTTCATTCAAATGAGGTGTACTAGTTGGAGGGTTTGGGTTTTAAGTAGTGATAAAATTAAATGTGAATTTATATTCTATAGTAAAAAATTTTAGAAAAAATGACACAAAAGTTTTAATATAAAAAGAATATTATTGGGACTATAATATATTTGTGATAATGATTTCATTTTTCTAAAAATTATAATTATTATTTTGCCTCATTATAAAAAACTATTAATTAAATTTTATTTCAAAACATAATCATTTCATATTTCAGGTTTTTATAAAACATTAGATATAAATACCACCACACATTGTAAATTTAATTATTTTTACATAAATTTAGCATCCCTCACTGATTTATACAATAATATTTCTCATAAAAATTAACCTCTGTATATTATAAATGTTTAGTACCATCAGTGGGTTTTTTAAAGAGTTGATGAAAATAAATGTATGGTTGATTTACTCTATCTCTCTCTCTCATATTATCATTTATTTTATAGTATACATAAAAATTGTAATAACTTTTCCGTTACAAATTTATAAGATTTAATTCATTTTTATGTTATGTTTGATAATGTGAGTATTAAATTTTATTTCCTAGTACATCGTTCATTAGTTTATAATGACTTTTGAATAATCAAAATTATTTAAAACAAAAAAATATAAAGTATAACATTTTAAAATAACGAGTTATGAAATTTATTTGAGACTATTTTTTATATATACGTTTATATAAAGGAATTATCAATTTCTAGACCGAGATATAAGAAATTCAACATTTATTTATTCAAATAAATGTTTAGTAATTAAATGATCATAAATTTTTCTTTTGTTTAAAAAACATTATAAATTATTGGTCAATCCATATAATGTTTGTATCAATATTTATAATAATGATTTGTTTTATATATTTTAATTTAAAATTTTTATTATTTTATTTATACTATTTTATGTCACTGTGTTGAACACTTATATATAATGATCAATTCTTTATTATTTATATTATACCATCTGTGACAATACTCTCCAAAAATCCTTCAAATGAATTTTTATTTCACAGGTTTGAATTTTTCATATTTTGATATTATGACTATCACTGTTATCTATTTACTGAATGGAAAAAAATAAAATTACAACCTTCTCAATGATAATTTATAAATTTATTATAGATATCACATTATTATATGGATAACAGTGATGATAAAATATATTTATTTATGATTTATTTTTTCCTCTTAAATATCTATGTAGATGAAGTGTTGTAATAGAATGTAAGTATATATAGACAACAAAATTATGCTTCCCAAAAATAATGTAGATACTGATTTATTTCTCATCATATAGTAAATACTCCATAAATATGAATAAATTTAATAGATTTATATTCATTTCATAGGTTCCCATTATGATATCATTTATTTTTGTGTTTTTATGAAATTTAAGGTCTTCTTGGAATAGCTCTTCAATTAAAATTACCATCTATATCCTAAAAAATATTGATGATGGTAAATATTCCCATATTTAATGAATACAATATTTTTAGTTCATATTATGTGGATAAATATTCCACTACATGATACCCTGTTTAGTTGACACAATTATGGAGTTTATTAGATCATTTGTTTTATTTCAAGTAATTTCATCATTAAAACGAGGATGATATAGGGATACATTAAAGGAGAAATTAACTGTAAATGAATAAAATTATAAATAAATTTTATGTATTATTTATTCTTTGATATTGATTTAATTAATTAAATAAATTATTATCATTATAACAGTCAGTTTTCTATACTAAAATTTAATTAACTTAAACAAACAATATCCCTATATCTATATTTATGGTATTGGACTATTATAATATTACAAATATGACTCTGAGTGGTTTTCATTCAAATATAATCAATCTATAAATTAATATGGGCCTCAATATATTTTTTAGAGGGGGTCCATCCAATTGGTAAATGGAAAAAGAGAAGTCTCTAAATGTCTACCACATCCCCGTTGTCCTGATCAAAGTTTGAGGGAAATATTTTATTATTTATTGTATAATAGTTATCACATGTAATAAATAAATTTAATTGAAAATTTTTAATAGAGTATCTTAAAATGAATATATATTTTTATTGGAAATGAAAACTAAATATTCTATTTCAAAAAAACATATCATGAAAAACACAACAAAAATTCTTGTATTCCATTAATGTTTTTTAAAATTTTCAAATTTTTTACCTTATTTTAATATTTATAAAAAATTAAATTACTAATACTTTAATTATTTTTCAAATAACAATTAAAAATAAAATATAAATTGATTAAAACAATAACTAATAATATTATAAATTAAATTAATGATTTAAAATAATAGCTACATAAATATAATTAATTAATAAACGTAAGATATCACCTTGTATTTTAATATTTATTTTTTAGATAGTGAAATTATTATTTATATAATATAAATAATAATACATAGATTATTTTTGGAGTTTATATTTCATTCTATCATTTCAAATAATATTTTTATAAAATCATTAATATATAGATAGAAAAGAGCTACTTATTAGTGATTCAAATATCTACCTTTCCACTTCCACTGATTTGCAATACTGACCAAACTTCATGTTCATCTTGTATTTATCTTAATATTAAAATGCAATGAACTCAATTGGTACCATTTGGTCTCCTTGATGTATATTAAATTACATTATTTAAATTCCACAAAAAATTAAAATATATAAAATTATATCATTAAAATTATATATTTAATAATACTTATGTTATATTATAAACTATTATATTTATTTTAACTAATCATAGGGATTATATATATTCAGTTTCCATTTTATTTATAAACAATTGGAAGATAATATAAATTTGTTTTTTTTCATTATATAAACATTCTTAATGGCATTTTTCTAAATTTATATTTCACAAATGGTTACATTTTTTATTGAGAAATATTTTCTATTTGAGAAATTATTTTCATAAATAACTTTTTAATTTTTTTATGAGTATTATTTTATTTTCTCAATGAAATAAAAATAATTCCACAAAATATTATTAAAATTAATTCCCTTTTAAATGGAAATATAATCCAATACAAATATACACCATTACAAAAGAATTATTTTTTGTAATTAGTACGTAATATACCTAGGTAATAATTCTAGCCAATTTGGAGAGAGTGGTTTTAAGATCGCTACATTTCTTTGAGGTAAAAATATATTTTGTATCATTTTCAAGTAGTTTATTTTATACATTGTGAATGCATATTGGTGATATGGAGGAAATGTGGGTTTGTATAACTTTTTCCTAGCATGTTGTGTATTTTTTGTGAAAAGGATATATGTACACAGTGTTATTAGAAATTGTGTTATCATGGATACATGGTTTTTTATACAATTGGGGGGTCCCACCCACTAACTAGAGCCTCTTGATTTGAGAAAACCATGAAACTGGGGGGGGGGGTGGGGGTTGGTATGTTTTTGTTTCATAAATTTTTACATATAGAAAAATCATAGTTATTGAATTTTTATCAAAATATGATCCAGGAACATTCTGGGGGTATTGAGTTAGTGATATGCACACAGTTGGGATATGGTTGGCCTAACCTTGCAACCAATCAATTAAACCGATATATTATGGGGAAAATTATTCCTTACATTAATGATTTCTATTTTTAAACCACATTTTCATTTTTTATCTAGTGCACAAATCCTTTATTATATTAGATATACTTCAAGGATTGAGGTAATATTTGATCTCATTTGGTCATACAAACTCATATTCAAAATCTATTATTGTCATCAAATTTATACCTTTGCATTTTCTCTTCCACATATACCTTTTGTTGTTTTCCTTGAAATCGAATATGCTATACAGCGGTAGGATCCCATGCCATATTTTCAGGGTGTTATTCAGTTCATATAATTTCATATGATATAAATTGAATATAAAACGGGAACATATGAGAATTCCACTACAAATATGAGGATGACATTCTATACCTTTTCCCTCAATGTATCACTTTTTACACCATGTAGCCATAGCATATCATGCAACATATTTTAGGAAATTCATTTTAATTAACTCAATCATCGGTTAATTGGAATAAACATTATGAGATAAATCATTTACACATTTTTTTAATGTTATAGGTTATTTAACTCAAACTAAACCACCCATTGGGTTGGTTCGATGATTTTTATCAGAATTATTCTTCACATGGCACGTAATGAGAAATAATTTCATAATTGAGAGTCAAACTGGGATGTTAACTGAATTTGTAATGGTTGTTTGTTCTTTTTAGAACCTTACCATGTGTTGATTGATGGTATGACATATAAAATCAATTTCTATATTTATGATTATAAATGAATTCATTAAATGATTAAATTAGTGGTTAATGAAATTATAATTGAATTAGTTAGGTTGACTTGGAATATTTAGCTAGGCAGATCTGATGACCATATTTGGAGGTCTTGTACATTTATACAACATGCAATATGTTGACGATATATGTTAATATACCTTGGATATTTTTTATCCTTGAATCTAGATTACCTGACATGTTATTTTTCAATAAACCTTTCAAATCATTGGACCTATAGAACCATTAAGATTACTTTGACATTTATACTCATTAGATCCAAGTATGATTATTTATTTTAGATGACATAGAAATTTCTATATGAACGATATAGTATAACTAGTTTAGTTGATATGATGGTATTACATGGACATTTCTTGTTGCTGGATATGATGAATCATTTAGTGAGCCTCTGTAATTTCTAAGCAGCGGTTCTTGTTTACATATTTTACATAATTTTCTCATTTCCCATGAAATTAATACACTTTAGAAACTATCCCACACATGAACCCACATGAATACAGTGTATATCTCATAATTGATGAATCTTTATATAATTTAAATATATACTTATGATTAATTTCTTAATAATTATTATCATAAAAAGAATGATATAATTAGTTCTAATATTATTACTTGTAAACAAGTTACATAATTATAGTAATTCAATTTATATGTACAGAATAAATTTATTATAGAGACCATTGTATTGGTCCACTATGTTTTTACCTACACCCTATTCGGGCCATCGTTAGGTGCCTTTACAGGAATCT
This sequence comes from Viscum album, assembly GCA_963277665.1. Lineage (NCBI taxonomy): Eukaryota > Viridiplantae > Streptophyta > Magnoliopsida > Santalales > Viscaceae > Viscum > Viscum album. Next base: position 473,310,100 of record OY728161.1, read on the forward strand.
AGGATGCATGTAGGGATGGTGTTAAGATACATCATCCATATACTTGATTAATATTAGCATACGGTAAGGGGATTACATGATCAGGCTTTGGGATTGTGATGATATCTGGAATAGTTAATTTTGGTCATTTTGTAACTTTGATACATGAATTGTTCTATTTACCTATTACCATTTGAAACATGAATTTTTAATACAATTTCATGAACTTAATTGTATATGAATCTTCATGATGTTATTACATGCTTATTTATATCAATAATTCTTATTCATCCATTTATCAATTTTTTTATTATACAATTATTTGATATGATTATATCGAGGTGCTAAACTCAAAAAATGTGTGTATAATATCCCAAGAAATTCACCATGTACACTCTCTAATATTGATAACCCACTCTCATAAGATGAGGAAAACTCGATCCCGTTCAAAAGTCTCCATATGTCTACTTTTGAGTTAATTGGATCTGAGATGTCACAAGATGGTATCAGAGTGGTTCCAATAATTCTTCTTTATAATTTGGGGATATGTGACATATGAATAGGAATGTTTTACAATCTGGTAATGAATTGTGTCTTCGATTATTTAATCCATATACAGTTAAAATACAATAATCCTTTGATAGGATGTGATATTATGGTTTATGATTATTCCAGTTGATTAAAAATTACCATGGGGTGAAACACATGATGTTTGACGTTATTTTTGATAACATATATTTTATTTATCTTGATACGATAAAGATATATTTCATCACGCATCATTTAAATTACAATATGATTAATATGTCTTGAATTATTCAATTAAATTTTCATATTATAGTTTAAATTTCATACATCATGTTTTGATGTGCAATTACTATTTCCATGGAATTGGGATGAAATATCATGTAAGGACTTGATAAACTAGTAGTAGGGATTAATATGACACCAATCGTTGATTTATAAGTTCAATGAGACCATATAAATTTTATGTGGTGGGAAATATAGATAACCCTATTAAAAAATTGTTATATAAATGAAAATTAATTAAAATGAAACTGAATTCTGAACTGAATATTTTCCGTTAAATGGGGATTCTAATTGAAATTTAAAGTGTTTCAACTGATATAAATTGAAATTGGTACTAAATACACTAAAACCCCAAAAATATATAATAGTTTATAGCCTTTATCTAACCATTGTAGTGGGATTTTTTAATTATATATTTCATTCATATAAATTTAATGTTTCTCGAACATTGATTTAAGAGAAGAAAGAGTGGTTTGGATCAAGATTCAGATGCCTTGTGTGTAACACCCGAGACTATTATGAGAAATATTTTGTTTTTATGTTATATAAATCATCAAAGGAATATTAGACTACACACAACACTAGCTTGGCTTGCTTTACACGCAACCGCGGCCTTCCTCAATAGCTTGCGTCGTACGCAATACCGAGTTTCACTAAACAACGATATGGTATTAAAATATTATTAAAACTAGCCATTATGAATAGTGAAAACCTCTTTTTGAAATTTTGTAAATTTTATTTTTCAAAATTAACTTCATTTTTCAATTCGAAATATCAAAATTAGCTTAGGGTGAAATTTTGGTACTTTTCAGATAACTTTCATATTCTGATGAATAGTGAAAATTAATAATTTATAATTAAAAACAACTTTATTAATTGAAATAATTAATAGTGATAAATTAATAATTTTAGTGGTTTAAAGTATATTTAGAATATATTTTTACAATATAATACAATGTTGTTCATTGGATGTAATTTCACATTTAAACCAGACATAAACAAGTGTTAATCTATTGACATTTATTACCTTTTAAAAACATGCTATTTGTTTTGACGACGTGAATTAATTATTAAATTAGTTAATGTAACTGATATGTTTTGAATTTGTTAAAATAAACATCATTTTTGAATTCATAATATCAAATATATCTTAGGCCTAATTTTTGGTATTTTTCGGGAAACTTTCATTTTTGGATGAATAGTAAAACCACTAAGTGCTAGTTAAAAAAACTGAATTTTTCATAAAACATAATTTTACCGCTTTTGTGAGTAGAATTTAGAAAATCCAAGACACACGGTTAATATCAAGGACAAAAATGTGGTTAAATGAGATGAAAATAATTTTTGGTGAATAGTAACTTTTTACTTTTTTTTAACATTGTTAAAAGTAAATAGGGTAGTTAAGGGTAAAAATGATATTACTATTACCCTAACACATGTCCTAATTCCTTTGGATATGTGTAATTCGACCAAAAACAACCTTAGGAATAAAATATGACCATTTAGTCCCTCTTGGATTAGATTAGGACATTTATTATCAATTTATTTAAAGAAGGGTTAAAAAAGTTAAAATCAAAGTTTAGTAACTAAAGCATTTTTAAGATAGGGTTATACATAAAATAAATTCGACTATAAATATTAATTAGAAATATAAAAAGATTTCCTAAATAATTTTATTTTATTTTTAATTTTTAGACTTTAAATAAGGTAATTTATTTATGACACAATTATGATGCAGTAATTATCATATTAATGAAATATTGACATAATTGATGGTATAAATACCCGAATAAATGTAATTTGAGACTTTTTATGAATTGCACTAATTTTATAGGTTAATATGACATGTTAGTATTTATTTAATTAACTTTTTTAGAATTAGTCATTCTGTTATGATTTCCACAAAAATCAATTACTAAATAGTGTCAAAATTGACATAAAATAGTTTTTAAAACAAATATTATATTATTAATTTTTATTTTATTCTTAAAAATATGCGGTTCGGCCAAAGAACTTAGATAAGGTTATATATATTAATAATATACAACTTGGGGTTCATTTGTCGTGTTATAGTATGATTATTAACCTTATAGTGTAAGAACACAAAAAGACACGGTAAAAGTAAAATTATCTAACTTAATGTAAAATCTAAATGATAAGGTTAAAATAGGAACCTAAACATGTCTAAATTCTATTGGATGAGAGGATTTCGACCCATCCCCACCTTAGCTTCTAAGTAAATCAATTTGGAGCTATTTAAAAACGAATTTGGCTTTATAATAAAATAATATTTTTAGTTTTTCCAAAGGGGCCCCTCTCCTCCCTTATAAAAGGCCACATCATCCCCCTCTTCCTCACACCACATTGAGCCTTAAAGCTCGGCCAAACCCTGCCAATTTCTTCTCTCCACTTCTCTAGAGACATCCTAGAGGTCCTGTTCTTCTTCAAGGACCAATTTTAGTGTCCTAAAATGAGGTCTCAAAGAAGCGCTTCAAAGAAGAGGTAATGTCTGTTACCGATTCTTTTATCTTAATTTAATCTTCCACTTCGTCTTATTTTGTTGTTTCATTATGAAGTAATAACATCAGTATCGCTCATATACTGATATGTTATTATAAGTATTAAAAACCGTATTTCACCATCTATCCAACCTATGGAAAATGAAATCACCACGCGTGCGTACGTACGGAATACCATCTCCACGTCGGGGTGTAATCTATTTTCCACCACCACCTTACTTGGATGGTTATAATGGTGTAAATAATAATTATATATGATTATTGTAATGTTATATTGAGTCCGAAATTTTATATATACACTCCATTAAAATTTCACAATCATGTGAACGATATCATCGCTCGTGCATACGTACGGAATACCGTCTCCACGATGTGATGCAACTCGTTTTACAAGATCATCATTGCATAATGATTATTTAAATGAATTGAATGAATGAATATATTACACTAATACCAATATGGAAATGAGGTATCTATAACCTAAAAATATGTATAAGAATTTATTCGACAAAACACGCATAAAACAAAAAGTAATAAACACCCGAATAACAAGTAGTAATGAAATATTACTAATAAGAAGCTAAGAATATGACCATATATGATATCATAAAAATAAGTATGATTTTGGAGTAAGTCAATAACATTATTTAAATCGTTATACAAGAGTTTCGGACACTTACGAAGCAAATCAGACCTAAGTTAAGGGAAATATCCCAATCACATTTTTATCTGAGATTGTTTATACTTTGGTATTTAATGGGTTGTATTTTATCATCTTCATACATGATTCCTCAATATGTAATATTATTTAACTCCACCTACAATTGATTAAATACATTTTTACCCTTTGGTGAGTTTATAGTAAAAGATATGAAAGGAATCTTCTGTCGTTTTTCATACGAGGTACGTTTTGACTTTTTCGACAAAAGTACGAGAAGAATGTTTTTTTAACTTATACGGCATGAATGGATTTTTTAAACATTATTTCCAAGAAGCTTCCTTTACAAGTTTTAAAGTTTATTTTTAATCAACTTCTTTTAGATTAAAATTGTAAGTCATGTTAAGAAATGAAAATGTTTTTGAAGTAGAAAGGATATTTTCCTCAAGAATGGAGTTCTACTTTTTTATCAAAATTATTTTTCATCTAAGATAATATAGGATTCTGTTTCTATCCCTATTATTACATTGATTTGATTATGTTGTGATGGAATTATTTTTATGAATTCCTTTATCTTATATGAATTGTTTTATGATGTCATGATGTTTAAGATTCCCATTTTTATTACATTGGTTATGCAATGATGTATGATTTATGATTTTCTGCCACACATATGAATGGTATCATTATGAGATGGGTGGGAGCTATATCTCTATCCAATTATTTGGGTAAAGATTTTATATCTCATGAGATAGACATGGCTGGAATGACAGGTTAAACCGGTTCAGTGAAACAGGACTGAAACGAGGAATGAACTCGGTTCAGAAATGGACTTTGTCCACTATGATAGTCTTGGAAATAAGTCTTGACTAATAAGAAATTATTAAATATGATTATGTGTGTATTCCACAATGATTAATGTTTTATGTTATGATTATTGGGATTACATTTCACTACTATGATTTATCCCATTTATGAAATTATGATCTATTTCGCAGGTTAATATTTTCAAAAGATATGTTCATATGAATAGGATGTGATTGATATTTCTTTTGTTTACCCTTACTGAGAATTTGATCTCACCCTTTTGTTTTTTTCCCAGGTCAGGAAGAAGTTTATTAAGTAAGATATGGCAAAAAGGACTATAGATATGATGAAATAAATGTGAGACAGTGTAGACACATTATGAACCAGTTGTTTATGTTTCCCAGTTTCTAAAGACACTATACCTATACGGTCCATTCATTGTTTTTTTATATGTTGTAATAAGTATGCTTCAATTTTGAAGTAATAAAAATGTATGTAATGTATGAGTTGTTATAGTTGGTATTAGTGGAAAGGTATAGTCAACCTTTGGAAACTATGATGTGAAATACATAGTAAAAACCCTAAGGATAAGTATAAGCATAGAACATAATCTTAGTGTTTTAGAAATGGACATGAATAACCTAGGATAAGACCTTAAGTGTGAAATTTTGTTCTTGATTATGTGGTTTTCCTAGTATAATTAGTGTTTCTCACACTATTCTTCTTGGTTTTAGTCACTGGGTGGAACCCAAAGGAACCATGATAATGAGGAATGTGACGGGAAATGCAATGATTGTCCCCCTGAGCAACCAAACGTTATGGGAGATGGAATGGAAAATCTTGTTGCCATGCTCACAAAAATTTCTGAAGCTATGAATCATGCATGACTTTAAAATGAGTAAAGGAAGGAGCAACATTCGGTTGAATCCTTCATGTGGCCGCATCCACCTTTTTTCAGAGGGTCTACTGATCCATTAGTTGTTGAACATTGGATTAGTAATACTGAATGGATATTTTCAGTTCTTCAATGTTCTGAACATGATAAAGTCATCTTAGCAGTGTATCATTTGTAAGGTGATGTTGATCAATGGTGGAATCTTATCAAGAATATGAGGCAAAGAGATGAAATTGAGTCCATGGAATGGGAAGAGTTCAAAAACATATTTTTCAATAGGTACTTTTCTAGTATTCTCCGAACAAAGAAGGATAAGGTCTTTCTTGATCTTAAGCAAAAGGATGATGAATCTGTTGGTACCTATGAAGAAAATTTTACAAGACTTTCAAGGAATGATTCTGCTATTATTATCCAACCCGAGAGTAAGATGGATTGATTGTTTAGTGGCATAAAACCAACTCTTCAAAGGGCCTTATCCATAAGGGGCTTCAACAGCTAGGAGGAAATCGTTCGATGTGCTCTCAAAGTTGAGATGGAGATTGGATTAACCCATCAGTCATATGGGTTTGATAAGAAGGGAAAAATGTAATTCAAAGGGAAATATAAAGAGCACGCTGAAAAGAAGATGAGCTTTCCATTATTCTCAAAGTGTGGAAAGAAACATGGAGGTAGTTGTATTAAAGGGACAAGTAAATGTTTTAAATGAGGAAAAGAAGGTCATCGGGCATTCTAATGCCGCAATTATGGGAAGAAGATGTGTAATGAAGCAAACAAATGAAGGGACACACAGAATGAACCTACTACACTTCAATGTTTCAAGTACAAGGAGATAGGGCATTATGCCAATAAATTCCCTAATCCAAGGATTGTTGATGATGATCGACATCAACAAAATATCAAGCCTAATGACAAAGGAAAGTCACATGCAATTTCTATCAGCGATGTGGAGTCTGATAACGATGTGGTGAAAGGTACACTTACCATACACTCTAAAGTAGAAAATGTTTTATTTGATTCTGGATCCACCCACTCTATTATTTCTGAAGATTTTTTCTAAGGGTATCACCGTATTACCACAACAATTAGATGTTGAGTTAGCTCTGACAACACCTAATGGCACAACAGTCGCATCAAAAGTTTATAATTCTTCCCCGATTGATATTTGTGGGAAAGTGCTTCCTGCAAATCTTGCGATCCTTCCTATAGTGTAATTTGATGTGATTCTTGGCATGGACTTGCTTTCTTTATATGGATCTCATATCAATTTCCAAAGAAGGGAAGTCACATTTCATATTCCTGATCAATCTATGATCGTCTATCGATGCCAGGATGAACATAACCTTCTAGTGGAAATTTCATCGATCTTATGGGACTTGATTCCACTGAATGAATGTTATTTATCTCAAATGGTTTGTGAGAAACTCACAATTAATAATATTCCCATTGTACGGGAGTTTGATGATGTCTTTCCAGAGGAATTGCTGGGTCTTTCACCAAATCGTGAAGTTCAGTTTTCAATAGAAATCGTATCAGGTGCTTTACCTATTTCAAAGAAACCTTATAGAATGGCCCCAATTGAGTTGCAGGAATTGAAGAAGAAACTCCAAGAGAATTTTGGTAAGGGATTCATACGCCCTAGTGCATCACCATGGGGGGCACCTGTTCTATTTGTTAAGAAGAAATATGGGTCAATGAGACTCTGCATTGATTATTGAGAACTTAACAAGATCAATATCAAGAACAATTATCCTCTCCCACACATTGATGACTTATTTGACCAACTACACGGAGCTCAATACTTTTCCAATACTGATATTCATTCAGGGTATCATCAATTAAGGTTCAAAAGAGAGGATGTACTAAAGACAACTTTTCGTACAAGGTATGGACACTATGAATTTATAGTGATGCCATTTGGTCTTACTAATTCCCCTACTATCTTCATGGATCTGATTAATAGAGACTTTAGAGACTATCTTGATCAATTTTTTGTAGTCTTTATAGATGATATTCTTGTATATTCAAAGAGAAAGGAAGAAGATGAAGATCACTTGAGAATTATATTGAAGACCCTGAGAAAGGAGAAGCTTTATTCCAAATATTCCAAGTGTTAATTTTGGCTTCAAATAGTTTTATTTTTGGGTCACATAATCTCAAAAGAGGGGATATCTGTAGATCCAGCAAAAACAAATGTTATCGAAAGATGGTCGAGACCAACAACAGTAACTGAGATCCGATGTTTTCTTGGTTTGGCTAGATATTATCGACGTTTTGTGAAATATTTTTCACGATTATCTAATACACTCACCAAGTTGACTCGGAAATGAGTTAAGTTTTTTTGGATGGAGGAATGTGAAGAGAATTTCATGGAGATGAAATGAAGGTTATCTAGTGCACATGTGCTTACACTGCCTTGTAGTGGAAAAAGGTGTGTGATCTACAGTGATGCATCCAAGAAGGGATTGGGGTGTGCTCTTATGAAAAATGATATGGTGATAGCTTATGCCTCACGAAAGTTAAAAATAAATGAGCAAAATTACCCAACTCATGATTTGAAGTTAGTTGCGGTAATCTTTGCATTAAAGAATTGGAGGCATTATCATTATGGAGAAAGGTGTCACATTTATACTGATCATAAATGTTTAAAGTATATTTTCAGACAAATGGAGCTTAATATGTGCCAAAGAATATGGTTAGAGCTGATTAAGGATTAAGATTGCTCAATTCATTACCACCATGGGACAGCAAACAAGGTGACAGATGCATTAAGTCGACAAGACCATGCCAGTTTATCCATGATGAGGATCATAAAAGATCCAATATTTATGGATTTACAAAGGATGGATCATGGAATTATAATGGAAGGGGGAATATAGTATCCTTCTCAAATGAATGTTCAACCATCTATAGATGTGAAGATTAAAGATGCGTAGAAAGAATATGTAGAGTTACAAAAGAAGGTGAGAAATATTCCTGAATTCAACCATGTTTGTGATGGGATAATAATGTTCAGGAATCGGGTTTGTGTTCCTCCCATCCCCGAATTAAATATGGAACAGCTGGATGAGGCTTCTTCATTCTCTATTCATCCTGGAAGCACAGAGATGTATAGGGACCTGAAAGAGTACTTCTGGTGGGATGGCATGAAAAGAGATGTTTCTGAATATGTCTCTCGATGCTTGGTTTCTCGGCAAGTTAAAGCTGAGAGACAGAAGTCTAAGGGGATGTTAAAACCATTACCCATACCCGAATGGAAATGGGAAAACATCACTATGGACATTTTCACAGGACATCCTAAAACATCCAAAGCCAATAATGCTATCTGGGTTATAGTTGATCGTCTTACAAAGTCTGCACACTTCATTGCTATTAGAGAGGATTTCTCTCTAGATCATCTTGCCAGGATATAGGTAAAATAAGTGGTAAGATTGCATGGAGTACCACTTTCTATTATATCTGATCGAGATTCGAGATTTACCTCGATGTTCTGCCGAAGTCTTTAGTATACTTTGGATACATAGTTGAGTTTCAACAATGCTTATCATCCTCAAAAAGATGGTCAGACTGAGAGAAAAAATCAAACTCTAGAAGATATGTTAAGAGCTTTCTCTATGGATTTCAAAGGTGTTTGGGATAAACACCTACCTTTGGTGGAATTTTCATATAATAATATCTTTCACTACAGTATTCATATGTCTCCTTATGAAGCTCTCTATGGAAAGAAATGCAGGACTCCAACCTGCTGGGATGAAGTTGGGGAAAGAAATCTATTAGGACCTGATCTGGTTGATGTGATGGCAGAAAAGGTCCAATCTATTCAACAAAAAATAAGAGCAGCTCAAAGTCGATAGAAAAGATATGCCGACAACTGAAGAAGGGACTTATAGTTTGAAGTGGGTGATAAAGTGTTCTTACGAATATCTCTCTGGAAAAGGGTCATGAGATTTGGACGGAATGGGAAGTTGAGCCCTAGATATATCGGTCCTTTCGAAATACTTGATCGTGTTGGAATGGTAGCTTACCAATTGGCGCTTCCACCAAATCTATCTCAAGATCACGATGTGTTCCATGTTTCTCTCCTGAGAAAGTACATACCTGATCCTTCACATGTACTCAGCTCAGAAGTTGTACCACTGGAGCAAGATCTTTCTTATGAAGAATAGCCAATAGTGATTCTGTATCGTAGCAAAAATGTCATACGAAACAATACCACTCGATTGGTGAATGTTTTATGGAGGAACCAACAATTAGAAGAAGCTACATGGGAGCTTCAGGATATGATGAGGGAGAGGTATCCTCATCTTTTTGTTACAACATGACGAATTTCGAGAGAGAAATTCATTTTAAGGGGGGTAGAATGTAACACCCGAGACTTTTATGATAAATATTTTGTTTTTATGTTATATAAATAATAAAAGGAATATTTCACTACACACAACAGTATCTTGGCTTGATTTACACGCAACCACGGCCTTCCTCAATAGCTTGCGTCGTACGCAATACCGAGTTTCACTAAACAAAGATATTCTATTAAAATATTATTAAAACTAGCCATTATGAATAATGATAACCACTTTTTGTAATTTTTTAAATTTGATTTTTCAAAATGAACTTCATTTTTGGATTTGGAATATCAAAATTAGCTGAGGGTGAAATTTTGGTACCTTTCATATAGCTTTCATATTCTGATGAATAGTGAAAATTACTAAATTTTAATTAAAAACAACTTTTTAATCGAGATAATTAATAGTGATAAATTATTAATTTGAGTGGTTTTAAAAAATATTTAGAATATATTTGTACAATTTAATAGAAAAACTTTCACTGTATGTAATTTCACATTTAAACCAGACATAAACAAGTGCCAATCTTTTGATAGTTATTATCTTTAAAAAACACGCTATTTGTTTTAACGATGGGAATTAATTATTAAATTAGTTAATGTAACTGATATGTTTTGAATTTGGTAAAATAAACATCATTTTTGAATTCATAATATCAAATATAGCTTAGGCCTATTTTTTGGTATTTTTCTAAAAACGTTCATTTTTTGATGAATAGTGAAACTACTAAGTGGTAGTTAAAAAAACTGAATTTTTCATAAAACTTAATTTTACCGCTTCTGTGAGTAGAATTTCGAAAATTCGAGAGTCATGGATAATATTAAGGAGTAAAATGTGGGTCAATAAGGTGAAAATAAGTTTTGGTGAATAGTAACTTTTTACTTTTTTACCATGGTTAAAAGTAAATAGGGTAGTTAAGGGTACAAATGATATTATTATTACCTTAAAACATGTCCTAATTCTATTGGATAGGTTTAATTCGACCAAAAACAACCTTAGGAATACAATATGACCATTTAGGCCCACTTGGATTAGATTTGGACATTTATTATCAATTTATTTAAAGAAGGGTTAAAATAGTTAAAATCATAGTTTAGTAACTAATGCATTTTTAATATATTGTTATACATAAGATAAATTCGACTGTAAAAATTAATTAGAAACCTAAAAAGATTTCCTACATAATGATATTTTATTTGTAATTTTTAGACTTTAAATAAGTTAATTTATCTATGACATAATGATGATGCAGTAATTATCATATTAATGAAATATTGACATAATTGATGTTATAAATACCCAAATAAATGTAATTTGAGACTTTATATGAATTCCACTAATTTTTTAGGTTAATATGACATGTTATTATTTATTTAATTAACTTTTTTAGAATTAATAATTCTGTTATAATTTCCACAAAAATGAATTACTTAATAGTGTCAAAATTGACATAAAATAGTTTTTAAAACAAATATTATATTATTATTTGTTATTTTATTCCTAAAAAATCTTAGGTTCGGCAAAATGAATTAAATAAGGTTATATATATTAATAATAAACATCTTGGGGTTCTTTTGGCTTGTTATAGTATGTTTTTTAACCTTATAGTGTAAGAACAAAAAAAGGCACGGTAAAAGTAAAATTATCTAACTTAATGTTAAATATAAATGATAAGCTTAAAATAGGAACCTAAACTTGTATAAATTCTATTGGATGAGAGTATTTCTACCCATATCCATCTTATTTTAAAAATAAATCAATTTGGATCTATTTAAAACCGAATTTGGCTTTATAATAAATTAATATTTTTAGTTTTTCCAAAGGAGCCCCTCTCCTCCCTTATAAAAGGGCACCTCTTCCCCCTCTTCCTAACACCACTTTGAGCCTTCAAGCTCGGCCATCCCCTGCCAATTTGTTCTCTCCACTTCCCTAGAGACATCCTAGAGGTCCTGGTCATCTTCAAAGACCAATTTTAGTGTCCTAAAAGGAGGTCTCAAAGTAGCGATTCAAATAAGAGGTAATGTCCGTTACCGATTCTTTCATCTTTATTTCTTCTTCAACTTCTTCTTCCTTAGTTGTTTCATTATGAAGTAATAAAATCAGTATCACTAATATACTGATAATTTATTATAATTATCAAAAAACCCTATTTCACAATCTAACCATCCTACGGAAAATGAAATCACCACACGTGCGTACGTACAGAATACCGTCTCCACGCCGTGGTGTAATCTATTTTCCACCACCACCTTACCTGGATGGGTATAATGGTGTAAATAATAACTATATATGATTATTGTAAAGTTATGTTGATTATGAAATTTTATATATACACTCCATTACAATTTCACGATCATGGGAACGATATCATCACCCGTGCGTACGTACGGAATACCGTCTCCACGATGTGATGCGACTCATTCTACATGATCTTCCTTGCATAATGAATATATAAATGAATTGAATGAACGAATATATTACAGTAATACAAATCTGTAAATGAGTTATCTATAACCTAAAAATATGAATAAGAATTTATTCGACAAAACACGCATAAGAACAAAAAGTAATAAACACCCGAATAACAAGTAGTAATGAAATATTACTAATAAGAAGCTAAGAATATGACCATATATGATATCATAAAAATATTTACGATTCTGTAATAATTCAATAAAAATATTTAAATCATTATACAGGTGTTTCAGACACTTACGAAGCAAATCAAACCTATGGTAAGGGAAATATCTCAATCTCAATTTTATACGAGATTCTTTATACTTTGGTATTTACTGGGGTGTATTTTATCATCTACATCCATGTTTCCTTAATATGTAATATTATTTCCATCCACCTACAATTTTTTAAATCCATTTTTACCCTTTGGTGAGTTTATAGTAAAATATATGAAAGGAATCTTTTGTCGTTTTCCGTACGAGGTACTTCTTGACTTTTCTGACAAAAGTACGAGAAGAATGTTTTTTTAACTTATACGGCATGAATGGATTTTTAAAAAATTATTTCCAAGAATATTCCTTTAAAAGTATTCATTTTTATATTTAATCTACATCTTTTAGTTTAAAATTGTAATACATGTTAAGAAAGGAAAATGTTTTTGAAGTAGAAAGGATATTTTCCTCATGAATGGAGTTCAAGTGTTTTATCAAAATTATTTTCCATCTAAGATAATATAGGATTCTGTTTCTATCCCTATTATTACATTGATTTGATTATGTTGTGATGAAATTATTTTTATGAATTCTTTTATCTTATATGAATTGTTTTATGATGTCATGATGTTTAAGATTCCCATTTTTATTACATGGGTTATGCAATGATGTATGATTTATGATTTTGTGGAACACATATGAATGGTATCATTATGAGATGGGTGGGAACTATATCTCCCTCTAATAAATTGGGTAAATATTTTATATCTCATGAGATAGACATGGCTGGAACGGTAGGTTAAACCAGTTCAGTGAAACAGGACTAAAACGTGGAAGAAATCGGTTCAGAAATGTACTTGGTCCACTAAGAAAGTCCCGTCAATGAGTCTTGACTAATAAGAAATGATTATATATGATTATGTGTGTATGCCACAATGTTTCAAGTTTTATTTTATGATTATTGGGATTACATTTCACTACTATGTTTTATCCCATGTTATGATATTATGATCTCTTTTGCTGGTTAATATTTCCAAAAGATATGTTTTTATGAATATGATGTGATTGATATTTCTTTTGATTACCCTTAATGAGAATTTGAGCTCGCCCTTTTTTTCCTAGGTCAGGAAGAAGGTTATTAAGTAAGATATGCCAAAAGGGACTATAGACATGTTGAAATAAATGGGAGACAATGTAGATGCTTTAAGAACAATTTGATTATGTTTCCCAGTTTCTAAAGACACTATACCTATACAGTACTTTCATTGTTTTGTTATATGTTGTAATAAATATGCTTCAATATTGAAGTAATAACAATGTATGTATTGAATGGGTCGTTATATTTTGTGTAGCCATCTCATATATTTGTGTCCATTTAACATCTCAAAGGAGGTGTGGACATAGTATTTCTAGTGATATTAGAGATTGATGTCTTCTTCTTGTGTGATAAGATAGTAGAGACTATTATTCTCTAGAGGTGGATGTCCATGGGACACCTGTAGAACCTCCAGGAGTGCCTCTTGTGGCATTCCCCGTAATACATGATATGGGTATTGAGGCCTAGCATTGAGGGGGATTACTAAAATTCATGAATACCATTTTCGGACCTATTTTACATACCATTACTATTTTATAGATAATTCATGAGTTCCATGAGTTTCATCCTGCCACATCGAGATTTTTTGGGATAATAGAGCGATAGATGATTTTCGTCTAGATAAGGGGGTTTTATACTTCACTAACCCTTCACACCATTTTACTGTACACCATCATTTCAAACAAATTATTTATAGTGAATATTTATCAATTTAAATAATAGTTTATTATGATCAATGATATAAAACCTAATCCGATATAAATGTTGTCCATTATATTAATGTTTCAAAAATAGTAAACTAGGAATTGATTATTGACCAATAACTGAAGTAATCATTGGGAGAGGTGTGGGGTAAATCATATTCATAACCCATTGGTCTTATGTCATGAATATAGAAGAGATAATTAAAGGTATCTTGTGAGGGGAGTACTATAAAGAGCATGAGTTCATGTATTTATGTTCATAGTTATCGATATGGTAAGTAGGGAAACAAGAGGATCTACTGTGATAAAGACCCCGTCGATTTTTTAAATTACGATAGGATGGGCCACCTAAAATAGAATTTTAAAAACAATCTTATGTAATCTATTCATATACGTTCATCACAGACTCCATGTTCCATAGCAGGGTCGAAATATTCTTAATTGATAGGGAGTTGGAGGAAGATCGACAAGTCATACCGAGGTTGGGGTCGTTGTCATAAAATCCTAACACCAAATTCACGACATAATTGATTAAATATTTTCTATGTGGTAAGGATATATCATAGATTTGATGATGAGGAAAAATATATAAATTAAATTGGAAACACGAGGATCAGAGTTTATGACCTTCTACCTTGTGATGTAATATTCTTGTAGCCTCTACTTTGGGATATTCAAATATTGAAATATATGATTTTCATAAAACTATATATGTACATATTTTGGAGATAAATGGTATATGTGATTAGTTTTATGAATCTATTGTGAATCATGATTCTAAATTGGTTATTTGATCATAGATTGTGCACCAGATCCTGGAGTGTCCCCTTGATATAGGTGGTAGTTGTTTCATGTGAGGCCTTTTTTCATCGAGATGGAAGGGATTTAAATAATTATCATGATGGATTGTATGGTTCCCTATCATTATTTTTCATATTTATATTTATGAATGGAAACATTCACAAAACCATAGTGTGGAATTATTATTCTCATGAGTTAATAGGCTATCCAAGAAAGAAGTTCTAGGCATGAGCATCATGAGAATGCAATGTTGAATGGACATAATGATACATTAATCCTAAATGATTAAGGAACATAATAGGTTTATTTCCATTGAGTGTTTTATTATATTATGGATGATTTCCTACATGAATATCCAAGACATCATCAAGAGAGAGAGGTGTAGTTTTAGATCATGATTGTTCCTGGAGATTTATTTGTATCCATTCCACATTATTTTTTGACTATTATGGAGTTATAACAGCTCAAGAGGAAGAAATATTACTTAGAAGAAATGGAGATTATATGACCATATTCATTTTAATGGGGTTAATGAGAAATTATTCCAAGAAGTTTTATGCCGTTTATTTTTATTTGGATTACTAAAAATTGAACTAGTTGATGGTTTAGAATGAGTATCCTTTTCTTAGTGTAGATGGTCTCTTCAACTAGCTCTATTGACCTCAGGTGTCATCAATGATTTATCTATGTTCAGCCTATCCACATTTTCGTGGTCTACCCATATACATACCACTTACTGCATCTTATTGTAGGTAATGTCTATATGAATATTTAGTTATGATGTCTAGTATTATGAAAGAACCAATATTTTACATGGCATTGATGAACTGGTATTTATTTCATTATTTTGATTCATTTGATGTATTAGTCATTGAAATTATCTTGGTTTATTATGAAACTAAAAATGATCATTGAAACCATATTGAAATCTTTTTGAATACATTGATAGAGAATCTATAATATTATAATAACAGAAAATTGATATTTTGGATTGATAATATTAAATTAATTGTACATAATATTTCACAGAATAGACTATCAATTAACCTAAGGATGGTCATAGATATTGTTTCCTATAAGAATACCATGAATAAATTTTGCAGACACCATTTTGTGTGGATACATGTTTATTTCAAGATATTCATATTATACTTATAACTTTTAATAGCACCTCATATAGGCTGGATAATGTATAGTGTGAGGATTGGATGGTCCAAAAAATATGAGACATCCTTTAAGGATTTTAATGTGATAATGAATTCAACACCAATTATTATTCAAGTAGAGTTCAGAATATGCTATATGTTATATTTTTATTCTTCCAGAATTGTTTAAAGAGTTGGTTTGATATAGTAGATTGGTGTCATGGAATTTATTACTCATTAATTGAGTATGTATGATAGGAATTGCGGAAAGTATGATCTTTAGTTATTCTCTGTTGTTCATACCTTACAAATATAACAATATTTATTTAATTGGAAATTGTATTTGGTGTGTAAGAAACACTAAATCCCCATGTAAGTATGTACATAGTGTGACATAAATATTAGGTAATTATTGTGGGTATAATAACAATAATATTTTATCTTCAAGTAATAATACACACTTAGAAAAGGGAAATGAAGTTGTTGATGGATTGAGCATGATGACTCATGTATTGGTAGTTTAGAATGCCAGTATTGATTGGAATATTATTGAATTATTTTTTGAGGAGAACATTGAATGAAAAGATATAAAAAATAATAAATTTATCTCATCTTTACAAGATTATATATTATTCTGGAATGTGTTAGGAAAAGATATTTTTTAGATTCTAAGGGGTTTGTACTATTCGATAGTGTCATATGTGATGGTCGGCCTTGAGTTTGAGTTGTTAGCATCAATGCTATCTTAATAATTCAAGAATGTGTCTGGGACTAGGAAGATACGAGAGAGAGTTGATGTGAGACTCCAACTCTACTATGTGTTTTTTATCTCAAGAATAACATGATGAATTCTGACATGCACCATAAGTAATATTTTTTGGGGATGAAGAGGGGGATTATTGGGGACATTATATAGTGTTTTACCTATAAGTAGTTTTTAGAAGAATTCCATTGAAGAATTTTTATATAATAGTAATTATACATTCTTGTTTATAAATGATATAAAATCACCATATATTTCTAAACAAGAGTTCCTATGTTACCTTATGGAAGGGAAATTATATGGGTGATCATATATATGATGTAAAATATAACTCATCTCTTACTTATTGGGGTATCCCATCAGTGGATGATCATGGTATTTTCTACATTCCTGTGACTATAATCATCTATGGGGATACATGTTCTATCATATTGGATAGAGTATCTTGTTTGAAATCATAATTTTGAATGTGGTTGTAGCGAGAACTCAATTCAATGTTACTACTGAATATAAGGTATCACCAAAAAATTGACCGTCAGTCATATCACATGATAAAATTTTGAAGTACATGAATGCAACATGTGACCATGTGTTCTATAGTAATTGCGATAAAATCACACCTCTCATAGAGTATGATTATAATATCATCTTCCATGATACCAAAAATATTGCTCATTATGGGGCCCAAAAAGGTAGATCGTTCTATCTACCCCTATCCTAGTTTGATAGAGGAGAGGTAGCACTACTGGGTCATATATTATAAATGAGACTTAAGAGTATATTCAAATTATCAGGAAGTATATTTATACACACTTGTCTTGTTGAAAATCATACAACGATCATTATCTTTGACCACTAGAGTTTCACGTGGGGAGTACAACATTTATGAATGATTCACTTAGATTTGGGAATATACATGTTTAGAATCTATGGATCTTATAACCATTTATATTTGTACCTTATATATTATGGTTCGTATAAGGGTGTAGCCTAACATTTTCTCTTACCTCGGTGGTATTGTGCCTTACACGGCATCTTCCATATATCCTAGAATATATATTGGCATTATGATAGATCACGTTTTATTTATATTGACAATATCTCCTATATATAATTATTTTTAAAAATACATATCTTTTTAAGATAAGAAATTAAATGCATCGTTCATGGAGATGGTAGGCCGCACGTAACCATGACCTCCACATTCATTTATTTAACATATAAAAAGAATAATAATCAAATGATATTAATGAATATTATAATACCAGTATTATTTATTTTTCATATAATTATCATATTTTTAATAAAACCAAACTTTATACATTCTATGTATAGCACAAACGAGTCATATCACTTTTAGGGGGCAGTAGTCCACACATTATCAAATGAAATTATCATCTTTACACATCATGGAAAGAATAAAGGTATATTGTAAATAAAATATGGACAATCCTTGAGATAATATAAATATAATATATATAATAAATAAATATATTTCCATTACAATGGATACCAAGAGATTTGGTAAGAAAATATTGAACAATCATCATTTCGTGAGGCAATAGATCGTCGTACAAAGAAACAATATGTTCAAATACATTTGATGGTAGTGTGTGTAAGTGTAGTTCAAATCCATCACCTAATATGTTTGAATATATAGTCTACTTGTGTTGTTATTTAATCAAAGATTATGAAGATGATTTTTTGTATCTATGTAAAATAAAATAAGATAACTTGAGAGACGATGTTACATCTAAATCGGTTAATTTCTTTTGATTTGGGACAAAATGATTTCTTGAATTGCCTTTTGTCAGAGGTATGGATTAAAGGATGATGTTAGGTATCTTGGGAGCTTATTTTATTATAATTTTGATGACCCAATTTATTTGATATTTGTTATTAAGTGGGTATGTTTGGTGGCATTTTATAAGAGTGGAGAGTAGCACATTAGGATAGTCTTGAAATATTATTTTATTATGATTTCAATGCCAATTAAAAAGTTTCAAAAACTAATTTATTTCAAATATAAGATGAATTCGGTTTGAATACGAAGAATGAAAAAAGTATTAGAAATTTTTTTAATATTTTTTTATCCTTATCTTTTTAGTTTAACTCTTATCATTCCAATTGTAATTTTACTGTGATATCATGCTATTTACAAACTATAGGTTAACGCAATTACCATATCATTTAAAATGACACAAAAAACTCATTAACGAAATATTTGGACATATAGTAACCACTTGGACAAATATTATATTTTTATGACATTAATAACTTTAAATAAACTATTTTATATTTTAAGATATGAATAATGTCATTTTCGGACACTATTCATACAAGACGTTTTAAAAATTCACAAAAACATTATTTCTTCTAAGAAAACATTTATTCATTCCTAAAATTTCATATTAACCTACTAATTTTGTGGATGAGGTTAATTATGCCAAATATTATTTATTTTATTATCTATAATATCAATTATTTGATTCCTTTATTAATGAAGCAATCACTTCATCATCATTGTGTCATAAATAATATTATTTATTTAATATAAATAATTATTTATAAAATAACATGACATATGAAATATTTTTATATTTGGAATGAATATTTAGATTCAAAGTGATCAATTTTTTAACCCGATATTTAAAATGATTTAGTAAAAGAAACATGTTTATTTTATATTTCACTTACATTAAATTGAATATTTCAAAAAGTCATTATCTCTCTCATGCTGCTCCATTAGGTCCTAAAATATACCAATGGAAGGCCATGGTCGGACATATCTCATCTAATATGACTAGGACACATGTTAGGGTAGTTTAATGTTATTGTAATATTATTTTTTACCCGTATTTCCCATATTTACCCTTTAAGCATGGTAAATAATATATCTACTAATGTTAATATTATTAATTTCCAATGAATAAAATGTTCATATTTACAAAAATTTAACCTTTTTATTACAAATATTGGATCTATTTTTTCATATTAAATAAATTAAAATTGGAAAAATTGAATTAAAATTAATTCTCGTTGTCTAAACCTAAAAGGCAATTTATAAGAAGAAGAAACTATCAAAATATTGAAATGTCGTTATGACCAATTTAAATTGAAAATTACTTACAATGTCCAAAATTTGATTAAATTATAAAAGCACAGTCCAATTACACTATAAAACGTATACAAAGAACAATATTACTATATTAATAAATTATTTGGAAAGGACATTTTGAATTAGAATTCTTTATTTTCACTATTTATTAAAATATGCATTTCATCAGAATAATACAAAATTTCATCCAAAATGAATTTTGATGTTAAACATATAAAAAAGAACTTTATTTTGTCAAATAGAAAATATTAAATTTACAAATAAAATATTTAAAAGGGGATCACCATCAAAATTAAATGAAATAAAAATTTAAAAATATTAGAGTATTTAATGCTCAAAATTTGATTAAGTCTCATTTTAAGCATCTAATATTTGTTGGATAAATGTAAAATCATTTAACAAACATGTATAATAATATTATAGTTATTTATATTCATTTTCACCAATGAAATGGTTATTCATTTACTACTATATAATATAATAATATTAATATTTTATTATTTTTCACCAAACATCATTATTGTGTGAAACTTTAGATTTTAGTGAAAATTGTTGTTGCGCGTAAAGTATGATATTGTAAAAAGTGTACCTTTAACATTAAATTAATATCTTATTGCTAAATATTAATATTTATGAAAAACTATGATTTTATAAATACTAGGGATGCTATATATAATGTACTCCAAAAAAATTGTAATTTTTTGGCTTATAGGGATAATTTGGAGTGTTGTAGAATTTATTTATTGATGCCTTAATTTTTTTGGGAGATGTAAAGAATATATTTTCCAAAAAGAAAATAATAATAACTTCAGGTAATTTATTTTTATAATCACCTAAAATTTATTTTATAATGAGTCATACAGATTAATATGGATACCTCAACATAATCTAGGAGATCATATTCTGGATAAACAAGATTTCTCAATTCCTTGAAATCTGAGTAAAAAGTGTAGTGTATTATTTGAAACACAAATAAGTGTAACTGATAATTCATGTTAATGTAGAAACATCAACTAATATTTTAATCTATTATGAATATTTGAAATCGAGATTACAAAGAGTTATAGAGTACGATTTAATGATTTAGATGTAGTTAATATTCATCTTCTACTTCCAAATTTTTTCCCAAACATAGTAGACCATTAATTATCTAGATGAAATGTAATTTGATTCTATTTTAGGGTTTTATGGAATTTTATTATCATTAAACATTTTATGATTTTTAATATCATCATATTTAACATTTTACCAAAAGTATAGGAATATTATTAACATTTAATGACAAAACATTCGGGTAAACTCTATAATAGTTTGAACCAATAGAGGTGATGATTTTAAACATAAAGTTAGGGAATTTAAATAAAATTTAATTTTAGACCACAAAAAAGATGACGATCACTATACCAGGAAATCAGAATACATACAGATACTGATGATGAAGACCATTAGAGATCTGCAAGGGTGACCATGTGTTCCAGATGGTATCACCTATGTGAAGACTATATATTTTTTTATAGTGTAACCATACATATGAGGTTCATTAAAAAATTTAATATACTAAATAGGGTTAGTGAGGTGATAAAATTGGACTCCTTACAACCACATTTTGATAGATTTTATGACATCCTCTATATGACATTGTTGATGAAATACAAGAAAGACATATCAGAAAACACTAATTGAGGTGAGATTCAAATTAATGGTTGAAATAATTTGTTAATAGAGAAGATTTCAATGACAATAAATATATTATCATATATGGAATATAAATTTAATTAGTTCAAATTTTTTAAAAATAATTGGGAAGCTCCATGAGAGGTTTTGGAAGGAGGAGAACCCGATAAGATACAAGTAACATCACCTATGTGATTAATATTTTACTTTGGTGGATTAAAGTACCGATATATGAATTGATTAATAACTTCAGTTATATTTTTTTTTTCTTGAATCACATTTAATTAAAAATAAATAATCACTATGGTAAATGTTAAAACATGGTTTTACGCGTTAAATATACATTGATTAAAATTATGTTTGAAAAATAGTATGATATTTAATAAAGAAAATTAATGTCATATTTAGAAACCATGAGTAAAATTTATCTAATATTTATAATTTTTTTTAATAATGTGTAAATAAAATAGATATATAAAAAGATACAAGTTATCATAAAGAAAAAAAGTATAAATCAATAAAAATAGAGATTAAGGAAAAAATATCTAAAAAAATATTTTTTATGTTGCGTAGGTGTTGGTAGACTATATAATTCATCTAAAATATTATATATCAAAATTTTTCATCATTATTTAATACTATCATCCTATTATTTATTTACATTTAAATATTTTAAAAATGTCACCCCTCCTTAATTATAAAAGTAAAACACATCCCCTCACTTATTTACATGTAATGAAACCCTTGGAATTACCAATACCAACCAATATAACTCACCAAAATCCTTATATAAATTGTAAATCTTTTTCTCTCCCAAAAAGGCTAGTCCACGGGCCTTTAATAATATATCAGGAGTATGTTTTTCATAGTGAGGGAAATTATCTACTCAAAAATCAATCTATTTATTTTTTCTCCAAAACCATCATTCCTATTCTAATAAATAAAATAAAATGACAACAATATGTGAAATATAAAAATATTATTATTCTAATTTCATAACACATATCCATCTCTTCTTAAATTAGGTGGGAAATGTAACTCTCGAATGTGTATTTAAGATACTAACACATTAGGAACCAATGTAATTTTTTTATCATAACCATTACATTCATATTGATATAACATTAGATTAAAATTATTTATATTATTTTTAAGACATAATTATATGTCTTGAAATATAATATCACATACACCTTCACACATTCGATTTTATCGGAATATGACAATGTCAATCATGTCTATGGTGGACTACCACCTCAAAAAGTGAGGAGATTTATTATTCATATATAGATTCCATGGAAGGTAATAAGGATATTATTTTAAAATATATGATATACACAATATATAAAATAAAAAATTTAAAGGTAATATATTTTTATGTTTATTTCATTTATTACATTGAGAAAATGAAATCATAGGTCACACATATGTATGTCTTACCGTCTCAATAAAAGGAATAATTAATTTTCTATCTCTAAAATTAATTTATTAAATTAAATAACAATATATTGAATTTATATAGTATTTAATTAATTTTATTATTATTGGGATTATAGAACCAGGACGATGTGGAAATCTCCAAACACAAAAAACGAAAACATACATGAAAAAAGAATTTTTTTTAGAAATTGTTATTTTAACAATTAATTATTAAAATACGAGTAGTAAACTGACATATGGAAATAATATATTTAATGATACATTTAATTTATGTTGTATAATATATTTATCGTAAACATATATTTATAAAATATTAAATTTTAATGAGTATAATAGAAGTTGAGACATAATGTAAGGGATTTCCGTCTTAATGTTTTTTTGTTGGACACATGCATTATACACCACTTGATCTATTTGTATTGTGTATATACTACCCAGGAATTCATTTAATGATTATTATAATAAAAATTATGAGATATAAATATACATATACTGTTATTTCTTTCATGATTCATAATATTGAAAAGATGCCATTATGGAAAAGGAATTATGTTATAATCTCATAGTTTGTGGTAATTTGATATGATTAGGTATATAATGATGAAGTATAATGATATACCTCAAAATAAAATAATGATTTTTCATATACTCTAGTTATTTTATTAAAATAATATTTTGAGTATATATTTCCACTCATTTTGTAGTAAAAATTCCAAAATAGTTTTTTATGTTGTAAACTAAATTATTACTTTTTTCAGTAGTAAACCCTTTTTCTTTCATGTTCAATTTTTTAAAAATGTTTTAAATATGATTTTTACCATTTTATAATGATTGTTTAATGAAACATATATCGTTTTTTTATTTTTATGATGTTTTTTAAATCGAATATGATAGTAATTTTTTGTATGAATTTTTTCCTTTATACAAAAAATGTGAAAGGAATAATTGTTTTAATGTATACATCATGGTTAAAAAATCAAACCATCATGAATAAAAAAATATTTGAATATTATTTTTTCAATATATAATGTATATTTTCAAAATGATACTTTTCAATTACATTTTTTGAATTTTAGTAGTATAATTAATTTATTTTAAATTATTGGGATATCATCTTAAATTAGGTTTTAATGATATTTTATTGAATTTATATTCAATTTTGCCAAAAAAATTAATGTTTCTCATGTTTTACTAGTTATATGATCCAATGGTTATCATGTTAATTCTTTTGCATGTTTTAGTTTTTATATTATGATATATATATATGATTCTGTAGAAAAACATGTTTGCATGTTCTATGATATCTATAATTTAATGGATTTTTTATGAAAATAATTTCTTTGTAATGGGTTATTAAATAATAAATGGTTTATGAAATAAACTGGTTACATCATTGGTTATGATATGATGAATGTTTAATGATGTTATGGATAATAATTGTATAGATTATGTGATATGGGAGACCTATATCACCCTCCAGTACATTGGGTACTAGATCATATCTCCAGATATAACTATAGAAAATAAAACGATGTGATTAGTACACTATGGGAAATAGTTTTATGTGCTTCATATAATATAAGAAATATGTTAC
This sequence comes from Viscum album, assembly GCA_963277665.1. Lineage (NCBI taxonomy): Eukaryota > Viridiplantae > Streptophyta > Magnoliopsida > Santalales > Viscaceae > Viscum > Viscum album. Next base: position 473,335,115 of record OY728161.1, read on the forward strand.
TATGTTATATCCACTGTGAAATGGTAATGATGTTTTTATTTCTGATCTGATATTAAATGATGATATTGGTATTTTACATTGACATGTGAAATAATTTATATAATTTTTATGTCTCTACACATATATAAAAATAATATTTTCTTTATGATTTATTTATTATGAATTATAACTATTTATGTTCCTGTAATTTTAATTGATTATTATTATTATTATTATTATTATTATGTGGATCCACATTATGATCAATTATATTAGGGTTATGATCATTTTAAAGTATATTTTTTATCTCATACCCTTATGCATATCTTATTCATTCATATGATCATCTATATAAATATTTTATGATCACCATTACATAGAATCCAAGGTCACCTTTTTAGTGGGTTCCTTCACAATGTTATTAAGAATGTTTTAATTAGGTTATGTCTATGATGAATATGAAATGTAAATGACTTAATAGGTTATGATGAAGATATTTCATGATATATGATGATTTGGTAACTAGTATCCCATAACACTAAACTATTTTGGTACTTGGGAGTGTATTTTTAAAATGTATAGGGTATTTATCTATTATGTTGTAATATCAATGTATTGAAATCTGGGGCCATTAAAAAGTTCTTCCAAAAAATTATATAATAAAATAATGAACACACAAATTCCATGTAATCACATCAATGTCGTCAAAATGTATTTAATATTTATAATATTTTAATCAAAATTTTTTAATCATTAACCATTTAATATATATATTGAATCAAAAAACTAGGTTATAAATATTTTTCATTAAAAATAATTAACTAAAATTTATTAAAATTATATATTCAATAAATTTATTTATTTCAAAATACATAATTTAACTAGTGTCTTATATTTTTATATCATATATTTATGCATGGAAGTCAAAATAATCATCAACTATCTATTTTCCATTGGAAACTAAAATCAATAAGGGGTATAAAAATGACCTTAGGGAACTGATTATGTTCATCATTAGTCATTCATATTAGTTTCCTTTAAACTATTTTAAAGTAAATATGTTCGGTTTAATTTCTATATTGATAAATATGGATAATTATTCATATTCACACTTTTAAAGACATGGAAATTCTATATAAAATTTCTAAAAATTATTTGGGATTATTTAGAGTCTGCAAAAATTGATGGTTCTTGATTTAGAGGACTAGTGTTCTCGGAACAGAATTCTGAATTTTTTTAAGGTATGTTCAGTACACATGAGGGTTTCTTTTTCAATCATTTAAACAAATTCCCAGATTAAAAATCTGATGTCACGGTTATATCAGTTGCACCGAGATTCTCATAAGGGAGGTTTATCATCGACCGCAGTAGGTCAGGTGAAAAATATAGTTGTACTGACATTTTAACGAATAAAAAAATAACATAAAAATGTTTTTTTCTACCAACGGTTTAGCGATGGTGGCTGGACAACTGGGTTTTCATGCAATATAATGTATTTAATATTAGGTATTCTAACCACACCATTGATATTAAGAGTTTTAATCATTAATGAACCTCATTAATCATTAGTTGTGTTAATCACCGATTCCCTATATTTAGTTGAGACTCGGCCTAGGTTTATTGACACAAATGTGAGGAACATATGGAGAATTGTTATAGCATCCTTCATCGACAAAAAATGAAGGCTTGGAAAACAACATTAGTGGAATCGATCTGGGATTGACAAATGTCACTAACTTTTTCAAGCATGTATTCTTGTTCAACAACGATGACACCTCCTCTGATTCTAATTTACGATTTTTTTAAATTCATGTGAATTTGTTTCTTTTTCTCATTCTCGAATGTACTGATGTATTACATAATTATTTTATTTTAACTAAGTTTAATTAATTACTACAGGCTTGTTTTTATGGTAACATAGATGGCGCAGGAAAAATTAACAAGGCCCAGAACCACAACCACATCAGTTTTTTTTCTCGTTCATGCTTGGAGAGGTTAAAACGCGACGACAACTTGAATCCGAAATACATGAATTGATGACATCATCCCAGAAGGCCCATAGGTAGGTTCAGAATATAATATAGGCCACCAGAGCTCACATAGTGGCATGCAGATATTCTGCTGGTGCTGGTGGGTGGAAGAGGCGGCCAGCATCAGCCACCTGTAGTGGCAGTAGGTGGCTCTCTATCACGTTCTTTAGAGGGAAGACACGACATTGAGACATAATGGTCATTAAGGGCAGTTAGCTACAATAGAGGAAGGCGGCGTGCCAACCAGCTCCATGGTAAGGTGGTCACGATGAAGGGGTCTGGTGCCTTGTGGGTCCCACTAATAAGGAGGTTGCGCCACATCGAGCCACCGTTGAAGAAAATCTAATGGACTATTGGTATGTTTAGGAGGTGGAATGTCCTTGCATTTCCACCTATGTGAGAACAAAAACACCTAGCGGGTTGGATCGCCCAATAGTCCATGCTCAATCGAGGCGGCTGGGCCTTTCTATGGCTCGAGCCCACCATGCTCGAGAATACCTAGGATGGCCTAGTTGGTTCGGGTCTGGTCGGGTCAACCCCTATCATGGTCGGATTGGCCCATGAAGGGGAGGGGTGGGTCGGACCGACTGGGTCGGACCAAACTCAGACTGATTTCATCCCAAATACACTTAGATGTTTGTACCACACAAAACAGTTGTCTGTTTAATTAACTGTCTACAAGTATGTGATTCGTGGATCTATAATATCATATTGAGATACTTTACATGAGTTTTAAAGAATTTTGGTGTACATCCTCGGTGGATCGAACACAAATTCAATCAGGCCCTCAACACAAAATTTCCAACAACACACTGATTGGGGCATCCGGTGGACTCCCTATTTCTCGCGTTGGGACCCTTAACACATGTTTTTCCTTTGGGATTAACATTTGCAGAACATCGTGATAGTTGATGCATGACTGATATCTTGAAGAGTAGATACCATGGAAACCCAGGACACCAGTTACTGGAAATCCTATGGATGGATGTCAAGAAAAAAGCGACCCTATGTGGATCAACATCATAGAAACCTTGTGTGGATCAACATAAGAGAGTCCCTATGAGGATCTACATCATAGTGACCTTGTGTGGATCTGCATCATAGAGAACATGTGTGGATCAACATTATAGTGACGCAATGTGGTTTAGCCACAATGTGACCCTGTGTGGATCAGTATAATAGTTACCATGTGTCAGTCAGTATCCTAACAACCTTGTGTGGACAGTATTGTGTGTCCGAACGAGGACAAGCCTTAGAGCGGCCGATTTTCTATTAGCGACACATGACCCTATGTGGATCTACTATGGAAAAACTCATTTGTGGATAATTTGTGGAAACATACAAATAGAATAAATTGATGTATCATAATAAAAATCATCTTTATTCATGGACTTTTATTTGTATACCTAGATTTTGGTAAGTCATTTTCAATATGCTTGGTGATTGATGTCATGCTTCGTGGTATTCCTTTGTCGAATTATGAGAGACATTTAGGGGTCTCGAGTTCCATACTGGATATTTTTATACCCACCCCTACACGGTCTTTTCCTTCACCTTGTTATTTCTTGTACAGATGACTTGTAGCTTGGCTGACACCCTAGGATCCAAAACTAGGCAGTACATGGAGGTGACTAGTTATCATGGATTACTATGTAGAAGAGATGAATATACCCTTCATGTATGATCCACTATAGGAAAATTAACCTATACCCATGGTTAAGAACTATGGTAATAGCCCCCAAAACCGTGGGTGTATCCTAGACTCACGGTTTGGCGAACCGTGGTATACGGTGGCATCAGGATAGGTCCCTATGCTATACTCACAGTTTTGCAAACAGTGGGTATATCTTTTTTCCACCATGTCAAATCCTCAAAACCAAAATCCATGATGTTAATTATTTTTACCAACTGTTTTAAAACCATGGGTAAATATACTAGAAAAAAGAACCACCGTGTATTCAACTCCACACATCCCATAACCAGAAATTCATATTTGACACATTTCACCACTTCTGCTACGATACATTTTTTATTTTATATATTAAATTTTTATGATATATTAATTTTCATCTGTATTACGAAATTAAAAGGGAACGAGGTTTCGAACCTGTGTCTGTTTGATGAGTTTTGATCCCTAACCATCTCGACAACTCTAATTTCGATTAAACATAAATACATTTATTATAATATATTAATAATGCTCTATGAAATAAGAAAAAATGGCTACTGAGATTCGATCCCGCTATTGTGCTCACTAACATTCTACGCCTAACCAACCCCCTAATAGAATTTATTTAATTATATATTTCTATAAATCTAAATATATTAATTCAAATCATGGGTATAAGAGGAAAAACCATGTGTATAGGTTATCCCACCAAATATTTTTCTTTTCCACCGAATTTTTTTCCACCATAACGCTGGAATAATATACCCACTATTTTACAAAACCGTGTGTATAAAATATTTAAAAAAACTGTATTTCCATGGTTTTACGAAAAATGTGGGTATAATCATTGAGAAAAATACATATACCCCAGTTTGATCAGAATTTTGGGAATAAGTATTTTTTCCCCACTGTTTTAGAAAACAGTGGGTATATGTGACCAATTCCCACGTTTTTGGACAATCATGGGTAAAGGTTCCCATACAATACATATACCCATGATTTTCTTAAATCGTGGGAATATCTCACCCCTATACCCATAGTTTCTCCCAAAACTATGGGTATATGGGTACTTTCTAGTTTTGATCCTTGGTGGATGATCTCCTAAAATTCTTTCTATTTTTTGTTGCATTGTATCATTAATTTGGGCTTGAAATCTGGCCCCTTTACATTAGGTACACACTCTTACTACATTATTTTAACTATGTGGTTTGTATCATTTCTAGTTTTTGGTTTGAGGGTTTTTAGGTTCAAAGGAAATGCCTTCTAGTTTTACAAATACACATTTACGGTTCAGGTCTCCATCATCTAGCTTATGGATGGCGGGCATGGGGTAGACACGACATGGGACATAGGGGACCGGTCATGAAAAACTGGTATCAAAAGATTCGGTCGACTGAAGAACTAGGACTATGATATTTTTAATGGATCAATAGTTTTATGTGTATTGATTGTGGATTTCAGTTCTGGGAGTCCAGTGTTGGTGCGACTGCTGACGTATCCATATACTAAGACCCAGAATTCTGATTTCCAACTCGGTGCACAAAAACACATATTGTGTGTGTTTGGGAATTATTTTACTTATGATCTCTTTTGAGTTATCTCAGTAGGTATAAATTATTTACTGTGGAGATCCTGTTTCTTTGAATGATTTCTCCACGTAGACAACCTGCCTGGATTCTTTTGATACTTCACGATGATGGCCCACCAAGTGACGAGGCTTCAGTTCAGGTCCCTCTTTCTATGATGGAACATTTGGGTGGTGCACTAGCACCAACACCGCCCATTGGGAAACTGTTTCCATGAGCCCCACTAGAGGATGGTTCATGCTGAATTAGTGTGTTGTGTGGGTTCCAGCAGTAGAGGCCTCTGAGGATTCATGGAGAGACATATCCCTAGGATGTTGTGGACTAGATGAAGGTAGTGGCCCATGTTTTTCACCTAGTTTGGACACAAGATGATCTGATGGTGATCCTAACTTCTTACCTCATCTAGGGGAAAAATAGGGTGGTAGTGGAGCCTGACTCTCCAGTTATACGATGATGTGACCCCTTGCTGGATAGATTTCAATGGCCTCTTCATGGAAGAATTTTTCCAAGTGACTCTACATAGTATGCTTATTCTAGAGATCCTACACTTAAAACAGGTCAGCCTTACAATCTACCAATACTCGACAAGTTTCATATACCTCTCGCGTGACTCCACCGCCATGGTAGAAAACCTTTTATCTGGGAACAAACCATTGTCAAATGACTCCTGCAAGAGACTAAAGCATTGATGATATCTATCAATATCCCGAAACATGATGGGGTTCTCGAGTATGAATTATTGGTCGAGAGTTTTTTAGCTAACCAGGAACATCCAGTAAGAGCCTGCAGCAGACGATAGGTAGCTGAGTCATCTAATTCCAGAATTAGGAAAATGACATAGAGGACCAAGTGGGCTAGAGCTTTTGGAGGAGGACACTAGGATGTAGGGTTAGAGGTGAAGAGCTCACGAGGAAGATAAGGGTAGTAGAAGAGTAGATTGGGCTTCAAGTGCGACGGGAAGGGCCACATGGATCATGACATCCCAACCCACCGTACTTACGATCAATATATGATTCTGGGACTACTGATGTAGAGTCTTAGATTCAGGTGAGTAGGTCCATAGGGAGGTTGATGTGGTAGAGGATTATGTCCTACAGGAGGCGGTGTGCGGTGATTTGAGGTTCTACTACCACCACCTCTAGGAGGTCAACTGTGACCCTAGAGAGCAGGCAGACAGGGAGGAGCTCAACTTCATGATGCATAGGCCTATGACCATGATGCTCAAAGGTTGATTTGAGGTACAATTGGTGTCTACTCCACCCTAGCTGCAGTACATATAGACACAGATTCCAGTCACTCATTCATTTCCATGGCTATCGTTTGGAGCTCAGTGATTCTGGTAGTGCCATTGGCTCAATCATTACGATTATAGACTTCTACGAGAGAGGATTAAATGATTAAAAACTGGTGTCATTAGTGTGAGCGTACTATATGAGGTTATAGATTTGGTTGGGATCTCCTAGTAGGTGTGTCAAGGCCTTATGAGGTCATCTTTGATATGGACTGGTTATCCAATGCCCACTCTCAGATTGAATGCCTTAGGTGAAATGTGTGGTGTGTCCGCAATAATGGGAATACTATTTCCATTATTGGAGAGAAAGAAACCATTGAATCTCAGGATGGAATTTCACATAGGAGGGTGCATCCAATAGCTCATTAGTTTGCTAGACTTACAATGGTAGTAGTAGACGTGAGTAGTCTGAGTTATCCTATAGTGTTGGACCAATATGCTGATTTATTTCCTGATGAGGTTCTGGGAATATCTCCTCAGAGATAGGTAGGCTTATACATTGACATGTACCCTAGGATGACATCAATATCTACACATATATATCATATGGTTCCCACGATGATTCTTTAGTTGCAGGTATAATTGTATGACATGTAGAGGAATAGGTTCATAAGGCCAAGTGTTTCTCCATGGGATTACCTAATTTTGTTCACCAAGAAATAAGAGGGGAGTCTGAGCCTTTTTTGTGGAATATCGATGCCTGAACTGGGTGACCGTGAAGAACAAGTATCCACTCCTTAGGATTGATGATCACTTTGACCAGCAGAAGGGAGCACAATGGTTTTTGAAGATAGACATCAAATCTGGAAATCATCAGCTTTGTGTAAGAGATGAGGATGTATCGAATACACCCTTCAGATGACGTTATGGCCATTATGAGTTCTTGATAATGCCCTTTGGCATGACAAATGATCCAGTAGTGTTCATGGGGACAATAACAGGACCTTCCAGCCTTACCTTGATCAGTTAATGGTACACTACTAGAAGTTTAGGTATTGGCAATGGGCTAATTGCAATGAGAAACTATCGCAAATAAGATCTAGCGATGTGGCCCCGTCGCAAATAGCTAGTTGTAGAAAACAACGTCTCAAATACTATTTTTTGTGATAGGCACATTGTAAGAAATTTTATTTGTGATGGGGAACCTCATCATTGCAAATAATTCTCGGATTATATATATTATATATAAATAAAACTTTTGTGATGGGCCAGTCGCAAATAGTATTTGCGACAGGCCTTTGGTTGCGTCGCAAATACCAAACAAAGTAAAAAATATATTTAATACAATTATGAATAATGAAATAATAAGTTTAATATTATTAAAATCAAAATAAATAAAAAATATTAAACTTCTCAATATTCTCAAAAATATATAATAAAATCATCAAATATTATTATTATTATTAGTAAAATAAGAAAACATTAAAAAATAGTACAAAAATTATTATTAATGAAAAACAAATTTATTATTAGAATAATAATTTTATGATAAATGAAAAAATTATGATCAATGAAAAATATTATTACTATTTTTTTACTATTTTTTACTATTTCTTACTATTTATTCATATTTATTTCTATTTATTCCTATTTATTAATATTTATTAATATTTATTAGTAATTATTATTAATTATTTCTAATTATTACACTTCATTAGAATTTATTATTATTTATAACTAATTATTACTAATTATTACTAATTATTAATAATTATTATTATTTAGTACTATTTATTTCCAATTACTACTAATTAGAAATAATTAGTTCTAATTATTAATATTTATTTCTAATTATTACTAATTATATCTAATTAATACTAATTATTTCTATTTATTAGTAATTATTACTAATTATTACTAATTTTTCCTATTTATTATTTATTATTTGTAATTATTCTTATTTATTACTAATTATTCCAAATTATTACTAATTACTCTTAATTATTACTGTTAATTGATATTTATTCTGCATTATTCCAATTTATTTCAATTTATTACTGATTAATATCCATTATTACTAATTATTTATTACCAATTATTCTTTTTTATTACAAATATTCTTATTTATTACTAATTATTCCTATTTATTACTAATTATTCCTATTTATTACTAATTATTTCTATTTATTTCTAATTATTCACAATTATTCCTATTTATTACTATTTATTTCTATTTATTCTGAATTATTCCTATTTATTTCTATTTATTCATATTTATTTATATTTATTACTTATTATTCATATTTATTCCTATGTATTCCTATTTATTCCTAATTATTTCTAATTATTCATATTTATTCATATTTATTCATATTTATTGCTATTTATTCCTATTTATTCCTATTTATTCCTATATATTTCTATTTATTCCTATTTATTCCTATTTATTTCTAATTATTAATATTTTTAATATTTATTAATATTTATTACAATTTATTGCTATTTATTCCTATTTATTTCTATTTATTACTATTTAGTACTATTTATTACTATTTATTACCATTTATTCCTATTAATTTCTATTTATTCATATTTGTTGATATTTATTACTATTTATTCTTATTTATTCCTGTTCATTACTGTTTATTACTAGCTATTATTAATTATTACTATTTATTAGTATTTTTTACTATTTATTTCATTCTATTTCTAATTGTTACTATTCACCACTACTTATTACTTATTAAGTATAATTATTTCTAATTAACCCTACTTATAGCTAATTACCAATAATTATTAGTAATTAGCACTAATTACTATATATAACTACAAATTAAAGCTACTAATTACTAATTACCGCTAATTATTTATATATAATACTAATTATTTTTAATAATTATTAATTATTAATAATTAATAAGAATTAGTACATATAATTTCATTTTATTATTACAAATAAATACTGATAACAAAACAATTTAAAACTAATTTAATTACAACCAATCCACAATAAATAAAATTAACATAAAAAATTACATAAATACTGAATTAAATAAAATATAAATACTTTTAAACTTGATCTCCTATTGAGGTAGACGACATCACGACTTCTTTGTAAACAATCTAACTCAAAGAAATATTCACTCTAAAAATATAATTTAGAGAGAGAGAGGAAGTTAGAATTGAGGGGAAGAGATGAAAAATGATGGGGGTATATATAGGTAACATTAGATACGATGATACTATTTGCAAAGGGATACCCGTCACAAATACCTTTGACCACATTAACTACTATTAGTGGTTGAAAAGCTATTTGTGACGGGACCCGTGGCAATTAATTGCTAGCAGACACACTTTTTGTGATGGGACAACATCCCGTCACAAAAACCCATTTACCACGGCTGATATTTGTAATGGGTCCAGTCGCAAATATCCTCCGACCGACGCACTATTTGCGACTGGGGAATCCCCCCTTCAGAAATATCCTTCCAGTGGTTTGATACACAGACCGCTCCTTACTTTTTGCAATGAGACCCCAAATCCCATCGCAAATAACTATTTATCTGCGAGGGGTCCCCCCCCCCATCGAAATTAACATTTGGGAAAGGCTATTTGCGATGAGATTAATTTTCGTCTCTAATAGACCAGTACAAAAAGCTATCATTCCCATATTGGAACTCTTAATTTATGACATCATGATATATTCGGCTTCATTGGAGGATAACACCACACACCTATAGATAGTTCATGATAATGTCTGAGATCACCATCATTATAGAAAACTCTTGATGTGACAGTTTTAGATACGGGATGTCTACTTCTAGTGGAATGTCATCCTGTAGGATCGAGTTGTTGTGGATTCGGTGAAGATAGAGGCAGTGCTTTCTTGGGATCCACCCATGAGTGTGACCGAGGTGTGGAGTTTCATGGGATTTCCTGGGTACAACAAGTAATTCGTACCCATTGTTTCTAGAGTTGTGACACCCCAGTCGTTTTTGACGAAGGAGAGGCATCCTTTCTAGTTGAAGGAGAAGTGCCAGCAGAGATTATAGAAGAAGAGACAGAGACTAAACAATGCAACCATTTAGAGGCTACCAAAAGAGGGTGTATGTTATGTAGTCTACTGGGATGCATCAGGGACCAGACTAGGTTGTGTCCTGATGAAGGAGGGAGCGGTGATCGCCTACGGCTCATGAATGTTGAGATTGCACTAGCTAAACAACGCCACCCATGACCTAGAGTAAGAAGAAGTGGTATTTGTACTATAGATGTGGTGGCACTACATGATGGGAGAATGTTTTATAGTCTACTATAATCATAAGAGTCGCAGTTATATCTTCTCAAAGAAGGACATGAACAAGAGACAACGACTATAGCTAGAGTTCCTCCTGGACTATGACTTTGAGATAGTCTATACTCCTGGAAATGGTAACGTGGTGGCAGACACACTTACCTGGTTTTCCTCTCTACAGTTACTAAGTTATGAAATAGGGAATCTAGCTGTGTTGTAGACATCCATCATAGATAGAGAGAGAGAAGATTATTTGTAGTCTATGACAGTAACTCTCCCACTTTTTCAGTGAGTCCAGGAGGCACAACATGGGGACCTAGACTGCGAGGACTACCATTTCAGATAATATCAGGATATGCCCCTGGTGGATTTTCTAAATGTGGGGTGCATGTTATCCTCTTCACAGGACACACTATTGTACAAGTGATGCTATGAAAGGAGGTTTTGAGGGAGTTCCAAACATCCCCTTTGGTAGTACTTCCTAGAGTAGGGAATATGTACTATGACCACCAATGTTTTTAATGGTGGCTAGTGATAGAGAAATAAGTGGCAGAGTTCATATCCCGATGCCCCACCTTTCAGCAAGTGACGAACAAAAATCTAGTACCACCAAGCTTATCCCAAACACATGAGGTACCCGAGTGGAAGTGGGATGGAATCTCCATGGACTTCGTAACAGGGCTACGATGTACATTCAGGGGAAACAGTTCTATCTGGGTGAGCGTTGACTGACTCGCCATGTCAACCCACATTCTACCCATTCTAAACTATGGATCAGTAGGGAGCTTGGTACGCCACTGAGTACAAGAGATTTTAATCTTCACAGGGTGCCATCGATGATCATCCCAAATCATGACCCTCATTTCACATCTTGCTTTTGGAAGGTATTACAAGAGTCGTTTGGGACTCACCTACAGTTGAGAATAGCCTTTCATCATTGGATAGATGGGTAGATGCAGTGGATCATTCAGAAACTAGACGGCATGCATCATGCTTGGGTCCTTGATTTTGGTCGTTGTTGGGAGGACCACCTTCAACTAGTGTATTTCTCTTACATAAATTGTTATCACTCCACCACCGACATGGATCGGTTTGGGGTCGTTTACGTGCAACCTTGTATATCGACGCTACGCTAGACACAACCTAGGGTGTCAACACATATGGGTCCAAATATTGTACATGCTACCACGGAGAAGCTATAGATCATCTAGGAGACACTGATTCCTATAAAAATCCAGCAAATGACTTATACCAAGTGGAGATGAAGTCCCATATAGTTTGAGTAGGGAGACCATGACTTTCTAGAGCTCTCAACCAGATGGAGACTTCAGAGGTTAGGATGGGGTGCCTTGTAATCTCCATGGGTAATCAGACCTTTCAATATCCTCATCCATGTAGGTGAGGTGGTGTACCATCTAGCACTTCCCCCATAAATTCATCCAGTGTATGATGTTTTACATATGTCTCAACTAAGGATGTATGTGCATGATCCATTGGTTGTTATCGACTTGGTTGAGATTGTCATCAACAATGGTGTGACATTAGCAGAGTTTCCAGTAGAGATACATATCAATAGTAGTGGGTCTTTGTGGGTGGTCCATTCCTCTAGTGAATGTTTGTTGACAACACGATAATCTCTATTAGAGTACATGGGATAGGGATTCTCGGATACGTGCTCAGTACCCCCATTTGTTCCCCTAGTTTTGTTGTAGCTTTCCGGGAAAAAAATCTATATGGTGTCAATATTTAAGAGATCCGGAAATTTCATATAATTTTTCGAAAAAAAATATTATCGATTATTTTGAGTTTCTGAAAATTAATGGCACTTGATTATGAGGCTTGATGTGCCCAGAACAATGTTTTGAAATTTTTTTAAGGTACGTTTAGTAATCTTCTGCGCAACATTTTTTATATTTTGAATGAGTGATCAGATTAAAATTATGAGGGATACATGGAATCCAATGTGTCTGGATTATATTATGGGAGGCTTAACTTCGACTGTAGTAGGTCAGATGAAAAAGATAGTTTTCTGGACATTTCAAAAAATAATAAAATAACATAAAAATATTTTCTTTTCAACCAATGGATGAGTGGCGGTGGCGGGACTGCTAAGATTTCAAGCCATTAAATGGCATGAATCATTGTTTTTGTAACCACACCGTTGAGATTAAGATGATTATTCATTAATGATCCTAATTAATCTATTGTAGAATTAATCATCAATTCACAACATTTTAATTGAGGCATCAGATTTGGTTATTCACACAGATGTGAGGATCCTCTAACAATGTGTCATATTATCTTCCACCGACGATGAATTAAATCTTCGATTGAATTAGTGGATGAATCAATCTGTTATCGTAGAACGTCAGAGTCATCATCATGCACAGATTATTCTTACACTATATCATTGACTCATTAGATTCTATGGTAGGGGTTTGGTTAAAATTCCGATGAATTTGTATCATTTTCTCATTCTTGAAATGAATGATGAATCATAAAAGTATAATAGTTTATCTATTTTGAGTTAATTTTTACCCTCATGTTATGATTATAACATAGAGGGAGAGGGCCAAACGAACAAGGATCGGACCCCCCACCGCTTCAGTTTTTGTCGAGTACTTAATTGGAAAAGTTTTAACTCTACGAAAACATGAATCCAGAAGTCACATAGTGACATCGTCTTCATGAATGTCTCGTAGTTACATTCAGATGAAAAAACATACCACCAGAGCTCACCTAGTGGCTGGTGGATGTTCTATCGGTGCGAAAAAGGTGCAGAGACCGGCATTGGCCTACTATGGTGGATGAAGGCTGCGTGTCGTCGCACACTGCAAATTGAATCTGCGAAAGTCATGTGGCAATCCATCGCAGGCAACGATGAGGAGGATAAGGCTTCAATACCACGATGAAGGGGACCTGTGTCCCATGGGGTCCACTGAAAAAGAAGAGGCTCCACCTAGTGTCCCCTTTTAAGAAAACCTTGTGGACCCATGGTCTATTTAGTAGTAGGATAGTCCCCGCACAACCACCCACCTAGGTGTGGCGCGAGCTTGTGGGCCATGCCATCTAGTAAGACGCACCACCCCGAGGCGGGCCTGGAAGGTCCGCGACCCAGTGGGTCGAGCTTGCTACGGCCTCGCCTTGCCTGACCGTCTTGGTCAGTTTGGGTTGGGCCAGGTCGGATCCACACTGGGTTGGGGAAACCAAAATCGAGTCGGTTTGGCCTACGATGGGACTGGTGGATGTGGTCCAACTGGGTCGGACAGCTCCCAAACCAATTTTGGACTAGATATGATTAAATGGTTTTATCTAACAAAAAATACACTCTTATGAAGAACCATCTAGGTTGATGGAAATCTTGGAATGATACGGTCCTTTTGAAATACTCCACCCGAGGTTTGGAAAATGTTGGAGTACGACTAGGTTGGATTGAACCCAAATTCAACTGGGCCCTCGACACAAAAATAAATATTACTCACTGATCGAGCATCTGATTGGCGTGATGTTTTTCATTATGAAACACTTAGGACATGGATGTTCTTTGGGATTAACATTTTTGGAAATTCCTAGTAGATGAGGAAATAATGATATCTTGAGGATCAAATACCCCAAAACATAAGTGCACTGGGTGTGGGAAATCTTGTGGCTGGAAGTCAATTGATGAGTGGCCCTATATGGATCAGCATCATAGGAACCCTTTTTGGATCCCAATCAGAGTGTACATGTGTTGATCTGCATCATAGAAACCCTGTTTGGATGATCATCATAGTGACCCTATGTGAATCAGCAATATAGCCACCCTATGTCGATGAGAATTATAAGGTCCCTATGTGGATCAACATCTTAGTGACCATTTGTGGATCTTCAGTGCATGACCTGACGAGGACCAGACTTAGAGTGGCCCATCATGGATCAACGACATATCACCCTATGTGTAATGATTATGGAACTACTCTTTCATGGATCAGTTGTGAAAATTTCAAACATAATAAAATGATATAGCTTAAGACTAATCATATTTTTTCTGAACAATGAGTTGTATATCTAGTTTGAGTCGAGTCTTTTTCTTTGTGCTTTGTGATTTAGATCATTCCTTGTGGTTTCCTTTGTGTAATTTTATAGAAAACATCTAGTGTCCCGGGCTCCCTACAGGGTATTGTTATACTCACCCCTGCACGGGCTTCTCCCTCAACTTTTGGTGTCTTTTACTAATGATGACCAGCCTGGTTGAGACTTCAAGTGTCCGGAACAGACAAAACACCGAGGTAACTGATTAATGCAAAGATCTGTAGTGATAAGATGTACCCCCCCCCCCTTCAAGTAGGATTCTTGGTGGATGATCATAGGAGTTGTTTTCAATTTTTTGTTTTATTTTATCATTTAGTTGGGATTGTATTCTGGCCCCTTTACTATCAGTACATAATTTTACTATTGAAATTTTACTACAAGGTTTTTATCTTATCATGGTATTGTTCTATGAATTTGTTGGTTCAAAGTAAATACCTTCATGTTTTAGGGATACACCTTTTCGGTGCTAGCCAAGAAAACCCTGATTTATGGAACGTGGGCATGGGGTAGTCACGACAGGGGCCCCGGGGGAAAAGTCGTGACAACACTCATCCCTTCACAAGGGGTACACAATAATCTACTAGGTCTAGTACATTCAAATAATTATTTATATCATCCTTATGATGATATTGTGTATAGAATGTAATTGGCTACTATTCACCCCCTTCAACCAATGGCTAAAATGTTCAACTAATATATATGGGTCCAACGTTACCTCCACACTATATACATTCCATACCTTCAAAACCTATTTAGTTTATATTGAATTTATTCTTAACATAAATTAATATTAATTCATGGGTCTATTGACCAAATTGGAGAGACCATATATGACATGACATTACAATATAACAATTTACAATATAAACAAATGGTAGTTTCTTGAGGACTACCTACCACAACATGGTGTGATTTCTTGTAACTAAACATGATCCAAAATCTAAGAGAAATATACCAAAACAATGATAAGTGATTATCATATACCATGGGATTCATATCATGAATTCTTAATTCAACCATCATAATGTAAACAAATATATAATTAATGACTAATAAAAAATATTAAAAATTAATTACCAAAATATTAATGAAGAATCAATTATTATATCCCATAGAACAATATAATTGTATTTTAAACTAGAAACAATTTATATAGATTAGGTATCACCAACAAATATATCATGAATAATTATAAGGGAAAATTGTTCTAAAATATAAATTTTTTGGTGAATCCCATGAAAGGGAAATATTAATAGATGTTGGGTAACCGAAATAATAAATATAATGGAAATAAGTTTACTTACTTACTAATCATAGACACCCCCATAAATGGTCAAAACACTACCCAAACAATCACTTGGATGATTTTATCATTTCAAAACTATTAAACCAAATAAAACATGACATGAGAGTTACAACCAAACCCAGAGTGGATTTAATAAAATTGACCCTTCATGAAAAACCACATGATCAAACCGAGGTCTAGTTTAGAGAAAATAATATTTTTGGACCCACTACACATTTTAAAATGGTG
This sequence comes from Viscum album, assembly GCA_963277665.1. NCBI lineage: Eukaryota > Viridiplantae > Streptophyta > Magnoliopsida > Santalales > Viscaceae > Viscum > Viscum album. The sequence goes on from OY728161.1 coordinate 473,351,506, forward strand.
TGGTGTATCCATACGTTTCATGGTCTATAGCTATAATCCAACGCACTGTTCCAGAGACCATGCCCAAAAATTTGTGTTTTTTATCTACTCATATTACACAATCAATCTCTAGGTAAACATGAATTAATTTAGGATGTTTACATATCCATGTTTCAGTATAAAATTACCAAATAGATCAAAATATCATTAATTTCATGTCATATTTAAATTAAGCTTCATGAAAATGAAAAATAAAAATTCTTTATGAATTTTATTGGCTTGTTTTTACATGGATAAATAAAATTAAATATCCAATTCCCATATTTTATTTATTATTATAACATATTATAATTATGAAAGGAGGTCTTGTGTGGTTTTATAATAAATATTTATTCACAAGTATTGAAAAAATTCTCTTTAGTAGATAATCATAAATGTATTTTATCCATTATCTTTAGGGATTGTGATATTCTTTGTAGATGTAATGATTATCTTATAGAAATAATGTTAAATAAAGATAGCTTTATATTGGACAACATCAATTTTCACAAACATAAGGATTCATTGTTTTGATTTTATTTTTAAAATGATTACATTTGAATACTTGTAAAAACTCTATAAATAATCTTAAATAAGTTATAAAACACAAAAATACTATAAATCTCTGATGTGTTTAGTTTCATGGAAATGAAATCCCCGATTAGATAAAAAATTGATATAGGACTTGTACAATATCTTAAATGTGGGAATAACCCCGGAAAATGAATATTTTGTATTAAATCAATCATAAAACAATTCATAAATTGTGGTACCAAATTCCAAAGTGTTTAGACGCTCAAGGAAAATATTCATTAGATTATTAATATATTCATAAAGAACCAATATCAATAATCTAATTATAACTTAGAGAAGTAATGATATTTGATAATAAAATCAGAAAGAAAATAATATACTATGAAATGTGTAAAAAATATCGAGTTATATGTTGACAAAATTATATAATATTAACACAAAAGTTATCATAAATATAAATTAAGGTTCTATAAAAGGAATCATATTTGGAATGAATTTTTAAATAAATATATTTATTAATATTGATTTTATTGTATATTACCAGTATAGAGGCACTGATCCCTTAATCCTAGAGCTGATTTCTACATTATTACATTGTCATAAGTTATATATAATTGAATCCTAAAGGAAATAATAGTTTTTTAGTATTGGTGAACTAGATAAATAATTTAGTCTTTGATTACATTTGAAAACAAAAATTACAAAATATTTTTTTTGATAATATCACTATTTCCTAAATAATATCCCTTCATATACATTAATATATAATAAATGTAATCCTATATAAATTAATGGAAAAGGGTGAGGTAAAATTCCCAATACGAGATAAGTTAAAAAGATTATATCATTAATCAATAATAATAATCAACATGGAAATATAAATAAATAGTATAACATGCCACTTAAAATACTTGACCATGACAATAAGATAAGACATAATCAGTAAGAATGGTAAATAATTGAAAATAATTACACTTACTCAACAACCTGACTATAATATCTGGATAAATATTAACCAATAACGAATTCTAAATAACTGAAAGCTCAAGAATCATAATCAATAAAATGATAATGAAATGAATCCATATATATTAGCATGATTGGCCCGAAGGCCTTCATATTTATTTTATTACAGATAATCACCCTTTTAATGGATTATGGAGAACCCGTACATGACCCGTATGCCCATGGAACTAGCCCCGACTGACTCACAATACATGACACGAAGTCCTAGAGGCATTCCATGCCTAATAAATGCCATGTAGGCCCAGGCCACTTGAACTGCCTCTCCCCAGCTTCTGTGTCACTGATCACCTAGTGATGAAGCTCAAATTTTCATATATTTTATACTATAATTAATTGTTTATAATCCCACCATATAGTTATTGTATGGTTAATGGTCACATTTTATGTTTTTAGTGTTTTTTTGAGCGTAAATGAAAAAATGGCCAAATTCTACAATTTTAATAGATTGTTTTCACAGGAGAAATTTTGTAAATTTACAATCAAATATATGTCAAAAGTTTATAAATAAAATTTTTGTAGAATACTTATTTAATTTATTTCATTTTTGTCTTTTGGGTCATGGGATGAATCGATCATCTAGTGGCTGGAAAAATTTAATGAAGTTGAAGAGTTTTTTAGGCGGACATAATGGGCCCCACAGAATTAATGGATGAATAACATGGATAAAACACCTCCAAATGAATTGATTAAATTTGGAAAGGAAAGAGGATTCAATATTTCGCCTTTATGATTATGTGGATGTCAAAATACACTCATTAATGCATTATGGGAACACTTGCAACATGTGGAAGATGAAACGTCTCACCGGGTAGAAACGATTAAATTGGGTAATAAATTCATAGCATCACGACACATCATCTAAAATGGCTCATATTTTGGTAAGAGACGATATATTACATGTAAAACAACATTTCTTAAGGAAGACACATGTAAATCGATAGTTTGGAGGGAAATAATGTCACAGGAAGTTGAAGAATTGAAAATTCGGCGAGTTAAATGGATAGATTAAATGTCTCGTATGAAATCGATCATAAATCCTACATACTATTGCCAATATGGCTTATATTTGGAGGGTGAATGGTGTAGACATTATGGAACATCATTTATGAAATAACCTGTTACATATTCGGACATTAAATGGGAAACATACACGTCATCATTTGGAGTATTATTTTGGAGAGAATTCTTTCACCTCATCCCCCTATAAATATGTATCGTCAACCCTTCTCAAAGCATTTTCACATATGTGTGGCCATTTTTAATTGTTTTGTAAATTAATTCCATTTTAATATTATTATGAATTTTTTATATAATTTCTATTCTCTTCTTCATCTATTTCCCTTTTTTTATCTTTTGTTCTTCCACCCTGTCCTTCACCACTGCGATATCTTATAATCGGGATCATGCGTAACTAACCCGAGGAACTTCCCGGGGGATCAATCGAGGGTTGAAACCAAGCCTTTTCACATTCATATTAATTTTTTCTTATTTAATTACAGTTAGGTCGAGGGGGATCTTAGTGGGTAAGGCACCTTTGTGTCTCAACTTTCCACCCAAGACTTATCTTTCTCTTTTATTATATTTTCCCTCGATCGAGGAGAAGGATGTTTGGTCTCTCTGCGATCATTGAGAGCACTATATATTCACCACCACATTTAAAATAAAATATTCACACATATTATGGAGTGTGTTTATTAATTAATTTTGAAACAAATAATGAGACGATGGAGGTTTAATCTTGGTGATTCTCTCAGGAATATCTCATTTCTCTCTGACATCATTTTGTCTGCATTCATTCCCTCTACATTATGCATTGGATGTTTACATTTCGTTATCATTCATTATAATATATTAAATAAAAATTTCATTTAATTTTGTATTATAAATAATTAAAATATAATAAATTTTAATTATAAGTATTGATTTAGTAACCATATAATCTCCTCAAGAGAACGACCTAGGTTAGCCATTGTGCTGCACTTAGCTATAAATATTTTTGAGAGTGTTCACAACAACAATTCGACAAATTGGCGCCATTGTCGGGGAGCTAAGTAGTTATTTCGATCACCTTTTCAAAATTCAAATTTTTGTAAATAATTTATTTTATTTTATTTTCATTAAGAAATATCATTAATTTTTTTCCAAGATGTATTCAAATTCAAATTTTTATGCATGGGAAGATTACTCACAGGTGCAATATCAAGATCTAGAAATTGATTATAGTGATAAAAATGACCAGGTTGAAAGGATTAGTTATAATTTTGATGATGTGGGGAGGAAAATGTAATAGGCATTGGACTATGTTCGTTCAAGGATGGAGCAACCCGACCCTGAGCCGGAGAAAGAACTTGAGATAGTGGTTGAATAAATTTTACCACTCATCATTAAAGTACCAGAGAAGGTTAATATCTGGGTACCTGAAAACTCATTCATCCAAACTCAACCAATTCTACCCGAGATAGATGAAAAGGATGATTATTTTCCTGCAGTTCCAAATTTGGAAGATCAACAATAATTGGATAAATTCTGGAATGAATGTGAGGAGCTTCTTGATCTCACCAATCCTTGCATGGAAGAAGACGCACCTGCTGAGATTGAGTTTCCAATGGTCATTCATGTAGAGATCAATTACCATGCTGAATTACATGAAAGGGAAGATTTATTTATTAATTAATCATGTTTATATCTTATTGATGCTAAATTGTTTTCTGACATATCTACCTTTTAAATTTCTGATACAACACAAATGGAGAAGACCTTGGATGATATGAAAGAGACCACCGATGTAGTGGTAATCATGGTAGAAGATCTGGAGAAGGTGGTGGTGGTGAGACTACCCCCTAAAAAAATTCATACCATATAGATGAGGATACCACCGATGTTAATAGGGAGCACCCTTATATTTTATTCCCTCCCCCTTCGAACCTCAAATTTCATCTTTATTCTTTCTCGTGGGTTGGGAACTTTCTAATCTTTTTTCTGGTTATCTACTTTTAGGTTATACTCATGGATATCAGAAAAACTCACATGTTGTGGTTCATCTCAATGAAACCACACCCACCTACTGATTGGGGATAATCAACTAAAACTGCCTGACTATGGGCAGTAAAAACCTAGCACCCACTTGGGGGTCTAAACAAATAATTATCTCTTTTATTTTCCCTTTCGCATTCTTTTTATTTATTTTTATTATGTATTTTCATTACATTCTTGTAGTGTTAATGTGGATGCTTCTAGGAGCTTAACTCATGAAATCCTCTTCTAAAAAAATGTCAAGTTTTATCATTCCATTCATTTTATTATCAACCTTTATATTTGTATTTTGTTGAGTTGAAATAAGGGGTAGTAAAATTTATGTGTGGGGGAGTGTCAACCTGCATAGTTCTTCTTCTGTGCTTTTCATTTTTGTTTATTATATTTTAATGATTTTTGAGATTTAATGAATATTCTTATCAATTTTCACACATTAATTTATATTGAAAGTGTGGAAATGATTTTTGAAATGATGGATTTTAAATGACTGTTCATGAGAAATTTTTTTTCTTGAATTGTGTTATCAAATAATTTTTATTGGTTCGACTGATTTTTGAAATACAGGACCATGAAAGACTGACTCAAAATATTTTTCCAATCCTGTGAGGTATTCTAAACCACTTTTTCATATTCATCCTAATACCCACACTTTCTTGAGGGAATCTTGAATTTTGTGTGAAAACCAGAATTTGTGAATAAATCTCTTTCAAGGATTTGGATTTTATGGAATGTATTTAAAATTATTGAGTCATCTATTTGTCTAGAAAAATTTTATCTTAAGACCCACCTTAACATTTATCATTCGTAAGCCCTTAGATGATATGAATTTCCTTTTAGTTTTTAGCCACATTACAAGATAATTTTTCCTTACCTACCAGCACTTTTAGTATTTTTGAATTTTTTTTCCATGTTTGAGTGTGGGGGAAGGGTCTTCCGTGTTTGTTCATTGGTATGAGTATCAGTTATTGGTTATTAGAGGTGTGTGTCAATAATTTGGGAAGTGGACTATAAGAGAATTGGGAATGTGTCATCATTTCATTGTGATTTATTTATTTCATCCATTTTCCTTAAAAAAAAAATTAAAAAATGGATATAAGTTTAAATAACTCATTGTACATTATCTTATGACTCATTTCCCTTTCAAAAATAAATGGCATGAATTTTCATTCATTCATTGTATTCAATTTTCATCTCATCCTCCATAAAAAAGTCGTTCCTTTCTAAAATAATGAAAAAAGGAGAAATTTGATGATATCATTCATTATAATCAATTATTGTCTCATGTACCATGTCATAAAAAGGGGTTGGTGTTTCTTTTCACATTTTCAAGTGAGATTTATAGAAGATGTTTCTAGGTTTTCCCTTGATTTAATCATGAATTGTTCTTAAAAGTCCAACCTCCTCTTTCTAGCCTGAAACATTTTCAATCATTTTCCCTCCAAACCTAAGCCATAGAATCATTTGAACCTTTAATTAAAGACCTCATGATTAAATTAATTTCATGTTTCACGATATGGAGAAATGGTAATTTTCACAAACCTATGGTGATACATGTGATTCTCAAGTATGTGTATAACTCTAGATTCAATTTCTCTTGAGTGATGAGTGACATAAAATTCATGTGAGGTAGTTTTTGATTAGGCCATGGATTGATTTATGAGGAAGAACAAAATTTAATGATTGAAATGAAAATGATAGAGGCTTGTTTTTAATATATGATATATGATGTACTTTAATTTTGGATAAGATCATTGATATATTTTTTCATTTTTGATTGTTGTGTGGAATATAATTTTGATGTAAGATGATTGCCCAGAGGTGCAATATTTAAGTGTGGGGGAGTTATGAAGTTCAAATGATCATATATTTTATATGGTAATTCATTGTTCATAATCCCAATAAAGTGTTATTGTATGGGTAATTGTCACATTTTAGATTTTAGTGTTATTTTGAGCGTAAATGCCAAAATGGCCTAATTCTGCAATTTTAACATATTGTCTCCACAGTGGTAATTTGTTGATTTCCAATTAAATATATGTCCAAAGTTTGTAATTAAAATTTTGGTAGAATAATTATCTAATTTCCTTAAATTTTGTCTCCTAGAAGAGGGGCTGAATCGATAATCTATTGGCTGTAAAAATTCAATGAAGTTGAATAGTTTTTCGGGCGGACAGAATGGGCCCCACAGGAGTAACTGCTGAATAAATTAGCTAAAATACCTCCAAATTCATTCATTATAGGTGGAAAGGAAATAAGATTAAATATGTCGCGTTCATAATTAATTTAAAGTAAAACTACCGTCATTAAGGAATTATGGGAATGGTCACAACATATGGAAGACGAAACGTCTCACCGGGCAGAAACAGTTCAATTGGGTAATAAATTCATAGCATCGCGAAAATTCATCCAAAATGGCTCATAATTTTTTAATAGACGAGATATTACATTTAAAACAACTTCTGTTAATGAATATTTGTGTAAATCTATAGATTGGAGGGAAATAGTGTCAAAGGATGTTGATGAATTGAAAATCCGGCGAGTCAAATGGACAGATTAAATTTCTCGGATGCAATCGGTCTTAACTCCTATATAAATTGCCAATAAATCTCAAATTTGGAGGGTGAACGTATGAGGCATTATAAAACATCTTTTATGAATAATCCTCTTAGAAATTCGGCCATTAAAACGGACATACATGAAAAATCATTTGGAATATTATTTTGGAGACAATTATTTCACCTTATCTCCCTATAAATATGTATCCTCGCCCCTTCTCAAAGAATTGGCACTTCTGTGTGGCCATTTTTCATTGTTTTATATTTTCCTTCCATTTAAATAGCATTATGAATTTTTTATATATATTATATTCTCTTCTTCATATAATTCTTTTTTTCTTTTGTTCTTCCACCCCGTCATTCTCCACGGCGATCTCTTATACTCGTGATCATGAGTAACTAACTCGAGGAACTTTTGAGGGGATCAATCCTGGGCTGAACCCAATTCTTTGCACAATTATATTAATTTTTTCTTATTTAATTATAGTTTGGTCGATGTGTATCTTAGTCAGTAAGGCACCTTTGTGTCTCCACATTCCACCCGAGACTTAACATTCTCTTTTATAATATTTTCCCTCGATCGAGGAGGTGGATGTGTGGTCTCTCGATGATCATTGAGAGCACTATATATTCAAAAACACATATAAAAGATGATATTCACACATATGATGGAGTCTGTTTATTAATTAAATTTGTAACTAATAATGAGACGATGAATGTTTAATCTGGGTGATTCTCCCAGGAATATCTCCTTTCTTTCCGAAATCATTTTGTTTTCATTTATTCTTTCTGCATTATGAATTGAATGTTTAAATTTATTTATCATGCATTATAATCTTTTAAATCACGGTTTTATTTAGTTTTGTACTATAAATAAATAAAATATAAAAAAATTGAATTAGAAGTAGTGATTTATTAACCACAAAAGCTTCTCAAGAGAAAGACCTAGTTCATCCCCTGTGTTGCACTTTTCTATAAATATTTTTGATATAGTGCACATAAACACATTGTCACCTAGCTCCCCACCTTTTATTTTATGATCCGCTACCATTTTCCCGTACATAGCTGCACTGTGCCTGGTGCCGATGGCAGCTTCAAAACCATCTCATTCATTCAATTTGGTTAGCTCTGCATCTGGTGGTTTCTAAACTTGTTTCCCTGATCCACTTCTGGGGATTTTTTTGTGTGAAATGGTCTACTCAAAGGTATTTTGTGTCCCGAAGGCCTTCTGGCTTGACGGCCTTTGATGACCCGAAATCCCTTGAGACCCGTAGGCCCACACCGATGGCCCAAAGGGACAAATCGGTTGAATAGTTTTTGCTACTATAGTACCAAACATTAACTGCTATAGTGATGATATAGTATCTATCCGGTAGCCCATAAATTCACCTCCACCCGGTTTTAAAACTATGTCTCTTGGATGCCAAGCAAGATCCCTTAACACTCGGGTACGGGCTCGTCGGCTAAACCATATATATTAAAATTTCAATAATATTATGGGAAAAAATGAATTCACATTGGAGGATATACTTAATTTTTGAATAATTATATCTTGAATCATTATAACCTCTAATACCAATATCTATCCAAAAGATAGTTAACATATGATGGGAATAAATTAATTTTACTTAACACAACCAAATAGTTCCTCTCAAAAGACATATTTATGCATCACGGGGAAACCAATAATAATGTCCAATAGGTATAAACATTTTACTTTATCATTATATTTTCATATTGGGTATATAATATAGATTTATTAATATTTCCCTCGATGAAAAAAATGATATACAATGTAGAAAATACTATGTAGATGTGATTTACAGTTTATAAACTTATCATATCCAAGACAAATCATATTGATGTTTAGGGGAAATTTAATGTCCAATTAACATTCGTAAGTTAATATTTCTGTCGAATGTTAATGAAACAAAAATTAATCATTAAATTTAGTTTCAATAATTTCATAATTCAATATGATCATAATATAGTAAGAAATAGATTATAACAATCCAACATTGTAACATCCTGAGTCCGGAGCCCCTCCAGTGGAGCCCCGTACCCGGTTCGCCACATGACGTCAAGCGCGTTTCCCCGAACGCCAGAGGCTGTCGAATAGCATCGAGGGCCTTGGTGAGTCGGTGGGGAAACTATTCCCTCATTCGGTAAGGTATAAAAGTTATGAAAAAACAATAAACATCGGATGTAGTTAAAAACATGCATAACAACAGAAACCAAACAGTGGGAAAAATGTATATATATAACTATGATGACAATAATGCAGCAGGTACAAGTATCAGAGGAAAACAACAAACACAACAAAATGCAGGAATAAAACTGAAACCAGGTGAAAAAGAAAAACAAAAATAAACTCCTCAGCATCACGAGCCATGGTTCGGTCCCATTATCCCCAGCTCCTGGTGCAATCAAGATCCTGATGTAGAAGGACGCTTGCCCTTATCTATACCTGCAGCAACATAGTCTGCTTGGGCCCAAAAGCATGGACCAAATAGGGTGTGAGATACAATACCAGTAGGCAATCACTCAATGATATATGCAAAATATTCAATGCATACATGTCATTACTAAAACAAGAAGCAATAAACAGAAAAGCACAAGAAGCTACAATACACAGTTCTAATAAAATAAGTGCACAAGTAAACAACCAGTAATAAAGGAAAAAGGTAAGCCTCTAGGTAGCTATCATAGCCATACCCCTATGGTTCATCCTGTAATAACTAGAAACCCTCTAGGTGGCACACACAGTCTCACCCCTATGGTTTAGTTACGTAATTAAGTAGACTCTGGGGAAGCACTCACCATCAATTCCCCCTGTAGTCTCGTATCGTGATAAATGCTCTCTGGGGAAGCACTCAACGTCAATTCCCCCTATGGCTAACGTCTTTCTAATGCCTCTCTGGGGAAGCACTCAACATCAATTCTCCCTACAGCCCACATATCGTAATTAAAAGACACTCTGGAGAAGCACTTCCGTCAATTCTCCCTTTGGTCTACTACTCTAGGTTCTCACAGTCCTGAGTATAACTAAACATGCTCGGTGCGTGTATATCATCCAAGTAAACCTCAAGATCTACTTGTCTATCAACTAAGGCTCAACAACAATAAAAAAACAATTGTTCCACTATCCTACGACTAGGCATGGCAACTGGAAAAAATGCCAAACAGGCACAACAAGAATAGCAAAGCGATTTGAGCACAACAAAATACTATAATAACAAGAAATAACCTCTACTAAAGAAATCATGCAAAGAACGCACACAACAAGGGAAAAACATGCAACATGTAATACCCTGTTCACGGGTATTGGTGGAATTTTCGCATAATATTCATTAACCTTGAACGGAAAGGAACAAACCAACTACCTCGATCCTATGAGATCAATATACGTGAACCTTGACGACAGATTCCCCTTGTAATGACGTAGATCTGAGAAAATGAACAAAACTCTCAACCTATGATAACATGGAAACGAGGAGGAAAGAAGAAACAAGTCTAAATCAGAAGGAAGAACTCACTGCTACGCTTCCAATGCAACTGACCGTGCTCGAATCAGAGAAGGGATGGAAAGGCGGTCGTCCGTCGATGATCTGGTCGTACAGGTCGCTTAGGACAGTCGAAAACTGGAGAAGAAGGTGAATATGAGGGTTAGATGCGACCCCTATCTGTTTGATGAAAAAAAAAGTAAGTACACGGTGTGTACTTTTAGAGTACACGGCGTGTACTTCTAATTTTTCCTTACTTCGAAATAATCGGCCTCCACCTCAGCCTTACACACCGTGTGTGTGGCCCAGACACGGCCAGTACACGGCATCGAGCGGGAACAGAGTACATGGCGTGTACTCAGAATGTACATGGTGTGTACTTCTGAAATTTCCAGAAAATTCATTTTTCTCAAAAATTCCAGAAAAAGGATAAACATACCTGACAAAAAATATCTGGGTTCATAAAAACATCCCCCCTTAAAGAAATTCACCCTCGAATTTCCCTAACGAGGCAGAGAAAGAGAAACCCCGAACAGCTCCGGCCACTGCGATCGTACATCGGCCTCCCTCTCCCAGGTCTCATCCTCTACTCGTCTGTGCTTCCATAGCACCCGTACCAGAGGAACGGACCGCCCGCGGAGAACCTTTGTAATACGATCGAAAATATGGATAGGATGCTCCTCGAACAACACATCTGCTTCAAGCTCGACTTCCTTGGGCTAGAAGACGTGAGACGGGTCTAAAAAGTAGTGTCGGAGTTGAGAGACGTGGAAGACGTCATGCATTGCCCGATACCTCTGAGGTAGCTGCAACCGATTGGAGACCAACCCCTCTCTCTCCAAAACCTCAAATGGTCCGACGTACTGTGGTGAATGATTACCTTGTCTCTGAATCCTCTTGTGTCCCATCCTTGGTGCAACACGTAGGAAAACCTGATCACCAACCTCGAACTCTAGAGGTCATCTCCGCTGATCAGCATAAGACTTCTGTCGAGACTACACTGTATCCATCCTCTTCTGAATCAGCTCTATCTGCTCTGAAGCCTCTTGAACAAGATGGGGTCCCAGCAAAGCTGCCTCTCCTGCCTCCAGCCAGCATAAGGTAGATTGGCATGTCCTTCCGTACAATGCCTCGTATGGCGCCATCTGAATGGTCGTCTAGAAACTGTTATTGTAGGAAAACTACACCAGAGGAATATGATTCTCCCAACAATAGCCAAAGTCAAGGATTCAAGCATGGAGCATATCCTCAAGCACCTAAATCGTGCGCTCAGACTGGCCATCAGTCTGGAGATGGTATGTTGTACACAAAAGTACCTCCATTCCCAAGGCATTCTGAAGACCCTGCCAGAACCGAGAGGTAAATCGTGCATCTCTGTCTGAAACAATAGAGAACGAAACTCCATGCAGACGTACAATCTCTCTGATGTAAAGTCATCCCAATTCATTGACACTGAAGGTCTCCTTGATCGGCAAGAATTGAGCAACCTTTGTAAGCATGTCGACCACAACCCAAACAACATCGTTCCCTCGAGGCGTCCTCAGCAACCCTGTACGAAGTCCATTGCAACATCATTCCACTTACACTTCGAAATGGGTAACTGCAATAAAAGCCCCGCTGGTTGTTGATGCTCCGATTCCACCTGTTGACAAGTAGAAAATCTAATGACAAAACCAGCAACATCCTTCTTCATACCTGGCCACTAGTATTGGAGATGAAGATCCTGATACATCTTAGTAATGCCAGGATGAACTGCCTGAATAGAGGAATGGAAATCTTGCATCAGTTCCTCACGTATGTCCATTGTCACCAATACATGTCCTTGGAAACACAAGATCTCATCCTCGCCCACTGTCCATCCAGGAAGAGGGTCCTCTCCTGACAAACTCTGCTGCAGGACTAAGCCTTCTGAGTCTGATAGTTGCCTCATCCATACCCGATCATGTAACGTGGAGTTAACAGCTACAAAATATAGAAAAGTCTGTCCCCATTTTTCGTTCACCTCCAGATGCATCTTAGAGAACATAGCCATCAGGTGTCACTCACTACTGGACTCTTGAACTGCCTGAATATGAGCTCTCCTACTCAATGCATCAGCCACAGCGTTGACCTTTCCTGGCGTATAGGAAAGCTCGAAATCAAAAGACAGTAGATACCCAACCCACCTGTGCTGCCTCAGATTCAGATTATGCTGAGTGGAGATAGATATCAAACACGTGTGGTCAGTAATGACCACAAAGTGCTCTCCCAGAAGATAGTGTCTCCAACAGTGCAAGGCATGAACAAAAACAGCTTACTCCAAATCGTGAGTAGGGTAGTTCCTCTCATGTGTCCTCAAATACCGAGACCCGTATGCAACAAATCCACCTCCCTCCAGAAGCACAGCTCCCAACCCGATACTCAAAGCATCACAGTAAATAGTGTAGCGCTTTCTTGGCTCTGGAAAGACTAGTATCGGTGCTGACGTCAACCTCCCCTTCAGCTCCTGAGAGTCTAACTCACAAGAATCTGACCATAAGAAATTCAACCCCTTCTTTGTTAGAACTGTCAAAGGTGCTGCTAGATGAGAAAAGTCCTGAATGAAGCGTCTGTAGTATCCAGCCAGCCCTAGGAAACTCTGTACCTCAAAGACATTCTTCGGCTGCTCCCAGTAAACAATAGATCTCACATTCTCTTGGTCCACTGATACTCCTACCTCTGAAACAATGTGACCCAAGAAGTAAATCTGATCCATCCAGAAGTGGCACTTTGAGAGTTTAACATAAAGCAGATTTTCTCTCAGTGTACTCAGAACGATCTCAAGATGTGTGGCATGGTCTTGTCGAGTGTGAGAGTACACCAAGATATCATCCATGAAGAACATGAATAAGGATTCCAACTAAGGATGGAACACTCGGTTCATCTGTGCCATAAAAATTGCTGGTGCATTCATGAGTCCGAACGGCATGACTGTATACTCGTATAGACCATACCTGCTCCTAAAGGCTGTCAGAGGTACATCTGATGGTCTAACACACAACTGATTATAACCGGACCTCAAGTCGATCTTCGAGAACACCTGTGCTCCTCGAAGCTGATCGAACAGGTCATCAATCCGCGACAAGGGATATCGGTTCTTGACCATCAACAGGTTCAGCTTCCAATAATCCACACAAAGCCGAAGGGTACCGTCTTCCTTTTTCGCAAACATAACAGAAGAAACCGAAGGAGAATTATTTGGTCGGTTGAAAACCTTAGCTTGTAGCTCCTCCAACTGCCTCTTGATTTCCTGCAACTGGTACGACAACCGTTGCCAAAGCTGGCTCGGCTGGGGGATTGACAGGAAGCCTTTGATCAGCCATATCCGGCGTCTGATCACTACCTGACGACAGACGTACGTCCGAAGGACGTCATAGAGGCATATCACTGAAAGATCAAAAGCACACCTTAGATCAAGAAAACAAGGATAGAGAAAACAAGAGCACAAACAGGAGCAGGGGAGAAAAACACACAAGATTGGAAAACATGACTACACGGTGTGTATAAAACTACACAGAGTGTCTTTATAAGCCACTGACAAGGGCACGTACCCCTTCCCCACACGTCGTGTACACTACAAACTACACGGAGTGCTGACACCCACACACGGTGTGTACTTGAAAACTATTCCCCTGCCCGAGTCTCCTTACACGGCTAACCCACATGGTCCGACTCAACTCGAGACTACACGACGTGTTCGAATAAAACACAGCATGCACTAGACGAGGCTTCGACATTCAGTGTTGTTGAGTACAGAGCCGTCTACACAACTGGACATTACACGGTGTGCTCCGAACTAGTACGGCGTGAATAGGTGAAGGCAACACCATTCCGTGTTTTTTGTGACACGGTCAGGTACCTTCCAAGACTACACGGCATGTTCCGAACAAACACGTCGTGTGGAAAAGAAGGTCACGCCGGCCCGTGTTTTTCATGACACGTCAGGGTACCTGGACAATACTACATAGCGTGTTCTCTACAGACAAAGCATGTTGTACCTGATCTTCCCCGACCTGTGTTGTTAGTGACACGGCCGGGTACACGACTCCGAACTCACACGGAATGTACCAATGGTACACGGCGCATTCCCGAAGTTACTACAATGACACTGTGTTCAGGTCACACGGTCAGTGACATGACCTGAAATCTACACGGAGTGTCCCTGAAAAGTACACGCTGTGTATTCTGCATTTTTCTGGGCAGTAGCTCAGAAACTGTGTAGAATTCCAGAAACACTAAAATAAGGAAAAAGATGCCAAATTACGATCCGTGAGGGCCCATAACACCTCAAAAACCATAATTTGGCGTTCATTCTTAAGCAAGGAACAAGGAAAACAGTTTTCTTGTATAACAGCAGAGAATCTATCAAGCATCTATCACAACAACATGCATTATCTAAACAGAGCCTATCACAACAGCATGCAATCGCAAATGCACCCTAGATGGCATGGCAAGAATTCATGAAATGTGATTTCTACAAGTGCATATATGATGCATGAGATGGAAAACCCTCATCTCATCGGGTTGCGACAGAAATAGAACTGAAATATCAAAACAATAATAGCACAAGCCATGTGAGTCACTCTAGGTGAAATCATGTCAAACATAAAATCTCAAACTAGAAACTGCAATTAACGAGGTAGTATGGCTTTTCTCTATACACGGGTTAGCTACTCTTGAGCACAACCTAATGTCAAGTACCAAATCCATCTTATCCCTGGCTAAGGTATCAAAAGGGTAAAAAAATAGAAAAGAACCCCTCTGATACCACTTTGTAACGTCCCGCATCCAGAGCCCCTCCACTGGTGCCTCGTACCCGGTTCGCCACATGACCTCAAGCGCGTTTCCCCGAATGCCAGAGGCTTCCGAATAGCAGCGAGAGCCTTGGTGACTTGGTGGGGAAACTATGCCCACATTCGGTAAGGTACACAAGGTAAGAAACAACAATAAACAGTGGAAGCAGTAAACAACATCCATAACAATAGAAACCAAACAACGGAAGAAATGTATATATATAACTATGATGACAATAATGCATCAGGTACAAGTATCTAAGGAAAACAGAAAACAAAACAACATGATGGAATACAATTGAAACCAAGTTCTAAAGAAAAACAAAAATAAACTACTCAACATCACGATCTATGGCTCGGTCCCATGCTCCCCAGCTCCTGGGGCAATCAAGATCCTGAAGTAGAAGGACGCTTGACCTTATCTATATCTGCATCAACATAGTCTTCTTGGGCCCAAAAGCATGGCCCAAACAGGGTGTGAGATACAATCCCAGTTGGCAATCACCCAACGATATGTTCCTAACCGTTAATGAATATATGGAAGTACTAAAATAAGAAGCAGTAAACAGAAAAGCACAAGCAGGTACAATCCACAGTTCTATCAAAAGAAGTGCACATATAAACAACCAGTAACAATGGAAAAAGGTAACCCTCTGGGTATCTCTCACAGCCTAACCCCTAAGGTTCAACATGTAAAATATAGCAACCCTCTAGGTGGCACACACAGTCTCACCCCTCTGGTTCAATTACGTAATTAAGCAGACTCTCTGGGGAAGCACTCACTGTCAATTCCCCCTGTAGTATCGTATCGTGCTGAAGGATCTCTGGTGAAGCACTCAATTCCAATTCCCCCTATGGTCCGTGTCCTACTAATGGCTCTCTGGGGAATCACTCAACGTCAATTCCCCCTACAGCCCGTGTATCGTAATTAAAAGTCACTATAGAGAAGCCCTTCCATCAATTGTCCCTTTGGTCTACTACTCTAGGTTTTCTTAGTACTGAGTATAACGAAACATGCTCGACATGTGTATATTGTCTAAATAAACCTCAATAACTACTTTGATATCAAATAAGGCTCAACATCATTAAAAAACAATAGTTCCTCTATCCTACGACTAGGCATGGAAACTGGGAAAAACACCAAACAGGCAAAACAAGCCTGGAAAAGCAATCTAAGCACAACAAAATACTCTAATCACAAGCAATAACCTCTTCTAAAGCAATCAAGAAAATCAGGAATGAAACAAGGGCAAAACAGGCAACATGCAATACCCCGTTCACAGGTATTGGTGGAATTTTCACATAATATTCATTAACATTCAACGGAAAGGTAGAAACCACCTACCTCAATCCTAGGATATCAATATACATGGACCCTGACGATAGATTCCCCTTGTAACGACATGGATTTGAGAAAACACACAAAAAGCTCAACCTATGATAACTTGGAAACAAGGAGGAAACAAGAAACAAGGCCCAAGAAGAAGGAGGAACTCACCGCTGTGCTTCCAACACAACTGACCATGCTCGAATCGGAGAACGAATGGAGAGGTGGTCGTCCGTCGATGATCCGGCCATACAAGTCGCTTCAGATGGCTGAAAACTGGAGAAGAAGTTGAATATGAAGGGTTAGATGCGACCCCAGTCTGTTTCATAAAAAAAATGAAAGTACACGGCATGTACATTTAGAGTACACATCGTGTAGTTTTAATTTTTCCTTACTATGAAATAACCGGCCTCCACCTCAGCCTTACACACCGTGTCTGTGGCCCAGACACGGCCAGCAAATGGCTTCGAGCCGGAATAGAGTACACGGTGTGTACTCAGAATGTACACAGCGTGTACTTATGAAATTTCCAGAAAATTCATTTTTCTCAAAAGTTCCAGAAAAAGGAAGAAAGTACCTGAAAAAAAAGATCTGGGTTCTTACAAACATAAACCCATGGGGTACGAATAATGGTTACTCTCATTCATTAAGTTTAATCTAATAAAATTATCTTAAAAAAAATTTATATGGAATATATCATTTTCTTTTTGAAAATCTATTTCATCCCTTGTCTTTGAACTGTGAAACCATATAAAAGAAATTAAAATTTATCATTGATTAATGGGGAGTTATCTAAAATTAGTGTCATAATGTGATTGTAAATATTATAACACATAAATTTAGTGTTTTGGATTGTTTAATGGGACTGAGAGCTTCCAAATATGTTCTTTGATGCATTAGGAGTGTAGGGATGCAAAAACAAAATTTTAGGAGATACATGCATAGGATCATGGTTATCCTAAAACCATGAATCCAACTAGGTGAAAATGTTCATTGTTTTTAGAGAGGTTGAGGGGATTTTACAATAACTTCATTCCATGCAGACCAGGAAAATAGAAATGTCTCTATTCCAAACCTCTTAAAATAGGCGAAAACCACAGTTATTCCATGTATTTTCATACATTGTTCATGAAAAGTTCAAGACCCATATATTAATACTATCCCATGCATTGTTGTTTTGTATTTCTGGAAATCATGCGGCCATAACATTAAAATCATTCAATGTGGTTCATTTTCCATTTGACCATGTTTCAGTGGTTTCAGTCACATTTTACTCCCCATGATGAGTCTACAACAATTATTTATTATTTTTTTACTTATCAAACCATCGTAAATTTAAATTATATTTGAGCTAAATCACCATATTTTCATGGGTTTTTTCATTTTTGTGATTTCTCTTGAATCATCTAGAATTAATTATTTGTATTGGATGAGTGTAACATCAAAATTATGAGGTATGTGGTGTATTAAGTTTTCCTTATTTGTCATCATTTTTTTAATTAATAACATTGTGTCACACTATGGTATTTCCCTATTACACCTCTAAAAATGTAAAATTAATTATATAGGCAATAATTCCTTGATGTAAATAAATGACACCATTAAATTGGATAATTAGTGGTTGTTCAAAGCCATTCTGATGACAAGATTAGGGTGTGTTCTTATAATTCCTTATTCATTATGAATATTTTTTCTAATAAAAACACCTATTGAAGTGTGATTTATTATATAATGAGAATTGATTTATTTAATTTCTTGATTGGGAGATAAAATAAAAACAATTACCCACCCAATATCTCACTTGTATAAATAACCAATTTAGGGGTTTGGATTGTGGTTATGTTTGAAATTAATATTCCCAAATAAATGTTATGTTACTAGGAATTTCTTATCACATGAGTTTTATCTAATTTTTAATTAGTCATTATTCATGTAATTTATTTTTTCAAATTTTATATCGAATTCCTATGTACATGGAAATTATTATTAATTATTTTATATCGAAAATGGGATTGTATATCATTATGTATACTTATATTGTGACAATAATTGATTATGTAAATAACCCACTTATTTATTCATAGTTGAATAAAGTACACCTTAAGTAATAAATAAATTTAAAAGTAGGAATTCTAGGAATGGAAACATAGGTTGATTTATTTTGTAATACCCATGGGTGATACATTGTTCCCTTATTAGAATAAAATTGATTGAATCATAGGTTACTAGAGTCATGTATTACTTTATAGAATCTGAGGTTCCTTTTTTGGATATAGTTTGATTGTATTATAAGATATTCGAGATTACATGAACCATTAGTGAAACATGGTTTCATTATTACAGTATTCCTTGGATGAACTCAAATTCAAAATGGAATTCCAAAAACTCTAATCAAATATTTGGTTCGTTTCTTCAAAACACCATTTACGAGTTCATAGGGAAATTGGACCTCCTGAGTGATATATGTGTATCCTAATAACTGAACCCCATGGATGGTCTCATTGAAAAAAATCAATGCATGAAACCTTGGGTGACAAATTGGGTCCTCATTTTTGAACACCTTATACTAGCCCATGGGATGAAAATATTATAGCATTCTCCATTATTTATTAAATAATAATTTTATAATATTCTCGTGATAGTGTTTTGGATGGAAAAACATGTATATAGAGCATATTTTATTTAGATGTTGTTTTACTTAGTTCATATTTTGGGGACTATCCACAACATTCTTCATGGTTTTAGAGACCCTCTTTAGGGATGGCTTGACATACCTCCATTGGATATTAGGAATGTGTTATAACTATCTCCATTATGTAACATCAACATTTTATCATCAATTTTTGTATATTCATATTTAAATATTTCCACACAAAGGAATATATATATATATATATAAAGGTGTGTTTGGAGACATTATTTGTTAGGCCAATGTACGTATAGTTTTCTTAATGTCCTTGAAGAACCATAACCGAATCATTTTAATTTATTTATTTATTTAACACATCATTTTTGATACAAACACAAAGAAATATTTTATATTCATAAACTAAATTTTGAATTATACACTATTGGTGGTGGCATAATGAGTATATATCACACCCTGTTCCAATATATATTGCACTGGTGTACCCATAACGAAATCATTTTTGAAATATCAAGTTAATTAGATTATTTATATTCTATTATTCTTGTACAAGGATATGATATTTATGAAAAAAAATATACAAAAGAAGATAAGGATCATCAAGGATATCTCTGTTGGGATTTCTACCCTTTTTAAATAGGTATCATTATTTTTACATCACATTTAGCCTATTTACTATTTTAGTTATGTATAATTATTAGGACATTCATTTGTATATATATATTTGGAATTGAACATTATATTATTTAGTTAATTTATGATATTATTCTCCTGTATTGATTATATTTTTTCCATTATAGACAGATTTATTATCTCTTATATCATTATGCAGTGGTGATCACCAAATTATAGTCATTTTAACATACCACCAATGGACCAACGTTTCTAGTCACCATTCTATTGAAAATGGGGAGGTCTGCATGTGCCTATGGGACAAACCAACTCAGGGCACCATTCGGTGGACCCTAATTCATCATTATAAAATTTTATATCCAATGTATTTTTTCATTTTTCATGTTTGTTGGTTAATAAATAGGGTAATATGAATGTGTTGGTTGTGATGAAATAGTTGATTCTTGGAGTGATCGACAAATGCATGAGGAAGAGAACAACTATATAGGGATTGGATTGCTGTTTTTAATGTTCATTATTACATTTGATTATGATTTTACATTGAGTGACTATTATAATTTTGGATGCTTATTTATTTATGGGGTTTAATGTATCTTAATCATTGTTTAGTTTTATATTATTACAAGTTTCATTATAGGAACCTAGATATTCACATTCTATGCATATTATAATCCATGCATGTTGCATTACTCTACTATATAAAATGAATCAATAGGCCATAACATCATATACGTGATAGGTATTTTAACATCATTTTTAATTTCATACATGGTTAGGTATTAAATTATCATGCTAGATTGTGTTACATGATGTGTGACTAATTTATTATGTTTTCTGATACATCATAGTTATATGATTTTAGTGTTTTTATTAGAATTTTTATATATATACCATTCATAGGTGCTTCTCTAATTATATAGTATCGTTAAGAACCCAGATCTTCTTTTCAGGTATGTTTTTTCGTTTCTGGTTGTTTTTGAGAAAAATATGAGTTTTTGGAAATTTCATGAGTACACGCCATGTACTATAAGTACAAGTCGTGTACTCAATTTTCGGGAGTGATAGTGTAATGGTCGTGTAACGACCGAGTACATGGGAATGTGTGGAGATCTGGAGACTTCCAAAAGGGGAGGCGGGAAAAGGAATGTACACTCTACATTCATTAAAAGAACATGTCAGGTAAATTAATTTTTTCATTAAACAGACTGGGGTTGCGTATGACGGACAGAAAACACATCTTATCAACCTATTTCATCTAGGATAATTTGTATGACCACATATCTTTTCCGACCCCCAACTGACCATCCAATCTCCAAATCGACCGCTTTCGATTACGTTGGAATTACATCGATGAGTACACCATTCTCCTTGTATATCATCTCTTGATTTCTCCTCTCTCATGTGTTAACCTCAGTTGAAGATTTTTAACATTTTTGTATATCTATGGAGTTATAGGGTGATTAAAGGAACATGTTTCATGTATATCCTATGTATAATGCCGAGGTAAGTGGTTTGTGACTTTCTTAAAAAAGTATTTTTATTTTATGTGCAAAATTTCCAAATTTCCTCATTCGAGGAATTGCGTGCTTATGGTTTTTACCCATGTTTTTATAGCTATTCCTTTTTTTGTATAGAGGTTAGTTGTTTATGAATTCGGTAAACATTGAAACTCTCTGGAGTTTTTTCCAGTGTTTTCTTATTTTGACCGTTTAGTCTAGATTTCATCTTAGGAAGCTTTATTTCCCATTCCTAGTATTGTTAGGATGTAGTGATTATTATGTATCATGCTTTGATATGATGTAGATTTTTTAGACAAGCAGTTCTTGAGGTTTACTTTGGTTTCCCTATATTTTTGTGTATGATTGTCTTTCACAGGGCTGTGAGAACCAGGTGTAGTAGACCATCTGGTCAATGGACGTTGAGGGCTTCTCCAGAGTGTCTGTTTATTGATACATTGTGACACCATTGGGGGTGGACATTTTCCTCCCTTAGAGTGTCTGTATTTTCGTTGATATGGGCCACATGGGAAATTGGACATTGAGTTCTTCCTCAGAGTGCCTATGAGTTACCGATACGAGACCACATGGGGAATTGACGGTGAGTGCTTCCTTAGAGTATATTAGTTATAGCTGAAGCAGATGGGATAGACTATTTTTACTTCCCAGATGGTTTCTAGTGTTTGTTTTGTTGAACCAGAGGGGTTAGGATGTGAATTCTCCCTAGAGAGTAACCTTCATCTTATTAGCTACTAGATATATGAAAATGGATGCAATTGAATTTGTAGGATTGTTACTATGTGTACTTCATTGTTTATTTCTTCAATTTTTTAATTCCTTCCATACATATTCTCTGACTTTTAGGTATCGATCATTGGGAATTTTCTTATTTGATTCGTCTCACACCCTATTTGGGTCATGATTTTGGGCCCAAATAGATTATATTGTTGCAGGTCAAGATAACGGAAAGTGCCCTTCTACATCACTTACTTGATTGTTGTGTAGCTGGGGATCATGGGACCAAGCTGAGGATTGTGATGTCATGGAGTTGTTTACTTTCTTTTCATTGTACTTCAGTTTATAATTGTAAACCAGCATTGTGACTTGTTTGGATACTTTACTAGACATATGTATCATGCAACATATATATGGATGTGTGTGATCAGTTGTTATTACTTCTCATTTTATATTGTTTACAGTTTTAATGTATTAATATTTATTCCCCTATTACTATATATTTACCATATGTTGTGTTACACATAAAATGAGGGAATACTTTACCCAGTATCTCATCCATGTCCCTCACTACGAGTTGTTAGCCTCTATCATTCAAGTAAATGCACTTGAGGCCATGTGACCAACTGGGTATGGGGTGCCTCTGGGAAGCTCCCAAAACAAGAATATTATAAAGTGGTATCATAGACATTATTGTCTTCATTACTTTATGTTTGGAGCCTATAGCCATGGATAAGAAGTAATATGTACTTGGTAATAAACTGTTACAGGGAGTAGCTAACCCATGTATAGGGAAATGCAAATTTACCTCATTATTTCATTTTTCTAATTTTGAAAATTTACAGTTGATTGATTTCCCCTTGAGTGATTCAAATGTATTATGATGTTACTGTTGATATTATTGAGGATTTATTCTATTTAAAACCAATTAGATGAAGGTATGACATCTCATGCACAATATATAAACTTGTTAGAAATCACATGTCATGCATTATTACCATCCCATTTAGGGTGAATTAGTGATTGCATGTTGATTTCATAGATGTTGTGTAAGATATGCATGTTGTTTTGATAGATTCTTTGTTATAATACCTTCTATTTGATAGGGTATTAGATTTTTTAAGGTTTGATTGAATGAATGGAAAACATTTGTTCTTGAAGTGTTATGTGCCCTCATCGACCATAATTTGGTAGATCATTTCACTGTAATTCATGTATATGATATTTATAAGATTCCAATATTTGATTCACTGTGAGTTTGGGCCCTCTAGGATTTGAATTTGGCACCGTAATGTTCATTTCAGAGTTTTTATGGGTTCCAGATTAGATTCTGAGCCTTAATACCCAGAAAAACCTAGAATACAAGCCATGTAATGATGAATACATTCCATTTGTCCTTCTACTATGGATGAAACTATTATTTTATATAAAAACCATGTTTTTATGTACATTCCATGTAGTCTCTAACCGTGTCACTGGATGTGTGGGAAGATAGATGAGGTTGGGATATCTTGGGGGGACACACCGTCTACCGGTTGTACACGCTATGTTGGATAGACCATGCATCCACCCGTGTTACCAACAACACTGATGGATAAAACATAGGTTATAGATGTTTTTTTCATGCTTGAATAGGTTGTGTAGTGTAACTCTTGTTTCTAATAATGTATCTAACAACACAGTTTTGTGATATATTTCTAGTACATGACGTGTCTAGAAAGAAAACTCTCTATAGAGTCAGTGGGGTAATTGACCATGTTAAAAACAGCACAGGTCAGTGAAGTTCGTGTATTATACACCGTGTCTCACACTAACATTCCATGTAGTCTAGTTCTAAGTGAACTGTGATGCTTTTCTGAGTAGAATAACTCGGGCAGTAGAAGAGGAATCAGGTACACGCTGATTGTTAGGACAAGACATCGTCTGTACAGGGTATTACATGTCCTGGGAAGGAAGAAGTACACGACCATGTGAATAATTAAGGGAACACTCCATGTAGGCATTTTACATTCCATGCATGCATTTTTAAAAAAACAAGAATTAATTATTTCTATAGATCCCATCTAACACATTTATGATTTAGTACCTATTAATCCTGATCTATAGTGTGTGCTTGACCATGTAGATTATTGCCACTGAGACATTATTTAGTTTTCCACCAGTTACAGGTTAGTGATTAGACATCAGATATGGATAATTAGAGGCTACCAGTAGATCCTCCATTTTATCCAGTCTTGGAACCAGCCATCATTCCTAACATAGTTGTTACCTCAATGTTTTGAGAGGGATTTATGAGGTTTATTCAGAACTACAAAGGAATAATGTGTCATTCCCCTTCTATTGTAGTGTGGACGCGGGTTATCTAGTTGCTTCATCCTCTCACCTTCATAGGGGAAGGAGGAACTTCAGGTGCAGAGTCATGGTTTAAAGGCATGATTTCTATCTTCGAGCATCTGGAGATGCCTTTAGAGAAGTTGGTGAAGCTCGATATGTATCTGTTTTAGGATTCCTCCAAGATATGGTCGAATGTGATCTCATAGGGGTGACATTGGCAGGTTATGGCTTGGGATGAATTCTGACATGCCTTTTATGACTACTTATACCTTAGGACTTTTAGGGTTGTTTGATCCCGAGAGTACATGAGCCTGGAGTAAGGAACTCTCTTAGTCATGAAGTACTATTCATGTTTCACTGATCTTCATCACCTCACACCTAACCCATGAGGTGAAGAGTTAATCCTAACAAGGAAGATAGAGTATGGTCTCATGTATGTCATCTGATCTTAGGTGAACATCTTCTTATTGAAATCAATCACTTCTATAGTAAATTATGTGAAAATCTTGGAGCACTATCTGAGGGATTCTAGAGTGATGATCCAGTACGGTTCATCATTCAGTGTTAGTATCCCTCATAATGTTAGCAGGAAGCACCGCAAGGAGACTACATGCGGGGATCCGAAGAGGTGGGACACTTCTTCTGGTAGTCAGGTGGTGTGCTACCAGTTCGGGAAGAGCGGGCATACAATGCCACATTTCTCGAGAGACCTAGTGGACTTATTATCAAGTGGAATGATGTGCCATCTTCGTCTATTTTTCATGTTCTTCTAACCTTCAGCTGTTGATTGGGGTTCTTCTATGACTCTGTGTTGAGGAGCAACACCACTAGTTTCCCATCAGTCAGGGAACTGGAGTTGTTCTGGCCATTCAGGTTGTGGAGGAGGTCACGACCATGGTTGTCATTCCCCAGACTTCTAGCGACCAAAGGGTGGATCAACTTAGGGTGGTTAGATAGGGTCAAAGGGTCGCAGTACCAGTCATACTTTTGTTATGGAGTAGACCCAATAGAAGAAGGATACTAGACCCTCTATAGTTCGTGTTACGATCCTAGTTTCCCCAGTTTTAACTTCTCCTATTTTCTATATAATGGATATTATTGCTATTGTGGAGAGACTTGGGCGATGTATATTATTTCCTATTGATATCATGGCGTGATACACACTGTTAGGGAAAAGAATGGCTATTGTATGTCAGTACAATGAGTGCCATCTAGAGGTTAGTGGGTGCCACTTCCTATGGGAACTTATGTCCTAGAGATGACAAGATACGATGTCATTCTTGAAATGGACTAGTATGTTCTCATCTAGGTAGTTGTTAATTTTTATCATCATAGGGTGTGTTTCATATCACTAAAGGGATAATCATTTCATTATAGGGGATAATGGGATGGTCATGCGAGTAGAGCAGGACCTCAGCATCATGGGTTGAAAGGAGTTAGAACCCAGTTTTCTAGTCTATATATGAATGAACAAGGGACTTCACAGATGGAAATTCCTGCAGTGGAGGATCATTTCATGGATGACATCCTAGAGGAATTTTGAAGTTTTCCATTAGAGTAAGAGGTGAACATTTCAATTGATCATGTGCCAGGAGTGACACTGTTGCCTATTCCTCCTTATAGGATGACTATAACAGAGTTGTAAAAGAACAATATGCAGTTGGAGGAGTTGCGAGAAAAAGGTTTCATCTGACCCAATACTTACTATTTGAGTTCTCCTATCCTGGTTGTGAAGAAGGCGGATCATACCCTCATACTTTGTGTGGATTATTTTATGTTGAACCGATTTATGGTCAAGAACCGATATTCCATGACGATTATTGATGATCACATTGATCAAATTCGTGGAGCCCGGGTGTTCACGAATATTTAATGGATGTTTAGTTACCATCAGTTGGGTGTTATACCAACGGATGTTTAGTTACCATCAGTTGGATTAACACATTTCTTTTTAGTATGGTGATATACAAACATAGGTTCAGTCATAGAATTTTACTAACATTCTAATAGATTTTTAACTCCTTGATATGTGACATTTCATTTAGGTTTTAGTTTTCCCAATTAGGACTCCTATTTTCTAAAATGAATTTGAGGTTTTTTGGGTGATCATGTTCTCATTGACCCTTTATTTGTATGTGAGGATCAGGTAATGATCTATTTAATGTATTTTACATGACTCAAGTATGGTCTGTTGTTTTATACGTTGTAATATACATATTTTTATTTACTAATCACACTCAAAATCTTTTGGGGGGAGTCATTAGTGTGCCAAGGTAATTGTAAAATATGCAAATACCATATTAGGGAGTACCGAAAATGGAATTGGAATATTAAATATTATATCCTATGGGGTTCAGAAAGATATGTTGATTTATGGAAGAGATAATGGTGGAATCATTTATTAATTTAGAAGGACTTATTTATGTCTCATCCTGATGATTTTGTTCCGGAAACAAACCACATATCATATTTTAATCACCTCTCTACCTACCTATTGAGTTATTCTTGGTGGTGATTTGGGAATTTTTTTGTCAAATGGAAAAAATTATGTTACTTAAAAATCAATGTATATCATTTTTTGGTTCTATTTTTACACAGTGCTACTTAGGTTAAAATAATTCAAATGTTTGTAGATTATATAATCCAGTATTTTTGAGTTAGGGAAAATTTCCAAAAAAAAATTTATTAATAAAATTTGTGGATGGTTTGTTATATATAATTTGGAGGAAAATTAAATTTGATTTTTTTGAAGATGTGAATAATCTTTTTATTTTATTTTTTTAAAGGTATGTGAGGTCCCTCAGGTGTCTCATTGAGTTTGGAGAGTTGTGGGGTCAAAAAACACTATTTTATGACATGTCTACATTGGCACATGGTTTACCAAAAACATTGAATCCCACCAGGAGAACCTGTGTGTCCAGTTTAGATAGGCTAATTGTGTTACTTGGGTTTTTATTACTATGAGCACCAGACCACCTGGTTGGTTGACTATTCCAAACAACATAAAAATTTGATAAATGCACTATTTTCACTTGGTATATAAATCCATGTTAATTAATTGTTTTACCCACTTGTATAGTCTGTATCCCACACACTATTGGGAAACTTCTAGACCACTTGTGTATCCAAACCATGAAACTCATTAAAAAATGTGAATTTACCAATTTACAATATTTCCTTTTATTTATTATTCTTCGTTATTATATACTCCACAAACATAGAATTTATATTTTCTATCTCCTCTCCATATCAGGGTTCAGTGTAGAGATATCCACAATTCATAATAAATTTTTAGTTCCATATATATCAATGTAATCCCCACGTTTAGTCTTAATCTTATGTTGCTTCATTTTTTTATCATCCTCAAAAATGAAATATGGATGTAGGCTAATTCACCATATATTCAGTGAGTTTGTTCATTTCAATGATATCAATCAAACCATTCTAATTAATTAATGATATTTTATGTGTGGGTCATCCTAAGCGTTAGGATATAGTTATGAAACATTTCCCACAATGTTTCATCATCTTATAATTTTCACTATTGGGCCATATGATGATGTTTCCATATGATACCTCATGAAATGTGAAATACATGATGTAAACCCGAATTCCTAGAACAACAATTATGTTCCCATTAGATTTCATCATAGTATGTTTCTCGAATAAATTATGACCTCCCCCATTGTGTTAGATCATAATATAACTTATTGATTAGGAAACAATATTCAAATAAAACCAATTATTAATTTATTATATATTATTAAATAATTAAGTATTAATTAAATGAAATTCATGAGAAATGAAATTGATATACTTCTCCACCCCATCCATCCATTTTGTCCAAAACTCCTATTAACGTTTTTGGGCTTGAGTTATGTTTAAAAAGTATAATCTCAAATAAGTGTAATTTGAGAAGTAAGAAATTTTGACTGGGCCAATTTCTAGTTTTTAATAATGATTTGAGATTGTAATTCATTTCATGAAATTGTATATGGAATGATTATTTTCATGGCCATTATTATTTATTAACTGAACTTGTCAATTGGAATGGACCTCTTTATGTTTTAAAGTCTCATGATATTTAATGTCTCTATACATTGAATCATTATTCCTTCATACATGATTTATGTACGATGTGAGAAATTCATTGATTCCCATTTAATAATATTGGATGATTGATATTATAATACCATTTGTAAAACTATTTCACCTTGTTTAATAACACGTATAGGATCAATGATTACATAATTATGTATGCATTATGTGATACTCGAGTAACTTTTTTATATCCTCTTGGATATACTTATGGGATGATTGAGATTATATGACTAATTAGTAATAATTGTATTTTCCTCTTCATGGAACTCTATGTAAATTCTCATAGTCTTCATGAATAATATTATTAATTTATTGATTGTTGGGTTTTATTATCAAGGAATTTCATTCATGGTTCCATAACATACATGGCGTTCCAAATGTTCTTATAAAAAATTGGGTTGTAATTATATAAAACACAATTTAAGAGCTCCTATAGAAATCAATATTCACTAGTGATAGATGTGTTTCCACATTATTGAACTCCAATAATGGGATCATTAAGTAAAAGAAAATTACTTGACACCATGGGGGTTCTTGGGTTCCTAATTATAGATATCCTTGGAAAGGATCATATGACAATTGAATTATATAATGCTTGATTATTTATTAGTTATGAATAGTTATAGCTTGTCACCATACTGTTTTATATGGGGAGTCATGGCTATAAATCTTTTGTTTTAGACTTATTCAGTTTATAGAAAAAACATTCTTTGATATGTGGTTTTTGAGACCCTCAATTATGGATATTTGTTGTTATTTCCATATATACTATGATTTTGTTTTCGCTATCACCATTATGTGTCTTCCAAGATTTTATTTATGTATATTTATTTCCATATATATATATATATATATTATTTTAAAAATATGCACAAATATATAGGAGGGTGTGCTTAAAGATATTCCATATTACTCCAATTTATGTATAGATGGTAATGTATCCTTTAGGAACAAAATGTGAGGTATATATATATATATATATATTAATTTATTTAAATATTTATTTTTCTTACTTTCACAGTATTTCTTAAGTCAAGGGAAGGATAATGTCTTAGAAATCATTAGTGATGGCCTACATAGTAAATCTCAAAACATGGTTGGGCCTATACTTCAATTGGGATACAAAAGAGACCTGATGCTTACCAGACTAGGTTCACTGTATTAATAATATACTATAATTATTTCACCTAGATATTGGAATTATGAGCACCGGTTTGAGTTGAAAAATTTAATTCTATTTGAGATTTCCATTAGGGTTTTCTTCATTTTCTTATAAATGTATAGTGCAATTTTTAATAACATATGTCATGTTTACCATTTCAGTTATGTAGCCTCAACTGGATATGCATGATTAGTTTTATATTATTCATTTACCATATTCTAAATCATTTTCCTTATTATAGTCCTATTATATATTAATTATAACATTTCCAAAATTAATTCTTTTATTATCTCTTATGCATCTGAATTTTTATTACCATGAGGGAACTATCTACCAAACATACCACCAAGGGACCCTTGTTTTTTGTTTGTAGCCTCTGATATACGAGGAGGAATTCTTGAGACCATGTGACTGACTGGGTTAGTGAACCTTTCAATGGCTCCTTGGGTGGGAATGTAGTAAAAAAATTAAAAGTAAAAGATCCAAATATGTTATCAAAATAAATTTCATTGAAAATAATCATTAAATCCTAGACTATAATATTTTTTAAAAAAATTAACCAATAAAATATTAAATATCATACAAACAATGTTTGTTAATAAATAGATTCCATTCTAATTATCAATAAATTCCTATCTAGAATCGTTTTCAAAATGATTTAAAAAAATAATAATTTTTTTAAATGAAATATTGTTTAAAATTTCTTTAATAAATCATTTGGAAAAGTTTAAAATATTTTCTAAAAACATATTTAGAAAGAATATTATTATAAGAGAATGGATTTACAAAATAAGAGGGAAATGATGTCATATTTTCTTAAAAGAAATATTTATATTATTTTATGCTCGAATGAGTGGATACAAGAACAGTTACCAGAAAAAAAATTCATTAATAGCCTTGGTAGAATAAAAATATATAGATTATTAAAAAATTATCAAAATATTTACTTCAATTTAAAATCATTTATAAAAACTCCAATTTTAATGTGATTGGGAAATAATTCCTTTTAAAGATCATAAAATTAAAGTGATAATTAATAATTTAATTAATTATGTGTATCAAATATACCTCACAATAAAAAACTGGAAAAAAAATATATGATAATCAAAATCCTTGAAAAATGTAATCTTATAATATCATATATAAGGATAAAGTAATATATCCGAATGAAAATTAATGTGGTAATGAAATTTTTTCCAACATGGTAAATTTTATATAAAATCACTATTGATGAAAAAATTCAAATTCAAAAATAAAATATTAATACTTTTTAATTAATAAGAATTTAAAATTTTAAAGTGGAATTATATAAAAAACAGAAAATAAATTAGGTGCATATCATTACAATATAGATCAATGATGGGTTATTAAGATTATGTCTAACAACATGGGCTTTCTTTTGTATGAAAATGTATTCACTTCATTAATAATTTTTTTTGAAACCTTGTTATCTTTTATAATAACCATGTTAATATTTATAATAAAATATATGATCCATTTGAAACATCATATCATCATTTAATTAATAATATTTAACAATTTTTATTATTTATGGTGATAATTCCCTTATTTTCATATATGCGTTTCTTCGTGAAATATCCTTTTATTGAACATATTATATAGTTAATTCATATTCACAATATAAATCAAGAAATAATTATAATATTTATTTATAAATTATTCGATTATTACCAATAATGAATTATGGGTTTGATAAATAATGTATGTTATGGCAATGGAGATTGTAGGTTGTACAAATGCTATAATATCATTTCTGATTTTCAATAATTATTATAGAAAGGAGGTTGAAATAATATATATATATATGTATATAATGGTCATAATACATGAAAAAAATATTTTTTATTTAAATTAACTTATATATATCATCCAATTTTTTTATGGTGAAAATTGATGCACATTATTTTGCAATGGTTGTAGTTCATACATACATTATTTACATTATCATGTTCAATTAGTGAAATGGTACATAATAAAATGATATATATTAACATATCAAAATGATAAATATGTATTTAAATTCATAATTAATCATTTATATCAAATATATTCATTAATATTATCATTATTACCTTCCATGTAAAGCGTTATTGAAAAATTATTCACATTTCATTGTGAGGAGGTTGTCCACCATAAACAATGGAGATGTTATAATATATCCAAATTAATGGAAATTAAAAATGGTATACAAGATATAATCAATTTATATGTAAAATTATTATATAATTTTCATATATATAATTTTTATCAATCGTCATACCCAATCAAGAGAGGTGGTAATGGAAAAAAGGACAGCAGTTTGAGAAAAGGTAGTCCTCTATACACAGAAATGATGACATTGTTACCCATTTGATGGATTTTGAGATGGTTTTAGGTCGATTTATTATAATTAAAACATCTCAGTATATTGAAGTTGAAAATATTATTATATTTTCATTGTTTAAAACGATTTTATGGTTGTGGAGGATGACATAAAATAAAAACACTTGTTGAAGAAAGTTACATTTTTTTTGTAACCTACAAAGGTTTTCACTACAGTACTTAAAACGGTGTATTTTTATCCCAAAATAATGCATCTAAGATGATGTTATAGATATTGGGAAGTGATTTGGGTATGTCATTGATGATCCAAAATGGTATGATTGAGTGATGAAGAGAGGGGAGGGTTGTCATCTTAAAAGTGAGGAGATAGGAACACATGTAATATTTGAAAAAAATAATTGTCTAACCACATTTTTCACGTGTTATATGGGTCCAAAATGGATTAATCTGACGAATTAAAAATTATTTGGTAAAAATATGGCCATCAAATTAATTTTAAACAAGTTTATATTTTATTTCAACTCTTTTACCATTAATTGAACCCCTAATAAATACATTTTTACATTACCCATAGTTATGAATTTTTACTATTTTCATAATTAATTTTTGTAAAAAAATTAGTTTTTTACATCCCTTTAAAAACATTTAGGTATTCCACTTCTCCCTTATTTTTTACTTTATTTGGAGGAATTTTGAGACTACAAATGACGGAGAGTTTTCTCAAGGTAAAATGATTTAATTTCTTGTGATTTATTTTTTTTAATTAATGATGACTGAGTATAAATTTGTTAAAGGATTGATTTTATTTTACATGTATTTGGATATCAAATAAGTTGGTTTGGGTTTTTTTAAATTTTTGACTCATACATATTATAATAGGAATAAAAAAAATGTAAAGTTTATACATTGAGAATTTTATACATTCCATGTATTATATAAATGTCATATATTTTATTTTAGAATGATTTGAAGAACCATATCAATGAGTGATTGGTTTACAAGCAGTTAATGTATTAAAAATCATTGTAAATATAAAATCATGAATTTTGACCTGAGGTTAAATGTTTTAAAATGATTCTTATGTTCATGAATAACACATTGTGAAATGGGGTTCTAAACCCTATTACTCTAGTTCCTTTAGACATTACTGTTTTGTACAACCACTATTTATTTCATTACTCTATTGATTTTTCCTTGTAGACATAGGAGCTCACCCAAGAGTTTTAGGTAACCTCTTATCCATCAATACTTCTTTTTTCAATAAATGATCTCCTTCATGGCCACATTATGTTTCTCTACATAAGTAAACATTCTATTTTTTCATTTTCAATGATCATTGTAGCAAATTTGTATTTAGTTATAGGATATCTTGACCAATTATGTTAATTTCATGATACATTCTAGATATGTTTTTTATCTTTCTCTTTATGTGACCATCATGTTGTATATGGTGAGACATGTGATTTACATTATGGTATATTGAGATATTTCTTCTCAATTGGCTATTTTTACTGTTGAATTGATTATAATATGTGATAATTAATTATATGTCCTCTATAATTGTCCTTACATTCCTCATTGCGGATGGATTCTCTTGTGGGTGTGTGGGAAATGAATTTGAGTTAGGTTGTTTTGTCTCTATCATATTTTGGATAATTAATATTTATCTATTTTTGTCAAACTATTTAATAAAATAAATGTCTTTATTGATTGATTCATTTTTGTTTGTTGAAACTGGTTTCTGGGAAATGTATTAGCCTTTTTTATAAATGGAAGGGTATTGTTAATGAATATTGAAATGGATTTATTAAATAGGTTTTCATTCAATGTTTTTAATGATATTGTTTAGAAAAAAGAAAACACAAGACAGATTTTGTATTTAGGTAGAAGGGTAAGCATATGGATTTTATCCATGTATTTCTAGCGAGTTCTCTTTTACAGATATCCTATATCCTTTTAAGCCAACTTTTCATGGGAATAGATTTAATTTGTGTAAGGATTCAATCATGGGGTGTTTCAATCCACCTCAATCCTGAAATATAAGGACAAGAGTTCACAGAAGTCTTTTATGGTGGTATGTCTAGTTTTATCACTATATATGTACTGATAATCATTATGATATTATATATGAATGTAATTTGATTGATTATTTGTGATATGTGAAACATTCATTGTTTCAATTTCTATGTATTGTTGTATATGAAATTATTTGAACTATTTTAGTTGTTTTATTTTGGAAATAAAGATAAAGGGTAAATATAATTTATTGCATAGTTTTGTTATAATCATATGAAACTATTTATCTTGATTTATTTTTAATTAATGCTGATATTTTTCACTTTGACGTACATAGATGTGATAAAGTTCTTCTTGATGGGATGCAATTGATCATGTTTAGCTCAAAACATATGCACCCCTTTAGAGATGTGTAGAACTTTGTGTGTACGTAAATATATGGAATGGATTGAATCCATAGTGATTTGGGGAGATTTTTGTCATCAAAGACTTGGTATATGGTGGTGTGTTTGGGGAAGTGTTCCCACTAGTCACAAGTAGTAGTTAGTTTTCAGTATTAGTTTTCCTATGATTTTGGACTTGTATTTTGAGATGTTCTTGATACTTTTTAATTTATTTATTATGTTTTCTTATTTTAGTTACAATGTATGTTAAATCTTCAACTATTTCAAACTATTATATATATATATATATATATTATTTTTTTATTGTTGAAAAAATCATTCCCACTATATGTTTTCTATATCACAGTGCTAGTTTGATGCCAGTGGGTATGAATAACTTCCTTTGAGTATGTGGAAATTTATATGAGGTGCCTATTTGAGAGGGTACACAGGTTCTGTTCAACATAAATTTTTGTGAAATGGGTTATTTTTACATTAAGATCCATTGCCTTGTGATGTTTGGTAGACCTGAGATAAGACAGTTGGGACTTGAGGGGAAAGTGGCATTGTGTTTCATTCCATTTCTTACCAATATGTGACTAAATGTACCATTAAATGTTCGGATTTGTGTATTTTATTTTTATCTCTTGATCTTTAATTTTAGATTTTCTTTTGGTCCTACAATTATAACTATGATAATTTTATTAGTTAATAATTTATATTGTTTTTATGTACTGTGGTTTGCATCTGAGACGAATTTCATGTGGTCTATACGAGGTTCATGTGGATACTCATCGATGAAATCCACTTATAGATCAAAAAAATATCAAGGCTATTGTACTGGAGGTTTTTCATAAAAATAAGAATGTACTAAATGTACCCAACTATGTAGTTGTGGAATTTCAAGGAGGTGGAGCGGAAACCGATAGACCGTGAGAGTTATTGCATGAGAATCCAACAGAAATTATGGGTATGAATGAACCTCCATATGTGATGGTAGGGATTTTAAAAATTGATAATATCTTGGACATCTGGGTTACACTTGAGAGTATCAATGTAACATGTTTGTCATTCAGAGATAAGGTTCCTACAAATTTATGGTGGTATTTTATTGTATAGGTAGATTGGCATGTATTTTTTACTATAATGATTTGAAGAAAAACTTATTCAAGTCGTTATTTATATTATTCATTGATTATAGATGACACTTCTAGTTCCTTTATTTGCATAAAATAGATCATTTAGTTTCTGTGTAAACTAACCAGTTTTCGAATTTGGTTCATTTTTTTCTATAGGTCGTGAAGAATGACAATGTTGAGGATCAAATTTTTCTATAGGGTTTGAGAATATATTTCAAATATAAGGTATTTATACTAAATATTTCTTCCTAAGAAGAGATGATTTATATGGATATTATGTAAGAGTTGAATATGTAATATAATTTTCCTAATTCTTCCCCTTCCCTTCCACATATAGGTAGCTTCAATTGTGAAAAATGGAAAAAGAGAATGTAGAAAGATCATCATAGTATTGGAAAATATGGCTTTTTATAGAATTTCTATATGATAGCTTTAGTATTATATAGTACTGTAATACTAACTATCTATAATTGTTGAAAGGATTAGCACAACCTGCATTCTTGTCTTCAACATATAAGTATTTGAACCAGTTTTATACAATATGGTCCTTACGATGGTTTGTTTAAGCTATGTCTACCCCTCGTTATGATCAAGAATCATCAAATAAATTACTATAAACGTTATTTTAGTTGTTTTATATAGTATAAGGCTTCATCCTTAGTCATTGGGAAAGAATATTCTCCACACAATGTGCGTTTTTCTGTAAAGGTAGATGTGTGTCAAGAAACAATAAGAGGTGCCATATTTATATCAAATTATGAAGATATATTTATTTGATATTTTTTTATATCACATGATTATATCAAGATGTTATATTCAAGATTAAACTTCCAATTTATTAATTATATTTTTTTGTGTAGTTAAAGAAACAAATTGGAAACATAAAAAATAGGGGTTTCAGCATCATTCTTATTCACTTTTGATAGATGATGTAGAGTCAGTATAGGATTTCCTCATTCTTAAAATGGATATATTTGATGTCATTAGTGGGATGGATTGGACTATTTCTCATAATGATGTCGTTTATTATTATCAGAAACATGCGTCATTTCATGTGGACTATAGGATATCACTGATGATTTACGTAGAGTGAGATATGTTGTATGATAATGTAGGAACATCACTTCTAAATGTCAAGAGATTTTTATCTATTTTATATCTAGATCCTGATAATATTTTATTTTTTTATCGTCCCACTATTGTTTAGGATTTTCATGACATTTCCTGAGATGATTTCATTGTTTTTAATCAAGAGAGGGAGGTATAGTTTGTAATTAATTGAGTTTCATGTATACAACCCATTTTTATTCCATGTTATTATATAGTACTAGAAATGCATAATGATGTCATGAATATGTTTGATGATATTATGGAAAAATGTTTTTCACCATTCTGTTTCTCCTTTGGAATTTTATATTCCCTTTGAAAATAAATAGGTTATTCACGTTGATTTTGTGTTGATTAATAGATGTTTATCTAGGAAATGGTTAAAAATAATTACTCATTTCCATGTCTACATGATATTTTATATTATTCAAATGGTTAAAGGTGGTTTTCATGGATTGGAATTTACTGGAGTTGTCTTCAGCTCTAGGTGAAGGTTTCTGATATGAAAAAGCTGGAATTCCAGTTTAGGTAGGGACCTTATGAAAACCTTGTGATGGTTTTATTTAAAACATATTCCTCTCTCTTTGTGTGGATTTTACGAATTAGATAATCCCTGAAAATCTCAAAACACCTATAGTATAGTTAATTGATTATATTTTGATTTAATAAAGATCTATATTGAGTAGAAGCTCTATTATTGTTTGATTCAAGAAATCATGAGTTTCCTATTTGTATGTAAATATTTTAAAAATAAAATAATGGATCCAATAATTGATGTTCACTGGGAAGATTATTTATGATAATATCTTAGTAGTAGAACTTGAAATGTTTATGGATTTCTTTTCTTTTGTGGAGACACATAATTCCCTTATGATTCAGTAAATCCTCGGCATTTCTAGATACTACCGACGGTTCATCGTAGAATTACCAATTTTCTTATCATATTTGATATCTATTTTGTGTAATGGGGTAAAATTAAAATGGGGTATAATTTTTATTTCTTCTTTTAATGAGATGAAATTATTTCTAGAAGTAACTAATATTCTAATCCTAACTTATCCGGGTAATATGAATGTGGTTTTTCTTTTTGATTCTAGTTATGGTTTGGATTTATTGCTTATGATGGATGATCATGTTGTTGATTAGGGTATCCCAATCTATGAATGCATTAAAATTATTACCCCACTCATGAATTTGATAGTACTATTATATATATATATATGATTCAATGTTGGAGGAAATAGTTTTTGAGAGAGGATCACTATCTTTTCTAACCGTATGTTTTTAGCTATATATTTTATTAGAAATATATTAATTTCATACATACGTAATTAGTGCAATACCATGAGATATTTGAAATCATCATCTCCTACACCACAGGGAAGTGGATGTCATTTCAGATTCATTGAGAAGGAATGTACCTTATCAAGCTGTTTATGAATCAATAGAAGAGTGGAACATAATTGAGATCTTCACTCCATTACAACGAGATTATCATGTGGATGGTCTATGTATGGTTTTGTTTATTGTTAAATTTTCATAATATCTCATTATGTATGTTATATAGGGTCAATTGTTTGATGTTGTCATTATAGTAATTTAAAATAACCGTAAATGGTGGGGAGAACATTTCTAATTGGTATATCACTTCAGATGTTATTCTCCATTTTGTGGATTAATTTGTATTCCCACCATATTTGAGGATATAAAATTTGTTTTATTATTAATGTTATTAATTAAAAATTAATATAAGCATGACTAAGATGGATTATGACATGAGATCGTGACTTTATTGGTCATGTATAAAACATGAAATTACATATTATGTGTCCTACTGTTACACCTAAAACCGAATAAATGATATGAATATGAGAACATCTTGTACTATCTTTCCTCATATTAAAACATTTTTGAAGTGGGATGTTTAGTCTATGAATATAATTGTTTGATTATCATGGGCTATATGAGGGGTGAAATCTCTCTATGAGGTGATTTATCATAATAACAATTTATATCCATTCACCATGACCAATGAAAAAAATATGTTGATGAATTTGATTATATGTATGTGTACGAGACTATATAGTTATGTGGGGGGCCATCATATTAATATTTTAGATAGATACCCTTGATTTAATTATATTTTATAGAGAATAACCCATTAGGAGACGGGGACTCTAGTTAGGTTTATTACAATATAACATCTAAAAATAGACAACAATACATGACATGAAATTTAGATAATAATGGAAATTATCTTTTCTTACATATTGGATTTTTGTGGATCATGAAACCTTTATTTGAGAATGGTTTAGTTTTCTTATAAAAAAATTTATTTGTCATAAATAATAATTTCTCCCTTTGGGTACTATTATGGTCAGTGGTACAGATCAGCTCTATTTTGGCAGTGTAAGGAGATGACTCTAGTGAATCTGAGAAATATTCAGGAGATTTTGGAGAGTATTTTGGACATATAATGTCTTATAGATATATATCATCGATGATTAAAATACTATATAGATCAATGAAAATTTATTTTTATTTATTCAATTTGGGAACACGTTTTCGTTAATTGTTATACTCAGTTAGTTCAAAGTTAACATGAAAAAAATGGAATGTTAGGTCTTAGATGTGTTTGATCATTTGAGGTCCTTAGGTTCCTTAGAAATATTTTTTATAAGTTGGAATTTTTGCTTAATTAAATGTGTATTCATGTTGGTTTCCACATATCACATCATAAGAAATACTATCCAGATCCCTATCATGTCATCAATTTTTAAGAGAACAAGTTGGATCTATACATTTCTACAGTAGATAAGAATGTCATGTTCATTATCTCTAAGGTGAAATACTTACATGGGAAGTCAATATAATTTGTCAAAATTTTATAGATAAATAGCTTTGATTCATTAATGGAATAGGAGTCAGAGTAATGGATGAGGGAACATTGGGATCACATTTTTACTGAAAATCATTTTTCCACTTCACATTCTAGAGATGATATGTATTATGGTGGGGTTATTGCTACATCATATTACCAACTTTTAGATATGTTTCTTCTATTTATAGTATCACTCTTTATTTAGTTTCATTTTGGGATTTCCAATGATAGGGATTATTTTATTTGGAAAATGACATACAATATAGAGATATATGATTCTTTAAATTAATGGAATATAGGTAAAAATGTTTTAAGGTATTTTTAGAGTTCTCCACCTTTTTTGAGAAGACGTTATTTGTTTTGGGATATTTCTAGAAAATATATTCTTTTTGTTGTCTATAGGATATATACACACTGTGTAATGAATACTCATTGTAAATTTTTAACATTATGTGTAATGTTTAGAAGTCGTTTACTGGTCAGTAGGAAGATATTTTAAATTGTTATAATTTGAGATGGTTTTACAATCCTTGAAAATATTATATTTTAGAAAAAAGGTAAATTAAGTATTGTTATTATGTAGAGAATATTTTTTTAGTTTTTTAGGTTTTTAGGTTTAAATTATATAAATTTTTTTTTCAAATAATGTAATTCACATGGAATTTTATTTAGGAAAATAAATAGAATATTTATATTTCATTCAGTTTTAGTTTTCCCAATATTTCATACGAGCTATCCGAAACATTTTCTATAACATCACTCCTTTTTGGATAGCTTTTTCTAGTGATTGATCGTTGTTGTGGTTGTGTCACATTTCTATGGGTATGTTCTACTTTTTCGTATTTTTTGTCACAAACTGTAGTATCACCATTTTTTTTCTTCAGTAGACATTTTCATCTAATTATATGATTTTCTTTACCTTTCAATATACATTGCCTAATATTTTTATTTAGTTTGAACATTGTGTTGCTTATGGTGCAGTGTGCGAGTTTTTTATTGTATGTTGTGATCTATCCTCTCTACCAACAATTTTTAACTTTTAAATTATGTTTCCATTCAAGTATTGATTCTAGGGATTTAATTGATTTCCTTACATTCTCTAATGTTGGAAAATAGACCATATATAAAAAAAAGAGTACAGAGGTGGATGGTGTATCTTATGGATGTCATCCTTTTATTTCAAGGGGTTCAATAATGGGGTTCTCCTATGTTCCCATAGAATATTGTTCTAGAGACTCAATTGAAAAGGTTTTATGATTCACATATAGGCTGTCTTTCTTCTCATTAATCCTATATGTTAGGAACATGATTGTAAAATAGTCATTCATTGTGGTACGAGTAATCTTATAGAATGAACTCTAGTGATACTCACCATGTTGTTACATATTTTTTATTTCTTTGTATTTACTTTTTTTATTACATTTTTTTATTTTATTTGAAATATTTGATGTAAAAAAATTTATTGAACTATTTTACCTGGATAATTTTAATGAATATGAAAAAAAGAAAAATTAAATGTTTGTTTAAATATTATGATATATAAATTATTAAACATCTTTTAATGCCTTGTTATATTTATTATTGATCACTATACATTATTTTTTATTTGGACATGATATGTAACAACTAGGTGGGATACCACTGATCCTGTTCAGTTCAACAAAATTTTCACCCCTTTAGTGGTGAATAGACCATTATCTGTATTTTAATGATGGGGAAGATAGTGAACCAAAGTTTGTAAAAAATGTTTCTATCAGATGAGTCCACATAGATAATGGTTTGATTTTGTTATTCTTCCACTTCTATAATATATAGTAGTAATTTATTGATTCTTTTTTCTTTTGATTTAGAATTTAAACATTGGGATGTTCTGAATGACGTGGGGTTGTTTTGTTCCTCTACCTAATTTTTGATTTCACATATGACATTTTTCAAACTTTTTACTAAATTATATATATATATATATATATATGTGTGTGTTAATTGATTTTGAATTTGGTTAGTTGAAATAATCACCTATTATTGTTTTTTGATTCTCTAGTTCTAGTCTCTATCTCTTAGGGATTTGGAACACCCTTCATGTATTCATATATTCAGGTCCAGTACTAGTTTAAAAGATTACCCAACTCACGTTCAACCCAAAGGTGACCTTATTAGATAAAATAAATTACAATTATCCAAAATATAGAATCCATATATAAATATTTCATTACCAATAGTGGGAAATATTTATTTGAATCTAATCTTGCATACACAACATGAAAGCAGTTTTTCAAATAAGAAATTTTCAAAACATTACAATGTTTTTCTATGAAAATTCAATATGAATATTATTAAAATAAACTATATTGGATTAATTGATATATAATTTAACTAATGTTAATTTAAATTCAATTAAAAATTTATTTCACTCAATTAATTATTTTAATGGAAATGAAATTTTTTATTTTAAAAATATCATTTTTTCTAATTTGATCGAAAAATTAAACATTTCAAATTAATAAAAAATAAATTATATATATGATAATTATAATATTATTAAAAAAATATTTAATTTTATTTTGTTAAATAACTTTCCTAATTTTGGAAAATATATTAATTTTTAATTTTTTGGGAGAAGAATAACTAAACCATTATTTTAATAAAAAATAATGTTTTTAAAAAAATATATTTCTTGTACAAAATAATTATTTTATTTCTAAAAAAGTAGGTAAAAAAGTTTTCAATATATTGTTTTCTAATATTTATAAAATCTAATTTAATTTATTGGTTACAATTGTTTACAATATTAAAAATAATTTAGTCTTGGGATTGAATTCTATGCAAACTATCGATGAGATTAAATTTAAACAAATATATATTTCAGGATTTTATGTTCGGTGTATCCTATTGCATACACTAAAAAATGTACTTATTTAATAATTATGGGTTGGAAAAATCATATACATATTTGTTTTATTATGTTGTTGATAAATGAATTTGAAAATTTACCATTGATGGTTAATCCTAATGAAACTCTAAAAAAATTTAGCTATGGAATATTTTTTTGAAACTATTTTTTTGAATATAAATAAATAATTATAAAAAATTAATATATATATATATATATAACAATGATACTGACTATAATATGTAATAATTAAAATATTTTTCCATTTCT
The DNA here is from genome assembly GCA_963277665.1 of Viscum album. Taxonomy (NCBI): domain Eukaryota; kingdom Viridiplantae; phylum Streptophyta; class Magnoliopsida; order Santalales; family Viscaceae; genus Viscum; species Viscum album. The sequence continues at coordinate 473,394,450 of OY728161.1, forward strand.
ATCTTATAGACACTTATATAAATTCTAATTATTGAGTGGTAATTAAAATTAGAAATGCATAATTTATATTATCGAGGGACATGGAAATTTAATAAAATTTTGGTAAAACATTATCATTTAAATAAATAAAAAATTAAATATATTGTTCTAAAAAACACTAAAATTGAAAATAAACCACATTGTGCATTTGATATGATTCTTCAAATAGAGTTTTTTAATAATCCAAATTAAATATATGTTACAGTATCATAAAATCATTGAAGAATGTATAATAAAGAAATCCTGTAATATAATATCCCTTAATATTGATAATTGTATAAACCATTTATGGGATGTTAATTCTCTATGGTTTTCTATAGACTTTTCTAAGAAGGACTTTAACAGTTTTAGTTTTATTGAAATTACTTAGGAGTAAAATTTATGAGTGAATAAATGTTAATGTAATACTCTATAGATTAAACATCACCTACAACATCTAGTAGTGCATATGTTATCTTATGGTATTTTGTGAATATCATAACATATTACATATTTAAAATTAATAATCATATGAACATGTAATTATTATTTTTATATATATTTTAAATATATAATTTTTTTTTATTATTTTCATTATTTTCCGGGAGAAAAATAATTTTAGACACTAATACATTGATAAAAATCATTAAGAATATATGAAAAGAAATAACATCATTTTATTCGATAATAGTATTTTAGTAAAATAATCACATAGAATTTAATTTAAAGAAGATGATTTTATATTATGTAAATGAATAAAATAACTATTATATGTAAAAAAAATTTTACCACTAATATAAATATAAATTTAATTTAAATAAAAACAATAATATTTAATATTATATAATGAAATTTTTGAATAATACAATATTCCATTATAATGTATAATTTCATATAAAAATTAAACTACATATTTATAAAATTTTAAATTGAATAATATTTATTAATATCTAGACATATAAAATCAGTATTAGAATCTTTTGATTTTTGGGGACCAGCCGACGAAGATTGACTTTTTTGGTGAATTGAGACGAATTTGTTGAAAAGAAATTATATTTAGTTTTATTAAATCTAAATGATATATGTTTAACATAAAATTTATGAATCTATTTTGTTAATCAAGTATGAATTTTAATGTAAAATAGTTAATTTAAAAATATTATTCTAATATATAAAACATGAGTTGCTGTATTAATAGTTATGTTATTTTTTGTTTATAATTTTTTAATATCTTGTATATTTATTGTTTAAAAATTAATTTTTCTTTATATTAGAAATATAATTATGTAAAATGGTTTTATATTTGGAATTATATGGTATAATCTATATTATAATTTCAATTTAGATTTTATTCATAACAAAATTTTTCATGTTAAAATTAGTTACTATAGTAATAGTGAAAAGAATAAAATTAGAAAATCCAATTAGTAATATAATTGAGATATATTAAAAATAAGTCCCAATTTAGTCACTGGGGAGTTCTTATCCCCAAATTCTATTTTTTTACTATATTTTTACATTTAAAATACAATGATAAAAAATATTTCTTTTTTATATAATCATTATATATTTACAATAATGTCATTCGGTTCACTAATAAAATTACCCTCCCAAAATACCAATGAATTTAAAATAAAATAACAAATTTTCTCTATAATATGTCTCTTTTCTACAGAAATAATACACTCTGTCTTTCTTGAATGATTCCACACTATAAATTTCATTAATATCTTTAAAAAAAATGATGTCTAAAAAGAAATCAAATTCATCAATTTAAATATTTCCCCATTTATAATAGTTGTTACATTTATTAGTATTCTAGGTAATATTATATATTCTAATAATTAAAATATAATAACATTAGTTTCATTTGTATTAAAAAAATTTGTTATAGGGGGGGATTGACTATTATCTTGTTTTTACCTTCTGATTGTAAAATGTTAAAATCATTTATGTTATGTTCAGAATACGACATCCATTAAAAATATGTTTTATTATTCATCACCATTATTCTTTGATGGGTAAAAAAAAATTTAATGAATAAATATGAAAATTAAAAAAAAAATTATTCAAGAAAGGTGCAAAAATTATCAATTTAAATCAATGAAATTCAAAAAAAAATTGGTATGTGTAGACGACCATCACCATGGAAGAATGTAATTTTTTTCATTGCAATTACACATAGATGAATAAAAATTGAATTTAATTAAATTCATTTTTTGGGGGACCAAATACTTTTTCTGAGGAGGTTTTATTAATATTAAATAAATTATTAATATAAAAATTTATTATTGATTTCTTTTAAAATTGATCATTAAAAAATTTATCACTAATCATTAATGAAACTGTAAAAAAATCATTAAAAATAATTATAGAGAATATATATAAATTCTAGGGTGAATATAGGATTGATGAACTGGGATTCATATAACATTTATGAACATCACCATTTTAATCCACTTTTTGAAAAAGTATCTATAATGTGACAATGGAAACAAAACCAATTAACAAATAAATATATAAGAAGTTTTTTCAATTGAATTTTATTTAAGATAATAGAATTGAATGTGGTTTAGAAATATTATTTTCTAATTTATATGATTATTAAAATTTTTGTGAAAGAGCATTCGTAAAAGTCTGGAGTAGTAGTTGAGGGGTTTCATCAACTCAACATATTTTCATGTGTAATAATTATTCAACATTAATTTTTTTGAAAATAAATTTTTCCTCTATCACATAATGGTATTACATTTATATTACTCCTTAATTTCTATAGATTTAAATTTTCAAGTTATATAAATCTTCATTGATTTATTTCTATTTTTTAATTTAAAAATATTTATAATAATCATCATCCTCCCCTAATGAACATATTCCATTCCTTATGCTTATTCAAACATTTGTCCATAATAACTATTTATTATATTGTAATCCAAATGTGTATTATTTTAATTTATCTTACAATATCCATTTACATTTTCCAAAATTTAAAATTTATCTACATTTTTAGAATTTTGATATCAACGAATCGTATTTTATATTAAAATTATAGAATTGGTTTTTTATTATGAATAATTTCATAATCTAATATTCATTTCATAATGATAATCATAATAAAATTTTAAGGATCCACTATTGAAATTGAATTTAAAATGTTGATTTATTATTCATCATTTAAATTATTGAAAAATTAATTTTTGAAAGATGATCATTTCCATGTCTCTTTATAATAATAAAATAAAATGTTTTGTAATTAATATATTAAATTTTTCTTTGTTTTACAAAATTAAATAAAAAACATCTCTCACAAATGGGGTTATTATTTAAAAATAAGCATATAAAGTATTATGTGAAATACTTTTTTTGGTGGTAAATTTCATTATATCCTGTGATCTACATGTCATATCCCAATATATCATACAATTATTACTGGATATTAAACACATTTTCTATACATGGATTTATAATAAGATAAATTGCTATTATCATATGTATCATATATGTAATTATGAAAATTAAAGTCTTCTTATACCGCCCTCAACTTTATTGATTGAGAAATTTTATCTCATTATATAACGATTCATTTGTATGAAAGTGTATCCTATCATTATAACGCATCGACATGATTTTAGTGTTCCCAGTATAATATATGTGACTAATTAGGTTCTTTAAAAATATTATCATTTCTTAATCTAATGGTAATTCTATATTTCCAATTTATTCAAGTATTTTTTATCATCTTATGCTCCATGATTATTCTTAAATTCTTCAATGTGATTTTTCAATTGTAAGGATTCATTAGATAATGTTCTATTTACATATGTAAATATGTAATGATATTAATGTGCTAATAATATACTATGACTCTCAATTTAGATCCTAATATCATTTAATCCTATATTAACTCAGTAATAAGGAATTCAATGATATACATAATTTAACCCCTTTTATATTTCTGTTACAATAAATCTGATGTCACCAAGTTATTTTTTTTAAATTACCCATGTTATAATGATTTTAATATCTTATAGAAATGTCAATATGGGGTATATTATTATACTGAAACATATAAATTATTTAAATTCATGAAAATAATGGATTCATAGAGATAATTCTCACGAAATGTAATCAATTTGTTCTTATGACCTGGTTTTTTGTGAGATGTTATTTTTTAATATTGAAAAGGATTTTAAATGAAGATTTTTTTAGATTGGGAAACCAAATCATGAAAATACATATCCAAATGTATCTAACCTTTATTTTAAACCTCATATTAAATACAACATTTGACATTAATAACACACACCAAATATATAGTGACTATACATTTTATTTAATTTATACTTCATCATTTTGATGGTAAACCATATAAAATAATTATAATCAATGATTAAAAGGATCGATGTATTGGTAAAATTAGTACCATAATTTGAAATTAAATAATTGTTTATAAAAAATTATATAATTCCATCTTCTCATTCATCTTATTGGGCCTCATTTATTCTATAGTATTAATACTCATATGAGGAAATACATTAAACAACATGTTGACCTAAAATCCTTTTATGATGTTCGATAATACCATGAATAAATATATCATGGGTAATAAATATAATTATAATTATAATATAATCCTAAGATCATCATAACAACCATGGAATGATGTATTTGATAAAGGAAAGGAATGTTTCCATGCATTAAAATTTATCATCAATTTTTAGTGGTCAAATACCACAAATTATAGTGAGCAAAGATAGCATCATGTTTATAGAAACATTTTGTGAATAATAAAAACATAATCACTATGAATATATATATATAATCATTTTAACACATATGTATCCTTTTCTCATGAGATAAATTACATTGTCCAATGCATATGAGAGATATATAATTTCATGTGCATCTGTCACGTCATTAAATTTACATAGTTATAATGTTTACATAGAATGTATATCGATCTTATAAATATAATACCCCAGGGATAGAAATTGGATTTATTTAAAAAATATTAAATTCAAGAAAAAACATTTGTGTTATGGAAAATTAATAGCATACTAGTATTTTAATCATTATTCTGGAGTGTAGAATAATAACTCTTAAGAGATTTCAAGGATGTGTTATAAAAAAATAATAATTCATTTGGAAAATAATTTTAATTTTCACAAAAACATATTTGAAGAATGTATATCTTATAATATAAATATCATAATAATGGAATTATATTTGAGGAGTATTGAATTCATGTCCACTTTAATGAAATTTAAGAATGGACAACAACTTTATGAAATGAAAATTGGGTTCAAGAATACCTATACCTTATGTATGAAGGAATTCATCACATTTAAACCCAAGATAATCAAAGTAGATTCATAAATAAAAAAATCCATAACCACTTATACATGTATTTTTTAAACTATATTGTTATTATTTTCATTTATGGCCATTTTGAAGCCTTATTGAGATCAATTCGATTATTCTAAGGGTGGTCATTTCATGATTTTCCTGATTGGTTAGCTTGTATAAAAGTATATATGTTCTTGGAAGATGAGAATAAAAATCTAAAATTAAAAATATATGTTATTATTTAACATCCATAAGTCTTATTTATAATATTTGTTTTCATATATGATTATGATTCACTTCATAAAATGTTAATGGTAATAATTTGTTTAACATTGGTGGTGTTTGATCCCGATGAACTCATGATGTATTATTTATTATTATCATAAATATTTGTTTGTTTTAGAATATTAAAAAGTTATTAAAAAACATTTAATTTATATTTCAACTTCTATAATGGTTTTATTACCATCCTTGAATGAGGTAAAGGGAGATTAAAATTTTTCATCCAAAAGGTGATAAAACAACACATCACGGGAAATGTATTAATTTTTAAAATCAAAGGCAGAGGAGAAGATGTTTGATAATGGATTATTCCATTAAAATAATAAAAATATTTTATATATATGAAATTTATAAAATCATCACACTTGGATAATGGGATATGAAGATATAATAATAAAATAAAAGTAATTGAACTGAAATAAAAATAAAATCAAAGTGCGTTTTACCACATGAAATATTAACATTGAAAACCTCATTGGAAATTTTTTGGTATTTTGTTGATACAAAGTTTCATATTCTTTGGGATAAGGAAAAGGAGGTTTACTAGGCAGAACATGAACATGAATCAAATCATATAAGGTGTTAGAAGATGAGGTGATGAGAGAACGCATTTATACAAGAGATTGGGTTAATGATTTTTTATTATTTGTTTTATTATTTTGGACCAAGTCTATATATAAAATGAACCTTATTAATAAATATATTAAATATTGGAGGAGTGTTCTATCTTATAGGATTACAATAGTAATACAAAATCAATTAATAAATGATTCATTCATTTGATAAACACAAATAATTAATGTATTTTAGTATTCACCAAAAAAGTCACATATTTTAGAAAAATACAAAAAATTCAAACAAAACATACTACAAAATATTATATTAAAACAGAGAATTCATTTTATGAAAATAATTTTCAAAATAGGATGAATTATTTATTTAATAAAATCTTTTTTTATAAATAAATAATCATTTTAAAATTATAATCTATTTTATAAAATGATGGAAAAATAATTAAGGTCTCAAAAATTATCTCATATGCACTGGGAAAAAATATTAATTTATGAATATATTTTATGAAATTTACATTTCATTTATATCAGTATTTGTTTTATAAAGTTGTAAATAAACATATATGTTTTATACAAATATCATCACATAATTTTGCATTTTTATAACATTTGATTACTTATAATATGATATAATTATGTCATTTTTTAATTCATAAGATTCAATAAATTTTTTATACATTTTAAGGTTGATGTTACTATTTTTTGTTCACTTTTCAAATAGGCATGTTACTATTATAAGGGTCATATAACTCTTTCATCGGTATAGGTTCCGTAATTTCTAGGAATATTACATATTTCATTATTCATTTATGAGAATGATGTTCTTATTGGGATATCCATTATATGTATGTGATTTATACTATCTATAAAAGTTATAGTAATGGAAAAATTCTATTTATTAATTTTTGGTTTTTTACATTCATCCCCCTATTAATATTTCACCCTCCAAATAGCATTTTACATAAAAATATGAGGGTATATCTCATTCTTATCTTCATAAGATTTCAATGATTCTCCTTTGTACTAATAGTTACTCTATAGTGCTTTTAATAGGTGATTATTCATATTGTGTAGAACTCTATCTCTATTGTGGATGATCATTAGAGGTTACTCCTCATAAGATATATCATTTTACAACTATACCAAATCTAGATTCAGTACATGAGAGGTATCCTTTATGTTATTTATCAAGAGGGATCTTTGTAATACATAATGTATTTCAGAAATTGTATATGGAAATTCTAGTTGATTGGCCACATCTCTTACCGGTTCAATACTCTCAACGGGTCTAATGTACTTGGTACTAAACATTCCATTCTTTCTAAATCTCATGATCTTATTCCTGAGAGATGTTATTAGGATTAAAAAGATTCCATTTACAATATATATGTCACATAGATGATTTTCCTCATTTCCTCAGGTTAAATTTGGACTTCCATGATTTGATGTGGATTTTTTTTCACCCATTCCACTATTTTTTCGACTGTCATTGGTCGTCAGATATTATGTTCACTAATATCATCCAATCATGGAATTATTCTATATCATTCCCCACAATTGTGTTCACATGGTTCCATTTGGATGCTCAAGTGTAAAATTTTATTAAAACTGAACTAATCTAGATGAATAGGTTGGTACCATGCTCCTTTGAAATCCATAAGGCATAATGTCAACAAGTCTTCTTGTTTTTGTATTGTTGGCATAGAATGGACATATATTTTAGGATAATAAACTATATAGATGTTTATTTCATTTTTTAGATCATGTTGGATAATTTTCCAAAATATATAGATCAATTTCATATCTCTATCAAATAAAATTTACATTGGTACTCCATGAATCCTTACCAGTTCTCTAAATTATATTCAAGCTTGTTAATCCCTTGAAAAGCCCTATCGAATTCCCAAAATGTGAGATCTCATTGTAAAAAGAACCAAAAAATCCATTATAACATTGATTCTTATGGATGTCATTGTATGTTAGGTGATAAATTTCATGGTGATGTTTTCCCATTTCCATTTTGGTATGACTAATGGATTTATCGTCCCCATAGTCATTTTCTATTCAATATTCACTTGATGAATTACCAAGAACATTGTTTTATATTTGGTGATCTCATTATTCATATTGTCCCACCAATTGTTATGACAGATATTTTAGTACATCTTTTTTCTCCCTAAGTGACTATAGAAGGATGAGTTTCATGCATCACTGAAAATCACTTTCTTTATATTTTAATTGGATTATACATATAGTCGTGACCCAAATATTATAACTCCTTTCTCATCAATTTTGAACGTTGATGAATTCACCGTTCTCATGGAATCCACCTTATTCTGAATTCCAACATAATTTTATTGAAAATTCATTATTTTAACCATGAAAGATAGTTGATAAATAGTTTTAGAAAGTATTGATGATGTTATTTAGTTAACGATTGTCATGTCAAACATTATTCTATGAAGATGGAATATTTCTCAATTCTCATAATTGTTAATGTTTCAGAATAAATTCTAATTATAACATCTAAAACATAATCCTATTTTCTTTTATGGTAGTGGATTGGGAATTCATAATCATTGACGAGTTATTTCCATCTTCATTATAGAATATTAAGATCACTCACTGTAAATATATATCTATGTATCTTATAATCAATATATATTTCACTGTTATCCACATAGAGATATTTTTACCATATTTTAAATGATAATATCACAGATTCCCACTATATATCATGTGTGGGATAGTTTTTCTCATAAATATTTTAACTACATTTAGGCATAGGATAATAAATTATGATATTGAATTAGTAAATACCATATTCACTTATTTGAAGAATTGATGAATACCAAAAAGTCTTCCCCACTTGTCTGAAGTGTGAGTACGGACATGGTGATAAGCCTTTTTTATCTATATGAAGTAGTCATACCCATCAATATTTCCCTAAAATCTTTTCTCACATTTGTTTCAGCATGGTTAGTGGGTTTAAAATAATGTGAAATTATTCTCAAATCACATATAATACAAAACACGACCTAGTAATCCATATATCAAAATTAAATATATTTTCATGGGCCACTCTTCAATTTGATGTGTCACAGATCATTCCACATATATTCTTTTACTGGTGATAACATTCCACAAGAAGGATACTTCCACAATCAATTACTCATATTTACAGCACTTATCATAATGTTTCACGATTTTAAATTTCCATAAAACAATGTTCAAACATTTTTCATGGTAAATATGAATAACATATATAAAGAATATAAATTTATTCTCAAGGTAATATCTAAATACTATATTGAATGTGTCCTTGAATATTAATATACAATTACTAGGCCTGAAAATATTTAGTCTGAAATCATAGTGTTTATAACTTCTTCGAAAGGTTTTCTTGGTAATTTTATCCTTTCATACCTTTAATTGGTGAAATCCAGACCATAAGAAAACCGTAGAGAAATAATTTGTAAAATATAGTTGATTGAAAAAGTCATCAAACTATGGATGGGGATACAAATTCTTCATTTTAGTATTTTTGAGCTCATGATAATCAATATAGATGCGCATTTATTCATCCATCCCATTGACGAAAATGATTAGTGTACCCCATGGTGAAGCACTCGAGTGTATAAAAACCTTATCCACATTATATTTTACTACTGTTTCAGTTCTCCTAAAATAATGGAATTCATTCTATAAGGATTCATCGATATAAGTATTGATCCGGGAATAAGTTCGATTAAGAAATCATCCTCATGGAATGGAGAAAGAAAACTCAATTCAATAGGTAACACATTAGTGTAGTACTTCAAAATACGGATATACTAAAGCTTGATTCTCTCCATTCTATCAATTATTTTGGAAATGTATTCTTTATAATATACAAATAATATCGGTAATTAAAATGATTTATATGATGTATATTCTTCCTCCTTATACTTCTATTGAATAGGAGAATTCCGTGAGATGTGAAGTGTGATATTCAATTCCCTATTGTTTTTATTGTCTTGTGTATAAATATAATAAATCCATGACTAATATATCATCAAAATCCAACAAAATAAGTTAGATTATATTTTTTGAGAATCTTAGTCCAAAAAAATTAATTGCGGAGGAGTTATACTCATTGAATGAAATTTTATCCGAATTTGTTATTTTATTGATAACTCAATGTCCATATTTTGACAAGTTATTTTAATATTTTTACTAAACTCTATATATGTGAATGAATTTTTAAAACTAAAATCAAATATTATGTTCCCTATTCATAAATGAATTCTTAGTGTACCTATAACCACAACATTTTTGTGCTCCACCTCAATAGTAGTGATGGAATAAGCTTTCCATCACACTTTTTTCTATAAAGGATGCTGACACTGGTTACCCACAAAGATTATATGTTTAGTGAATTATCATTCTATATGACCTTACTGAATATAGGTGAAGCACCGAACCATGAATTGTTATCTTCATTCCTCAATCATATCTATTAGATTGATTATATCTCTCTGACATTATTGTGATATGTGGCATTATCTCACACACATAAATCAATTCCTTGACCCTATGAAGAAATTACCATGAATATTATTCCCCCCGTTTTGAAGTGTGAGTGGTGGATTTTTCTTTCAAACATTTTTGTTATATCCTCCATGTTGAAATTATTTATTTTCATTCGTTTCACCATAATAATGGAACAACTCTCCAAAATCTATATCCAATAAAAGTGAGCATCGAACAACTTATTCTTAACTCACAAAAATCTCATATATCCATATCCTTTACAAGAATTGATTTTAATCCACTACTGAATCAATATATATTTCTAATGATGTTTAAAAAAACCTCTCGGAATACCTTAAAATCCTTGTGAGAATTTCTCCATAAGTCGGGAATGATTATCCTTCTATTTTCACTTCAACTCTATGAATTCTTTCTCTATATTTTTCTAAAAAGAATGAGGAATATTATTATTATAAACTATTTTTTTAATTCGTAATGACATTGATTTTATAAGGTTTTATTATTATAAATTTATTTGGAAAATAAAATGACCAGACACTGAGATGACATTAGATTATGAGGCATGGTGTTGCTAGAACAGTTTGATGAAAATTGTTAAGTTTTAATAATCTGTGCGGGTTGTTTTTCATTAAAACAGGATTAAATTCAAAATGGGTTCCCAAATCAAAATTTTGGGGGCACTATTGGGATTAGATTAGTGAAATTACTTTAGGTGTGTCCTAACATCGACCAACGCAGGTCAATTGTGAATACTCTATTTTGGATGTAACCAATATTTAAAACTTATTAAAACAAATTTTTTATTGGACCCTTTAGTGTTTTTATATTTAATTGATCTTTTTTCATAAATTAAGTGGTATCCTCATCACCATAGATTTAATATTCGGTGTATATGGAAACTCTTTGCACGAAGAATGCCAACAGATCATCGATCTACAATGGCACAACCCTTCATTATACATCAATGATTGATCCAACCATGAGGTAGGGTGTTTTATATCATTATGATTTACTTTTCCTTATTAGATTCGTAAAAATAGAGACCCATCGTTGAACTTGTTTATCCACAGTTCATATGTTCATGTGGGAGGGATTTTTTTTGCGGGGTTGAAAGGACAGATTGAACATAGTGATTATCTATTCTTATTATATATTAAACATTCAAACATGAACAGATCAATGACCACATAAAAAATGACACAATATGTTCCCCATTCATTCTATGTGAACATTTTATCCTCATTCATGGAGTTTTTTTTTGTTATAGCCTCAAGGTCAAGAAACAATTTACCATGAGGCTCTGAATGCGACCCCCCATGGATTTCTAGTTAAATGGATTGAATCCCAATGAAGTTAATGTAATAACCCAATGATCGTAGATGTTGTTCCATTTTAAAAAAACAGCACCACAATAATAAGGGAGACCTATAGAACCAAGGCCACCATCGCCCGACACTAGTGGTGAACTAAAAACGATGGAATGTGGCGACAACCACATATTGGTGTGGTGAATGATGGTGGTCACTTATGGTAGCGATTGAGGGGGATGGTGGAAGTTATTAAAACACACATGTGGCATGGGAAGACCATGTGGAAGCCACAATGGAGGATGTTGTGGGAAGAGAATGGGGGCCGCAGTGGTGAGTGACAACACGGCATGGACCTATGTTAGAGGAAGCTGTAGCAGGAACTGTAGGGTGTGCAGAGGAGGCGGTCTGGTTATGTGAAACAATGATTGATTCCATGTTGACTATGAATCATTTGGGAGTCATGTCTTCATGAAAAAATTATTGTAATAGAGGTCTCTTATAGGGTGTGTCTTGTCTTGCGGAGTAAACTGACCAATAACATAGACATGACCAGAATAAATGAGTTTCTCTAATGGTCCCATGGGATGGACCTAATGGGCCAAGCCTAGTGGGCCAGGCCGTTCAGGCCAAAGCAGACCCTAGTGAGGCGGTTTTACAAACAATAGCCATATCATTCAAATAATGTGTCCCTATGATGAAGTGAGTGTGGTGTTGGGGATAATTTATTGAGACAATCATTTTAAGATCCTCCAAGTCAGGGTTTTTGAATTTTTTAATTCGACCTAATGATGTGAGGAGTATATTCTCCCAGTACATGAATGCATGGAGTAGAATGATATGTTGGTTGTGACATGGTGACTATGTGACTTGGGGGCTTCATGACCTATTGATGATCTGTTCACCATCATTGTTTCATGAACTATTGATGATCATTGCGTCATCGACACTTTGTTCACCATGGATTCTCTATGAGTCATCGACACTCTAGGAACCATCGATGATTAAGGAATCATAAACTCACTAACGACATTTTATGTACTATGTTCTACAGATTCTCTGTGCGTCATTCACACTCTGTGTGTCATTGTAACTGGGAGATTTGTGGACTACAACTAAAAATACATCTCTCTATGATTTAGAATTATTCCAATGTGATATGATTTTACATATTGAATATATTTGTGTTTTATATCATGAATATTTTTTGAATACTTCAAATGTTTCACAGTGGTATTCATTGGTGGTTTCAGGGTATGATACTATGTATTGAATTACCCATCCCTACAAGAGAATTTCCAGCACCAGTCATGTCTTGTGTAGTTGATCGATGGTTTGTTGTAGTTATATGTGGTCCAGGACCTGGGGGTTCACAGAGTGATTAGGTAGATTATGTGTGCTTCTATGTCTTAAGACAACTATCCTACACCAACAATTAATGTATTTTTTTCTAAGAACGAGTTTCAAAAACACGTGCATCAATTTTAACAAATTATTCTCTTCGTGAGTTTGTCTTATGGACCTGTTTACTTACTAGTTTTCATAATTTTGTACTTTGTGGTTGTTATATTAGTGTATTCATGCATTGTTTACAAAGTGATTTTACATTTCAACATTTTGGGCTTGGAGATGTGTGCATGTTTGTATGTTCTTAGGAAAATTCCTCCCATTTGTGGGATATTATAACCAAGGCCAATTAACTGTCCCCTATCCTATCAGAGGTGGGCTTGGGGTAGTCACAACAGGGACCCTCTAAGAGGGGTCTTGATATAGTGGCATTAGAGGGGATTGAATCTACATATTGGCTGGTAGTTTTTGAGCCTGTTTTGGGGAAAAATTAATAATTTTTTCAATTTGGAATTCTAAAAAGCACCCAAATGAAGGTGTGGTGGCCATCGTATAAAAACACCAGGACTCTGGACACTATATTTTAATCTCGTCACATGAAAACACCATTTTTATTCAATAAATGGTATATAAATTATAAAGGAAATTGAGTGTGTTATTATGTCCTTCTTCAGGAAGCACACTTAGTGTACTCTCTTGGATATGGAAAATATAGAACTATTTCAGGATGCCCCACCTAGATAGCCTAGTCGGATTCTGATGCATTGTCTCATGGATGATCTTCCTAGTGATGAGGCATCGATATAAGGATCCATACCGATGATAGATCCTATAGGTTTCATACCAATGGTACCACCACCTATTGAGTAGTATTTAATATCATCACTACCTGTTGAGGATGTATGCAAGATGATTTCATTGCATGAGTTCCATAGGATGTGACCTCCAAGGTTTTGGGGTGTGACAAACCCCCAGATAGATTAGGATTGGATGGAAGTCACACTTGCCTTCAACCTTGTGAATACCCATTTCAACAAGATAGATGTTTTAGAAATGATCTTTTCATAGGGATCAAGGGGGAAATGGTGGATCTTAGTGTTATAGAGGCTTGATGAGATGAATATCTATTTTAACAACTATGAGAACACATTTTTGGAGGAGATCATTCTGTTGAATTTAAAATTAGTATGTAGACATGATCACCATAATTTATAGTAGGGTAGTTAGATTGTATTGGATTAATCGACATGACTTATATATCATTCTCGCTACTCTGTGGATATGGTGTGTTACCCATTCTTTCGTTTGTAGACATTCGATTATGGGACATGTCAGGATATCATGGCTTCCATTATATCCAGCAGCATCCACACTTGTGATGGGGTACTAGAGAGAGATATTCTAAATGAGAGCCTTCTGGAAGACTAGATTTTAGTAGTGGGAGATACTAAGAAGCACCATGCAGCTTAGTCTTTAGTGGTAGTTAGATGACATCTTATATTGTGACCTTATAGGGTTACATTCATTAAGGGACAACGAAATGAAATGAGATCAATGGGGTGCGGGTCCTAGGGAAGGTGTGTTAGCTGACAGAATGGCTGAGTTACTCATTTGACGGTTAGGAAAATTAGGCCATTGTTTTCCCAAAATTCGTAAAAATGACCTAATGATATTCATGGGACCACCAAGGAAGAGGAGGAGGTAAGATAAGGGTAGTATGTAGGGCGAAATGTGTGCCAGAGCAGTAGATAGAAAAAAAGATGGTGAGTGGATGTTCTATGTACTACCACCACCGCCACTAGGTGGTCCACCGTGGGATCAAAGTGCTAGTGTATATGTATAGGTCCATATTCATCAGATGGATGTTTATGTCCCCGGGGATCAAGATATGACCATAGTTATAATATGTTTCCTTGTATCCATAGTTTCAGTTTTGATAGACACGGGTGTTAGTCACTCTTTTCTGTTATTGAACCTTGTTCTAGACTGAGAAATTCTAGTGGTACTGTTGACTTGATCTAAACAATTAAATAATTTATGGGAGGGTATTATATTATTAAACACATTGTTCTGAGAGTGTTAGATTACTATTTGAAGCAAGAGCTTTGGATTGGATATCATTGTTGTGGTGTCGAGGCCTGATAATGTCAGTCTTGGTACAGAAAGATTATCTACAGTCCATGCAATGATTTACTATTTTAGACATATATTATGGTGTCTACAGATTGATGGGGCCATGTATATTATTTTCTACAAAAAAGAAACACATGTGGATCATGACAGACTAATATATAGGAGGGTATAGTGGATGAAATTTTAGTTGGCTTTCAGGACGCTCGATACATTAGAAGATAGGATTTCACAGTTTACTACTGTAGTGGTATAGTATGGGGAAATTCTTCCTAATTAAGTCCTCATATTACAACCATTAATGGAGGTAGACTTTTGTATTGACCTATATCCTGTGACAATAACAATATATACTCTGTAAAATCATACGACTCATGCGAAGCATCATGAGTTGAGGGTATAACTGCAGGGTCTGCATAAGAAAGGTTTTATGAGACCCAGATATCCACCCTTTGCATCTCCTATTTTATTTTCCATGACAGATGGTGGGAGTTTGAGGTTGTGGTTTGACTTATTGTACATAATTCTGATGATGAAGAAGAACATGTATCCACTATCAAGGATCTAAAACCTCTTCAATCATCTTATGGGGTCATGATGGTCATCGAAAAATGGCATTAGGTTTGGCTATCCTCATCTTCTTGTATGACCTGAGGATATACTAAAGATACACATCATATGTCTATATGGCCACTATGAGTACTTGGTTATCCAGTTTGGAATGAAGAACTCCCCAAAAGTGCTCATGGGACACTTGAACAGAATCATCAAGAGTAACATAGTATTGTTCTGTGTGGTCTCTATTGATCGAATTTTGGTGTTTTCAGAATCCAAGGTGGAGCAAAAAATACACCTAACAATGTTTTTGGACATAATCTGATTAAACTAGAATTAGGGTATGATCTCAAATCATCATTTTGGGATTTTGGAGGTCCACTTTCTAGGACACTTCATTTTAGAGACTGGAGTTGTAGTCGACCCATTGATGATTGAGGTGATGTTTTCTTTGGAGCCACCAAATAGTGTTACTAAGGGGAGGATACTCCATTGGATGACTAGGTACTATCATATTATTGTCCTCAAAATTTCTACAGTAGCAGCATCTGTGAAAACATTATTGTGAAAAGTGAAACCCTTCATTAGGAATAGTAGTTCTTGGATAGTTTTCAGCCGCTACGGCACAAATTAATTGATGAAACAATCTCTAGAATAACAGAGGAGGGTGTTGATTACATGGTGTTTAGTGATGAAATAGGGACTAGGCCCTGTTAATTATTGATATAGGGTCAAGTGGTGATTTCATTCCGTTCATTCCAGTTGAGGAAACATTAGTAGAACTCTATGATTAAATTTCTAGAGATATTTGTGGTAGTATTCATAATGAAAAAATTGAAACACTACCTTTTGAGACACAGTTTTGTAGTCCACATTGACAACAATAGCCTCATGTATATATTCTCTCAAAAGGATCTATAATTGAGATAGATATGATGGAAAAGATCCCCCAGTACTTCGACATGGAAAGTTTCTATTATCCTTGAAATGGGAACATATTGTCGGATGCTCTCAGTGGGAGTTCCGTCTTGAAATTTATGATTGATGAATCATATTAGTTGTCTAAATTATAGATATCCATTGTGAATTAAAATAGACCAGCATACCTGCAGTTAATGGTTTACACCCCACCTATCTAATAGTCTATTAGGGATGCACAACACTGGGATATCTTATGTGAGACCAAACATGATTACCATTCCATTGTGCAAGCCCATGATTGATATTCGATAGGTGGGGAGCACATCCTAATTTTCTGAAGGTGAAAAGTAGTACCAGTGATTTTGTAAGAGGATGTATTGAAGGAGTTCCATACACCCGCTTTGGAGGTACATCTAGGAGTGGAATCAATGTATCAGGAAATCTGATATCATTCTAGTGATCGGTGATTCATAAGCTAGTTAGACAGTTTTATTCTAGATACCTCACTTTCAATCATGTGAAGGATGTGAACCAGGTTCCAATGGGCTTGATCCAACCACCTTATGTTCCAAAGTTATAGTGGGATGGGATATCGATGGACTTTGTGATGATTCAATCTATTTAATTTTTGGATGACTCTCCAAGTTGGACCACTTCCTACCTATCAAGGAGATGAGTTATTAGATAGAATGGGACACCTCTATGTGAAGAAGAGAGTTATACATCAAAAATATCCCTCAATGATCATTTAACATAATCCATCTTGTTTCATATCCCTGTTGGGTAAGGGATTTGAGGAGGTGTTTGGGACTAAGATTCACTTGATCACAAAGTTTAATCTCCATACAGATGTCCAGATGGGGAGGACCAATCTGGTTCTTGAAAACATGGTATATGATTTTGTCCTATATTTTGGCCATATTTTGGAAGATAACTTATCCCTTGTAATGTTTTTATACAAAAATAGCTACAAATCCACCATCTGTATGGAACTATTCGAGGTCTTGTACAAGCGACTCTCTAGTTATCCACAATTCTTGACAGACATAGTCATGTCAACACTCGTGGGTCTAGAGTTTGTGTGGGCTACCAAAGAGAAGGTGTAGGCCATACAAGAATATATAGAGACTATATAGATCCATCATATGTCTTTTTCTGTATGGGGAGAGAGTCCCTTTCAATTCATGTAGGGAGGCCATGAGTTCCTTTGAGTATCACCTTGATGTGGATTCAAGTAATTTGGTAGGGGAAACATGTTATATCTGAAAAACATTAACCTGATTCTGATTATGAGTACATTTGGTGAGGTGGTGTACCACATATATATAGACCTATAGTGGAACATAGTTCATGATGTCTTCCACGGGTTGTGGACGAGGTGGTATATGTATAATACATCAAATGATATCCACTATTGAGATTTGGATAGTGACAATGGGGTGAAATTTTTAATGTACCCAGTAGAGATCAAGGATCTAAAGGAGAAGATCATTCATGGGTGGTTAATTCCCAGTGTACACATAATGTGGTAAAATAGGAATCGTTATGAGAGATCAGGTGAGGTGGATGTTCATATTCTTTCTCAATACCCTCAATTTTTTTTAGTTTCCATTGTTTTGGATTTTGGGGATGTAAAATCCTATGGTGTGGAGAATGTAAAGACACTTATTATATAATGTTTTATTTTTATATTTTTTTTTGGAAAATCACATGATCATTCATTGTTATGATCTGAGATTACGGGGCTCGATGTTCCTTAATAGGATTGATGAAAAATGTTATATTTTAATAAGGTGAATAGGTAGTTTTTCTATTAAATAGAGTTTCCTTCTAAACAAGTTCCCATATCAAAAATCCTAAGGAAACATTTCATTTAGTTAATCGACTTTACCGATGGCGGGGTCGAACATTGACCAGCGCGAGTCGACTAGGATTTTACTATTTGGATGTAAACGTCATTAAAATATTTTAACAAAAATATTTCATTTGATATATTGTATTTTTTAAATGAATCCATTATTAGAAATTATGGCTTATCCCCATAACCCTAACATTATTCTGAGAAATAGAGGGGAGATATATCAATGATGAACATTGCAGGATCAAGGAATGACAATGACAATGACCTCCATTATTCATAAATGAAAAATCCAACCATGATGTAAGGTGTTTGATCTCTTCATGATTTAATTATATTCATAGATTAAAAATGATAAATGTGGACCTTCCAACGAATAAGGTGATCCAGTGATTTTCTATTCTTGTGGATTGGATAATTATTGTAGTGTGTAAAAATAGAGATAGATATTTGTGATTATATATTATTGTTATTTTCTAAAAATTATAATATACATTGATATTGGCTGACATAAACATGGACAATATCCATTCATCATTAATTTTATGTGATCTTTCTATCCTTGTTGTTAGCATTCTTCTCCTTCGAATCATCATGGCCTCGACAAAATTTATTGGGAGGAACTGAATGTTATTAGGACCCTAGTTTTATATTAAGATGGATAAAATCCAAAAAATGTGATGTATGTGAATTGAGGATCACATATGTGGAACTGTTTCAAAAAATAAGTACACTGGAGTAACAGGGGGACCTATAGAACATGGGCTTCCAGCAGTGGTGCACGACAGTGGCTGGTGGCATGCGATGACGACCATGTGTAGTTCTAGTGGAGGACTGAAGTCATCCACAATGTTAAGTGGTGATGTGGCACAAATACAATTTGGTGGAACTCATAGAAACAAGACAAATGATATGTATAGGAGGTGAACCAACATTGTGAAACACGACATGGTTCTATGTTGACTGAGTGACATTTTAGAGACATGTGGTAAAGTCAGACAAATTATTATCATGTTGGGTCATGCATGGAGGAGTAAACCGAAACATAACATTGTATAGACTAGACTATCTGTGCTACTCAAGTGGAAAAGTATGATGGACCCAACAGCCCAGCGATCTAGGGTAGTTCAGACTGGACCAGACCCAGAACATGCTATTTTACAAAAATGATAATATCTTTTACATTGTGTTTCTATTTGATGAGATGTTTGTGGTGTTGGGTCCTTATGAAGAGACAATCATTTTGAGATACAAAAATTGTACGACAAACTTTATTTTATTTCACTTAATCCGCATAGAAGCCACTTGAAGCCACTTAATGCATCTTAAGCTGAGTCGATGTGGATAGGGTGATATCCAGAAATATCCTACCCTCTTGGTAGGATATTTGTGAGGTGGGGCCCGCACGAGCCCCACCATTTCTTTCCGCTAAGTAAAGCACCCGCGAAAACCCTTCATTATGAAAGTCAACTGATGTGTTTTCTTAAATGCTTAACGCACCAATTAATTGGGCGGTTTTCTTCGTTGAATTAATTGGGCGGTTTATTTCGTTGAATTAATTCTATGAATTATTGGGTCGTTACTTTATCGTTCGTAACCGGTTTGAAATCTGTTAGCCTAGTAATAAAATAAGACCAACGCCACATCTTGAGGACTACAAGTTGGGAGCCCTTTGACAGAATTCGTGTGCCTTCACCCTTCTTCGTGAAGAACATGAAGAACGTGAAGAACACGAAGAACGCCGACCTCCGACGAAGAATGATGAAACCGCAGAAATCGACGACACGATGCCGTGTGCCGTGACGCCGACGTTTCCTCTTCTGCGACGTTCCTTCCTCTGCAATGAAATCTTCAATCATCTGTTGGATGTACGAGATTTCGGGTTCCTTTTAAAACTCCTTTGTGGTTTTTATCAACGCACATATTTAATTATTATTAAATAAATCTTTTTGTTCTTGAACCTCAGAGTTCGTCGACGCGACACCCTTCCGCGATGACACGACGCCTTCCGCGACGTGACGATCGCCTCCTTTCGCGGCGATCAAATCCGCGAAGAACACACGTGCGACGACATGAAGAGGTAGGGATTTTATTTTGGAATATGTTTATATTCCAGTGAACATTTCTTTAAAAATTAATGAACCAGTTTCATATGAACAATTTTAATTTATTAAAATTGTTGTTTCATGTGTTGAAAAATTCTCCCGTTGATATTATCTAACGCGGAGGGTGCGGGCCAAACGAACACGGCCCGACAACCCTCCGCAGATTGTTTATTGATGTGTTGATCGACGGGCGATGAAAAACGAGGCCGCAAGGATATTTTGAGTCGTCCGCACTGAAGGTCAGGTCCCAGGAGGACCATAGGCGAAGACGGCAGGAGAAACGGCCCACCGGAGCGCGTCCGGTGGTCCGCGGAAGGCGGCGGCGGTGCACCGCCGGAAGGGAGGCGGCCGACGGTTCTCTGCCGGCCTCAATCAGCGGCGAAGGGCAGGGGAGCCGCACACCCCGCCCACGGTGTCCGCTCGGCCGTGCTGGCCGAGCCGCGGCCGGCCGGTCGGGCCGGACCGAACGGGACCGCGCCGGCCGGGCCCAGCCGGGTCGGCCCGGGCCCAGACCCCCGTTTTCGGACCACTTTCAGTTAAATGCCCATAACATGAGCTACAGGATTCAAATGACTCGCCCTCAGCGGAAACGCGATCCTTGGATCGAGACGGTCGTCTCGGTATATCGCACTCAAGGTTTCAGATTACTTTGGGTTCGGTCGGGTTGGTTCGGATACGAAACCAACCAGGCCCTCAGAGCGGGAACGCTTATATCATGAGTTCCGGACGTCCGATTGACGTGCCGTCGACTTTGATGGATTCCTCTAAGTGAGACGAAGTTTTTGGCTTACTCCGCTTGAGTTTTGGATGCAGTTGGATTACGGTTGAGTTGGTTTTAACTTAAAAACCAAACGGGCCCCCGGGATGAAAAAGCCAATAACTCACAGACCGGGCGTCCGATTGACGCGCCGTCTGTCTTGTTGTTTTCCTATTGATGAGACGGAACATTTTTCATACTTCGCCCGAGTTTTGGATGCAGTTGGATAGTGGCCGGGTTGGATTGTACCCAAAATCCAACCGGGCACCTGGGACGGAAAAGCTGATATCTTTCAGACCAGACGTCCGTTTGAAGAACTGTCAGCGGCGTTGGTGATCACGTTGAGAAACGATCCCTATGAGTATACCCTTTGAGTGTTCAGGGTATAGTTGAGTTACAGCCGGATTGGTCCACACATGAAACCAACCGGGCCCCTGGACGAAAAGGCTAATAACTCACAGACCGGGCGTCCAATTGACGCTCCGTCTATTGCGTTGAGACCCCTATGACGAGGCGGTCCTTTGAGATACATATTCTTGGGAATTTGTGATAATTGGAGTATCGACCAGTAGCTCGTGGAGCGGAACCTCCAGGAGACGAGCGTACGGAGTACGGAGACCGTGTAGCCGGTAGAGACCTGAAGACTTCTTGTCCGATTCGATTCGGAGTGACTTACGTAGCCCAGTGGGGAGCACTAATTTTTGAGGTGGTAGACCCACGGCGGAGGAGCACTACTGTGTGAGGTGGAAGACCTGCGGTACTCGACAGGAGGAGTACCTCTGTAGGCTATGAGGGGGGAACACTATTGTGTTTGGGTGGCAGACCCCGGCGGGAAGCACTACTGTGTGAGGTGACAGGCCCGCGGTACTCGACAGGAGGAGTACCTCAGTAGTCTTGGGTTAGTGAGTAGTACCTCGGAGTCGTGACATGACCATTGTACACTCCAGAGACGGAGCTCTTCAGTAGTTACAGTTTCGATAATGAAAATCCTGGTTGAGCTGAGACTTTTGACCTTTGTGTTTTCCTCATGATTGAGATGGGTCACTTGATAGCTTAGGTATATGTATGGGAATATACATGGGTAGTGGTTATCCGTTGATTTCACAATCCTTGTGTTTCCTCATGATTGAGATGGGTTACTTGATAACTTAGGTATATGTATGGGAATATATCTATGTAGAGGTTATCTGTTGAGATATTCTTGTGGTTATCCTTGTTGGTTTAGTGAGACCCTGAGGGTCTCGGGGTCCCTACTGAGTATCGTTATACTCACCCCTTCACGGGCTATACCCGCACCTCGTTGTGTTGGTTGCAGATGACGGGAAGTGCTAACGGAGGTTGAGTGTTCGAGGACTGGTCGGTACCCAGAGGTGGACTACACGATGAGTCAGTACCCGGAGCTGGACTACACGACGAGTCAGTACCCGGAGGTGGACTACACAACGAGACGACACACATAGGAGGTTGACAGACGAGAGCGTGGAGGAGGCTATCTGTACCTACCCTTCAGGTTGGATCTGTGGTGGATGACCAGGAGCTGTGCTATCTGTACCTACCCTTCAGGTAGGATCCGAGGAGGACGACCCAGGAGCTGCTTCCTTCTTCCAGCTGTTTGTCTTTTTGCTGTTGTACCTTGTTCAGTTGTAGTTGTACTTTGTTTTGGGTTTGGATTCTGGCCCATTTACTTTTCAGCATTTCTTTTGTACTTAGTGTTTTTGTTCCGCTTTTACTCTGTGGTGCTTGTTTTCTTTTATAATTGCAATTCCTTCCCAATTATTGGGATTGACGCCTTTGGTGCTAGTCCCCAGCCCATGGCCTATGGATGGCGGGCTTAGGGTTGTCACGGCACGGGCACTGAGGACGTGTCGTGACAGAGGGGGTGGGCGGGCTACCCACGAAGGTGGGAGGGTTGTCCAGGCGGTGGGCAGGCTATCCACGTGGGAGTGACTGGGAGATATGAGATTTAATTGGGTTGTCATTCATGTTATGAAAAACAAATGATGGGTGTTAAGGATTAATATAGTATTTTTTAGTGAAAATCCAATTTTTTACGATTATTAACCTGATAACATGACGGTATCATGTTTGGAATTGGGAAATTATTGGGGAATTGGATTTTAAAAGGATCCCACAACCTTCCAAGGATATATTATTTCTAGAAAAAATGTGATCTGTGGGAATGAATTCATCTTATATAGTTGATGTAAATTTTAGATCAAGTGATTCCTTACTCAAAAATATGACTAGACAAGAAAGAAAACAAAAGAAGCCTCAAAACATTCAAAATATCTAGACGTGATGACACCCCAGTGCTTATTTGTGATCTATGGAAGTGATGAAATCCCACCTACAGAGCCCCCCTCACCACCTCACTCCAAGAAGACTCCCCCCATGCACAACCCCTCCCATCCCAAAAAATCCTCAACCCCCACCACCAGCACCCCCCCCACAGCCACATCCACATCCCCTATCCCCACCCCCACATGAAAATCCCCCTCCCCCCACCACATCCCCCACATGTACATCCCCTACCTCACCCCCAACAAACTCCCACCTACCCATCCCACAACAACATGCACACTCATCTCCCCCACCCACTTGCAAAGCCACCCCCCATATACACCCCCCCACTTGCACAACCCCCCTCCCCCAACACCCACCTACACATCCCCCCCCCCCACAGCTACTTGTACACCCCACCCCCCACTCACCCCCAACAGACATCCACCTACCCAACACACTAACCCAACCTGCACACTCCCCTCCACCATGTCCACTGGCACATAACACCCCCCTTCAACCTACACCCCCACTTGAACAACCCCTTCCCCCACCCCCACCTGCACAACCCACCCCCAATTGTAGAACACCCCCCCACCTCACCACCAACATACCCCCCCCCCCACTACATACCCCCACATGTACATCCCCCTTCACTCATTACACAACCCCCAATTAAATAACCCTACCAGAACACCCCCCTCCACCCAAACACTGCACCCCCACCCACTGCACCTCCCACCACCTTCACCCCCTAACATCAATTAAATCGATTCACACATGATAGAAGAAGAAAAACAGAAAAAAATAAAATTGAAATTATTGGGTATACCATACTTCACAAACCTCGGGTATAATCCAAATCAAAACATAAAAAAATAGATTGAAAAATATAAACATAAATTACAACTTAACGATTTGATGTGTAGAAAAAAACAACATTGTGATTAAAGATAAATCTGGTGGAATGATTTTCCGAGTGAGAGATCTATTAGGTCTCAACATTAGCACATGAATCGCGTGGATGAGAGATTGGGTTGATGGGAAATCTAGTGGAAAACATTCCAAATGATTCTAAAAAAACGTTAGGAAATGTAAGTTTTTCCAATGGTTTGAGAAACAGATGGGAAAGCCTTCCTAAAATTTACAAATCCAATTGGTTTTATCAAACCGTTAGGTAAAGTCATCTAAAAAGTCATATCCCAACGGTTTGAAAAAACAAGTGGGTAAAAGTCTCTCCACACCCATATTATAATAGTTTATGAAAACCATTGGAAAACTACTGTTGGAATATCCTCTATTTACAGTATTGTAAAATGGTTTTTTTAATGAAAATATATATTTCATTGATATTCTAGGCATTGAGTTGTAGAAGAGTAGGGTTCGTGGATCCTTCTTTGGATTTTTTCTTATTTCAATGATAAAGGAATTTTTTTAAATGATGTCTTGGAAATTTTTTAATTGGAAATGGTTAGGATCTATTAATATTGATTTTTATAAGTAAGTTGTTCTCTTCCACTGTATTTGGAAGTCTTTTTTGTGTATTTGAATCATAAATAGTAATATTTGAGATCCACATAGGATGGAGATATATAAATATTGGATGGATTCTAATCATTTGACAATAGAGAATGTGAATGGAGTGGAAGAGTTCATAATTTTTGTAAAGGATCACTCAAAGGATCCTTCTAAAATCCATTGTATGTGTTTATATTGTTGTTATTCTAGAATACATACTCTAGCAAAGTTGGATTAATATTTGATATGTCATGGAATAGATCAGAGTTATAAATATTCGAATAAACGCATATAAAAAGAGAATGTAGCTACTGGCTGGGATATAACTGCGTTTTATGGATCATCAGATATGATTACAAATATGGATAATGAATAAGACCATATTGGAGTTGTGATTTCAGATATCAATGATGATGATGATTTAATTGAGTAAATTAAAAATTAATGTTGAAGATGAACTCCATGATTGCCCAAAATGTTATGAAAAGTTATAGAGTTTTGCAAAGATATCATTGTATACTGGTTGCACTAAATATACAGGATTGAAAACTGTACTGAAGTTGAATAAATTTAAAATAGGAAATATGGAGAGTGATGTATATTTTATGAAACTACATGCTCTCTTGAATTACATGCTCCTGGAAGATAATGATATCCCAAGAAAAAATTATGATTCTAATCAAATGCTATGATCAAGGGGTATTATTTGTGAAGGAATACATGCCTGTCCGAAAAACTATATATTGGTGTGCGAGGAGAAAAAAATCACTTATATAATTCCGAAAATGTGGTGCTTCAAGATACAATATAGATGAATCTAGTACTACCAAAGTTGTATGGTATTATCCAATCATTCCAAGGTATATGAATATATATATAAGTGAAATAACTGCAAGACAATTTCCATTTCATGTATATAAAATACATAAAGATGGGAAATTACATCACCTAGCTTACTCTCCTAAATGGAATAGAATTGATCATGAGTATCCTGAATTTTGAAATGAGCATAGTAACATCTATCATACGTTATTTATAGAGAGAGTGAGTCCTTTTTATTTTCAAAGAAGCACCCACAGTACATGGCATGTTCTGTTGGGAAATTATAACTTTCCATCCACGATATCCTTGAAACATAAATTCATTATGTTATCATTGCTTATATCAGTACCAAAACAACTAGGTAAATATATTGATGTTTATATGGATCCTTTGATCGAGGATATGAAGTTAATGTGGGATTATAGGGTTATGTTGTATGATTATGATAAAATTCAATACCTCACATTGAGAGCAATGTTTCATGGGATGATATATGATTTCCCTTCTTATGAAAATGATTCTGGATATAGAATTATAGGAACTCAAGGGTGTCATGTGTGCGATGAAGATACAGAATCAATTAGGTTGAAACATTAATCAAAATATGTGTTTATAGAACATCATTGATTTCCTCCCCATCTCCATATGTACTAATCTTGGAAAGAATCATTCAATAGAAGTTCATAAAAACTCACAAAACTGTCTCCAATAACATGTGATTAGCTATTTGAGAAATTAAATGACTCGAAAAATGTTTTTGGTAAATCATTTTCAAAAAAGCTTGTGAAAATTAGATGGAAAAAGAGATTAGTTTTTTTTTAAATTACCACACTAGAATTGTCTATATGTCATAAATTTTTGGGAAGTGATGAATGTGGTAATAAATTTATGTGACAGTGTTATTGGAAAGTTTCTAAATTCCCCTGGAAAATAAATGGATGGAATTAAGGAAATGTTGGACAAGGATGACATTTTAATACGAGAAGAGTTGGCTCCCGTGATGGGGGACAAATTGAATTTTTCTTCCTCCAACTGCTTGCACTAATTCCAGGGAGAAGAGATATCATTTTTTTACTTCATCAATGATGTAAAGGTTCTAGAGGGGTATTCATCAGGTATCAGGAACATTTTTTCATTGATTGATTTGAATTTAAAAGGTTTAAAACACATGATTTCCATGATTTGATGGAATATTTAAATCATATTGCTTTATGTTGAATTTTTCCTGATAATGTTCGTGATACATTAACAAAACCTTGTTTATTTTGCAATTCTATATGCATAAAATATTTATACACGACATAATTTCCTGTTATGGAAATATAAATTGTCATCATATTATGTGAATTAGAAATGTTCTTCCAGCAATCATTTTTTGCTATGATGGTTCATTTGATGGTACAATTGTTGAGAGAGATTCGACTTTTTGGTCCTACGTACTATAGATGGATGTACCCCGTTGAACAATATATGAATATTTTTAAAGGTTATATCAAAAATTGGAGGCATCCAAAGGGTTGTATTGTGGAGTGATATATTGTTAAGGAAGCCATTAAATTCTGTAACAAAAACCTATTTTATGATGAAGGAATTGGTCTCCCCAAATCTCATCACACTATACACATTAGGGGTGAGGTAATTTATGGAAGAGATGTTGTGATAATCAATATTATAGAATGGGATAATTCCCACCTTTATGTTTTGCATAACAATTTGTAGGTTTCTCTATTTATTGAATCCCACAAAAAAATCATAGGATGTTAAATCCATCAAGGTGTGAAAAATGGATATCCAATACACATAATCAATAGTTTTTTGGATGGTTTCGGGACCATATTTTTGTGGAGTTAGATGAAAATATGAATTGAATTTCAGAATGACCTTGATGGATATACACTGGACCAAGTGTGTATTTATTATCTTACAATTGTTATATAATTAATGGTTATAAATTCTATACAGATGAACAAGATTATGATAGTATCGTAAAAAATGGTGGAGTTTCACAAGTGGTTGAAGCAATGCATGTTTCATGTAGAAAGGATATAAATCCAATTTATGAAAATATTCCATACTTTGGTATTATCAAACAAATATGGGAGTTGGATTTATTACATTAAAATTGTTTATTTTTCAATGATAATGGTTTTATAATAATAGTGGTGTTAAAATAGATGAATTGGGATTTGTGATAGTTGATTTTAATAATGAATGGTACAAAGAACAATAGTATTTAAAGTCACCACATGCAGTCCATGTATTTTATGTTCCAAGTCCTTCAATCTAAATGTGGTTGATTGTTCTGTTATCTTATGAAACTACTGAAGTGTCTGATGAAAATTCAATTAAGAATGATCCTTTTAGATGTACGTCTCTATCATTTCTCAGCAGTCCCATTGTAGATGACATTTTTTATGTTAAAGGAGACCACAATGAAGGGATTTTGATAATCAATAGGTGTATCAAATCAGTTAATCTTTTAAAAAATTAATGTGATTTCAATAAACATGTTATATTTTTTTTGTAATATTGATCTTTTTATATCATGTTATTATATTATAATTATTGAATTTTTGTAATCTAAATTAATTTTTCAAACATTTTTGAAGATAATAACTTCTTCATGTTCTATTGCTCCTATCCTCATGGGTGAACCAGTCTCTCAATGTTTTGTTGTTGATGCTATTATTCAATGTGCAGAGCATCAATAAGTTTTTTAACATGTTTTTTCTCCTTGTGTTAAGGGACAAAATCCATTAGCACGTGTATTTGCTACCATTTTAGATGAACATATTGATGATGTTGATATCATTAATATGGTTGGGGATAAAACTCTGACGTCACTGAAAACATAGGTATGTCATTGTTTGACGGTGTTAGCCAAATTTCTTAAGGTGAAAAGCATAGGCATCAAATTTTGTGTTGAATGGAATCCATGAGGCCAACATATGAATTCCATCAAGGCTATTTTTATTAGTTACATTGAAATTTCCACTCTACAACTCATATCGATTGACATAGATTTATGGAACCATGTTGTGTCGAAGTTGAAGTTTGTTATCTGGGAATAAATTATGGTAACATTATGATATTATTTTTTTAATTTACTTGAATATTAAATAATGATACAATTTTTTAATATTTTCAATCATTTTAAGAGTACATTTATAGTCGATTATTCACACATGAATAATGTACTATGTCTTGTGGGAAGGATTCATCTAGGTTTTTTCGCCTTTATAACAGCATTTAACCTAGATGTTTCCTAACGAAAAATAAACCCACACCCACTCCTTTTCTATAATCACATGATATAACAATAAGCATGGGATGCATTTATTGGCCATCGTGGGGATGAGATATTTTAGGTACATTGTGGTTGATAATACATTTTTTGAGGATATGTGTATTCATCACATTTTTTGTCAATATTTTATTTTATGAAACTGAAACTTAGTAATGAAAATAAGGAACATGCATCAAAACCAACATACCCCTATTGTAATGAAAGGATCAGGTACTCTTCAATATAAAAGGAAATGGTAAGAATTTTAAAATTATAGTAATATTGTTATGTGTCAAGAAACAATATCATAATTATCACTTTATATTTATCTGTAGATTGACGAGTCTAAAGCCAATGACACTTCCATCGCACGTCATGTGTTATGAATGGAGGAACATGTGAATAAGTAAGAGAAGCTTTTATATGAAAAAACACACAATGTGTGGGAAATATGTGTCTGTATGACATGATAATTTTTTTAAAATTAATATTAAATAATAATAATTACTTATTTTCCTATATCTGACAGTGATAGGAATGTTCTAATCCACATGTTCTCCCAGATAAAATCCATGTTTTTAATTTTCCACAACAATCCATGGGTAATTTGTGACATGTATGAGTCAACCACGCCTAAATCTGAGGCACTGTGTTACCAGTATAACTCAAAGTGTCTCTTTTTTGTATAAAATGGACAGAATTATAAATGAAAGCAACAACTGACATATGGGAATCCAACCAAATGCATTTGTATTGTGTTGTTAGTTTAGGAAAAAAATTCATGGTACATTTCTATCATTTACGAGTCAACCCCACCTCAATCCAAGGCACGGTGTGGCCATTATCACTCAAATTGTCTCTATTTTGTTTAAAATGGGCATAATGTTAAGTTAATAGAAAAACTAACATAAGGAAAACCAAAAAAATTCATAAAAATTGTGTTGATACATTATGATATCTATCCGTAGATCATTTGGGACATGTACGAGTCAAATCCACCTCAATATAAGGAACAGTGTGTTCGACATCACTCAATGTGTCTCTCTTTTGTTTATAATGGACATAATTTTATGTAAAAACAACGTATGACATACAGAAAATAGAAAAAACTCATTAAAAATGTGTTATTAATTTATTACAATTATCCATTGTTCATGTGTTATGTGTACGGGTTAACTCCTCCTGGATCAAACGAACATAGTGACTGGTATCAGTAAAAGTGTCTCTCTTTTATTTAAAATGGATATAATTTTAAGTGAAAACAACAACTGACGTATGGAAAACCAACTAAATTCCTTAGGATTGTGTTTATACATTATTATAACTATACATGGGTCATTTTTTACTTTTAGAATTCATCCCTTCCTCAATCTAAGTCACGGTGTGACATGTACCACTCAAAGTGTTTATCTTTTGTTTAAAATGGGAAAAATTGTTTGTTAAAACAAGAACTGACATACTTAAAAATAACCAATCACCTTATGATTGTTCTTATACACTATTATAACTATCCATGGTTAATTTTTGACATGTAATAATCAACCCCACCTCAATCGGAGTCACGGTGTGTCCAATATCACTCAATACGTCTCTCTTTTGTTTAAAATGTGAATAATTTTAATTGAAAACATCAACATACATATTGAAAATAGAAGAAAAGAATTAGGACTTGTGTTTACACATTATTAAAAAGTAAAATGGGTTATTTGTGATGTGTAAGAGCCAAATATTCCTCAATATGAGAAATGGTTTGATGGGTATCACTCGAAGTGTCTCTCTTTTGTTTAAAATTGTCAGAATTTTAAGTGAAAACAACATATGACATATAGAAAACTGAACAAATGCATTAGGATTGTGTTGATAATTTAGTATAACGGTACATGGGTCATTTATTATGTGTAAATGTCAAAACTTATTGAATTAGATGCATGATGTTACTAGCATTACTCAAAGTGCCACTATTTTATTTAAAATGGACAAAATTTTATGTGAAAACAACAACTGACAAACAAGAAACTATCCCAACGCATTTGGATTGTGTTTATACTTTAGACCAATGATATATGGGACATGTGTGAAATTTAAATTCATCCTTGACTCAATTAGAGGAATGTTGTGCTCGGTATCACTACATGTGTATCTCTTTTGTTTAAAATGGACATAATTTTAAATGAAAACAACAACTAATATACAGATACTGACCAAACGCATCCGGATTGTGTTGATACTTTATGAGAAAGTTACATGGGTAATTTTTTACATATACGTGTTACCTCAAAATCAATATGAGGCACATTTTGACTTGTATCACTCAAAGTTTCTCCCTTTTAATTAAAATGGAGAGAATTTTAAGTGAAATCAACAAATGTCATACGGAAAACCAACCAACACATTCCGATGTTGTTGATAAATTATTATAATGATCCAAGGTTTATATGTGATGTTTATGAGTCAACTCCACACAAATATAAAGCATGGTGTGACTGTTATCACTCAAAGTGTCTCTCTATTTTTAAAAATGGACTGAATTTTAAGTGTAAACAACAACTGACATATTAAAAACTAAACAAACAGATTCAGATTGAGGAGATACTTAATGAAAACAACCCACGGGTCATTTACGACATGTAAAAGTCAATGTTTCCTCAATCCAAAGCACAATGTGTTAGATATCACTAAAAGTGACTCACTATTATTAAAAATGGAGGAAAGTTTAAGTGAAAACAATAACTTACATATGGAAAACTGACCAAACACATTCAGATTGTGTCGATACTTTTGAAGAACGGTCCATCTATCATTTTTGAAATGTACGAGTCATCGTTGCTTCAATCCAAGGCATGGTGTGACATGTATCACTTATAGTGTCTCTATTTTTTTTTAAAATAGATATAATTTTAATTGAAATCAACAACTGACTTACAAAAATTTTCCCAAATTCATTCAGATCATGTTGATACATTATAAAAATGATACATGGGTCTTGTGTGATGTGTACGAGTAATCCCCACCCCAATCCAATGCATGATGTCTCTAGTATCACTCAATGTGACTCTCTTTATTTGAAATTGGACATTATTTTAAGTGACAACAAAAACTCACATATGAAAAACATACCAAACACATTAGGATTTTGTTGATACTTTAGGAGAATGATACATGTGTCATTTTTGATGTTTTCGAGTCAACCCCATCTAAATATGAGGCACAGTGTGACCATTATTACTCAGAGTGTATATCTTTTGTTAAAAATGTGCAGACTTTTAACTAAAAACAACAACTGGCATACAGAAAACCGACCAAATGAATTCAGCTTGTGTCGATAATTTAGGATAAACATCCATGGTCCATTTTTGACCCAACTCAATTAGAGCCACAGTGTGACTGGTATCACTCAAAGTGTCTCCCTTTTGTTTAAAATGGACAAACCATTAACTGAAAACTACAACTGACATATGGAATGTATCACCCCTAAATGATAAAAGTGTAAAATGACTAAATGATATGAATCATTTCAATAAGGTGAACATTATTTATCAGGTTCTTATCAGATTAGACTCCGTAGTTATGCATGCATGGACAGGAGTAGTGATCAGGGTGGGTGTCCGTATAGGATGATTCACAGGGTGTTTGTGAGTAATGAAAAAGAACACTAGAAAGACCTTGTGGTGATCTGTGGGAACTTTCATTAGTCAGATGAGCCGTTTGGGAATGTGGGTGGGCCCTAGTGTGGGGACCACATGTATGCGGGGAAACTGGTGGTACATGGCGGGCTAGGACCCGACGACCATGTCAAGGTGATGTGTTTGTGCGGTCACCAGGACCTGGTTGTTAGATTTGGTATCAGAGGTGGTACCCAGCCTTAATTGGGGCGCACACCTAGGGTTGAGATATAGGTCCCACAAGGATGCTGATGTCCTCTAATGGGGGGTTGGTGATTTTAACACCCCCAAATGATAAAGGGATAAATGACTAAATGATATGACTCGTGTCAACAAGGTGAACCTTCCTTTTCGGGAGCCTCACCAGTTAGAACTCCATAGTTAAGCTTCCTTAGAATGGAGTAGTGATCAGGATTGGTTACCATCGGGGACGATTCCCAAGGTGTGTGTGAGTGAGGAAAAAGAACACTTGAATTGAAATGTGTTGTCCTGTGGAGAATTTCATTAGTCATATGACCCATTATGTCATGTGGGTGGGACCTAGTATGGGAACAACGCATTTGTGGAGCAACTGGTTGTACATGGCAGGCTAGGACCTGGCGATCATGTTAAGGCGAGGTATATATGCTGTCACCAGGACCCAGTTATTACACGGAAAACCAACCAAATGAATTTGGATTGTGATGATATTTTCAAAAAATGATCTGTGGGTCATATGTGATCTGTAAGAGTCAACCCCGCCTCAATATATGGCACGGTGTGGCCAGAATCACTCGAAGTGTTTTTCTTTTGTTTAAAATTGACATAGTTTTTAACTGAAAACAATAACAGACATATGAAAAAATGACCAATCATATTCAGAATATGTTGATACTTTAGGAAAATGATCCATGGGTGCTTTTTGGCATGTAAGAGTTAACCATGCCTTAATATGTGGCACGGTGTGACTGTAATTACTCAAAGTGTCACTCTTTTATTTAAAATTGATAGAATGTTAAAAGAAAACAACAACTAATGTACAAAAAACTGACCAAACTCATTTAAAATTTGTTGATACTTTAGTAAAATGATGCATGTGTCATGTGGGACGTGTATGTGTCAACCCCACCTCATCCCATGGCATGGTGTGACTGTTATCCCACAATGTGTCTCTATTTTGTTCAAAATTGGCAGAATTTTAATTGAAAACAACAACTATCATAATGAAAAATGACCAAACACATTCGGATTGTGTTGATACTTTTGGGGAACAATTCTTGGATCATTTTTGATGTTTACAAATCAACTCCGCCTCAATCTGAGTCACATTATATCCAGTATCACTCAATATGTATTTCTATTATTAAAAATGGGCATACTTTTTATGTGAAAACAAAAACTAATATCTTAAAAACAAAACAATATTCATTAACTATGATATAAGAAACTTAATCAAACCTCATAGTGTCTTAATTAGTCCATACAAAATAAAACCCCATAAAAATTCATCACATACTGTAAATATAAATCTTTTGTCCTAGAGATTATGGTTAGGGATAAAAAGAAAGTGTAATGGGAGAGGGAGAAGAACAAAACAGAAATAAAAAATAATAGAGGATTTAAAATAGATAAATTTTCAAGATAAAGGGATCTTAAAATATGTATCGGGAAGGGTATGGGAGGAAATAGGTTTAAATAACTTATATTATGACATATCATCAACAACATTCATGGTCTAGTTGGGCAGTTTTCCAAACTGTACACCAACTTTTTGGGAGCCATTGGATAAGAAACCCTCTTCTGCACAGTTTGGACAAACCATAAACTAATAATGTTCCAATCATTATAAATGAATTATTTAAACTATAGATCCATACCACATGTGTTTTCTGAACTGTGAACTACCAATGTTACTAACTGCTCCCTCAAAAAGGTATTGTTCATGGTTTTTACATGGAGTCATACAACCCATCTTTTACTTTTGTATGTAAAATGGTAAAAGTTCAAAATGTATAAGAAACATCAACATGAAACTGTAACCATATGGGACCTTCTAAATTGTTCCCCCAAAAAAATCACTACATGACTACTAATCAAGAGTCCAGGAAAGAAAATGAATAATCATATATATCCCAACCATTTATCAATTATATTAATTTCATGAAAACAAGACAACACACCATAAGATAATGGCATCAACCATAGGAACACATTTCCATAAGTGTCCAAAGAATGACATAAATTCATCTACCACGAGGAATCTATATGGGTAACTCTCTATGTCCAAAAGAATCATATGCCAAAAACAAATCAAAATCTATATAAAAATTCTATATCCATGCTTGACAAGAATATTAACCACAAAAAAAACATGATGATTAACATGCATGCATGCCTTAATAAATTTTTTATTACTGTTATGAAATTGAACACTCTATATATATATTATATGAGGCAATGTAAGATATCCATTGGATAAGATACTTTCCAATGCTACCTATTTTATAATCCAAATGAATATTTATTAAAACACATTATTAATGGATTTTTCCCACCATTTGACCCCAAATTAACTACCACTGCATATTTTATATGTGTGAAATTCTTATTTAATATGTTTATTTTGTTCAGGTCTTTTTTGGGTGTGCTGCTGTAGAATTTCAAGATATATCATGTAGGGATTTTATCATTGCTAAAAACACATTTATAAAAGGAACCTTTATCAGTACTGAGCTTTATAGTGATTTTCTAGCACTGTTACTGTGCATTTTGAGCAAGGATAAAGATCATTTTATTAGTATTGTGAACATTTTTTATCTGATAGCCTCATAAAAAATTGTAGAGAAATGAAGACATTATATGATCTTTCATGTTTCTCCTTGACTAACAGTTTTGTTTATTTTATATTCCTTACTTATGTTTTTTCTTATCCGATGTTTTTCAGTTTTATCTACATGATGGGTAAGGGAAATGATGAAGTAATGTTAAATATCATGAAGAGTTTTCATGAATTAAGAAATGTTTTATTGGGTAAAAAAATATTGATATTTATCAGAAGTGTAAACATTTTAATATTTGGTTTTTAGGTTACGATTTATGAGGATGAATCTATGGATGGTGGAACCAAAATCCAATCATTTGATTTAAATAAAGGATAAAATTTCCATGGTCAGACAATGGATTCCTCCAGCCTTTGAAAATAGGGAATGCTGGGCAAAAATCAGCGCATCCTCCTCCAAAACTAAAGAATGTGTGTGCCCCATCCAATCCGTTAGAAACCTGACACATGAACATGTGGGATAGGGTGTTAACAACCCTATTTATGTATGACACATATAATTTTCAATAAAAACAGTTTATGTTAGATACACTGTTTAGGTAAGAATCACATTCTAGGTATGAAACATAGTCTAGGTTGCAGCAAGCCATAGGATTCTGTCCTTAGCACGCTCTTCTGTGATCACCTACTACTCATGTCAATTTTCTGTATTCCAACATCCATGGAAACAAACATTGATTATCACAAAATGATCGTCCCATCATGAGGGTCCCAATTATGAAAAATTATCTTCAAATTGACCCATTGTTTGAGATTTATGGAAGTTTTTTTAAAAATGGGAATGTTGGGTACGTGTCAAGTCTGACCTGGTTGGACAGATCTGACCTGCCCAGGGTCCTGCCGGACCCGACCTGATGGGCCCAACCTGACATGCCTGGGTCTAGCCTAGAGTAACGGTTGTGTTTTCTATTATATGTACATGGAGTATTCTTCTTCCTCTCCACATCACACGTGTGGTTGATGATCAAACTACACATCCCCCATGTGGCATTCCCTAGCCGCGACCCCCATCACCACACACTACTGTACCAACACGGGATCCTCCATCACCATATATCATTCCATTGGCCTGCCACTGGGTGGATTCACTACCGCACACTACCTCCAATGTTTCCTTAGTGATTTCTCTATTTGTTTTCTGCCATCATCGTTGTGGCAGACATTTTTTTCAATCCAAAAGGTTCACCATGATCCTCGGGTCATGAAATTGTGTGAAATGGGGTTCAAACCATCTTGATGCTTCTCTGGGTTTTTGGACCTATTATGAATGTCCCATCAAAGCCTGATCCAACCACTGGATCCCATCAGTGATGAACCTTAGAACATAGATATGGAAGGAACCTCTATGATAGGAAGGGAAACAAGGGAAACCATTAGAACGTATATGTGCCTTTTTTCACATCAGAATGAATTCATTATTGGTAGAAGGATTATAAAGAATAGATTAAAAATTAATATTATCTAACTCCAACATTAATCCAACATTTCTAACCATCCCACATAAACAATCAAATCGCTGATCAACTTGTTCATTGGTCCGTCCATGATCGTCATTGGTAACAAGAATTGGGAATAAAAACAATCTCACAGAAAAGAACCACTACCTCAATCGTTAGATCGATCATTGATGAAGCATGAGTCTTGAGTTCATCATTAGTCAATCAAACCATTCTTGTTTTGAATTTGATTGTAGATCTATCATTTTTTTTATTCTTCGTCATGATGATTTTCAAACCCATTATCCTTGTTTTTTTTCTATAGCCTCTAGTGATCGTTAATCTGATCTAATATACCTTCAAAGATATTAAATGAATAAATTTGTATCAACAATGTTGTTTCACTAAATTGAAGTGTAGTCACAATATTTCATGTATTCAAGGAAACAACCATGTTATCACTGTGTCGTCGGGATTTGTTAGTATAAAAATAAAATAATCTTTTTCAGTTAATATGTTTTCATTATTAAAACATCTGAAAAGGATTTTCTATTTTCAACCCATATCGGTCGTGGTTAGGTCCTATATATGTAAAATATTCATCTCTAAAAAAACTGATTCCTTCAGATAAAAAATCAGAGAACTTATTTGAAAGATAAAAAATCCATGCACAAAAAATATTGTTTATAAACTTAAAAATGTTATAA
This sequence comes from Viscum album, assembly GCA_963277665.1. Classification (NCBI taxonomy): domain Eukaryota; kingdom Viridiplantae; phylum Streptophyta; class Magnoliopsida; order Santalales; family Viscaceae; genus Viscum; species Viscum album. Next base: position 473,432,710 of record OY728161.1, read on the forward strand.
ATGTTTTTTCAGGCACACCGAGCCTCAAAATCCTATTCTGTCTCAATATATGGTCACGAAAAAATACCATATGATTTTTTAAAAAATAACATGAAAAATTAAATTAAATTAAAATATCCCCACCTTTGGGATTTATGTCCCCATAATCCAAAACGATGGCTAAACAGACAAATGGTAATACTAAGCACGTATTTGATCCTCCCACTCCCATGTTCTCTCTTAAAGATTCCCATGATTCCACTGAACTTTAACTAAAGGAATCAACCATCTATAAAGGATCAACTCCCATTGATCCTTTATCTCCACTGAGTACTCCACAAAAGTTTCTCTTTCGTCGACATCCAGCTCAACCAATTCAATGACGTGTGAAGGCTTGTGCATGTATTTCATCATGTAGGATACATGAAATATGTAATTCAACTTCTCTAATAACAGTGGTATATCAAAGATGTAAACCACCTCTCCAACTATATCCAATATAAAAAATAGTCAGATGACCCATGATATTACTTTCCAGCCGAGGAAAATATCATTATCTCACATTGAGGAGAGACACAAAGGAACACATTATCTCTCCCCTAGAACTCCAAGGGTATCCTTACACTATTACCATATGAATTATGATGGTTCAATATAGTCTTCATTCTCTTGTGGATGATCTTCACCTTCTACTTAGTGTTATGCCCCAGCACGGGGACTATAAGTGGTGACTCTTTGGGGTCTGTTCAACAATGTATTGACCTAAGGGGATGCTCATACAAGGACTCGAACAATTCCATACCAATTATCGAGTGGTATTTTTTGTTTTAAAAGAAATATTCTAGTGGTAGGTGATCATCCAAACTGAAGAAAAAATCAAGGATGCAGGCTTGTATCATATCCTCTAGAACCTAAATGGTCTGCTTTGTCTGGACATATTTATCCAGGTGGAAAGATATGATGAAGAAATGATGAGTCCCAAATACCTCTAGTGATCCCATCTAAAACAAGGATGTAAAGCATTAATATCTATTTAATACTGTCATAGATGATTCTCCATTATGTCGAAATAGCTACCATACATAGAGGCATCCCACACCCTCTACTAAATAATGTTCTCGAATTTCTAGGAATTGGGCTGACATGGAGATTCAATCAACAATCACCCAGATAGTATAATGACCCCTAGACATACATGGATGTCCCCCCATGAATTCAATCAATATTTCATCCCACTTCCACTATAGTACCTCAAGGGGTTGAGTCAGACCCACTGAAACAAGGTTCTTGTCCATCACATGCTAATAGATGAATCTTCTAGATACAAACTCTGACTTGTCCATCATCATCCCTATCCACCAAAACGAATGTTAGTAGTCATGTTCCATATTTTCCACACCTACATTTATCACCAAGAAGGATTCATGGAACTCTTTCAATACCTCCTCCCATAACATCAATGGAACAAAAATGTCTCCTTGAAAAGAATTGTGTATGCCACACCATTAAAATATCCATTAGGGCATGCCTTGTAGACATATGAGAATGTGTAGTATCGTAGAGAACATATACAAGTTGTCCCTCCCACATGTTTTGTGGGAGTTGTTGGGTAACCACCATAGGTTGGAGATATTCTAATTCATCCCCATCCATGAAGGATATCTGATGTGAGGCCAACTACTCAGATGACTCTTTCTATAGATGTGAACTCGATATCTGGCTCAAAAAATCCACTACAACATTCCCCTAAAAAAGAGAATAGATAATCTCGAAGTGATAGTATGTGAGGAACACATTCCATCACCACTGTCTCAGGTTCATATCCTTATGATAAAAGATATACCTGAGATTTTTGTGGTTTTATTAGATGATAATCATCTCACCCAAGAAGTAGTGTCTTGACATCTTTAATTGGAAGACAACCACTACCAACTCTATATCATGGGTTGTATAGTTCTTCTCATTTCGTCTCAATTTCAATGAATCGTATGAAATCGCAACATGCCCCAACATCATGTCACAACTAAGAGTGGTCCCTAATTCATCATAGAACACCACATTCTCAAATCTATCCTATGAAAATTTCCAGATTTTTAGAACTTCTCAAACACTATCATTGCTGTGTAATGGTCTCTTTGAACATATTCTTCAATAGGGAAGGATTCAAATTTCATGTCATGGATATCATGGATGGTGATACTATTGAAAATTTGGGTACAAACATCCGATAGTAACCATCCAACCTATGGAAACTCCGCACCTCAGTAATGTTCCTAGGTTCCTACTAAAAAATAATGACATCTATCTTCACTTTATTTACTACAACCCCAGCCTAAAAAATGATAATTCCTAAAAATTGGACCTCTTGTATCATTAAACAACACATTGAGAATATCCCAAAAGCATGTGCACTCATAGTAAGTCCAGGACCATCATTTTGTGTATCACATGTTCCTCTATGTATGTCGAGTACACAATGATATATTTAAAAAATACCATTAGAAATGTGTCTATGTTGGGATGGAAGATCATGTTAATGAACCCCATAAAACTATTGGGGAGTTAATCTTGCCAATCATAATAACTATATAATCATAGTTTCCTTAGAGACATATAAAATATGTCTTCAGAATATCCTCATCCCATACATGAAGCTGATGATAGCCTTCTTTGAGATCAATATTCATAAACCATCTTACTCAATTCAATAGATCAAAGAGGTCATCAATCCTCGATAGTGGATACTTATTCCTTAAAATATCCCGACTCAGGTGTCGTATGTACAAAAATAACCTCCACCTACCTTTGACACCAATCTGTCACATCTTGTCCCCCGAGAATCGTGTTGTGACAACCCTAGGCCAACCTCCCATAGGCCATGGGTTTCCAACATTAACTCAGTAGGATTAAACCTCATATTAGAGGCATTATCTCATGTACCTTTATGAATGCTTGTATCAACATCCCAATGATAAAACTGAATACACTATGTATTCATGGATGAAATCCAGTATGTAAACCAACTAAGTGTAATGTACTAAACAAAAAAAATGTTGATAGAATATAAGTCCCACTATAAAAGAAAAGTTAAAGCTCTTGGTTATCATTTTCAGAAAACCCTACATAAATGGTGAGTACATTAAGATGACTGAGTGTCGCTAAATCATAACACATTTGTCAGGTCACCCTGAAGATCCCATGTCTTCGGTCCACCGTGAATTATTTCAATATTTCTAATCATCTGCATAAGGTACAACACATGTGGGTGAACACTTATAGGGTTGAGTAATAAAAAACATAGTATGAACCCAAAACTATAAAGGTATCACAATGAAAATATACCACAAAGGAATCACATGAACAAATACCACAAAGAAATCCCATGAAGTATACCACAAAAGAATCACATAAAAACAACAAGAAGACTACAAAAGATTACAGAATGTGTGACCTCATTGAAGTATAATCTAGAGAGTCACTAGAGTCATCTCACACGAAGTACTTTTCTATGGAACATAACAAATATTATTTCAAGAATCCACATTACCCTCAAGTAGAAAGACATAGAGTGTAGGATTACCATAGTGTTTCAGTAACACATGGAATGTCATTGACACACAGAGTTTCATCAAAGACTAGAGGACCCACATCCCGGTGGGATAGAAGAGTACCAACTCATTATATGTAAGACACATTGTATATATATGAAAAATTGACTAGGTAAGCCATAAATTCTATTTTAGATACACATTCTTGGTATGACACATAATCTTGGTATGGCGCACAGTCTAGGTCGTATCCAACCATATGATTCCCTTCTCAGCATGCTCAACTTGGAGAACCTACTCCTTGAGATATAGTCCTTACCCTACCTGGAACGTAAACCCACATAAATTATCTAAAGATGATCGTGTAACATCATGTTACGTTTTTAGGTAATTTTTTTGTTTCTATGTACTTCGGTTTTAGAGTAGTGACTTGGGTGTGTCAGGAGAACATTATGTGTTGTTTTGGAGCAAATAGGATGTTGCACGGGTGACACATGGGTTGTCTAAACCATGCGGCCAAACTGTGGGTAGTTGGTCTTGGAGTCAGTAGCTTCCGCACGGGCTGCACACGGTTTGTCTAAACCGTGTGGCCAAATCATGTGAGTAGGGTGGCAAAGGAAGAATCTAACTCATGGTTAGCACATAGTTTTTCAAACCGTTTGAACTAACCGTGCGACCACTTAAGTGAAATACATAAATTGTAGATCTCACTCAGTTTTTCCACTAAGTACCTCGTTTTTCATCCTAAGTGGCCCTAACAAGGGATTTGTATTCTCCTAAGGTATGAAAAGGTTCTCTCATCATTCATAAGGGGATCCAAAGTCTCCTCTTGGTGAATCAAAGTAATATTCTTGAGGTAAGTGATCATTCTTCGTCGTTCTTGATCAATTTCATAGATCTTCTTAGATCTTCTTCTCCTATTCTATTGATTTCTTAAATCTACGATCGTTATGGGTTGATCTAAGTGTGTGGTACCAAGTATGATGAGTTTGGTCTTGATCTTGAAAGGATAATTGATCTAAGTCGGGTTATTAAAGAAGCAAAACAGTTTTCTTGAGTGTTCTCAATAGTTGTGGTTTTGGTCAAACCCTTCGAGGTAGGCGGTTACGTCCCGTTTTGAAAAAATGATTACCATTGTATTTTCTTTAATTATTTCAATTTTTGATTTAAATAAAATTTCTCAATATTATTTCAATTAAATTGGTAAAATGTGATTCCAGTGAATTGAGGTGTTTGAAGTGGTTTTGGAATAGAAATTTGGAAAAAACCCAATTCCATTGAATTTGGTGTGTTTATGGAAATTGGTTGATTTATTTTTTTAAATTTAATTGGTGGATTTTATGGAAATGATTTCAATTAAATTGGTTAATTTAATTTTGGAAATGAGTTGTGAAGTGATGGAATTGGTTTTTGAATTGATTTCATACTGGTGAAAATGGATTAACATGTTTTGATTGAAACCCATAGGTTTTATCTTGTGAAAAAGTCATGTTTCTGAATGAAACCTATTTTGGTTTCAAATAGAATGAGATTGGAACTTTTGAAATGGATGAATGGGAATGATCATATTTTATGGATTCATAAAATAGTTCTCCCATCATGTAAGAGCGCTTGCAAGCCTTAGGTAGTTAGTGAGTTATTTGGATACACTCTACACTACAAAAACGTTCTAAAACATACTTGTGGTGGGTCACATCCCCGACGGGTTGGTGAAGAGTCACCTTTGGTCAGTGTCATTGGGATGTGTGTATAGACATTTTACTAAGTACACATAGATAGTGAGGAATCCTATATCTTGTTAATACTATCATATCTTTTTGGTAGATTACCATGTTTCTCGCTTGTTTATTTATATTTAATGTATAAATGTATGCCAATGTTTGTTGGAACTATTTTTCATTCCTGTTTAATTTATATAAACTATTTTATATAAATGTTTTTCATAAACCATTGTTTTAGAATAATTCCATCATATTAATGCTTTTTCTTAATGTATTTTTCCATCATTTTGGAAATGTATATCATGATTTGTTAAAATATTCTTTTGAATTTCCAAACCTATTTATTTGAAAATTTAAATCCTTCCTTTGGATAATCTATATATAGAATTTGTTACAGAATCTTCGGTCATATCCAATTGGTCTTAGGCTCAAACCCTACTTTTGCCTTCGGGTGTTTATAGATATTCTTCATTCAGGATCGAGCAAAGGGAAGGGACCACTTGGAGGTGGATCCAGCTACTGATCTTTTGTCTTAGTGAGTTGTGTCCTTAGGGACCTTGGGACTGTTTTTCCCATTTTTGGTACTTGGTTTATAGTACTTTGGCAAATTTTTCCTTATTATATTCTGGTACATTACTCCCAGTGGAGTTTCATTTGTTATGCATAATGTTTTGTTTTACACTTGATTCCATATTATTGTGGAATAATCATTCCCACATGTATGTTGTATGATGCAAGGTGCTAGTCGTCGACCGGTGGGGATCGAGAACGCCCTTCAGTCTATGTCAGGGTCGACATAGTTATCGAGCTACTAGGGTACCTGGGCTGGTTCATGAAAAATTGGTATCAAATGTATGATAAGCATATTTCCTTGATGTCATTATGAATTTGAGTATTCTTGTTGGGACTTAGGAGGTATTTGTGATTGAGTGACTAGCCTTCTCTAACCACAATTAACCTGAAGTCACCAGTGTTGGTTTGGGAAATAAGACTTTTGGATTTTTTCTAGTATTTTTCTAGTATTGATTTCGATAGAGTGGAATCCAAATATTGTTATCCCTTCTAGTAATAATAGTTTTCCTTGTTTCTCTGTTTGGGTTCTTGGAGACACCTAATGCGAACAAGGTAAAGTGTGCCACCTTCATGTTGGAGGGACCAAGTAGTAGATGGTGAGACATGATGTTGACAGCTGGGAAACATGAGTTTTTGGAGTGGACGGACTTTAGGTTTCTTTTCAATAACATGTTCTATCCAGAATCAATGGTGTTGGCCATGGATGTAGAGTTTCTCAAGCTTGAGTAGGCCAAAAAAATACTGACTGAGTACTCAAATCACTTTGGTGAGTTCATATAGTTGTATCCTGAGGTTGTATCTAAATCGAAGTTGAAGGCTCGACTATTTGAGTTGGGGCTTTGATCAGATATATTTTCTCAGGTCTTCTTACTGAATCTTCCAACTTATGATGATGTGATGGATAGGAAGATGATGGTTGATATGGACCTGGCAGGAAAGTCAGGGTTGAAGGGAGTTCCTTTTCCTCCTATTGGAAATTGGTTCCTTTAAAGGAAAATCAAATCACACCATTTCTCGGGGTATTTCTCAACAAAAGAGTCATTCCAGACCGCTAGTAGCACCAGGAGGTGCTTCTTTGGCTTGATATCAGTTTGGAGAGCAATGAAAATCTAAGAGGGTTTGCTCGGAGATACCCTAGAACTGTAACTCCTACGGACATTTAGGGCACTTACAGATATTCATACATCACTTCTCTACTCCACGTAGTGGAACAGAATCATCAGCACCTCCAAATACTATAGGGAAATCAAATGCTTCACATACTAAAGGGTTCCATCCATATACAACCAGAACAATGCTTCTTCACGTAGTGGAAGAGTCGCCAGAGGTAGCTGATACAGGTCCTCCAACTGTGAGAGGTACCATTAATATAGCTTCATCTTTAGTGACCACTCTTTTTGATATTGGTGCATCTCACTCTTTTATTTCATCATGTATTATTAATCTTCTTAATCTACTTATATTGATTTTATCATGTGCAATGAATATTACTACACCCCTTGGTACAAAGTGGGAGAAGGGTCATCATATTCATAGTTGTGTCTTCTCTCTATCATATTTTGATCATTCTTGGAGTTTCTTGGTTCTCAACATTAAATCTTATGACGTCATATTTGGGATGGATTGGATCATTTCCAATAAACCCCAGATTGACTGTTACCTACACTAGGCCTACCTTACTACACACATTGGTGTGCCTATAGTTTGTCAATGTGAATGGGAACCAAGGTCAAGCAAACATGGACCTTATTATCCAGATTTGTTGAAATTTATATCGGTGTTTGGTTTTGATCTAGTGAGAGATTCAATATGTGGATATCTTTCTCTAGTCGTCACTATGTGTTCTGACGTGTTTCATTCTGACTTTTCTAGTTTTCCACGAGTAAGGGAGGTTGATTTTTCTAATGATTTAATACCTGGTACTCAATCGGTTTTTATTACCTCTTACCAAATTGCTCCAGAAGAACTAAAGGAACTGAATTCTCAATTAGACGATATTCTTGAGAATGGTTTTATACGACAGAGTGTGTCACCTTAGGCAGCACTTGTTCTCTTCTCCAAGTAGGATGGTGGTTCTATTCTCTTATGTGTTGATTTTCAAAAGCTCAATCGAGTTACGATAATGAACAAATATCCTTTACAAAAAATGTTGATTTGTTTGATCTATTGAAAAGGAAAATGTTGTCTTCAAAAATTGATCTTCGATCTGGTTACAATCCGTTGAGGATAAAATAATCTGACAATCATAAGACCGCTATTCGGAGTAGGAATGTCCATTATGAGTACCTTGTTATGCCCTTCATCCTAACAAATTCTCCTATAGTTTTCATGGATTTGATGAACAAAGTTTTCCATGAGTATCTTGATACTTTTGTGGTAGTCTTTGTCGATGATATTCTTGTCTACACCATATCTGAGGAGGATCACGTGCATCTTCTGAGAATAATTATGAGTCTTATAAGGAATCACCAAATTTATGCCATGCTTTGAATGTGTGATTTTTGGATTTGGGAAGTGAAATTCATTGGTCATGTCGTGTTAGATTAAGAAATATCAGTTGATATTGAGATGGTGAAGGCTTTCATGAATTGGGAACAACCCTGAAATGTTTTCTAGATTTGGTGATTCATGGTCTTAGTTGGGTATTATAGTTGTTTTGTTAAATATTTCTCAAAGTTAGCTTCTCCAATGACCGCTCTCAATCGTAAGGGAGTTAAATTTTCTTGGAATGATAAATGACAGAGTTCTTTTTTTGAGCTAAAGCATATTTTGACTACTACGACAATGTTAACACTTCCTGAGGCTAGGATTGGTTATGTGGTCTTCTGTTATGCATCAGGTTCAGATTTGGGATGCATCCTTATAAAAGTTAATCATGTTGTTTCCTATGGATCTTACCATATTAAACCTCATGAGAAGAATGATCCTACATATGAAATTGAACTTGCTGTTGTAGTGCACTCACTTAAGTGTTAGAGAAACTACCTTTATGGAGAAAGGTTTACTATATATTCAGACCAAAAGTGCTTGAGTTATATCTTCTCTTAAATAGATTTGAATCTCTGCCAAAGGCGTTTGGTGGATTACCTGTAATCATTTGACATTTACATTGCCTATACCTCGAGGAAAGCGAATGTAGAAGAAAATTAATTAAGTACGAAACGTCCAACATAGGCTGTTAAAGAATCTTCAGAAGAGTGGTGTTCGATGGCTTTTTTTTCTCAATTTCATATTGGAGTACAGTGGAAGGGGAGTGAGGTTTCTTTAGACATTTTCCAGTTAACATATGCACTTCCCGATTTAATTCATCATGAAAAAAAACTGGATGTTGATTTCTAGAGAATTAGAGACTTTTTTTGTGGTGGAGAGACTGACACTCTGCGGTCGTTCTCCAAAGAGGATGTTATGTGTTATCGAAACCGATATATTGTGATGTTATCATAAAGGAAGGATGTGATGGGGGATTTCCATAACTCTCAGTGGGCGGTACACCCAAGAACCCTGAAGATGTTCTATGACATGCGGTGACAGATCTTGTGGCCATGTATGAGGCGTGACATTTCTGAGTTTGTATCTCGTTGTAATACATGCAAGTAGATGAAAGTCGAGCAACATAAACCTTCGTGTTTGATTCAACCACTTCATGTGCCTACATAGAAGTGGGATGAAATATCTATGGACTTTGAGGTTGGGTTACCAAAAACCCAGAGGATGAAGAACGCCATATGGGTTGTAATTGATAGGATGAAAATGTTGGCTCACATTATTCCTATTCGAGTACAACCAAAGTTGAGGAGTTGGGAAATATCTATGTGAAAGAAATTATTCGTTTTCACATTGATCCGTCTACGATATTCACTAATAGGGATCCTCAGTTTAAATCTTGCTTTTGGAGAGGCCTTCAGAAGGCACTGGGATCTCAGGTCCATTTGACCACGGCCTATCATCCACAGTCAGATGGCCAGATAGAGAGAGCTATTCAGATACTTGAGGATATGCTCTGCGCTTGTGTTCTCGAATTTGGTGGGTCTTGGGATGATCATATGGGGATAGTTGAGTTTTATTTTAACAACAGTTATCAATATGTGATCAAAATGTCTCCTTTTGAGGAATTTTATGGCCATCCTTGTAAATATACTTTATGTTGGTCAGAGATTGATGAATGTTCCTTGGTAGGACCGAGTTTGGTCCAAGAGATGATAGCTAAGATCCTGTTGATTCATCAATGAATGTTGACAACACAGACTTGGTAAAATTCTTATGCATATAGATGCCGTAAACCATTATAGTTCTTAGTTTGTGACCAGGTTTCCTTGAATGTTTCACCCCGATTAGATCATCGACGGCTTGGGAGTCCAGGAAAGCTTGCTCCTCATTTTTTGGGACCCATTGAGGTTGTTGGTATTGTGGGGAATGTTGATTACTTTCTAGATCCACCATAATACCTGAAGTTGATACATAACATGTCCATGTATCACATCTTCCAAAGTATCTCTCTGATCCATCTCTTGTTGTGAGCTAGAGTTATCTTGAGATTGAACCAGATTTATCTATGACAGAACGACCAGTCTGGGTTTTTGATTCCAAGACCATGTTACTTCATGGGAAAATCATACCTCTGTTCCGTATACATAGAAATCATGGTTCAGATTCTCATGATACGTGGGAATGGGAGGCACTAATGAGAGTGTAGTGGCCTCATCTTTTTAACGTGGAGGTTTCTTCATAGGCTTTCTAGGGACAAAAAGGTCTTATGGTGGGGAGGATGTAACATGACCTTATGTTTGTAGGTAATTTTGTTGTTTATATGTACCTAGGATTTTGAGTACTGACTTGGGAGTGTTGGGAAAAATTTTAAGTGTTTTTGGGGCAAAATGGAAGTCACATGGGCGGTGCACAAGTTTTCTAAACCATGCGGCCAAACCATGCGTAGTTGGTCTTGGATGCAGCAGCATTAGCACGGGCTGGACACGACTTGTCTAAACCGTGTGGCCAAACCGTTCATGAAGGGTGGCTGAGGAGAAGCTAACACACAGTTAGCGCACGGTTTTTCAAACCATGCGAACTAAACATGCGACCACTTATGTGAGATCCTTAAATTTAGGATCTTACCCTGTTTTTCCTCAAAGTGCCTCATTTTTCCTCCTAAGCATCCCTAACTCAGGATTTGTCTTCTCCTATGCTAATAGAAGGTTCTCCCATCATTTAAGAGGCGATCCAAAGTCTCCTCTTGGTGAATCGAAGTTGGATTCTTGACGTAAGTGATCATTCTTCATCATTCTTGATCAGTTTCCAAGATATACTTAGATCTACTTCTCCTCTTCTCTCGATTTCTTATATATATGCCCGTTTTGGGTAGATCTATGTTTTTGGTACCAATTATGATGATTTTTGGACATGATCATGCTAGGTGAAGAGATCTAAAGAGTGTTCTTGAAGAAGAAAACCAGTTTTCTTGAGCGTTCTCAACTGTTGTGGTATTGGTCAAAACCTTCGAGGTAGGCGGTTCTGTCCAGTCATTCCAAATTGATTACCATTGTATTTGCTTGATTTATTTCAACTTTGTATTTAAATATAATTTCTTAATATGCTTTCAATTAAATTGGTAAAATTCAATTCTAGTTAATCATGGTATTTGAAGTGGTTTTGGTATGGAAATTTGGAAAACCCCAATTTCATTGAATTGGATGTGTTTATAGAAATAGGCTGATTTAAATTATTTAATTTAATAGGTGGACTTGATTGAAATTATTTCAATTAAATTGTTGAATTTAATTGTGGAAATGAATTGTGAAATTATCGAAATTGTATTTGAATGGATTTCAAACTGGTTAAAATGGCTTAAATTGATTTGATATAAACCCATTGGTTTTATCTTCTGAAAAAGGTGTGCTACTGAATAAAACCAGTTTTGGGTTTAAATGGAATGGTAATGGAACTTTTGAAAGGGAAGAATGGGAATGATAATATTTTAAGCATTCTTAAAATTTTTCTCCAATCATTTAAGAGTGCATTCATGCCTTAGTTAGTTTGTGAGTTATTTGGATACACTATACGATGCGACAAAGTTCTAAAACATGCATTTGCCCGGTCACATCCCCGATTGGTTGGTGACGAGTCACCATTTTCCAGGGTCATAGGGACGTGTGTATACACATTTTATTGAGTTCACATATATAGTGCAGAATCCTCTATCTATTTATTACTATTTACCTTATTGGAAGATGACCATGTTGCTCGTTAGTTTATTTATATTTGAGATATAAATGTATGCAAATGGTTGTTGGAACTGTATTACATGCCAGTTGAATTTATATAAACTTTTTTATATAAATGTTTTACATAAGACATTGTTTTAGAAATATTCCATCATTAGTAATGCTTTTGGTTAATGTATTTTTCAATCATTTGGGAAATTTATAGCATGATTTGTTAATATATTATTTTGAATTTCCAAACCAATTTATTTTGAAATTGAATGATTTTCATTGGATAAACTATATTTGGAATCTATTACGGAATCCTTGGTGGTATCCTACTAGGATTAGGCTTACACCCTACTTTTTCCTTCGGGTGTTTGTAGAATTTCTTCTTCTAGGATCAAGCAATGGGTAGGGACCTCTTGGAGGTGGATCCACCTGTTGATCTTTGGCCTTGGTGAGTTGTGTCTTAAGGGACCTTGGGGATATTATTACCATTTTTGGTGCTTCGGTTGTAGTACATTGGCATATTTTTCCTCTTTGTTTTTTGGTACATTACTCCCTGTGGAGTTTCCTTTGTTATGCATACTGTTTTGTTTTACTCTTGCTTCCACATTCTTGTGGAAAAATCGTTCCAACATGTATGTTGTACGATTCCAGGAAAAAGGCGTCGACCTGTGGCAATCGGAAACACCATTCAGGATATGTTAGGGTCGGCTCAGTTATCAGGGTAGCAGGGTACCCAGGCTGGTTCATGACACATTGTATCATCTTAAGGTTCCCTACACCACAAATAACTTTTCAAACAAAAACATAGTTTGAGAGTTATAAATGATAAAATATAAGTGGTGGGTTGGGTCCATGTCCTTTCCCACCCAGTCAGACTGATCCAACCCTACCCAGCATGACATGTGACCCACCGTGTCTCACCTGACTCGAGACCCTCCAGATCCGACCAAAATTTGTTGGGCCTGCTGGACCCGACCCTTTAGGCTGCTTAAGACAACCCGATTTCTTCAGCTCGACCTGCTTCAGCGGGCTGGTTTGTTCAAAATAGGGAACAATGGATAGTGTATCACCTCTGCGACATTCTATCAGCCGATGAGATGGCTTCTCCTCTCACACATTGTCAACGAGACCATGTACCACTCGGATTGATGTGAGAGGAGGCGACATCGCTGGTCCAATCAATTGTAGCTTTCCCTGGCCGCGACCCCAATCGCCACAATCCGGCACGCCCACATATGCTCATCCACTGCCGACATCACCGCAGTGTTTCTTTTTTATGAAGGCCTCTTCCACCCCTATAACGGTCTGTTTTTTCAACCAAAAAGGGGAACTGTGATCTTCGGGTAACGAACTCATCTCTTATTGGATTCAAACCATCGGGGAACCACTCGAGGGGTCCTGTTGCAGTTAGAACTTCATGAAAAATCATGAACCGACCATGGGGATCCATTGAAATGAAAACAAGAATGAGAATATGAATGGAACCAACAACACCCTTTGGAATACATCCAGTTCATTTTTCTTGTCACCCTGAATTCATTCATGTTAGTATGGTTACGATGAAAAGATTAGAAATCACAATGATCTAACTCCCACATTAATTACTAATTTTAACCATACCATATAAATGATTGACTGTAGATCAACCTGTTCCTAGTCTAGTCTACATTCTTCATTGGAAACAAGAACATGGAAAGAAAAAAATCACACATAATAGAACCCCTAACTTGGGTAACAAATAAATCGTTGAAAAAGTCTCACTCTTTTGTTCATCATTCATTAATCTACTGATAGATGTTTTGAATCATATATTCCATCCAAAACTATTCATCATTCATTGATTAGAGGATTTTACAAAAAAAATTATTATTTTGTTCTAGATCCTATAGGGTTCATATATCTGATCTAGAATCCCGTCAATGTTATTAAATGATGAAATGTGTTCAGGGTCGTTGTATCCCTACATTACAGCGTTACTGCACTGCTTTTTTATAACAATAAATAGTTTTCTTATCGATATTTGATCAAGATAAATTAAAATAAAAACAAAATAATCTTATTATGATTATTTTCATTATTATATAAATTATACGAACTCTATTTTCTGAAGTTGGCTGACGCCGATCTAGGTGAGGTGATTCTTAAGAAAAAAATGCTTCTCTAAAATCAACGGTGTCCTCGGATTTCAAACATGAGAACAGGTTTTAAAGTGACAAAAACTGAGCATGATCTCTATTTTTAATAAACATTAAAAGGTTTAATCATATCTTCCAGGAACCATGGTCCTTGGAATATTATGTCTTATGAGCACCTGGAATCGAAGAAATCCCATATAGATTTCAAAAAAATTAAATGGAAAAGGAAGGTACATTACAATATATATCGTTATAGTGTTGTTTTATATTAATATATTTTAACTACCTCCTATTCATGATTTTTTTAATCCCAAATTAAATTAATTGTGTAAAAAATATCATTATGGAAATTTTTTGATAAATAATAATTTATAAATGATATAAAATTCATAAAAAAGTTGAAATTAACCCTAATGAATGTTATATATTTTATAATAAAATACATGGTCCATTATTTTGTATTTTATTGCAATACGTTTTCCCTTAATGAGTAGAAATAATTAATACTCTGGTTATTATCAAAAGGCTTTACATGGTTGAAAAATAAAATATAACTTTAAAAACAAAACTAAAAAATTGAAAACACTGATTTTATAATAAGATTTAAATCCACCCTCATACTACTCAAATTATTTCATATTATATATATTTTAATTTGAAAATTTATTAATTTTTATTTAACACAGTACGATATTCCCAAACATTCCATCCCCTTACATGTAAAAGAGAACCAACTCTCCTTTTACATAACACTATAAAAACCTTTTGTATCATCCAATAAAATCAAGAAATATGTTCCTTTAATCCATTACAACATCCAAAATGATTTTTTATCATAAGGCTAATCTATTCAAGATTTAGGAATAATCTAAAGATGTTTTCTCAAGAAGTGGTATCAATCAAGAACAAAATGATTTATTTTACTTCTACTCCACGTCATTAAAATATTACTAAAAAATGTAAATATAAAATCATTATTATGTATAAAATAAATAGATTTTATCATGTTTATTTTAAAACAAATATACATATCCTCTTCCATAAAATTTGATATGAAACTCTCATTCATCGGTACAGAAGAAAAACACCACAAAAACTAATGAAATTCGTATCCCATAAATGACTCACATAGTTTGATGTAATGATGAAATATATACATATATACGATATTAATGAAATATTTAAAATATATAATTATTAATATATCATATATCTTCATAAGATCACTAATAATTAATAAATTATAACATCATACATGCTTACATGTAGGCTTCCACCTCCATACATTGATGAGATTCTTTTTTCACCGCAACATTAAATTATAAGAATTTCAATGTTTATTTTATTAACTAATATTGTATTTATGAAATAATTTTTCTTATTCTATTATAAAATAATTAATTCCTTCATTAAATAATTATCTTTGATGAATGGAAAAAATTTCACATGCACACGTACATCATACCCTATCAATGATAGAAATTTAGTTCTTCATTAATATGTATATTTATTGATTAGCTTTAAAATGAAAATTAATGTATAAGAATTAAAATATTACCATTATTATTTATCAAAATATTATATATTAATGATATAATTTACCCTTGTAAAACTATATAATTCATATGGGAAATATGATCAAAATATCATCGAATCATATGACGTGGAAAAAAATTTAGTAAACAAATTAAGATAAAATGTTGATAAAAGAAAAAAAAAATTATGAAAAATTATAACAGATATTAAGAATGTATATAAGTGATATAAGTTTATTATTATGAAAATATTAATGTATGTGATAATACCCACCCGAGGTTAAGAAAACGATCTATGTTTGGGCTATATTGAGACATATTCAGTATCATACTACTATTCCTTTCTATTGAAATTATATACTAATAATTTGAGGTAATTAACATGAATATCAGTTTAATAATGTGGATTAATTATTTGATTCATAATAAACATTTTTTGGTATGTTTAAAATATTATTTGATATTACACCTCTTATGGATTAGGTATATTTTTCTTCCATGTTTGTATTTTAAAAAATAAATTCAGAAAAGTAATTATTTTACAGAAATTATTTATTAACAGCATTTTATATTGTTTTATGAATTTAAAATTTCTTGAATGAAATTTTTTATATTCATTCATAAAATATTATTTGTTTAAATTCTTTATAAAAAGTTAAAAATCATGATTTCTTTAAATGTGTAAGGATCTAAGGGGCTCACCTACAACTATAGCCATTTTACAAACATTATATTCATAACTAAATTTTAATGGAAATTCATTAATGAACACTTATATTATATTTCAAATTTTCAATTTTCATATAGTCTTTAAATTTTTCCAATGATAACAAAATTTAATTTTTAAGGTCATCTCGCATATGTTGTTTATCCTCATGGACTGCATGTTTCTTGAAAAATATTGATTTTCTTGTGATCATTTTACATTAAATTTACATTTGATATCCCAATATATTGTTTCATGTATATTATTATTACATATAACATAAATTATATCAAAATATTATTTTTTAAATTGAATGTTATTTTAATTATTAGGGAATCATTTGATAATCCACAGTCTTAGGTATATATAGAAATAAATTGATAATGAATTTTCTTATTAATTTTTTTATCATTAAACATATGTGGAACTCATTATACATTTTATGATTTGTTGGGACATAGATTATATATCACTTTGATGCATCGATAAGTATCCAGAGGAAAATATATAATCTCTAATTTAATGGGTTTCTTATGTATTCCTACCCATTGTATATACAATGTTGAAAAAATTCATTGATTGTATATATATAATGATGCCAGAAATTATGATGTTTAATAGTAACAATCTTAATTATTTTTAATTTTATTATTTTTATCAGTGATATATCTTCATGATATTATCCATTGATCTTTTACATACTAATGTAATTAATTTTATATAATATGTTTCCCTATATATACTATACCATATAGATTATTCCTTATTGATTTAAGATATCCTCTCTTTTATGTAAATCCTATAGATAAAATGAGCTAACCCATTATATGTTTGATTTTCCTAATGATATGGAGAAGGAAATTATAAATAATTTTAATATGTAATCATTTTTTCATTCTACATATTGTAAATTTAGAATCCAATATGGTAATAATTTAAGTATCTCATTCTTCATGACATCTATCCTCATTAGTAGTTTCATATTATAACCATTGTATCTATGAAAATTTAATATATTCGCCACTACTTCATTGTACCTGTGGTTTTTATAAATTAAAAAAAAATTAATTGTAGGGAGATCCTATGATATTTACAGACATGTTGGATGGTATTATGTATCTATGTATAGACTATGGATGTCATAATTTTGTGAGAATTAATACTCCTAAATTTATTTAAAGGATCAATGATTTTTCAACATGTATAGAGGAGATATTTGGTTTTATTTTTTTTTAATCTGAGTTTGGATATCATCATTTGAGTGTAAATATGGAGATACACTAGGGACGTCCATCATATTTTCATATAGACAAGTTGAGTTTATAGATATGATTAATGAAGTATTTTCCCAATTTAAAATATATAAAAATATATTATAATGAACTATGAAATAATTAAGTAATAATGAAGAATGACTAAAATTAAAATGAACATAAAAATATATTAAATATTCACAAATATAAGGGTATAGAATAAGAATATGATACCAATGAGAGTTCGAGTAGAAAACTATGTGTGTCAAAGTAGAAGGATGATGAAAAATGAGAAATCGGTCTTCAATAATTTCCTATATTAACCAATATTTAAAATGTGTACAAAATAGTGAAAAAAGACTAAACGTGAAGAGACAATAGAAAACCAATATATTTTATTACCATTTTTCATCTTGGTTGAGAATCTCAAAAAAATATAGCTACTGGTACTAATGAAAATAAAATATTCATTATATAAATCCATTGATCTTTAAAAAATAGAAGGTATTGTTAAACTGTATATTTTCAAGTCCTCGTTTAGTGAAAATATAATGATGATATAATGGTTTTAAATGAATCTAACATATTTGAGTATTATATAAGAATTTTCATATAGTGAAATTTAGTTTGTACATATAATCATCATAATGTTATTAGGGTGATTTCATGAAAATTAATGGTAAAAAATATAATATTATAACACTTATAATTACATAGAAGATCATATAGGAGATTTATATTTGGTTTATAATTAATCCTTCTAAAATAATATTTAATTCCTAATAGATTCAATTAAAAATAATTGTCTTTGATTAACCTAGACAACTCAAGGATGTTTTCCCACAAATTATGGGTTAACTATGTGAAAATAAAGTTTTTCATTCATTAAAACAATTTTTCCAATTCCATTTATAATGTTATTGATTTTTAAAATAATGAACCAATATTTTTATAATTAAAAATACAGGGTTTAATATTTTTTGCTGTTATGAATTTTATGGTAATAATGAATTCTTTAAACATTATCAACCTTATTCACCCCTCCACACTATCATCCGATATCATAGTAGATTAGGCATATCACACATATATAAATTAATTAAAAAATTTATCCAATGGAAATAATCCTAATCTATTATAAATGTATGAAATGTACTTAGAATTTATTAACAAATAAATATAATATGATATGTGTTCATGCAATAATTTGATTCTATATTGACAATAATTAGTGAAACAAATGAATAATTTAATAAAACACCATACAATACAAATATTTTCTACTTCCATGTCCTAATTAGTATATCAATATGAACCAACATAACCACTAGTACAAGGGTTCTTCACCAAATCAGAATTCCATAAATTACATATTCATATCGATTGGGGTGAACTTATGGGTATGAGTATATAAAATTTTTAATCCTCCCCACTCGGACCTCTAAAATAATCACAAATATTTCTCATATCTTTTATTTTTGAATAATTTAAATAAACATTACAGAATATATATTTATATAAAAATATGTCTTTATCTTATCCTATTATGTCCATAAAAATTCATGTTCATTAATACATTATGTTGTCATAATGGACTATATATTATTTACTATAATTCATGTTATAATAGAGACCCAAAATCAAATCAAGTACTGTATATAAATTGTAGATTCTAAATAATGTGGGTGATATAAAATAATCTAATCTTATGAAATATAAGTAAATTATAAGGTTCCATTTATGCCTACTATGAACATATCCTGAAATTAATTACACGAGTTTAATATTAAATCATCATCAAGATATAAAGTTATTAAATACCATTAGATACAAAACCATATAGTATTAGTTAATTTCAACATGAAACCATATAATCAATATATATTTGATATAATTGACATAATGTGATAATGAAAAAATATAAATGACCTTCTATTTTTAATAAAATACATTATGGAATATGATTGTAAACAGAACTCAAAAGAAAATGATGAAGCATAAAAATACCAAACCAAACTTTTAGATCAAACCACTCACATTCCATCTTGTTACATTCATAATGGCATATACATGACATTTATTATCTTATAACATGGAATAAGTATCAATTATATCTAATATAAAGCCAACTATAATAGTATTTATATCTCAATAATGCAAAAAAATGTGGGAAAATGTAATCTGACCATATAACTCATAATGATATTCTTGTCTAAAAGATAACCCGTAAAATATCACATTGTGATATAACTACACAAGGTTTAATAGAATATATATTAAATATTTAATACTTTTTAATTTCATCAAAAATCATCTCCATATTGATATTATATACCCAGACTGAAAAAATATTGAAATTACCCAGTGAATATGATGAATGTTTATCTCTAAATGTACTCCCATGATAATTAATAGTTCATAACCAATTATCAATTTCGAAATTTAGAAAACTATTTCTTCCATAATATCTCCCTTTACAAACTCAATATGTGAAACATTTTTATAGAACGAATAACTATAATTCAATTTAATTGAAATTAAATGCTTCCCAACAATGACAGACCATACATGCATCAACTTTTTTATTGTATATGTATGATTAAGAGAGATTATGTGTTTCATACTATATATATTCCCCTATTGTGATTTTATTGTAATTTTCTTGATAAAAAATAATGTGTATATTCAATCAAACTCTCTCCTCCAATATGAATTTAGAGTTTAAATTTTATTCAACTAATTATATGATGAGATATTATCTTAATCAAAAATTGTCATATATTTCAAATCGTGATGGATGAAGATATATTAAATATTGTTGTGGTAAATTGGTATTGATATTTTCTCACATAATTAAGAAAAAAATAACAATTAGACATCATAAATAAAAATAATCTAATTCATAATTTAGAATATTTAATATTACGAGTTAATGAATTATTATACATTAAGTTTAACTGTTTCCATCAAATCCACATGACCATTTCATCATGTAATATTTTAAATGAATTGAGAGCTGTCATTTTATATATCTAACCATTATTTAATATCAAAATAGAATATTATTATTCTTACATTATTAGTTGAATTATATAAGAATACTCAATGCACCTTGACAATCTGTGTGGTCAAAAAATTTATCCATTAATAATAGTAAAATATCATAAAAAAATACTTCATATAGCCACATTCACGTAGTAAATAACATTCCATTTAAATTACATATATCATAATTTATGATCATTATAGAACACATCAATTTTCCTATATGGATTTTTTGAATATCTTCATCAGTATCTAGTTTTATCAAATACCATATTGACAACATTGTTGTTTCACCGTATATTTTAGTGAATAACATAACAACTGAAATGATAGACATAAAGTCATTTGGATATCGAACATATTTATTTTTGATATATCTCAACATCTTTTTCATTAATCATATCTTCTAAATTAAAGTGTGTGTTCAACTCCAAGATATATTATGATTGAACCTAAAACAGTATTATTAATAATCTATGTGAAAAATTACTCATTACATTCAAAACAATGTGTAATCACCAATTACATTATTTATAAAAAAAATTCTAAAATTTAATAATTTATACTAACGGTGCCCTAGAAAAAATCCACAATGATACTGGAGATAAAATGGGGTATTGTATAATATCCCTCAGAAAAATTTATCACTAAAAAAATGTCCACCTTCCACCTCTTTTTTAGTAATTAATATTCATAGTATCACATTACAAAAAGAATATATATATCTGAAGACATTGAGTATGTGAGTCATGTATATCAATTAAAATAATATAAATTATATATTAATAGTCAAATCATATAATTAAATATATAACATTTTATTCACCAATACAAATGATAAAGTATCTTATCCCTAATAAAAAATATTTATTCATGTCATATTTTTCATTTAGATATGGTGATGTACTTCCTTGACGTATCTTATTCAAGGCGATAGATGTAATTCTATTTATATTAGTTGAGAAAAATAATATTTTTTATTCTCTACCTAAAGACACGATCAAAAGTAAACCCCAGAACCCAAAATTTTGCATGGTCTTGAAGGTTCTATATGGATAATATCACGTCCTGATTGTTCTCATGCATATTATCTTAAATACATAATTATTTTTAAATCTATATCTGAACCATAAAAGCCCAATATAAAAATGATATAACATATTACACACCATTTACTATAGATCATGGGAATCCTATAAAAGGTATACTTTCCTCATTAAAAATATTTATATCCTGATACAATAATATAACTCAAACAAAGAATATTATTTCCCCAAAAACTATAATACTCAATGAAATACCCTTGTTAATGATATTTTTATATCAATATTGGAGAGGATATTTCTTATATAACATAATTATATATATTGAATGAATGAATGAATGTAAATGTTTTGATTTCAATTTATATAACTTGATAAATGTTTTATTTACATACACATTATGAAAATATGAAAAAATACATATAATGACTCGTATAACATATCATATGTGATAAATCTCAATATCCATCCCATGTTTGTCTCTCTTGTAGTGGATTTATTAAAATCATTATATCTTAATGTTATTACCAATATATCACTAACTGAACATTTAATAAATCACTCCCAATACACACTACAATGAGTAATATCTTTAATATATTCATGTAATAGTAATGGATTCACATAATAATCACATTATTAATGTTCAATTCCTTATTGAAATTAATATTTAGTAACATTACAACATGAAGTATTATAATATTAATAACTTCTTTTTTCTTCATTAATGTTACTATAATACCATCGTCATTATTATAATTATTTCCATCAGTCATGTCCTTGAAATTTATTGGCGACTATTTAAAAAATAAATATTAATAATTTACCAATATCAAATCTTTTTTTTGACTATTATGTGTGATTATAATTATTATTTTTTACTATAGTAACAATTATTTTAATATTTTTGAACTTTTAAAAGTTGATGTATACCCCTAAAATAGTATTTGATAATGTATATTATTTCTAATTTCATTATATGATAAAATAATTTTTCATAATGAAATAACACTTCATTCCTTGTGTGAGGATATTTAAAAACCAATATTACCCATATCATATAAGGTAAAATATGTGTTTCAAAAAATTATTCTAATCACAATGATTTACAAGATAAAATATTCCATGGAATTGTGGTGGGATCATAAGACCCATAATTTAAAATACACCTCATAAACACATAAAATCATTGATACATAATTTTATCCATATATTATTCAGAAAATTGTAATAGAATACAAATTATCATAAATCATGTGAATTAATGTCATAAATTTCATTAAAAAATTAGCAAAAATATTTTCTCATAAAAAAATAAAATTATACATAAATAGACAAACACTAATATAATACATAGGAGAATTAAAATTTCACTCACAATAAAATCATTGATGAAGTGTAAATTTACATCATGTTATGAATGAAAATAATATATATATGAATTATTTTTATGATTATGAACTAAAAAATATATATAAAATTAAATGTAAATATTTCATATCCAATACCCTTTAAAAATAAAATAATTTAGATTTACAAAACTAGATCCTAAATTTGATTACAAAAGGGTTTTAAAAAACACTCTCAAATATGTAAGAAATTTCAATGTTATGGTAAATATTGATTTTTTTTCAATAATTACCTTACGCATTCCCGTGAAATAACAATGAAATTTTATAGAATCAATATCTTATTCAGAAAAAATAATTTCATATTTTTCTGTTCAAATTTTCCAACATATAATAAAAAAATTATTATATAGACTATTTATCTCATTCCAACATTATCTCACATTAATACATTCAAGAAATTCAATAATTATTTAATGAGGTGATTCATATAATTGAACACTTTATAAAATAAATAATAAATTAATTTTAGTTTAATAAAAATGTTTTTTAGAAAATTTCTTTTCCTCGAGGTTAGTTTCAATATAAATGACCACTTTTTATCCATTATTGTGATTTTCTAGTCAATAAATGTTGTTATTGAGAAATATATTATTGTAGAGATATTGTAGGGGAAAAATATTTTTTCGAAGAAACATTCTAGTGTATGGAAAATCATGATATTCCATATAGTTTTTGGTTGGGTAGTATACATAGAATCTTTGGTCAAAACTCTGATGTTGTTCTGTTTTAGTGCATCATCCTTATAATATGTAGTGTTGGTGAGAAGGTAGAATAGAACATATTGGACTAGGTGTAGGATTTTTCCTATATAGTATACTTGTGGTGTCATCTATGTGTGGGTAAGGAGATTACTCTAGGTTATACTCTAGCTTATTAGGATCCATTTTCAATATGATATTTTTAAGAGGAGATATGAAGAAATTTCAATATCAGATTATAATGATAGGTTTGACCAATTTCAATTAAAATGAGTCCAATGATTCCCCTCCATAAAAATAAAAATAAAATTACATATTAATCCTTGATGAAGGAGGTCATTTTGTTGTTTACAAATATAAAAAAATGGTAAAATTTTTACATACAACAAAAATATTCTGAATTTAACATTTATTTTTTCATCTAGAGGTTCCATGAAATAATTTTTCAAAATCCATTGAAGACCCATTATTTGGTACATGTCCCTAGACTCTAGATATCTTTTCTATGTTAAAAAATGACCGTTATATATATATAATGGTATCATTCTATTCTATTTACATATTTTTATGAAATAATAGGATCATATCATTATTTTTATTTTTATTTATATTTAAAAATGGGTGTGAATTAAGGAATGGATATTGTTTTATGGATAATTTTATCCCTAATGTAACTAAAATATGACTTTTGATATGTTTTTCCTTATCAACAATGATTTATATCTTTATCTTTATGTAGAGTTTTCAATACATGCCATTATTTTTCAAGGGGATGTGATTGATCATATCCTTTAATACCTAGGTAATAGTACAATAAATCAATGACTATAATAGTTATAAAAATTGAGGAAGATATCGGTATGTATATTTAGTGGTTCCATTAGTGAATGATTTATTATTGTGTTATAATGATTTTATTGATAAATGGGTATCAAAATAATATTTGTGTTATAATAAACTCAAATTGCCTACAAATATAACAAACAACTTCAATTTACAATTAATATTATATGAATAATTTTCAAAATCAGGTACATTGATTGATATTATTCTATTATATTGATTAAATATTGATGTAATTATAAAGTAATCTTTTCTTGAATTCATATATACTTTTTTATTGTTTAATTATATGTTTTTATTATAGTAAATCTATACATAATAAATTGAATAATTCATGATGTGTATTTATATGAAATTTTTATAATTATATATTATTTTAAGATTATAGAGCCTATTAAATTTTTAAAATTTCTCATTTCCCTTAGTTTTATTGATATATACTTATAGTTAGTTCCTAGTTATCAAAATATATAACATTTATTATGTGATTTGTGTAGAGAATTATTGTTTGGATATGTTTTTCTAATAACCACATATAATATGATATTATTGGTGAGAAATGGTCTAAAGGTGCAATGATATAATGATGTTTCTTTTGTGGTGGTGGGATGGAATGTAATATATATAATTTTCTGGGAATGAAAAGGGGTCGTTAAGACAAGATAATTGTGGGGAACACTCATCGGAATATTATAATATTTTGTAATTATTTCTCTATTTCAAAATTTAGTGGATGAAAATTATTTGATTAGTTTTGAAAATATAGATAATATTTGAAACAATGAATTATTAGTGATTATCATTATCGTATCAGGGAATGGGTCCCACACTACCTAAGTAATTATTAAAGGAAAAAAACGTAGTTAAATACCACTAATATTTCGTGATGATTAATGTAGTATATAAAAAACATGTAAGTATTTGAATGAAAATTTATGTTTTCAATAAAATTTCCAAAGCGTATCATTATTTATTTTTTAAATGTAATATTAAATAAGCATAAATATTGATTAATTAATTAATTGAAATATAAATTTTTTATTTCATAATTGGTTTAAAAATAAGTGTTAGTACTATCATATTTAATGTATATGAAATGTTCATTTTATAACATTATAAGAATAATTATTTTCATTTAGTTTGGTTTTATGTTATACTATATAAATTATATGATTTTATATTCATTACATCTAACATGGATATGGAAAATAACACTATAATGTGTTAGGGTATTATTATCAATGATCTAGAATTATGAGGGAGTTGGTGTATAGATTTTACCTCCTCTAGTGGCCTGAAGGCCTTATTTGTTTATTCATTTTATAATAATTTACGATTCAAGGGGTGAGGTGGAACCCTTACAAGGCTCGTAGGCATATGTATTACATGACACATAGGTCATAAAGAAATTCATTGCATGTAGGCATCAAAAATTACATAGAACCCATACTAACTACTCCGAACTACTCCTCCCCATAATCTTCATCATGAAATCAACTCACCACCTTTGCATGGCTATTTGTCTAGGTTTTCCTATGTTTGCACAGGCTTGTCCCAATGGTAGGGGCCATACCCTTTCATACTTTCAATCTATTTAGCATATTCTATGGTTTATTCTCTTTGATCATCCTCCTTCTAGAGCTCGTTCCTTGTCGGTTGTATGTTTATCATCTGCTCATAAGGTGGCCCTAAGGCTATAAAGTGTGCCAAAGGCCATGAGGTGGCTTGAATGCCTTACTAACCTCACGTCATCGGTGCCCCGAAGTACATAAAGGACTCTAGGAAAAAATTGGTGGCTTTATGGCCCAAATAGATAAATATTCCTTGCTCCTATAGATCCATAATGTACATGCTATAGTTCCGGTCCTAGTAACTACTACAATTCCCTCTATAACCCTATCCTTTTATAGGTAGTTTTTTCTATTTTTATATTATGATATAATTAAATGAGGCTTTAGGATTTTTCATAACCTCTTTTAAATGGTTTGTTGTTTCCTCATATATTTTTTTGATAAAAATATTGTTCTATATAATTTATTTTCACTTAGGTGTGCTGGTTATGGATTCCCAAAGGGGTTCAATAATGGTTATGAATGCATAGTGTATAATATATTTTAATTGGATGTCATATATTCAAGCACAATTCCTTGTAATGATAGATAACATATAATGAGGATCATTTTGGGAAAATGAGATGCATTTATAAACAAACGGAATGATTTCATATTGGGTCCTAGATCAATCTTAGGTATTATTGAATAGTGTAAAATAACATCAGGAATTAGTTGACTAATGGAATGGATGGAAAACACTTTTGTTAGTGGTGTGTGAGAAAAAAAAAATTATTAACTGAATTTGAGTTATATATATATATATAATTTTGATTTGTAATTTTATATATCTATCTGTTACATGGTGAGTGATTATTTGTGGGGATAAAAAAATTGAATTACCTATTTTGGGGATGATCTTGACTCATTTATTATCATTTGTATTTTGATTACTTCAATCAAAAATTTCTATATATGTTTTAGGAAGGATGATATTTTGTATAAATTTTATGCTAACAATATATATATGTAACCAATTATTCATGTTCATATGAGATGGTTTGTGATCATCCTATTAATTACAGGCACAAGGATTTAATTGAGAGATGTTATGCATTAATTGTCAATTCCACACATTTGGTTTTTACACCTTAATATTTTTTCTAGTCTATCATTTAATTCATGAAATTATACATGATTTTATTTATGTATTATTTATTCAAGTTATAGTTGTTTGTTTCTAGTTTAATAACATTGTCCTTAAATTTTAATAGAGGGTAATTCCTTTTATGTGTGTTATTTATATAACCTCAGTTCTAATCAACAATGTCTGAAAAAATGGATGAATTTTTATTGTTTTATTTTATATATTTCATCACATTTTTCATTAGTAGGATAGATTTACTTGTACTTGTAGGATCAAAATAATGATTTAGATACTAATTTTAGTATCAATATATGATTAATACACAAGAGGGGGGGTGAATTGTACACATTAAAAAATTGTACACTTTAAAAATTCCTTTGGAATCTTTAATGTTGGTTATGTTTATCAAGGTTAATCAAGGTTATTCAAAACCCCTCTAAGATCTATATCCTGCAGGGTTCTTGAAATATTTATCCGTAAATCTAACTAAACAGAATTTTACAATATAAGATTATACCTTAATGTGTATAGAATCTCACTAATCAGAGTATACAAAAGTTCAAGGATGTATAAGATGATTATACTTTCTTTATAAAATCAAAATGAAGTGGAAAAAAACAAACTTGAAAAATGTACAAGTAACATGTATGAAATCTTTTAACACATAGATTATATTATCCAACAACCTTGGATAAAGGTATTTTGATTTATACTTTCAAGAAAGTCGGCCTTACCCAAACACATGTATTCCCTCAATCCGGAGATCGGTATCTGCCTTGCTATCCCCACATACCCTCTATTTAGAATGAAATCGTAACCTATGTCTTACAAACCCGGAGGCCCACAATCTGCAATATTGGAATCTGCATGAAGCAAGTATGAACAAGTTGTTCACTCCAAATCATTTTGTTCACAACATCTGCAAGAAGCACTGAGAATCTCTCTCTATAAATCACTTTAATAACGTGAAATATCTAGAGTCATAGAAAAGCCATCAATGTTATGATCTATTTCAAATGATCTCCTATTAATAGGCATGAATTAAATGGACAAATCCCTCCTCTAATAGTCATATTATCCCTTGAATCTCACAGGGACATGTACATGTGTCACTCAAACAATAGTTAGTTAGTACCCGAATGCACGAAATCGTTTTATAACAAAACCAAGTGAATGAAAATATTCAGAATGTAACCAAAATCAAATATTCGTAATGTAAGAAAAAAGTTAGGAGTCTAATCAAAAAAATATTCCGTATATATAATAAAAGGATAGTTTGATTCTATTTTTCAAGGAATTCAGTTTCTGAATTATATGGAAATCCGTAGTCTAAATTTCAAGGAAATTCGGAATCTTGATTCACAAGAATTATGAACCTGAACAGTAGAATGTTTTGATTTAGAGTTAATTAGAATTTTGTGTCAGAACTCATAGGAGTTCAGAGCCTGAATTCATAGAGATTCGAGTCAGAACTCATAGAAGTTCGAAGACTGAATTCAGTAGATTTTGTATTCAGAACTCACATATGTTCTGGTTGTGAATTCAGTAGAATTCGGAGTCAGAACTCACAAGAGTTCGGAGTTTGAATTAATAGAACTCAGAGTCAGAACTCATAAGAGTTAGTAACGTGAATTCAGATTCAATCTTTAAAAATGATTGTAATCAAAATTCAGAGTTGAACTTCACAAAAGACCACATTTTAAATTTGGAGTTGAACTTCATAAAAGTCCATAATCAGAATTCAGAGAATTCAGATCCTAAAAAATAGTGCACTTTATCTATGTTTTACATGCTTCTGATGTTTATGATATGAAACAAATATTATTCATAGCCAAAATATGAACATTTAAAAAATGGTAACGTTAAATTTTCTTGGGGAAGGAAATTTTCTTCATGAAATCAAAGAAAATGGTAAAAAGATATTTTACATAAGATATGGTGATTGTGATTTTCAAAAGAAGAATTAATAGTAAACTCATACTGAACCCATATTGACTCAATGATCTCCCCCAAGTATGAAGGAATGGAAAATTCATAAGGAAAACCCTATTGACTCAACAATCTCCCTCTTTTTGGAAAGCAAAAACATCCTTATGAAATAAAAAATAAGGACTTTAAAAATATTTTTCTAGGAATTGAGAATAAAACATATCTCTTTTGTCATATGTGCAACGATGAATACGAATAACTCCCCCTTAGGATTTGAAACACTAAGGTTCATATTCTAGATTTCTGGAATGCGATTATCTTGAATACAGTAATCTATGTAATGAGAAACCCCCCTTATTTTAAACTCCCTATTACATAGGATCATTTCTTATTTTCTTAATATCATTTTTCCTTGTCCCCCGTTGTGATTTTCAAAAATAGTTTGAGGTATTGGAAAAAAATATGGTACCTGAAAATTTTAGTAAAAATCATCCATACATCAACGAGAAATCATAATTTCATTTATGATAGAATGAATTTGTACAAGAAAAAACAATACAACAAAAGATCAGATTGGATCTTATTTTGCCTCCTTCTCCTTGGGTATCAACTTCTTCACAATGGTTTTCAGCTTTTTTGCTACTTGTGATCTTCATCTGCTTGCTTAAGGAGTTGATCCTAATCCTATGATTTCTTCTCTAAATATTTGATCCTCTCATCCTGATACTTGAGAGCTTCTGCCTATGCCTTGATCAGTTCATCTTGCTTCACTAGATTCTCTTCAATCTATATCTGATGATATCTTTCCCTTTTCAAACTTTGAGAAACCAAATACACTTCCCCATTCAGATCCTTGACCTACTAAATCTGAGTATCCAGATCATGGGTTAGCATTTCCTCAAAGATATTTTTGAGATATTTGATTTTACCATGTTCAGAATCAAAGGTTTCCTTAACATCATCTTGAAACAAATCATTCTCTCTCAAATCTTGGACAATATTCTTTGAGTAGCTGACCACTCTCTTACAAGATATTCTGTGGGCATCGTAGTGGATAAGGAAGTTCTTGAAATCACCCTCAATCTTCACACACCTATCCATCACCATGGATACAGAATCCTATTTCGGATTCATGCTTTGTTAGATCATATGACATCTTGAATCAATGGTTGGAATGATCAGAATGGTGTGAACAAGCTTTTTCAGTGATTGAATAACAAAATCATGTCCTAGAGCTGATGACTCTAAATCTGAAAATTTTGTTGGTGATGGTTATTCTTCTAGTTCCAAAAAATTCATCTTAGATGATCCAACAGCTTCATTCTTTCTCGAAACAAATTTAGTTGGTGTATCAACAACAACTTATTTGCATTTATCGGTTCTGAGAACCACATCATAATATGGGACTCTTGTTCACTGTCAGACAACTGAATAATCTTATTGTCATCAACTGTCTCCTTCTCAGCTCTAGCTTCAGCATCCTCTGGGTGTATGAAGTGATGGTTGTTGATTTCATCCTCATATATCAAATTCACTTCATCTTCATCTTTCTCATCTACCCCAGGGGTAGAACGCTTCATGGAATCATCTTGTGATGTTCGGATTTATAATTTTTCAGTTTCACTTTCCTTCTCATAAAATTCATCGACTTGCTTAATCAACTCCTCTATATTAGCACAACTATTAGCATCTTCTCCAACTTCTTCCACTGCTTATTTCTCTTCAAAAACCTTTTTTTGATCATTTAATGGAGTTATGAATTTCTTCTCTAGGGTCTCAGGTAAGGCATCCACAAAAAAATATTTCGGCACCAGAATATTCTCGGATTCTATTTCTGTGGCCTTCAATTGTGATTTAACAATCTCAGCCTCATTCATCTTTTTCTTCAACTTATTTTCCATGGTTTTCCATTCTAGCTCATCAGTCGTGTTTTATTTCAAGTATTTGGCCTCAGAAGGATCCAAGGAAAACAATGGCTCGTATTCCTTTAGATTTTTCTTTTCCTCCCTCCAGTTTTCAACAACCTCATCATTGTAAGATTTCTTCTTCTTGGGCTTTGGAGGTACGGATTGAGTTTCTTTACCCTTACGGGTTTTCACTGCGTCTTCCAATTCCTTCAGCTTCCTCTTCATCACAGCCTTCTTTGATGGTTCAACCTCTTTTGTATTCATCAGAACAACTTCTTCTTCTTATAATGGAAAATCATAAAACAATACAGAAACTTTATAAAAACCAACATTCATTATCTTCAATGTTTCATCACTAACAATCATAACATTTCAATTTCATGGCTTTGAGCTGCAAGGAATCATAAAATACCCAAGACACCGAACAAGGATGTTTGCGAGGAGGGAAAGAGACATGATTATCTGAGCTCTCAGATTTCCATTCTTGATTTTCTCAATCATAATGAGAATATGTTTCATCAGGTTAACTTTCCATAGGTTTACCAAGATGTCAAGGATGTAGATATAGATTTTCATCAAGGAGTCCTTATCACCTTTCCTTGGAATAATAAAACCTTTAATCCACAACTCAAGGATCTGATTGTTTGTGGACAGATGATAAATATTTTCCAAATTAACTTCTGAAAGTCCATGACTCTTTATAGCCCGCATTTTTACAAAAAAATCCATGATCATTGGGCATCTTGTGGGAATAGAATTCAGCTTCCCCTTCATAACTCAAACCAACAAACCATGCAGCCATGATATAAGATAAATCATATGTCATTCCATAGATTTTGAAGGAAAACTTATCTCTCTCTACTTCCTCAAATAACCAAACTGATTCATAAAACTCATTAAGAAGATCTGGATACACCAAGTCTTGATCCCATTGCATTGAAATGGAAACACTCTCCCATCCATTAAGCTTGACGTTCTTGGATATAATTGAGTTATTCTTGTTGACGAAACTTGGATGCACCAACCTATGCCTCTATATCTACCACCCCAAAACCGTCTTAAAAGATGTCCTCTCATAAAA
Organism: Viscum album; assembly: GCA_963277665.1. Lineage (NCBI taxonomy): Eukaryota > Viridiplantae > Streptophyta > Magnoliopsida > Santalales > Viscaceae > Viscum > Viscum album. The sequence continues at coordinate 473,465,024 of OY728161.1, forward strand.
AGGAACATCAACATACATTCAGATTGGAGAAGACTTGAGAGGTTCATAACGGGGTTTTGAAGGAGGTATGAGCTTCAGCACGAAAAATAATGATAACTATTGTGGGAAAAACCTTCAAGAGTCCTTTATATAGGTATTTGGAATGATGGTTGATCTCCCAAAGTCTATCTGATGGTTGAGAAAACTTCTGAACAGATCTGGCTGTTTTAAAGATATCCACAAGAAAATGTTGAATCCGATCGTTTGAGGTTTTAAAAACATTCTCATTTATGTATGATAGAATATAAAAAAACACAAAAGAATCTACCATTAAGAAAAATATGATTATTAAGACTTGTGAAAGAAAATCATACAGTTCAGATTTCTAGGAAGATTATTCAATGTGAGAAAAAATTACTCTTGGAATACATTAGATTCCAAAAATAAATATTGACATCAAAAAACATTAAAAACAAATAATGAAATAATTTCATTAGGAATATATGAATAACTATGTATGAAAAATTTCCATTACGAAAAGTTTGAAAAAAAAATTCATTACGTTAAATTTTTAGAATCAAAATTTCCATTATGAAAATTTACATGACGAAAAATTTTGGAATCAAAATTTCCATTATGGAAATTTCATGAAATAAAATCTCTATTACATAAAATTTTGAATCAAAATTTTCATTGCGAAAATTTTATTATGAAAATTTTACGAATAAAATCTTCTTTACGAAAAATTTCATTATGGAAATTAAAAAAAACTAACATTCAAATGCACTCCCCTTATGAAAAAGAAGTCTATTACTATAAAGTGATTGGTTTTAACATAAATTCAATGAGGAAGATTACCTTATGGTTATCATTCCTATCTTCTATTTAATGTATTCATATCTATCAGAAGGTAACGATTTTGTGAAAATATAAGCATGTTGACCTTGTGTTCCTATAAATTGAAGAATAATATATCCGTTTAATGTGTGATCCCTAGGAAAGTGATGACTGATATATATGTGTTTCAAACAAGAGTGATGTGTAGGGTTTTTAACTAAGGCCAATGGACCTAGTATTATCACACAAAATTTTTGTTTTGTTAAAACTCATACCATAGTTTGGGAGTGTGTGTTTCATCCACAATACTTGAGAACAACAACTATCAGCTGTTACATATTCATCTTCAGTAGTGGAAAGTTCTACTCAGTGTTGCTTCTTGCAAAACCAAGAAACTAACGAATCTCCTAAGAAATTACATGTTCTAGATGTACTCTTTCTATACATTCTACATCAACCAATGTCAGAATCTAAAAAACATTTCAAAAAAAAATCATTTCCAGAAATATAAAATAGTACTAAATCCTTGGTTCCCTTTATGTAGAAAAAAATTATTTTCACTACCTTTAAATGTGATTCCTTTGGAATGGATTGATATCTTTCAAATTGTCATACAAAAAACATTATGTATGGATGACTAGATGTTTAGTATAGTAATCTTCTTATCATTCCTCTAAAAGATGTTTGATCTACTGGTTTCCCAGCTTCATCAAGATCAAGTGTATTTGAGGTACCAATGGGTGTACTTATACTCTTACTGTTGTCATATCCATAATTTTTAAGATGATATTTAACATACTGATGTTGGTATATATAGGTTTCTTCTGGTTTTTGATAAATAATAAAATCTAGGAAAATTGTTAAGTCACCCATCATACTCATTTCCAACTCATATTTCATTAGATCCACAATGTAATCAGCTAAATATTGTCGAGTTGAACAAAATATAATGTCATCAACATAAATTTGAACAATCAAAACGTTTTTCAAATCATTATTTATAAAAAGGGATGGATCTGAATTTCCCTTAACATAATTATTTTGAAGAAAAATAATGTGATTCTATCATACCAGGCTCGAGGGTCTTACATAAATCTATTAAAAGGATTGCTAAGACTAAAAACATGTTCAGAATGTTTTGTATCTTAAAATACAAGAGGTTGTTCAACAAAGACTTCATCTTGAACATAACAATTCAGGAAATCTCATTTCACATCCTTTTGAAAAAGTTTTAAATTGATTAATGCTGCAAAGGAACGTATGATACGAATAGATTCAAGTCTTTCTACTAGAGCATAGGTTTCTTCATAGTCTGTTCCTTCTTGTTGATTATAGCCTTCAGCAACTAATCTGGAATTATTTTCTCTCTATGATTCCAGTTTCATAACACTTATTTTTGAAGACCCATTTTTTCCCAATAACATATGGTTCCTTAGGTATTTCAAACAAGGTGCATACTTTGTTCCTTTCATATTCATTTAGTTCATCTTGCTTTTCTTTAGTCCAATCATCATCACATAAAGCTTCATCAGTTATTTTTGGTTCTAATTGGGAAAGAAATGCTAGATGTTATACCTCATTCCTTAAGGAACTTATAGTCCTTACCGGTTGATTCATATCACCAATGATACTATCATTGGAATGATTTTTAAAAACAAATGATTTGGGTTTTGTAAAACATGTTCATCAACGTAGGGTAGGAAATCTACATGGGTAATGTTTCAGAAGAATCTTATTGAATTTTCCTTATCAGAAGGGATCTCTATCAAATATTGAAAATCAGTTTTTTAAAACACATCCGAAGATGTAGGTTGGGGTCGTTTAAAAAAATATCAGTTTCATCAAATTTGACATGGACAACCTTTTCAATAGTACAAGAATTTTTTTTGATAACTCTATAAGCATTAGAATTTGTGGAATAGACTAAGAAAATTCCTTCATCATATTTTGGTGTGAATTTATGAAAATTATATTTACTATTTAGAATGAATACACTAAAACTAAAAACATTAATGTAGAAAATTCTAGTTTTTCTACCATTACATTACACATAAGGAATTTTATTAAGAAAAGGTATAAATAAAACTCGTATGGTAGTATGACAAGAAGTACATACAGATTCAGCCCAATAGTTTTTGGCTATAGAATACTCACCCATAATGGTTCTTGTTTTATCTTAAATAATTATATTTCTTCTTTTGAAAACACCATTTTATTGAGGTGATCTAGGTGATTATAAGGTATGAGTAACGCCTTTTCTACTATAAAAAGATTCAAAATCAGATTTTTGAAATTCTCCTCCATGATAACTATGAATAGTTATCAAATGAAGGTGTTTCTCATTTTTAACATGGGCTCTAAAACTTTTGAAATAAGAAAAGCTTCAAACTTATTTTCTAGCAAAATAGACCCACCTAAATCTAGTGTAATAATCAACTAAAATAGATAGATAATACTTTCCTCTGATGCCTCTAGTTTATGTTGGACCATAAAGATCCATATGCACTAATTGTAATGCATCAGGTGTTGATTCTTCACTAATTGATTTAAAACATGATTTTTGTTTCTTTCCATATTGACAAGGATCAAAAACTTTTGAAGAATCAAATCTAATCTCTGGTAGATCCTTAAATAATATTTTCATAGAGAGTTTCCATAGGTTTAGAAGGGTACAATGTCCTAACATTTTATTCCTTAAGTATGAATGATCTTCCAATGCACTAAGGCTAGGTAAGTTGTGGTGCCTAATATCTTCTATGTTTAGTGTGTATACATTCCCTTGCATATGGGCATAAATAACAAACTTTTCCATGTAATTGTGTACTAAGCACATGTCATTCCTAAAATTCACAAGGTACCCTTAATTAAATAATTGACTTATGCTAATGACGTTGTTCTTAAAACCCATAACAAGAAAAATATTTGAAATAAATGTTTTTCAAAATAGAACAATCTTACCTATACAAATAAATTCTCCCGGAGCATTATATCTGAAAGTTACTTCCCCTACATTCATCTTGATAAACTTTTCAAAGAATATTTTCTTACCAGTCATATTCCAGGAACATCCACTATCCATGTACCATGTATTGATGTTGGTACTTTCTCTATTTTCCTGAAGATGAAAGAGTTAGGCATTCAGAATCCAAACATTCTTGGATATGGGAAAATTAGAAAAACAAATTTTGGGCACGCAAATTTTTATAGAAAATTAGGATTTATGAAAACCTAAGGATTGGGTTTTATTTAAAGAACAAAATTTTTCCCAATGGCCACCACACTGACATTTAGAAGAGAATGGAGAACTTTACGGAACAAAGTAGTTGTTACTAAAAATAGTTCTAGAATGGTTATAACCAAATCCATAAATATTTCTTAAAGGTCATATTTTGGAATTCTTTTTATCAAAATTTTCTTTAACTAAGGTAAAGTTTGACAAAAACTTCCATAATGAAATGATATAGGACTCTAGTTTAATAACCAAGTATTTGTCTTCAAAATAATTAGATTTGGAACTAGAGCTAGCCTCTAAATCGGTTTTCATAGAAATTTCCTTTTTCAGATTCATAAAAAGAGTATCCTTCTTAGAATTAACTTCCTCAAGTTTCATAGAATGATTTTCTAAAGAAAAATTTTTCTCATCAAGATCTCTGGAAAGATCCAAAATTTCATTGGTTAAAATATATTCTCTAGAATTTTGTTTTCCATGTTTCATAGACACTTTAAAAGTTCTTATCTCTAGAAACATAGAAATCGTAGAAACTTCCTAATATGATGGAGAATTTTCATTAACACTACCAGATGAAGAAGATTCCTCATCTAAAGAAAAACATATATCTAGAAAATTCTCACTTAATGACATATTGGTTAAGGATTAAGTAGTTAGTACCTTATCAATAAGAAAATGATTTTGAAATGGACCTCTGGTTATTAGAAAAATATTGTTTTTACCAGATGATTTATAATCTGAAGAATCATCCGAATATTCTCCACCACTAGCACTCCTAATGTCATTGGCATTCAAGACATTCTTATGCTTTGTTCTATAGAACATATTCTTGTTCCATTCAGAAATATTGTCTTTCTTGTCTGTCTTCATTATAAAGGGATAGTCAGGTCTAATGTGACATGTTCTTCTACATTCATAAATTGTCACTTCATCATCTTTCTTATGTTTTTCATCTCTCTTATTGTCTCTATACGGAAAATTCTTCTGACCAACAATATTGTTCATCCTTCGAGCATGGTTGGCTAGTTCACTCTCAGAATTTTCACTTTCAATAGTTTCAGATAAAATATTGACTTTCTTAGAATATAATATTGTAACCCTATAAGGAGTTTTAGATTTCATATGATTTGTAGTAGTGGTAAAAGAAACACTTCCATTTCTATTATTCTTCTTGATATTATCATCTTCTCTCTTCATTCTGGAATCATGTTGAAGAAGAGTTCTAAATAACTCATCAACATAAATCTGAGTGACATTCATGTTCTCAATTATATCAGTCCTCTCTGATTCCCATTCATTCTGAATTATTTCTATGATACTAACTACAAGAGCTTCATTGTCTAATCCTTTCTCACCCATGGATTTTAAGCTGTTTACAATAGTAATAAATCGTTGTTGTACTTTACTTAAGGGTTCTCCATGTGGAATGAAAAAACCATGACACTTAGCTATGAGCATAGATCTTCTATTTTCAATGAATTTTGAAGTTCCAAAATGAGATACATCAAGCTTCTTCCAGATACTATTAGAAACTTCAGAAGATGAAATTTTACTATATATTTTTTTTCATGGAACAAAGCAGAGAATTTTGTACCTTAATGTTCAGATGGTATTCTACATTTTCTGGATTAGTAAAGGTTCTATGTTATTTATAAAGAATTATATAATCTCTAGTTAGAATAATTTAGTTTTCTACACCTATGTTTATCATGATGGTATTCATTCTATCTCTCCAGTATTCGTAGTCATTAACATCAAATATTGATGGTCTAGTCAGATTGAGATTGTCAATTGAACTGACATTCATTCCTGTCATCTTAAGAAAAATCATTCCACACACAGTTGTTAATAATAAAATATTGTAAATAATGAAAATATTCCTAAGAAAGGAAAATAGAGAACATTAATATCTTCTAGTAAAAATGAATCTGAACTATATGAGTCCAAAAATTGATTCCGAAAAACAAGAAGAAGAATTATCTTCTGAATCTAATCGTGAGATCAATTCAGATTGAACCAATGCTCTAATAACAGTTGTAGGATTGCAATAATTATTTATATACTTATTTCAGTATCTATAGATGCTCAATACACAAGAGGGGGTGAATTTTAAACATTAAAACATTATACACTTTAAAAATTCCTTTGGAACCATTAATGTTGGTTATGTTTAACAAGGTTAGACAAGGTTTTTCATAACACCACTAAGATCTATATCTAGCTGGGTTCCAGAAATATGGATCCAGAAATCAAATGTAACAAAATAATAAAATATAAAAGTATAACTTAAAGCGTATAGAATCTCAATAATTAGAGTATACTAAAGTACAAGAAAGTATAAGATGATTTTATATACCCTTAAAATCAAAATGCAGTTGAAAAAAAAAACTTGAAAAATGTACAAGTAACAAGTATGAAATACTATACCCCAAAAAGAAGGGTATACAATAACCATGGATAACAGTCCTTTGATTTATAATTTCAAGAATGTATATCTTACCCAAACCTAGTTAAGCCCTCAATCCTACGATTGGTGTCGGTCTTTCTATCCCTGAAAACCCTCGATTTAGAAGGAAATCAGATCCTTTGTCTTCCAAACCCGAAAGCCCATGATCGACATGATCATAATCTACAAGAATCAAGTCCGAACAAGTTATTCACACCCGAACAAGTTGTTCACAACATCTGCAACATGGACTGAGTCTCTCTCTAGAAATCGTTTTAACAACGTGCAATCTCTAGAGTCATAGAATAGTCATAAAATTTATGAGATCTTTCGAATGAGATCCTATTTATTATCATGGCTTCAGCTATCGTCTCCCTCCTACAATGTTCATTTTTTTCGTTGAATCTTAGAGGGAACTGTACACGTGTCCCTCAAACAAAAGTTACTTAGTAACTGAATTCATGCCATGGTTTTATAACAAAAACATGTGAAAAAAATTATTTGGAATGTATGAAAAATAAAATATTCAAAATGTAAGAAGAAAAGTTAGGAGTATAATAAAATAATATTTAGTATATATAATATATGAATATTCGAATTCGGTTTTTCAAGGAATTCGGAGTCTGAATTATATAGAATTCCAGAGTATGAATTTCAAGGAAATTCGGAATCTGGATTCACCAGAATTAGGAACCTGAACTTTAGAATATTCAGAGTCATAGTTCATTAGAATTCGGAGTCAGAACTCATAAGAGGTTGGACTATGAAGTCATAGGAATTCAGAGTCAGAGCTCATAGCTGTTCAGAGTCTTAATTCTGTATAATTTGGAGTCCAAACTCACAGAAGTTTGGAGTCCGAATTCAGTATAATTTGGAGTCAGAACTCACAAGAGTTCGAAGTCAAAATTCAATGAACTATGAGTCAGAACTTAGAAGAGTTCGTAACCTAAATTCTAAGTTGATTATTACAAAACATAGTAATCTAAATTAAGAGTAAAACATCACCAATGTTCGTAACCAGAATTCGAGGTCAAAATTCATAAAAGTTCATAATCAAATTTCATAAAATTCCAATCTTAAAAAAGAATTCCCTTTATCTTAGTATTACATGATTCTGAGGTTTTAGATATAAAACAAAATTTTATACATAGACAAAATATGAACAATGATAAACATTGTATGGGTAAATATCCGTGGGGAAGGAGATTTTACTTATGAAATCAAATCATAAGCTAAAAAGTGATTTTCATTAAGATAAGGAGTTTGTGGTTTTTAAAACAAGAAGGAACAATAAAGACATAAGGAAACCATATTAACTCAACAATCCCCCCCATGTATGAAGGAATGAAAAAGTCATAAGGAAAACCTTATTGACTCAACAGTAGTGGCTATTGAAAAATTTGTATAGTTTTTATCATTGGGAAATATAATATAATATAGTGTAAAAAAATTCAATATTCCTGGTTTTTAGAGAAAAAATATCATATGGTCATGATACCAGTTGTAAACTGGTTTGATTGGACTGAAATTAGTATTTAATAAAACCATGTGATGTAACACAAGGATCTTTATGTTTACTAATAAAAACAATTTGGTGTGTTCATTCATTTGGGTTAAGGTCCCTAATAAGGATTGTTCACTATTATTTTCATTTTTTGGATATAATTTGTTAGTCATTGTTGTTTAATATATCATTATATAAATATTTAAACATAAAAATCTCAGTTATCCCCTATATGAGAGAGCAAAAAAACCTTTCATTGATATGGTTCCATGTATATTACACCCTTAGCATCAAGTAAATGATATCCATAATGAAATTCTAGATAGTAACCATATAGTGGATGTTGATTATGATAAAAATTAGATGAGGAAACAAACAGATTTAGATTTTGGTACTCTATATAAGTTTGAGGAATCTGTTTGAAATTATGATTAATAAGAATGTCTCGATGAGGTAGAGTCTTAAATTTTTTTCTCTTAGGGATAGATCACAGGGGTTCCCTATGATTAAATAAAAGAATTGCATAAATAAAGGCTATATAATTTTTATGAATATTCATCATATAACATAATAATACATTTCAAAAATACAATTTTTTTATGTTATTTGGAAACAAGATATATAGTTAACATATTTTTTTATATATCATTTTTATTTATGTATTTCATCTTTAATAAAAATCATCTTTGACATATCATTCATAAAATCATTATTCATTACATTAGGAAATGGAAAAAAGACTGAACGAAAATGCATTATAATGGTAAATATATGACGTATAAAAATATGATAATAACTGACTATTAGATAATAATAATATTATTATAATATGATCATAAATAATGAATTTCATACCAACTCTGTCAAATATCATTAAACATGAATCATGGAATAATAATTTATCATGAAAAATTTCATAAGTATTACAATTGTAGAATCATCAATAATTATTCAAGATACATCGAAACATATCATACGCATAAGAAAATAATTTTTGTTATGAACTCATGAAAAAAATAATTTATTTACTCAAGGTTCACTTCCAAGACTATCATTTTGTAAAAGGTAAATCATTTTTTTCAATAATATTCTTATTATTTCTTAATTCATTATTTACAGCAAATAAAATCATATTTGGAAGATTAATTTAATAAAATGGTTTCAATTATTATTCTTGTCAATATTATAGAATTATATATTACACTTTTTCCATTTTTATTATAAGAATATATATGTTTGGTCCTTCAAATCAAATATTTAGAATAATCATAGGTTCTCCAAAAAATGAAAATAACATTTATAATTTCACCATAGCATCACCCATGAAAAAAAATTAGATTAATATAAATTCCTTTATCATGTAATTATCGTTTATCTACAAATATTAAGTGTATAATGTCATAATAAAATTCATAATTTAATCATATATAAATTAACCTTTGGAAATAATCATCATTAAATATAAAATATTTAAAAATTATTTTCAAAATCCGTCTACAGAAGGAAAATGGATGATTTTCTATGAAAATAAAATTATCAATGTAAATAAGACATTTATTGATATTGATATGGATTAAAAAATACATTTAAATTGAAATTAATCCTTACATGGTAATTTTGAGTGTTCTTTCATTTATCAGTTGACAACATTTTCAATAAAAACCCCAATATATATATATTTTTTGTTGAATGTAACACTATAAACAATTAACAAAAGGAAAAAATTAATGAATGATCATAATCGTGCAAAAATCAATTAATTTTCAATATTTTTAAAGAGACTGACTTTTCCCACATGTCGAATACGTAATTAGTGATTCAAAAATAAAAAAATTGAAAATATTTATTTAATTCCTCCATTATCAAATTAAAATGTATAAAAAGTAAAATTTCACAATCATTTATAGATATATAATAACTTCTATAATTTTTTAATTGATATGGGCCTAGTTCAAAAGTTCGACAACCAATGAAAGAATAGTTTCTATATTTTATAGAAACAATATAAATCATTTTATGTTCCAAATATTGATAAATTGTAATATAATTGAAAAATAATAAAATAAACAATGTACATGGAAAATATTTGATTTAAAGGATATGTATGATATAATTTATATCATTGTAAATTGGATGTTGATAGTCTAGAAATAAATGATCTTTTAACCAAATTGATAACCTTTGGTCCATCATTCACTATTAGTGTTTAAAACAATTCTGTTACAAAATATTGTTTTTTTAATATTTTAAATTAAAATATTCATATAAATACAACAATATATCGTTCTATTATATCTTCCAAATATCATTTTTTTTAATTATTATTCAAAAAAATCATTATTTGGTTGAAAATGGTTCATTTTAAACTATTATTTTTCTTTTACACTTTTTATCAATACTTCGTGGATCTAATTTTATTCTTTTATCGAATATAAATCATCCCAAAATTATAATATTTATTTGTTAGAAGAAAATTAATAACCATTCATTCTTTTTTTTTTGAAAATTTTATTACCTCACATCAAGAAAACTATACTCTACAAGTTAGTAAATGTGAATATTCCACGGTATAATTGATTTTTTACATAATGTATCGAGCCAAATATGTTTTGATGACGTTATTTGTTAAATTATTGAAATTTTGGAGTAATTTAGTTTCTTTTTTAAAGTGTTCATCATTTTAAAATGTTTAAGGTAAATTGTATGGTTTCCTATGTTAATCATACAACCACCGGGTGGAGACTCCTGGGGGAACATGATTAAATGAATGATTTTAAAAATAAATCATGTTTTACAAGAACCAGTGGACATAATAATGATATCAAATCATAGTTAGTATATGGTTAGTAAACTATGTTGATACATTTTGAAGATAGTGAACATCTCACCTTTGTATATAACGGTGTAGTTCATCCAAAAAAACATGAAACAATTTCTTTTAGAATGAATAATGGTGTTAAAATGGATTTAATAAATGTGTTACCAACCCATGTGGGTTCATAGAGGTGTAAATATGCCATGCATGGTTTGTGGATAGTTACTCTATTAGTGAAACAAGACCATGTTCACAAATATTATTAATTCAAAACACCATTTATTATATATAAAATGGCTATTTACAATATTTCACCCACCAAGTATATATTATTCTTGATTATATAAAATCTAATTTCATCCGTGAATGATTTTCACAACTTACTAGTGTGAATTTTATTTGAATAGATAAATCAAATCTTACATATACATGGTTTTTTCTTATATACCGTCACATTATTCTGTAGATATTAGATTCAAGATTATCCAAAAAAATGAAACCTCATATTCAATAAATAATTTTTTAATATATATTCTTGGACATGATATATTAAAATATTCAATGTTATGTTATAGATTAACTGAAGGTTAAAATTATTAGATATTGTACCTTTGGTCTAATTATAGATCTACCTTATATTTTGGGTCTGAGAGGGAATCCATTGGGTTAGTGGGATTTCAAAAGGATTACGAGGGGTAATGTACACAATTTAAATGAATGTTGATCGATTCAATGTGCTCGATGATCTATGATTTATCCATTGAGTTTGGAGGTCCTATTAATACACAATTATATTTTCATTTATGAATGGTAATTTATATACGATTGTCATACACAACGCAAATCGAATTGACCTGAATCTACTCCCATCTCAACACCAAAGGTCGTCGAAGAAAACCTGTTCTTAATGAAATGAATAACATTGGAGGAATATGTATAATCATCTATTATTAATAAAACCAACTATCTGCATAAAAAATTGATGTGTGATAAAAGGAAAATCAATAATATCTAGAGAAATTACAATTCTTAAAAATCCTCTAGGGAATACAACAGTACGAGTATAAATTGTATGAGAATGTTGAAAACAATAAACCAAAAAATTGAAATATTCCCCATACAGAAAAAACATCAAAATGAAAAGGATAAGATAGAGCATCTCCTAATAACTAGGCTCATACAATAATAAGTGGTCCATTGAACCATGTATCCCTACGATCTAATGTAGTAACTATTGACATGTCTATCATCATACTTGGACACAACGAGTGTGGGATAATCCCATGCCTGGGTGATTATATAAAAGATGATTGGATTCCCTAAATGATTAAGGGGGAGTAGTAAGATAAACATTCAGAATATACAATAGGAAAATAAACACATATAAATTTAGAAAATAGAATCCAAAAATATGGATATAGATATACATATATATAAATACAAACACACACAAATATATATTCCAATGAAACTAAAATGAGAGAAATGTAGATCTCTATCTCACAACACCGACCAAGAATATTTTTCCACTAGTTCCAAAGTCCATATATGATGCTAAAAATCTCACAAGTCTTATGATGGTACATCCATATCAAGACAGACCTCACCAATATCACGACCGATTTAGGGGAAATATATATTTGTAGAGGGACCATCCCCTTGTTCAACCGGAGGTTGACACTCTGTAGATTACTATAAGACACATGGTCTATCCATACATGATTTTCCACTCTTGTAAATAGTAGAGGGGACATGACCATCCCAACAATATGTTTTTACTCTATTGTTCGGTAGATGAACCATACCTAGAATTCCTAGAGTTTCCAATGATAATTGTTAGTTGAAGACTCATGCACATCCCTTCTAGAGGTTTCCACTCGAATGGTCGAGGAACCATACCCTAATATTGTATGATGGTGACAATCAAATATCATATATAGGACTAGTTCCATGCACACCATGAGGTTTCCACTCTCATAGTAAAAGACACATACCCGGAATCAGTTAGAGGGATACACACGATTGATATGTATTGACCTATACCATATCCTAGTATGGGGTTTCAACTTTAATAATATATATAGGAACCATGAACGACCCCAAATGTAGGTGCCACTCTATAGATAGTTAGAGGGCCCATGCCCAACCTATCACGAGGATTCAACTGTAAATCCTATTGTGATCTTTTCAGACCAATACAATAGTCAATTATCACCTATTAAAGTGTAAAAATTAAAACCTCTCACATAATTTATCATATTCCACTAAAAAGGCCACAATATATTTTTTACATGTATAATCACTCATAATAATAATCCTATGGGATAAATTTTGAGTTCATATGAAAGTTATTTGAGAGCTTGAAGTTTCCTTGCAAGAAAATAAAGGTTGAAAAGGGTTTAATTGGATTAATACGACATGCCACTTAGCTCCATCACATATCCATTTAACTTTACGTACACGTATCACTACACATGTATCCTAAATAGATTTTAGGAATAATACATTGTATGTCCATGCCATCAAGGGTTCTTCTCATGCTCCCAAGATGTTTTGCTGCCAGCTTGTTATGTTAGTGTACTTTGGAACATAGCATCTTCCAAGTCATTTATATTATTGTGTGCTCTCATATTACATTTCATTCTTCCCTCAAAATTACAATATGTCGTGTTGTGGTTCCACATGGTGTGTGATATGTTTCTCACATGATACACTATATACCACATCAAAGTTTTCATAATACAGGTGTTATTCCCCACTACATGGCATGTATTCATGTTTTACAAGAAATTCTAGATCATATGAAGGGAAAAAATTATTTGGCCTCACCACCTAATTTATAGCCTCCATTCCTATTGAAACACTTGGAAGAGTCCTTTTTTCATTGTTTCCAACCACCCATAAGAATGAAATTAGATTTTATTTCATTTGCAGGGTTCACCGTACACACCGTGCACCTCCATTCGAGCTACATCTATCTAAGATCCATGTTCCATGAACACAGTATCTTTTTTCGAATTATTCATCAATAAATACACCCTTGATCACCAATAAATTGGTTTTACATGAAAATATCAGGAATCCGGCCATCTGTTCAGGCTCAGCCATGCCCAAAAAATGATGAATCATGACCCCATGGTAAATTAATTCCTATAACGGCGATTTAATTTGTAGAAAAAAATAAAAATAGATGAATTTTAGCCACAAGTTATTATATATAAAAATAAAGAATGTATAAATATGAAAAACAAATTATGTATTAGAAACTATGGATTTTATTTGAACCAAATTATGATCAATTCAATGAGTCTAGTAATTTTCATACCCTTATCAGTGGGTTGGGAACATATTTATTCTGTTTTAGAGGTTATCTCGATCATATTGTTTTTATGTTCTTACTCAATTTAAAACATTTAATTTTTTGATTCATTAAGGATCAATTTTTTTAGTTTATGTTGAAAAAGATGAATAATTTTGCTATTGATTATTATCTATAGAAATGATTGTTTGGAAAATTATATCTGCAAGATACAACTCAACATTATGAATAATGATTATAGTGTATCAATTGATTTGTCTTCAATATTTTCTATTTAATTCATGGATCTGGATGGGGTTAGATTCCAGAAATACAATTTCCCACAATGGGTGAGCTGAAATTTGTGCGTTGAAGTATCACACTATTTTATAATTGGGTTTCTATATTGTTTTTTTACGTGACCAACATAATAATTATTTATTGATCACTATACCATTGTTTTGGACTAGATGGGGTAAATATTTATGTTCCCATTCCATTTACAATACATGTTAATTGTTTGGATATAATTCTTAATGTGTGAAATTATTTTGAGTTTTTGATGGTAATGTACCACTCATGGGTAGAAAATTATGTTTAATTATAGAATAACATCTTTGTATCCACATTATAGATTACATATATTATTTGAATTTATATATATATTAATTATAATGGAGTACCATATTTTGTGTAACAGATAAATAAAATGTAATTTTTTTATGAGAATGGCCATGAGAGGATGCTGAGGAATAATGAGTCTGTATATAATATATTGTGTTGGTTGATATAGAGCTCTATAAATGATCTGCACATTGTGAATCCCATAGTGGTAGAAGAGAGTCATTGTTTCCTTTTAAATTGGTTTTTATCATACGCCCTCTATGAGAGATCGTGTTTAGGATAAGAAAAAAATATTAATATTCAATGATATCAATGTATTGATATCATATGTCCCTAACAGGTTATATGAGCTACATATTCAAATTGATGACCCATTCAAAATGGAATCATATGGCCAAATGGGTCTCCATGTAGAGCTCTATTTATTTTTATTATTAATAAATATGGTTTTACATGCTTGTATTTCAATTAACATAATTTAAATACTGAAAAAATGATGAAAAACTACCTTCACTTGAAGATGAATAAATAATTTAATTTTTAAATAGAGATTGATAGTTTTCAATGATCAACATGAAATGTTGATATCATCATATATCAATGATGGATACTAATATAATAAAAACTACTTTTATTATTTATTCATTATGAGTACATTACTATTTCCATTAATGTTTATAATTCTCCAACCACATTTATGGGGTTGATGAATATAGTGTTCCACGAGATTCTTTACTTCTTTATATAGCCATTATCAAATTAATCATAATTTTATTTGAATTGAATTTAGATAATTTTAATCATATTCAAGCCATGATATGATTTCATAAGATTCATGAGTTATTAAAGAGGTAATAAATGTTCATGTATCAAAACAATGTGTTCTATTTAATATGGAATATTGTATATTTGAGTGAAAAAGATATTGATAATTTGAGGACTAAGGTGATGGATTCATCATTAGGTTACAATATTTTAATTGAGGTTCATGTTTCTATAACCCTTGATGATATTATTATAGTTTCATAACTAAACTCTCAAGTATTATAATTCCAATGACCACATGGGATATAATTGAATTTCAGTTAATATGGAGTAAATAGTTCCTCTTTAGTTTCTTTTAATTAAGGGGAAATTTTTACGATGAATTATTTCTTCATTTTTGATGGATAATATCATGTTAATAGTTTATTGAGAAAATTATAATATTGTCTTAGGTTTAGTGTTGATGTTGTAAAATGAGGTATCTGTAATGGGTATAAAAATCTAACATCATAGGAATATGACCTTTATTCCCACGATTAATACCATACAGTAGTGGTGTTCTTGATAGTATTTTCACCACACCAGCTCATCTGTAAACAACATGTGGTATTTATCGATCAATATATTTTAATATATGTAATACACTAGAATGAGAATATAATGTTGAAAAGATTATGGATATAGTTCTCTCAAGAGTTGCATAATGATTGTTTTCAAGACACTTAGTAAAGGGAGTATTAGAGGGAAAATATTTTTAGATGTTTCCAAGATAGTGATGAGTGATAGAAATCTTGGATGTTGGTAGACTTGTTTAATAAATTATTCAACGATATGGAATAGATTGATACTGAACGTTTTCTTATGAATATAATGATATAGTCAATCATATTTAAGAATGTCGAGGACTCCCATGTAACAGATTATAATGTGGAGGTTTTGGGTGTTATTTTTCTTTGGGTTGATGCTCTTGGGAGATGGTATGATGATAATCAGCATTGGTTGAAATTATATGGAATGATTTTCATTCCAATTGTTATTCTTGATTTGGTACTTTTTAGGTATATATATTTCAATTTTTCATACATCCTACTGTGAGGATTATGTTTCATTACTTAAGAGCGTAGAGTTAGTGGTTTGCAATTAAGTAATTTTTTAAAATGATGGATTCACAATTCTTGGTTTTTCTACTTGGGGATGGTTTCGAATTATGTTTTCATAATCTTCTATTAACATATTTATGTTACAAAATTGATCTGTGTTGACATTTCTTTGGAATTTGAAACTAGTCCACCTAAATCATACTGCGGTTATAAGTCTATATGGATGATATATATTACATGATAATTTCCTTTCACTTCATATTTATCATGTAGTTTAAAAAATATGAGGTTTTATTGAGGCCTAACTAAGAGAATGTAGTTAGGTATTATATGGAATTGATGTTGGATATCTCTCATAATTATTCTAGTTGAAACTATTCGGTTTTTTATGGTATATACTATGATTTAGTAAATTATGGATTCACAAAAGTTTTAGTCAATAGAATTGAGTGTAGGCCGAGTAAAATACCATGAAATTTATACACATGTTTCCCACATGATTCATGTTTTTTTTAGATTTATAAGAGATAATACTTTCTTTGTATTATATGTATAATAAAATTTATCATTATACAATTATTAAGTATTAATTTTAGGCACTATATGGTTGAAAATATTGATCTCTATTGTGATGGATGGAAGTTATAGATACAAATATTTATATGTTGGAATTAGGGAATATTAATATATAGATAGTATATGTTATCAAAATAGAAATGATGGTAGTTCACAATCACCAAAATTCTTAATCTTATCAATGAATGGGGGCTTGGAAGAATGATGGTGCAAATCATATGTTCGTAATGGTCTCTCCTCATCATGAGAAATGAAAATTCTCAAATGGAATAACATTTAACCACATATTATTGTTCTCTTTTGAGGTGATGGAATTATTTGAGTTTTTCTTTACCGCTAGTATTATTGTCATATATTATCGTGATTCATGAAATATTCTATTTATCTTAAAATTAAAAATATATTTATGATCGTTCAAATGAAAATTATTATGTTGATCATGATTTGAATTAATGTTTAACATTGATGTAATGAAGAATTGTTATTTTGGTCCATCTGATGAATGAACTATGAGGGAGTCCTATCCAATATTTTATATCCTATCATAGCATGGTTTCATGTAGTAGAGCATATTGGATTTTTATCATAGATTCATTACTAGTTTCCCAATACGTTTAGGGTATTTATCGATCCCAATTAATATATTTTGTTATCAATACTATCTTTTATGAGTTTTTTCTTTACCATGATTTCATACATTTTTTGTGATACATTTTATTGATATCGTCCAAAATAGTGTGATTTGAGGATAAGTGATAATATTTTATGGAAACGTACATTAGTTGATTTGTGAGTTTCTGGAATTCATGAAATATTAGGATCAATGAGAATTATCTTATGAGGTGGATGTCCATTGAAGTTTATCATTATCCCGAATTTGATTTATGTTCACAAGGAATCAAATTTATTTAAAATTATCACATGTAATAGTAATTTTTTATCGATACATTTCATTTAATTTCCACATGATCATAGGTGTCTTTAAGGTTGTTGGGTGTGTTTTGGAATTGTTGGCCATAGATTTCGGATGAATATTTATTCTACAAAAATGATAAATGATACTTTTAATATATTATTTTTTTGGAATAGACATGGACCTTGTAGTATACATTCGAATGTTTTCGTGTTTCTTTACCTTTTCCTATTTAGTTTTAGAAGTTTCAATATGGTGTATTGTACCTCAATGATTTCGTGGTGACTTATTTTAATTTATTCCTTATAAGTGATAAGTGATACATGGTAATAGATATACTCATGGGTGTTATATAGTCATTTTTTTATATTCAATGAGTGTTTTTTTATTGATAGATATTTAAGGATTTCTGTTATGAAATATAGATACCGGATTTAAGATGTTCCATAACAGAATGGTCATACACTCTACACTATCAAAATAATGAAAACCCTATTTATTATTACATGATCATCGAGGACCTTCCATAGTTGTTTGTTTTAGGAGATGAAAAGAAGTACTAATGTTCTATCAATATCAATTTGATGTTTAATTTACTCACATAATCAATGGTTTTCCATGATTCCTTTATTAGAATTATTATAAACACCATTCCTATGATTTTTCCTCTGTCCTCTATTGAGAAATTCTTTATATCCCATGGTTATAGTTCTATTATCATATATTTATATATTAATTCATTCTAAAATATCAATGTTATGGATGGTTATTCCTTAAATTTTCATTTCGGTTCCTATTTATGAAAGAGAGAGGTTTCTTATTAGGATAAAACTTATGGGATCAACAATTACCTATATATGTTACAATTATTGTTTCTCAATTTATCAACATTTTTACTAATATAAATTTTTGAAATCTATGATATTGTAAAAGATTCATTAAATCAGAACTCATTTAAAATAAATATATGTTATTACCATGATTTAATAATTTGATAGTGGTTGAATCAATTTATTAAACATTATAAATAGAAAAATATGAAAAATGAATTTGAATATGGTAGTTGTGATTTCATGCGATCTATGGATGTTGTGTAATCTACTTATTTTTTTTATTTTGATTAAACTATTTATTAATTTGATTTCATGGTAAATTTTCCTGAAATGAAATTAAAAAATCTAAAGTGATGATATCATTAGTCAAATTCATTGTAAAATAAAATTGTAAATCAGTTTGGAATTTATATTTTTTTAATGGTGGTTTGGATTAGAGTGTGACCATTATTATTTTAGAAGGATTAAGTACCATTATTATTTTGGAAGGATCAAGTACTATGTTTTTATGGGAATAATAGAATAATGACTCTTCGATGATAAAAATAACAATTATTGATTATATGAAAGTAACATGGTATCATAGTATCATAATTTTTTTATGACTACATAATACATTTGGATATATGTGTTTAGAATTGGGTGGTAAGACTCGAGATCATGTAATAATTGATTCAATTAGTGATGTGATTGAATATTTGATGATTAATTGTTAAATAATGATAATTTATGTTAAGGATGAGTTTAATTAATGGTTTTCTAAAAATATCTTTATTAATATTTATAAATGGTTTCAATTTTCTGATATTGTCAAATATTATTTTATATATAAATTTTCATCATGCTTCATGATATTTGATATAATTCACTACCTGGTCATATTAATGTTCTAAAATATTATATCCTATATTACCCAAAAAATTATGGAATAAAAACTTAAAAGAACATGGTTGTATAATGTTATTAAAATATCATTATGACATACTTGGGAATATATTCAAGTCTTTCTTTAGTGAAAAGTGTAGTAACATATCATGTTATAGTGTGAACCAGGAAAATTAATATTGTGTAATGTTAATTTATGATTAATTAATTAATTAATGTATAATTTGATTCATTTACACTATATTGAGATTAATAATATAAAACTATCATTTGTGGGTTATATGTCACAACAACGACAAATAATTATAAGGATGGGTATTTTTATTTTTATTTTCTTATGTTGGATTCATTTTTTATTTTTTATTTTAATTTTCTTCACCCCTAATGATTGTATATGAAAATGAGTCAAAATTTATTTTTACAATTTTTCTCCAAAAAATTGCATAATTATGTAAAATAAAGTTTAATTATACCTATCATATTAAATCCATTTGGATTTAGTTGTTAGTATAAATATTTTTGGTTATAATGCCTTTTTGTAAGTGGTGTGTTCTAACCAGGGTTGCGATGCATCTATATTCCACAATGTATATTTTTTGCATCTTTAAAATAATGATATATAACATATATTTTTTATCATATCATATTAGTTATGTAATACCATAGTCAACAATGCATGGTATTTTATGGTTGGAGGAATAATGAATCCACATGTACTAATGTGGCTTCCAGAAAACTACCATATTAATAGTAATATGGTTGAATGAATTATATTGTAGAATAATGATGTGGATAGTTAAATAGATGCTAACCTGATATGTTTATCCTTACACATGACTAATTTATACATGAATGTGGCTTGAATCAGATCTGTGGGGACATGAATATTGTATAGTATGTGGATGAGGAATTATCTATCATGGAATTAGAGAGACAGTCTAACAGTAATCAATATGTCAAGTATGATCATTTAAATTTATAATTATGATAAATCATGGTTTATTTATATTCATTAGATTATTATAATTCCTTGTGAGGATCTCATAAATACATCTACCTATTTGGATGATGAATTTGATTCACATTATTATTCATTTAGAATCAGAACATATATTTTTGAATTTCCACAAGCACTTTAATGAGGGATTGTAATAAAATGCAATATATCATGGTAACAAGATAATTACAATAATTATCAATCAAATTACCCAAATTTTTAATGAACCTCACAACTTATATATTTATATAGGCCATTATAACAATCATGTTATATAATTATCTTGGTTATTTTTGTTGAATATCAATGTTAAAATATAATAAATGTATTAACTGGGTAACATTATTTAATTTTGTATCAATGGTTTATCATAAACATGCAAAACCTAAAAAATTTATAATATATTTCTCCCCTAATAAATTTTACATCACAGATAGATTTCGATAAATGGAAATAGATGTTTAATATATTTATAATCGATTATTACCTAGTAACTTGGCTAAAAAATTTACAAAGAAAATTAAAATAACATCATTATAATAATCTTGTATACAATTTATGTTATAAATATTTTTTGATAATTAAATATAAATATTCTTTTTAATGTCTTTAAATTATTAAAAAATAAATATTTTTTCAATTTTTTTATTTATTTTGTAGAGAAATCAACAAAATTAAAATCATATAACATGATAATTTTTTTTACAACAGTGAAATTAATTTTAAAAATTAGCAGGTCAGCATTAACTTAGAATTAATTGTTTACATTATTTTTGAGAAATTGATTTTCCACAGAATATTAGAATATACTAATTTTTTTTGGAATTTATATTTCCATTTAATTAATTTACAATGTTAAAATTTGATTTAATTTTCATAAAAGTAACGCTAAATAATTTTTATTTGGGATAATTGAGTTAATGTATTTATAATAAATGGTATGTTGGATTTTTTTATAAAAACAATGTATTAATTAGATGGAATATTTTGTAATGTTGAACTTTTCACACATAATGGGTTAATTTTAAAAATAATATCTTTAATCCTTATAAATTTAACTATGAAACCAGATTTAATATTTGGAATTTGGTTGGATGAATTTAAAAAAATTGGTTTTATTTTGAAACAAATATAATAGTAAATAAAATTAATTTCTATGATTGCATTAATTATAAAATGGGTAAATTAGGGTTTAAACTAATGTTATAATGTCTAAAATTTATTCAAAGACATTAATTATATTTTGATGCATCTATTTTTTGTATAATTATCTTAAAATAATAAAAATGTCATTTTAACTAATTTTAACTATTATTTTCAGCTTTATAATATTTAGGTAAACTAATGACTTGTAAATGTCATTTTCATCTTTTTAATACATATAATATTTTATTATTTTGGTGGAATATAATTATCATAATTTATAATGGTTATTCAAAATATTAATGAAAATTTTTATTGTAATAAAATTTTAAATTTTTTTATAACATAATATCGTCAATTCTTTAGAAATTCTATCAAAATGATTATGAATGTTGAAGATTAATAAAATAAATTAATCCAAAAATATAAAAAAAAGTTGATTGTTTTTAATTGTTATAATAATATCATAGATAAATATATCATATTAGTAATGTGGTAATGTTTTATATTATGACTCTTCTATTTTTTTTTATTTCCGAGCCCAATTGAATGAATAGTGTCAAAATAGAAATAATTATAGTTTCTTTCTCAAATATTATTATCATTAATTATTTATAAAACAGAAAATTCATAAAATAAGTCAATTATTATGTCAAATAGACTGAAATTTCATTTGTTTATTAATTTATGGACCAATTGTTGTATTTTGAAAAAAATTATTTCCATTTACAATAAAAAATTTTGTTATTGCAGTTAATATCTAAATCATTTAACGAAGGGGTTAAACCAATATATAAGGTTAAATATTCAACCCAAACCAAACAACATTTCATCATATGATGATATATATAAAATATTTTTTTTATTTAATGATATTATCTTTTTTATAATTATAAATTATAAATAAAAAATATATATTTAAATATTTTTAGGAATTCTCATTATGCCAATTCACACCATTATAAAATGACAATGCTTTTATCTTTTCATTAAACCGCATTTATTAATATAAGTAGTTAAAACACCGAATATTTATCTTATCAACTTTAATATCTACGATATAGTTGTTATTTTCTTATTAGAGACCATTCCAATGGTCCTCAACAAATGATTCAATGGTGGCCTTCTACAGAAGACATAATCATCCTACCAGACACACATCAATTTATTTCTTCTTATACCTACCCCAAAGCTAAATTTATCATCATATAATAATAAATTTTGTATCTCAAAATTAGATAAATGTAATATTGATTATAGAACCATCATTATACACATTATGTACTAGTTGATGGGAAGTGGAAGTATCACTCATTTGTCTGTTTGTACTACCACTTCCACATAAGAAAACTATTCATATTCGATCAAGATAATTCATTGATAGTAATTATTATAATGTTTATATTTATATTATTTATTTATAATATAATTATACTTCTATAAAAATCGTTTCATATCTACAATGATATCATACATTATGTTATAAAAAGATAATTTCTATCGCATGTAGATGTGGGATACCACCTCAATGAAGCAATGTGATTTGTTTTTAATTCCCTCTTTATGTAGGTCGTAATAAATATGTTTCTAAAGAATATATAAGATATATTTTATTTAATAATTATATAAAAATTATGAATTATTATTTATCTAGCTATAAATCCATACATTGAAAAGTAAAAATAAAATTCATGTTTATGTACGAACTACCGTTTCCATGAATAGTGTGAACCATCTTATTTTTAGTATATATTTTGGAAGTAATTATATATATAATTAGTATATATGACATGATATAATAATTAAAATATTGATATTAGGGAACTATTATCCATGTATATGGATAAAAACTACCAAATTAAAATTCTTTTGAAAAATGGAATATTTATCATATTGAAATGATGATTTAAATAATGAGATATTAATAAATTGGTGAATTAATTTTATAAGTGGAAATAATTTGATATTATTTCTATGTAAATGACTATATAAAAGAATTTTGAAAATTTTAATAATATTATATATCATGTTAGTGTGATTTTAAACAATGATGAATTCGAGATAATGTTTTTTATAATCTCATTTTTTTCGAGGACTCCTTATGATAAAATTTTAAGTATAAAAATTTCATGATATACATATATAGAATGTAGATATTTTTCTTCAAATAAATTAATTTCAACAGATTACACCTTTTTATTTCAGTTACATATATTTATGAAATCAAGATGCATAAATAATATTTTATTGAAAATCACACATTTTAATCCATTCATTTATAGATTTATTAGATAATTTCCCAGGTTTTCTAAAAATATTTCCAATAATGTTTTCAAAATTATAAAATAAGTATTTAATTCAATTTTATCCAATGATTAATGTTATCCAAAACATTTTAAAAGAAATATTTTATTTTTAATCCAAACTATATATATTTTAATTTCAATAAAAATATTAAAGGAATAATGTTTATCTGATACATGAAAGGAAATTAACACAAATTTAGGATTATCAAACAATTATTTACATATTCCTTGATAGGTTTCTAGGAATATATTCATATATATAATATAAATTAATATTTGAGAAAATGAATCTATTATAAATAAGTTGTGTTATACAGAAAAGTGTATTTTTCATTAGGGAATGCTCAATATGATCTTCAAAATTCGTTTTTTATCAATGATGACATCATTTGATTCTTTATAATCATTAAATGTGATACGATTCCACGATACCATCCATAATCATTCACAAGATGTTTTAATATTATTTTAACAATATGTTTATGAAATCTGATTATTCCATGTGATAAGTAATGATAAATTATTTTAAATTTTGTGTTACATGTTTCAATTCCATTTTTTATGATATGTTGATTATTTCAAGATCATATTTTAGACTTATGTCTGATTTTCAATATGTGATGGGTGGACTAGAAATTATATATTTTTCAAATACATCAATTAATGGTGGATGTATCAATAGTTAAATAGAACTGAAATGGGTAGTAAACCTTTCTCACTAAGGGACATTGCCCATTTTGACAATCTGGGTTGTGATCTTTAATTAATTATATGATGGAATGGGTATTAGTCCAAATGTATTGTGATAGTCATAGAAATTATACTTTATATGGGGAATCAGTTTCCAAGATTATGTATTTGAAAAATAAATTATGGATTTTAGCAAATTTATTCTATTATTTATTACATTCAATGATTTAATTTGAATTTTTCCTTATGAACCATCATGTATTATCGAATGACCCTATATTTTCAAACATGATACTGATGTTATGGTATTATAATTTTAAAATCATGTCCATATAACCTTTTTTCATGTTATTCTTCTATTATCATTCATATATCACTTTTAGACCATTAAAAAGCATATGAGCCCAATATTTGATACATTTCTATTATAGAGGTTATTTATAATAATTTTAATTATGTTATATATAAAAAATGTAGTTATTTTTTAGATCTACGTTTAAAATTTAAGAGATATTTCATGATGAAATAACATTTTTTTATTCTTCATATTCATTAAGACATTTAGGTTTAAATACTGATACTAATTCAATTTCATCTATATTCTTTTATAATGAAAAAATATCAATGTATGAAATGTATGGGTCTCTTCATTTGGTATTAGTTCAAGGTTTATTCATTCATTAATGACTATGAATAGGTATCCCCTATGACATACTTGGGGAAATGACGATCTATTGGATAATATTTTAATGTATTGGTATGCTCTAAATATAACATTGGTTAAACAAATGAATCTAGTGATTGAAAATAAGGTGCAATTATTTTTTAATTCAATAATTTTTTTTCATGATAATGTGTCTTCCTCCTATGACTATGGTTTATCAAACAACAATTTAAGGTTTTTTTCAATGTATATTGAATGATGAAATAATTTTAATGATGAATGTAAAATATAATGAAATGACTATCCTCCATAAAAACCAAATCTTATTGGAGTTATAATAAAAAAAGTTTTAACTTTGATAGTAGATCGTTATTAAAAAATGAAACAATTTGATCATCTATACATTAAAATTAGAGACATGTTTTTGTTAAATAATTCATGAGGTAACATCAACTGTCTACTAATTTGTCCAAAAAATGCTTTAGATTCTTATATGTGGATCATTAAAATATTAAAATAAATTTCATTAACCATTAACTGATATATAAGTTATGAATTTTAATTTTTTATCATTTGTTACATGAATCATATCAAGGGGGGACCCTTATCAAGAACACATGGAAACATGAAAAAATTGACTCCATAATGTAGGATGAATTTATGAGATTATTATTCAATATGTTCACTCCTCATATTATTTATATAAAATTAGAGATGAAATTCATTGGGGTAAAATAGAATTATGATAAATAATTTTTTACTTATAATAAGAATTTTACTATGTAATATGAGATAAACATATTATATTATAATCGATATTTAATGTAATATTGATTGGTGGTTCAGTTCCCTAATACTAACTCTCTGGTCTGAGTCAACAATAAGATTCCTTAGAATCTATGAATATAAAAATAAATGTTCTATCAACACAGAGATTGAGATTAGATTTTCCAATCAAAAATATGGGCTTGATATGAAAATGAAGATGATATTTAATGTAAAGGTAATAATAAAATTCATGGTGTAATGAATATGTGATTAATATTATGATTAATGTTTTCATGGAAAATAGAGTGAATTTTATTTATGGTATAAAATGTTTTTTAATTGTGGAATTATATTTCATCAAGAAATAAAATTTCACATTAATGATAAGAAGAAATTTTCTAATAATGGGGATAAATAACCATATAATAAACCACCCACCCTCATATTTTTCAAATAAATGTGTATCTAATTTATTCCAAACATTGATCAAATATGATGATAAATAAATATGAATTATTTCATATAACTATTAATCCCCAATATATAGGAAACTCACATTAGATTATTATTTTCAATGTTTTTTATGATAACAATCTGATGAACGTTACATGTACTATCAACTCTAAAACCAATAATTTATTATTTAACTATATATCTACAAACTCTTTTATGTATAAAAAATATTAAGGGTTTTATATTACCAACATAATGATTTGATATTAAGTTAGTAGTGAAAATTATTAATCATATGATAATAACATCTTCCATAAGTTATTATTGTATGATTCATATTTGTGGAACATAATTACACAAAATCTATATAATATCCCATTATTATTATTTGATAATATTTTATACTTGTATTGGATTTCATTCTATGAATAATATATCATATTTATTTAAATTGAACTTACATTTTATAATCCAAACCTACCTAGGATCATCAATCATTAGATGATAAAATCAACATCAAATTGAAATTTTAACAATTTTATATGACATGATTTCTATTAAAAAGTGTTGTTTATATGATATTTATAGGTATAATTCCACTTCACTAATATAAATATTAAATGAGGTTTTATTTATGTATTTTTATATCTCATTATGAGTCTTACATTCAATTATGAATATGTGTTTTAGATATAACAGTCATATATCGCAACACCTCTTTTAAATACTCCATATATAATGACCATGATTGAGTTGTAGAAATTAATGAATCAACTCTTATAGAATCTTGATATTTGATTCATTCTGTAAAATCAATCACCTTGGGGATCATTTATTCCTTTTTGAATAATAAATATGTTTCAATGCGATTTTCTATGGATATTTATGAACTAAATAAGATAATAATAAATAATATGTATCCAATACATTGTACTGATGATATGTTTGATCAACTAAGAGAGAATCAATACTTTTTCTTTTTTATCATTGATCTTTAATATCACTAATTTATAGTTAATGTGGACATAAACAAGATAATATTACTTATACTATATACAAACATCAAAATTATATTGATTCCATTTGGACATAATAATTACTCCAATATTTTTAATTGTATAATTAACATAGTTATATGTGGATCCATGATAATTTTATGGTAGTAATTGTAGATGAAATTCATATATATTACTAGATCATATAATAAAATCTATATCTAATTCAAATAGAATTTATGACTCTAACAATGTATTTTTTTTTCTAAAACATTAATTCTTCCAGATCAATGGCTATAAAGTATTTCTTTTTTTGGTCACCTAATTTCAAGAGAGGTTATAACATACAATCACTAAAGGATGTAAGTTTTATAAAATTGTACAATACTGTGGATATTCATAATTTTATTGATTACTTTATCATGGTTGTTTAATATACAAACCATGCTAACCACGAAGTGATGTAAATTCAATTGGGTAGATGATTGTGAAGAAATGATCAAGGAACTAAAGATAATTCTTGTATAAATAGATTTTCTAAACGATTCCTATATTAGATAATGGTTCGGGATATTTTTCAATACATCAAATAACGGACAAGGTTGAATCCTCGTGAAGAATTATGTGGAGATTTATTATGGGTCATTAAAATTAAGGGTTAATGAGAAAAATTGTCCTACTTAGAATATAGTTTTATATGTATTAGTTTGGTCACTATAGAAATGGATGAATTATATGGAAAATAAATTAAATCATTAAATTTTAAATTTTATATTCACTCATAAGTAGTAAAATATGATATAGAGAATATTGGTGGAGTTGAATAATGATTAAGACTATTAAATACATTAACAACCTATGAATGTGGAATGGGCAATATATTCTCTTAATAGAAATGATCAATCTAGATTACATATAATGATAATGATAATAGATCGAATATTTTATTACATGAAATGGGTGTATCTATAATTTATGATGGAATGGTAGATATACAAAAACATTTTGTGGTCATAAATTGATCCCTGCAATGCTTAAAGTGTCACATAAGTATTATGGGGATTTGAAAAAGGTGGAATGAAATGTTCCTATGTTTTAAAATGATTGTTATTTAATAAAGTGTTTCATGAGTCATATATGTGTTCTAGAATTTCTTGATTTTTTGTTGGATCTATTGGAAGAAGATAATATATTTTTATTATTTACTCAACATTGAATTTCAAAGATTCCCAAATTTCTAAATGGGTATTTAATACTATAAAATATGTAGTGAGATATTACAATGTATATATATATATAGATTGATTATTTTTCAGGAAGTTAATGTTTAGATAATAATTAATAATGGTATGTTATAAATGATTTCTATTCTAGAATTGTAATAGGAATATCATTGTAGGATTTTTCATCAGACACACAACAATAACTATTGGGCTTAATTATATTTTAGATTCAGTTGATCACCTTATGAAGTAATTAAAATTCATTTCTATTGTAAAATATTTATCCATAAAATAAATTTATTGATAATAAATTATATATGTATTAGTGTTTTATAGAGTAGCATGTTCTAGTACATATGATAAGGATCATCAGATTACCTTGATGTTCATGATAAGTATTCACGAAGAACTAAATTTTTTGTATCATTTTTTTACATCTATTCATCCCCATATAGATTTTCTGAATAATAGACCTGCACAAACCCTATAGGATATGTGTTTATAATTTTATATATATTTAAATAGTAATTAGGATCAACACAAATCTATATTAAAATTTTCTTTTAAAAATTGTTCTTACTTGAGAATTCAAATAAACCCTAATGACGACCTCTATAGAATGATGTGTAGTCCTCAAGAATAATTGGAGAAGATAGAGAACGATATATATTGGGTCATAAGTTATATTTTTAAATATAGTGAAGTACATATCCATTCAACTTCATATCAATATATATCAATACACAAAATTCAATTGTATACATTTTCAATGAAATATAGCATTTTTTGTTTGTTAAAATCCATTCTCATGAATTCTCCATGGATGAAGGTTATGAGATATGTAATTATGTGAATGATTATACCAAGGTATGTTTTTTCATTCAGGAATCTTGATCAAGTAGGGATGATATCATATCACATTTCACATCCACCAAACCTCCATCAAGTTCAATATATGTTCTATGAATCTATCATGAAGAAGAATATTCAAGATCAATCAAATACCCTGAAATCATTGGTTGTAACACTATATAATTAACATTTATATAAAGATAAATAAGTTGAAATAAAGGACCTTTATAGATAAATTTACATATAACAAGGCCTCTCACGTGGTTAATGGTCTCTATAGGAATCAAAAATTTAAAAATCATCATGGAAACCTAAGTATTTATTGAGACAGAAAAATGAAAATTTATTTAATTCGGTGTGATAGAATACATAGAAGGGGGATCCCAATCATCATTTCCTAACCCAATATCTCATTCAATGACAAACTCCCCTCCATTCATTATGTTCTCTTATCCTCGGATCGTCCCTTCCCTTCAGATGTTGGGTTTCCATTCAAATTTTTTTCATTTTTCCATGTTCCATTTCCCTCTCTCAATTTCTGTCATTACTGGCTCCACATATGGAGTTGGGTCTCCATTTGTATATTTCATCATCTAATATTTCATCCTCATAATCATCATTTCTGATATAATGATGATTTGTAATGAATAATTTGTATTGATATAGATATGTTCAGTGTAGTATATGGATATGTGGTGTGAGTGGTCGCTGGTGTTACAATAATATCCTTCATCAGATTCTCTCTTTATAATGTTCTTAATTGAGGTGTTATTTATGGTGTTTTAGTGTCTATCATAGTGGGATATTTTTATTGAAGTTATGGTTAACGAGTATGAAGGAAATGGATGATAGTTTTTCATGGTCATGGATAATCATCAATGATTCATTTAATTATATCTATAATATTCCATTAGGATCCATCACTCTTATATTGTGTGGTCTTTTGTAGTGGTTTCTCATGAGGATTTTGGATTAGTAGTGTGAGAATAAATGATACTATATGAAGTTTGACCATGGTGGGAATCAAAATTTTTATAGGATTCTATTGGGATTCGGTTTGTATTTTATGAAGGTTTTCGAGTGGAAGTATTTGTTGTGAATTGGTTTTCATTAGATGTTGCAAGTGATTTATTAAAAAAAATTGAGGTTTCTCTACTCCATGTGGTTCATTTTTTGTGATGTATTAGTTTTATCTATGAATGATGATGATGTTTATTCTGTAGCTCATTGAGTAGATTATCCGACTGTCTAGTATAATGGTAGTTTTCATGTAGCGTACAATCTGTAGTTTTTTATGGGGTCAAGGGTGATGGTGTTGGATTTTCACATTGATGTTTCAATTTTTATGTTTTTAAAATTATTTGTTTATTTTGTTTTTTGATTTATGGTTTTAGGGGTAATTTTGTTGATTTGGTTGTGGAAATATACTGTAGTTTGGATATGGTATCCTTTTGTAAGGTTCTAACTCAACCAAAAAAAACTGAGCTTCTGGAAGATATAAGAAATTGAATTTGGAGAAAATGATCATAAAAGAATCTCACATCAAAAAAATAATGATATTGCTTAAATGGGTAGAATGTATTACCATGACATTTTATGATATATTTTTCAACAAATAAATTTATTTTTTTCAATAGATTTTGATAATTGAAAACCCAAGAATAAATGTATTGTCAAATAGTAAAAAATTATAATTATTTTATTAAATATTTAATGTTTATATGAAAAAAATTATAAAAACACGCACTAAATTATTAGTGGATAAAAATATATTTAAATTTAAATGATTAAATTTTATGTAAAGTTATTATATTACAAAAAAAAATTTCAATTATTTATTTTTCATTTTTTTTTCTTCTGAGAAAATAATATAAATATTATTTTACCCATTTTTATAACATATTTTGTAAAATTATGATCATTATTTAAGCTATAACTTTAATATTTACATATAATTAATTTTTGATAATTTTCTAAAATGAATTATTTTCAAATATATAGTGAAACAATGTGACTTTTTTGGAAAAAGATTATTTCTCTATGATGATTTTTAGTGAAATATAATTTTAAAAATTATTATAAAAATAAAACTAACTCTTTTACAAAAATAATAGCCCAATTAAGATCATTATAATTAATTATACACTGGAACCTAATATAAAAAAATTGTATCCCTTCTAAAATATTTGTTCTATAAATTTTTTTCCCCAAATATGGTTTTTTTAATTAAATATTAATTCAATCCCCTTACAGAAATTGTTTTGTAAAAAGTTGAATAAAAAATTTTAATTCTAAGGTCACAATTTGGTAAATAACTGTGTTTTTTATCAATATGAATAGAAACTAGAATCAATTTTTGTTACCTCATTAATAGTAAAATGGGATTATTGGGGATAAAACGTATTGACAAGGCCTATAATTCATTAATAAAATTAAATTTATTTTATTATATGTGACAAAAAATTTATTATTCATAGATACAAAGAATATATAACCTATTTTGACATATATCATTGATGTTGTCTTTTATATTATTTATTTAAAGGATAAGGTAAAAATTTTAACTTTATTGATTATAATATTTATAATATTTTATAATATATATTTAAAAGACATATTTTAGGTTCTCATCATTTATCTAAAATATAATTTAACATTCTATGTAAAGTAAACTAATTTTTATTTTTTTACTTCTGTTTTAATTAAAATAAATTATTTCATATGTTTTCCACAGTGCATTTAAATTTTTATGAATAATTATGAAAATTATTTTAAAAACTATAAAAAATAATTTTAGTTTAATTTTTTCATGATGCAATCCTATCTCTAGATCAAGCTAAAAATAAATGAAGTTCCCCTTCATGGACCATGCGTTGATGACCAATGTTAAAGAAATACCTAACTCCAGGGTTCCTTTCCAAAATTACTTATACGCAGAATCAAAAAAATCTAGATGAAAAAAAATAAAAGGAACAAAAATAACATGATAAACAGCTACAGAGTAAACAAAAAATGAAAAAACATCTTTACTGTATATGAGTACAACTGTACAAACATATTATTTTAT
This sequence comes from Viscum album, assembly GCA_963277665.1. Classification (NCBI taxonomy): domain Eukaryota; kingdom Viridiplantae; phylum Streptophyta; class Magnoliopsida; order Santalales; family Viscaceae; genus Viscum; species Viscum album. The sequence continues at coordinate 473,497,986 of OY728161.1, forward strand.
GAAAAAAATACACACAAAACCATACTGATTTCATCACCTGACAAAACTGTAATGTAAAACATCAGGAGATCCCATTAATATATCTCCATGATTCAACCTCTAGATGTGATCTAGAGTACTACGTATCCCTAAACACGTCATTCGTCAACACTGACTAATCACTCATCTGTATAATAATGAAAACATGCACAATAATTCCAAGAAAGTGGGATCGTTTACCTACCTTGTAGGATATACCAAAATCTTAAAGGGTTACAAAATGAGATATAGTAAGAAATGAAACACAGTAGATAATAAAAAGGATGTAGTTGAACCCATATAAAGAGAATGAGTGTGTAACATTGTCCAATGATAGGGGTGATCATGATGTATAGATGGACTGAACATTTAGTCAATACCACCCATGGCATGAGTGTAACCTCATCCAATCATGAGATGTTAACATGGTAAACACATTGTGTATCCCACACATATTCACAACACATGGATAGAGAGTTGTCGAATCCTACATTAGTGAAATATATATTTATATACATGCTTATTCAAAAGAATCCCAAACATGATCCAATTGGGATATATACCTCACATCATATCCCCGGAATAGAGTCAATAATAGTTAAAATATCGAAGCTTGATTTCAAATATTTGAAGTGTCTTCCTTGCAGAATGCATCCATGTAATGACACAACCCCTCATTATGTTTCATAGTAATGGCCATGATTTGGTAAAAACATTTCTACTCATGAGATATATAGATGGTTGATACACAATTTTAACAAGTTGGTTCCATGATAATAGTTGTTATAGGACCCATTCCCTTCCCAGCAAGAGGGTTCTACTCTATGATGGGTGATAGATGACACATTACCTACCAAACACATGGGTTTCACATTCTAATACAAGTGGAACCATAACTGGAACTATAAAAGGGTTCCACTCTCTAAATCAAGAGGACCCCTTCAATATTTGTGTTGAAGGGATACAGTTGTATAATTTTGTAAATGACACATTCAAAGCCCATCTAGAGGGATCCCCTCTAAAAGTATGTTTATTTCCCATTACCTACACTATATGAAGGTTCCACTATAATATTTATCAATGACTTGTTCCCATTATAGTTGGAGGATTCCACACGGGATTCCTATGGGGGACTTTTGTGATCACTAACATTGCCGAGTTTCCCATAAATAATCTCCAAAATTGGAAAATCATGCATCATAACAAAATATTCAAAAAAGAGGGAATCACCATTTTTTATATGGAATAATATTAAGTACATAATACTCATCAACCAAAATAAGAGCCCAAATAAAAATATATAATGGTTTTAAGTTTCATAAAAAAGAACCATGTGGTACATGACATGTGAGGTAACTCACATGATGTGTTGTCCTACTAAATCACTTGTTCAGGTTCATGGAGGTAAATGACAGGCAAACTATGTATGGATTCTTTGAATTTAGTAATATACATGGTTTTCCCAGGACACATGGGGCCATTCCCATTTCATTAGCCATTTTTTTATAATTATTAGGAGTATCTATACTCAAAACATATTGTTCCTCTTCACAAGAAGGGTCTCCCATGTCTATTTCCCTATCTATCCACATGAGGTCTATATAATGTGCTCCTCCAAATGTCTCACTAATCTTTAAAGGGGGTACACATCATTTACGAGTGATATGCAACTATCCATCCTTATAAATTTCCAAATCTATTGCCTCCACATCATAGGGGATACTTCTTGTTTGTGTTTCAAGATACATGTCTTGTACTCACGTATCTAATAGAACATTGGATCTACCCTCAGTATATAATATATGTTATTTCTTATATTTATTCCAGCCTCTTCTTCATCATAAAATGGTTGATCTAGTCTTGACTAATTATTTCCGACCATCAGGTGGCTAGAAATCATTTTTGTTAGCCCATGGGGGGTATTATATATCCACTACATGCCAACTATTCTTCTTCACTTCAATATTTAAATGAATATTTTTAGAATGATAAAAAATACCCAAACTATATCTAAAAAATACCTAGTTTGTTGATTCCTCCCTAGCACATGTATTCACCATCATTCTGGGTGTCCCATTGGGCTTGGTTCTGCCCAACAATGACGAACAAGGACTGCATGGTCAAATTTGAGAACAAATAAAAATAAAATAGGGTGATATTCATATGAAAATTCTTTTGACCATCATTTTCCATACATTCATGGAAAATGGATGAAAACATGGATATCCATGATTGAAGAAAAATAATAACCAATGGTAAATAAAGAATTATTTCACATGAAAAGGGAATAATTTATTGTAGATCATAAAAGGGATGATCCCAATCATTAAATTTAATCACCAAGGGATTAGTCCATGATTTTATTGGTATTACCTAAATATTGGTACATTATTAATAGAAGAATTATCTCACAAAGGATTCAAGGAATTTGGTGTGATTGATGTGTCGTGATCTTCCCCAATTGATAGCATTCTCATCATTGGGTTTCAGTTCATAAATTGAATGATGAATAATTATATAGAATCCTTATACTATTTATGCAGGTGGTCCATGGAATATATCAATATAATTTATTTTTAATAATTAATCTAATTTGTCATTTTAATAACTTAAACAATAAAATAATTTCAATAAACAACTAAATTTACAACAACTCGACATATTATCTAAACTCCCTAGGTTTTCCTATTTTATGCCTCTCATATTTTATACATCATGTTATGGAATACAATATGGTATTGGATTTATAATCTGACCTTTTGTTTAGGAGATATTAATTATTCAATAGATGTTATATAAACGAAATTAAATATTTTTATAAAATTAATATTGGGAACATTAGGCCTCATAATTTCATCACATTTCTCCATCATACTCTGAAAATATATGAATATGTAATTTATTGTATTCGATAGATAAAATGGGTCTCAAAATCATTTTATCCCTTAATATTTTCACCCATAAAAAAACTAAACAAACAACTAGGGATACTGATCCCACATCTCGATCTCCAACTCATTGAATCTCTCTTATATGCTAACATGGTTCCACAACACATGAATGAGAGAGATGGAACATCCATGAATGGTCCTCTTCAATTGATCCCCTATCTCCTCCAAAATCACCAAATAATTTTTTTCATCCACGATGTTCATTATTCTCATGTTGATGATGTGTGTTTGGTCATGTATGTACCACCTAAACTGTGGCACATGAAAGGTGTTTTGAACTAGATCTAGAAATGGGTGGATGATGATGATATAATAAAACTCTCCAAATCTCTACATTATTTTAAATGTCCTGATAAACCTCTATTATATATCTCCCTCCAACAAATACTTTGTAATCCTCATCTTGGTGATACTCATTGGATAACATGGTCTTCATACTCGAACTCCAAGAGCTATTGACAAGATTATGTGCAGAATTTCTATCTTCTATAGGTCTTCCACATCCACTCATAGATGATCTAAAATTACCGAATAGTTTTTTCCAAAAACTCTAGAAGCAAAATAGATATCTCACCTATATCTGTCTAGCACATGGTTTTAACTCTCCAGAAATTTTATAATATTTTTACTTAATTATATATAAACTATGTTATCAAAAATAAAAATATTATTTAACTTTTGTATGTTAATGATAATAGATATAAATAAATATAATTTTATTTTATAGTATTCAATTTATTTTGAAATTAATGATCTAAAAAATATTATTTTGATATAAATATATTTATTTAGTGGTTTTCATAAAAATAATGATAATTTTAATAACAAAATTTATTTTATCATAAATATATTTAATATATTATTTTTAATGAATATGATTTTAACTATCAATATTTATATTGACGATTATAATTATTTTGTTAAATATATGATATTATTGAATTTTGATAAGTGTTAAATTTATATAAATATTTATATTTTAATATATGTTAACTCTGATAAGAATAATTTCATCTCAAATAATAAATACACCTTATTGAATACAATTTAATTGAAGTTTATATATTTTTATTTTTTAAAATATTATATATATATATATTTATTTATGAAATTATAATTTTTGGAATTAAAATTATAATATTTAATAGAATATTTTTTAAAAATTATACATTTTATAAATTTTTTATAAAATTATAATATATGAATATAACTAATTTAATTTAATTATGAAATTATACACATATGTTTTTATGTCTTACAAATATTATATTTTTATAAAAAAAATTAATTTTTTAGAAAAATTAAATAATAATAAAATGAAACAATTGTTTATTGAAGATAGTTGTATTGGGAAAATGGGGGGTGTGTCGCGGTATAGGGAATGGTTATTGTGGGAATAACAGGGGCCAAGTGTTGGAAGCAATCTGAGGTCGTGGTCATCACACCTGGCTTAGAGGTGGAGTCTGAAAAGAGTTCAATTGTATATCTATCATCAGATTTAATAGAGCATGGACATGATGATGACTACAATGTTACGAGTTTCGTTATCAGGTTTCAGTATATGGTTAGGGTTTTCAGTCACCAGTGAACAACATTGATGTGAAATTGAGGTTGTAAAGTGTAGATACGAGTATGTTTTAGATAGGTTTCAATACAAGCCTCGGGTTGAAATTTCTATTTTTTATCAACCAAGTAATGTTGGTGTTTTCTTTTAAGATTTTAATCCTCTAATTTTGTCGTAATCAATTTTTTCATCTTCTTCATTCACTGTTGAATTTTTCTATCAATTTTTTACATATGGGCTTGATAAAAAATTATTGTTTTTCTTTTGTAATATGAATATTAGTCATTGATTTTGGTCTTCACATGTTTGTTTTCATTTTCCAAGTATAGGTAGTATCAAATATAATCTAATAATGAGTTTTGTATTTTTTTCACCATGGGTATCTCTATACACATCATTTAATACATGTTCGTAAATTTTAATGTCTTGAGATATAAAAAAATCAACTCAAATGCATTGGATTATCCATATGAACTTATATTTTTATCACTACGCAATAGTTAGTATAGATATATAATATTTCAATGTTCTAAATGAAAAATGGATATACAATTTGGTAGTCTGGAGGGAGCGAGAGCATAAATGCAGCCACATAACAACATGGGTATGTCTTTTCAATTCATGTAGGGGTTTTTATTTTTTTAATTTTAATTTTATTTGATAATATTATATATATATATGAATATATATATATATATGAATATATATATATATATATTTATATATTTATATCTTAAATTTATTTTCTTAATTTATTTGAATAATTTTATGTTTAAAATATTATTTATATCCATTGTTTTTCATGGTTTGTTTTTTACAAATTATAGGAAATATTATTTTCTATAAGTGATTTTTCTTAAACAATTTTATATCATATAAGGGCTATATTAAATTTCCTTTTACTATTATGGTATTTGAGTTTTATATTATCTATTTTCGTATTACGAGCCTTGATTAACAATTGGTTATTTATTTTTACAAGTTAAGCTGTGTGTTTTTAAAGGGTTTTAATATTATTTTGCCTATTTCTTATTTAGTTGGAAAATATATACGTGAATAATTTTTTAATTCAATCTACCTATTTTATTTTCTTAATTTATAACAATATGACATTGTATTTTTAAGCAAGGGTATGAGGCCGATTTCAAAATTAATCAGTTTATGCATACAAAATGCATATTTATATCTACGTATTCTCATTTAATGACTCCGAACAATTTCTAAAATTGTTAATTCATTTTCACAATTATCAAATTATATGAATTGAAAATTTGGACATCGCTTTTCAAAATATATGTGACCATGCGTTATGTTTAACATTCACAATCCACATATTTTTTTAACTATGCATTTAATTTATTATGTTTTTTATTTTTGATTTTTAATTAAAATATATATTTCATTGGAAGAGATTATACTTAAAATTGATTTATAAACTCTGGATAATATGTTTTTTACATGTACCGTGAATGGTTATTTTCTTTTAAATAAAAAATTTTATGAATTTATTTTTGAAACGTTTTGTGTTTTGAGTGTGAAATGATGGTCCATTAAAATTGTTTTTTAAAAATTTGATTTAGTATAATGAATGTAATATTATGGGGAATTAACCCATAAATAATATTTTGAATATTTTATATATGAGTTATGACAATAAGGCTTATTTTTATATTATGGATTCCTTGTATCCTAAATGACCCACCAAAATTTACATGTTTAAATTCATAAATCCCAATGACCTTTTCAGTTATAATTATTTTTGGAATATAATTGTTCTCTAAATTAATTATTTATTAAAAAAAATTATGAAAATCGATTTTTATTTCTGTTGGGTTATTTTCATGGAGTTTTTTCAAATAATTTATTAATGTTTTCAAAAACATTTATTACACATACTAAATGATTACTTCATATTTTATTATCATTTCTATATTGGGTTAGTAGAATTACGGGTGATGTATCCCTTATGAGGTGGTATTGTAATAATGAATATGTTATTATTTAATTTTTTTTTTCATTATAGTGGAGATGTAATATTTTATCTAATTTTCCAGATCCTAGACCGGAAATATTTCCTATATTTAGAAATTGTATCTGTATTTTACGTTATCTTTTATATAAGAAATATAAACAATATTCATAAGAATTGAATCCAAAAGAGCGGGTTTGGTTCATTATAGTTGGTATCAGAGAAACAATATAAACAATATGGGATATTTGATTTTTTTTCATTTAAGTGGTAGAGTATATAATTTTAGTAGTTATAGTTTTTCATAATTTAGAATATTGATATTCACTTTTTTTTATAATGAATGAATTTTATGGGTGAAATAATATTATGGGGGAATAATGTAACAACCCAAAAAAGCTTAAAATATTTATTACATAATTTTAAATGAACTATATTATAAAATAATAAGTTAAATATAGATTTATCTTTTATAAAGAATACATATAAGTAATTATATCATTAATTTATAGTTTTCAAAATAATTTTAAATTATTATTATAATAAAAAAAATTATTTCATTATTTTTTGAAATTTTATTTTAATATAAATATTTTTAATTTGTTGTTTTTAAAAAATAACGATAATTTGAATTACAAAAAATAATTTTATCAAAACTTTATATATAAAAAAATTCTAAATTAATAAGTATCGAAATATGAATATATAGTTATATATATGCATATTTTTACTATTATAATTATTTAAATAAATATATTAAAATACTAAATTTTGCTGATTATAAAAATATTTTTATTTATTCATAATTGAATATATATTAATTGTGATAATAATAATTTCATCTGAATGAATGAATAATTCTTACCGAATTTAAATAATTGATTTATATTAATAATGATTTTAAAAAATTATATATAAATATATATATGAAATTATAATAATTATTTTTAAATTATAAATATTTATTAGAATAATATTATACAATTATCACTATTATGAATTTATTTTTAAAAAATAAATTATAATTTATGATTATTAATATTTTATTTAATTTTGTAATTTATACAAAAATTGTTTTATATTATAAAAAAAAAAATTTTAATAAAACAAATTTCATTTTTTGAAAAAAATGAAATAATAATAATATTATGCAATAAAAAATTGAAGAACCTGATTTTGATTAACAGGGTATGTCACGGACTGGGTAATGTGGTTTGGGGGATTCAACGTAGCCAATTCTAGGTAGTAGTCTTAGGCTATGGACAACACACCAAACATAAGGGAGGAGTATGATCATGATTTGAAAGTAGATCCGACAATGGTTTCAACCAATTAAGGGAAGATTGTCAATGATGAGGATCAGAGTTTCACCATCTAGTTTTAGCACACTATTAGGTTATTCAGTTTCTAGAATATATGACCTCTATAACATGGAGGTCAGAAAGTGTAGATAATGATATGCTACTAATAGGGTTCGATCTGAGCATAGGGTTTCGATTTATATTTGTGTTCATCAAATAAATGTAGGTGTTCTATTTTTAGATCTAAATCATCAATTTTTTGTCATCATAACTATTTTCATTATCTTTATTTTCAGCCAAATATTTATGATAATTGTTTACCTATATAATTTTGGATCTACTATTCATATTCTTTTATAATAGGAATACATTCCTTTTATTATGTTCTGCATTTATTATTTTCACTATAATTGTACTAGTAATATCAATTATCATCTGCCAACTATATTTAATTGTTTTATTTTAATTATTGAATCTTTATACACATCATCCTTGGAAATCTAGTGTTTGCAGCTGCTTCAATATATCCTATAATCTCATATGTTCTATTGGACTATCAATTTTCACACATAATTTTATAACTGAATTGTAGAGAATATAGCCATAAAATCCTCGAATGTTCCAAATGAATTATGCATATATAATTTATAGTCTGCAGGAAGTGATAGAATAACATTAGAATCATAAGGACTTGAGTAGGTGTTTTCACATCAAGGAAGGGTTTGTTTTATTTTTATAATTTCTACCCGATTTAAAAAAAATATATGTATATACAAATATATATATATTGGTATTTCTATCTAATATTTATTATAACAATATATATTATGAATATTGTTTTTAAAAAATTATTTCTATACCATGAAATTGAAAGATATTTTTTTTGTTTTAAAACATATAAAAGAATAATTTTATGTGTATTTCATTATTATAAAACATTATAAAATTATGTAATAGTTATATTAAATTTATTTAAGAATTATTGTCTTTGATTTTAAAATTAGATAGTTTTTCATTATTCTTGATTATTAAGGGATTATTTATTTTTACAAAAAAAAATTTGGTTTTTAAATTTGTTTTATTTTATTCTATTTATTTAATTTTTAAATTTTAAATATATATATATATATATTAATTTAAATATGTTTACCTATTTATGGTAAAAAATTATAGCATGGGGTAATTTTGATTTTTATGCATCAGTATGAAGGTGATTTCAACATCTATCAGTTTACACATATAAAAATGTATATGAATTTCAACCTTTATTTTATTTAATAATTCATAATCAATTACAAAATTATTAATTCATGTTCCATATTATCATATTATGTTAATTGAAATTGTGGACATTTCATTTGAAAATAGTTGTGGCCTTGCGTTATACAGTAAATCAAAATTGCACATATTTTTTTATGTATGCATTTATTTCATAATATATTTTATTTTTGACTTATAAATGAGAAAATATATTTTTATGGAAGTTTTTTTTCATAAAAAACTAAATACAATCTATAATGAATATATTTATTACATGTACTAAGAAATTTTTTTTTATTTTAATGAAAATAATTTTATGATCCAATATTCGAAATGATTTCGGTTACGGTTGATGAATATAATGTCCATTAAAAGTGTTTTCTAAAAGTATTAACTAGTATATTGAATGTTATTTAATTGGGATTGAAACCATACATCATAAGGGTGAATTGTACCATATGATTTATGATTGGATGTTATATGTTTTTATTATGGTCTTCCATTTATCATGAATGGATCAAAAATATTTATTATTTTCTATAGTTAAATCACAATGATATATTCCATTATAATTGTTTTTATAAATTATAGTTTTATATATTATATATTGATTATATATATGTTATAAAAATATATTTTTAAGTATCATTAATTATTTTAGGGAATTGTTCTAAATGAAATTATTAATATTTTAAAACCTCTGAACATAGCATACTAAATGATCACTCCATGTTTTGAAATCATTTTATATGTATTTTATTGGTAGAGTTACATATAATGTCTTCATCATCAGAACGCATCACGCTGAATATTCTTTTGTTATTTAATTTTATTTTGTACAGTTTATTTGAGAATTATTATTTTTATACAGTTATCCAGAATGTAGATCGATAATAGTTCTTATAACTGAAAATTCTAAAAGTATGTTTAGTTTATTTTATATAAAATTAATATACAACTAATTTTTATGCACTAGACCTTGATGTATAGGTTTGATTCATTATAACAGAAACCTTTTGGGTCACCAATATAGGGGCCCACAGGGTTTCATGCCCATAAAATAGTGGTAGATATAGTTTTATGAAACATCTCTAAATATCTCGTGATCCTCCTAGATTCAGTAGAACTCTAAAAAAAATCCCTCAGTATATCCTCCCACCCCTAGATTGTAGGATTATACTCATCATCATATGAGTCTCAAATTTCTCCTACTGGCATCTCCACAATCATGATGTATACTGCAATCCATGATATATGACAATATTATAGGGAATCAAATTAAGGAAATGATATCTCATACATACGACTACCCCATCCCTACACCCCATAAAACTACATGATCATAATAAATTGTGATAAAATCATGAGTTGGTCTACTGTCACCAAGATAGTTTAATTTCCCTTTGATTTTCTTAGAATCCTTGTCATAAGGCCTAAGGGTATTTCATCCTAATTCCACAATTGGATATCAACAGGCTACAAAAATACCTTTTGAAACATTGTGCGTAGAATTCACCTATAGATTGGTTTGGTAATGTGAATCTAACTTAACCCCACTTTGTATCATTTCCAGACACCAAAATAACCAATAAAGGTCTCTGTATAACTTCCCCATAATGGGATGTAAAACTAGTGGATAATTTCGGATCTCCTTCTTTAGCTACACTACATCATGATTAGTACCGTCGTATGTAACTACAAAAGGATAACACCATTAAATCTTTCATAATTAACATATTATTAATATCCTATTTTTATCAAGTTACACATGTCCTCGTAGTCAATTTCAACAAACTAATACTCTCTCACATGCTCGATAAGTGGTGGATTTAACACCATGGATTGATGAAATGATTCACCCTCATGCTCTTCCATGGTTAGCTGAAAGGAATCCAACTACCTCAATGCCGCCAACACACCACACGATCAAAGAACATCCTCATACAAGAATCTAAAACTATGTATCCTTCCCATGTAGTATAGACTATCTTATAGTCATATTTTTACAAGAATTCCAACTAGTGTTATTGTCGTATCCTGATGTCTCTCAACATGAAGAAGTATCAAATGATCTAATTGTACAATTAAGCCCCAAATATCTATTCTCAAATATAATTCATCCAAATCCTTAAATAGAATACTACAAAATCATGATCTAGGACATAGTTCATGTCATTATTTCTCATTGGGTCTCAACTTCCATGACCATCATGTGATAAATGCACACTGTTGTGTGAACATGTAGCAAAGACCCACACTAGAGGTATCCAAATACACTACATACTCCATGCCCTCCTCTTGTAGTCTCAACATAGGAAAAATAAATTTCCTCAAACCCAATTCCACAACGGATATCTAACTCTACACTAACATGGTAAAAGGCTTTTCCTTTCACAATGGTGTAGTCAAAGGGGTAGTAGTCGTGTTGAAGTCTTCAAGAATCATCTTGTATTACAATATTAATATACGATAACATAACTTCTTAGAAATGATGTAGGGAGGCTTCCCTGAATGAATATCATCTATTTTCTCTATGTCCACTACTAAACCCAGACCAGAAATGACATGACATAGATATAAAACATCATTAATCTATAACTAGTACTTTAAGATCCTCTCACTACGATGGGTGTCACAATGAAAATATGGAATATACATCCATTTCTCTCTACGTTCCTCATTGTATGTACATTATATGAGTATTTCATTGTTCAATACAATAACAAACTAGTCCTCATATGGATGGAAAATCTGATTAATTAAATACCTAAAAATGGGGGAGGGGTCATTCATCACACCAAAAGGAATCACCAACAGCTGATAATATCCATAGTAAAATCACAATAAATGGTTCATAATACCACATTCACATACATATACCTGTAGTATTCAGACCTGATATCAATATTCTAGAACCATCCCATGCCTTAAAACTTGTCATAAAGGACTCTATTCTACATCAATGGGTACATGTTCATTATTATGGCATGGTTCATTCCATAATTAACAACATAATACTCAAATATCCAAATACCATTTTCACAAAAAACACTATTGATCTCCAAAGGGACATGGTCTGCCTAATGAAATCCATATCTTGATAGTCCCCCTACTAAAATTGTAGCACCTGGAGATCCATCAGGGCCTCAAATAATCTGTAAAATATATTATTGTATTTAGGGGAAGAAAGTAAATAAGAAACTAATTCTCCCCCTCATTGGTAGTTTCATAACACCCTCAAGGAATTCATCCCAAAATCTATCATGGATTAAGTAATCAATAATCCAATGGATCCTAATGACCAAATTTATATAATTCAAAACAGATGGTTGATTGGTTTCATCTTCCTCCACCAAAAAACTACTTCTCCCTGTTATTAGTTCTCTTTCCCAAACAAGGATAATCACATCATGTATATGTGTAGGAATTTGACTCATCTGTAGTAATAGTCAATCTGGGAATAGAATATGGAAAACGAAACCATTTCCATGATGATGGCATTGGTTTTATTATTGATTATCAAAATTTGACATGTGAACCGATCATTACCAAGAAATAGGATTCACTACTTTTAGATAAAATATACAGAACAAGACTTCCATGTAGGAATTATAAGATGATGCTTTGGGGAAATGTATCTAATTGGAGTTATATATATAACAACTGGATTATATATTTAAAGTTATTAATGGTACCTATGACTACTAATACTAATGAAATAGTTGAAAACACATACATCGTACCTCTAATAATAGCATTTGATATAGGTTCGTAATCAAAAATATCATACTGCTTCTGGTGGCCCTTACCTCCTGCTTCCTCATCCGTTAGTGGAATCCCAGTAGTGGTGGTGGGGGATGTATTTTGTAGCATCATCAACCACCCATTTCCATTACTCATCTTCCTCTCTCTCCACCTCCCTTCGGGACACCCTAATCCTAGTTTTTCATCAACCAAGGAAGTCCATCTTCTACATTCCATTACTCTTGAACACTTCTAGTTGGGAATTCTCTTGTAATGTAAAATTTTACTTAACACCCATAGAAACACCCTTAACCATTATTCCATGGTCCGCATGTATATCCACATATCATATGACCACACATTTGTGTTTATTCATTATAGGATCTCCTGCACTATGGTATTGCTGTCATGAACCTGCTAGATTCAATAGATGAATCTAATCTATGAATCCCACTTCCAAATATAGCTTATTGACATCACTATAATAATAATATAAACATAACTATTACCCACTACAAAACCCTAACATATTAAGAGATTTAAAAGGGTACCACAATGGCGGGGTTCTCTCGGTGGACTCCCAGATCTAAATTCATGTCCTTGAAATGTCCATCTCTTGTCATGATAAGGGATTACCATGGATGGTCTATTAAAATATTTTAATTTTCATACACAATCATCCACAAATTTTTCATCTATAGAAGCTCCTAAATCTGAACTGAGAATAAAATATATAGGTAGTAATCTTCCCAAAACAACAACTAAATATTTTCCCTTGATAGTATTATAGCATCCTGTGTCAAAGTAAAAAATCATAACCAGTTGCCAGATGCACCCTGAAAAGGCTTTTATCCAGCACAACCACTAGGTCATTCAGTTTCCAGATGATCTTGAAATCAGAACCCACAAAACCAATCTAGTCCTCCTTTTCTGGAGAATTGGGATCACCACGAAACATATGTTTCATTTTCCACTAGAACACACACAGAGTGTCAATACTATACGGATCCTCATCATGCTCTTCTCAAATGGTCTATTTCTTAATATGTGTAGGTTATACTACATGCCAATATCGATAAAGAAACTCAAGGGATGGACCGTGATCTATGCTCTCATCGCTCATCATATCTTCACGATGATCCAGAACTGGTATCCCTACTGGATGACATAGTTAATGCATCAAAAAATTGAATCAATATATATCTTGATCTTATATAATACATCTACCACTGATCCCTACTAAGAATGTTTCTATATTTATAGTCGATAAGTAGATTGTGATGGTCTTGGTGAATGTATAAGTCAACTACCCATACAATCACTAGATTACCGACCTATGAGCTATACTCGAGACACTTCGACATTATCCACCGAAGTCCCAACCAAACCCACATTAAGCGATTGAACAAAAAAATTTACCATGGATCAAGCCTCCTTTACTATAAATATTTCATCAACCAATACTAGTTGGGGATCAATTCATAACTTCTCCATCCCCACCTCTATTGGCATGGGTTTGAAAAACAACATCAAAGGCATATCTAACATAGGAAGGTGTTTTCAAAATTAAATGAATGAACACCCAAACAATCATATTTTTGAGTTAGGGTAGAGGAATAATAGTAAAAAGATGAAATAGATATAATTCAAAATAGACCTAAAATCCTCTAGAGGGTATTGGAGTATGATTGTAAAAATTTAAAATTAAAGGGGGAAAATAAACACCTAACACAAATAATTTCCAATCCTATAACCTTTAGAATATAAAATTATGAAAGAGATCATATCATATTCTCCTTGTAGTGAGCAATACATATATTTCATTATACCAGGAATCCCAAATCTCCTCTATAGTTATCACTGACCAATCTGTCATCTTCAAAAGAAATGATATGTATAGGAAAATCCCATTAACGGTATGTATTTTCATGTATAGTAGAATTTATTGAAATTTAAATGGGGTAAATTAGGAGATAAAAGTGGAAAATAAAAGTAGTATACAACAAAAATGATGCAACTCAACCCAAAGCTATAGAAATTGAGATTAACCTTTCCCAAATTAAATGTGCTAAACATAGTGTTTATGCGGACTTCATGTAGAGTATTTGACACCCATATTTTAAGGGTATCATCATCCAAACATGAGATGATAAACAAAAAAACATTAGTAATTCCATTCACATATTCGAAGCCCATGGTTGGAGAGTAACCAAATAAAACGGCATAGATAAATTCATATATAAATATATATATTCTCAGTAAAAATACTCCCAAACAAGAGAGGAATATGATCTAATTCTCAATGTCGGCCTAGGAGAATAGGTGATAATATTTCCAACATTCCTACAATGATTCCCATCATCTCAGTTGTATACCCAACATAAAATATAAATATACAGACACACCACATCACTATATGACATAGTCGATGAATAAATTATCTATGTAGAGGACCCTTGACCTAGTGCAATAAGAGAGTTATACATAGTGCCATGATTGAGGACATGTACTGTGATCCATCAAGAAGTTCACACTATAATAGTTGAGAGAGGACCCACTCCCTACCTATAAACATGATTCAATTATCTAATATGAGATAAGGGAATTCTTTCCTATGCTATAGATGGGATCAAAATGCTGAATCTAGAGGGAAAATTCCTTGAATCCATAGGATGGTTCCACTCTCTGATTCTAGAGATATCATTCCCTAAATCCATAAGAGGGTAACACTCAAATGAGTTCATAGAGGATACATGTTCATCTTAGATAGAGGGTTCCACTCTAAAATTCGGTAGTGGACCCATGCACAACACAAATAGATGTTTACACTCTAATTATCATTGAGGACCCATGAAATGGCCATATAGAGGGTTCAACTCATAATACCTCTACTGATCATGTGTCATTACTTCTATAATCATGTATCATATAAACAAGTGAAATTCCCATCAAATATCACACAATATCTAAAAATCCATAATATAGTGTAGAATATTTATATATGAGAGAAAAAATTAGAATATGATACTTGTGGACGAACATTTGATCCCAATGTATGAATATATGATATTTTTATGTTTACTCAACAGGAACCAAGTCATACATGGTGTTTTAGGGGGACCTAAAAGAATGTGGTATTTCACCAACACAAGTCAGTGTATCTTTAAGTACATAGATTTCCAAATGTGTAAGGGCATATGATGTGTAGGGAACCATCATGGCAGGCTCATTCAACTCGATCCTCCATGTAATTGTTATTGTCTGTCTATCTATCATATGTCTAGGTACATTGGTACATGATATTATACTTCACACATTGTTCCACTCATGTATCTATATGTGTTTTTTTATTCATAACTTGATAGTGTGTTTGGATGGTTCGATCTCTAAGGGGTCCAGACCATGTTCTCCATCACATGGCTCAATAACTCATGAAGGGGGTACAATGCATGTATGAGGGATAAACATGTTGTCATTTTTATATATATCTACAACCATATCTACTATAGATTAGTGAATACTGTAACACCTGATACTTTTATGAGAAATATTTTGTTTTTATCTTATATAAATCATATGAGGAATCTTTCAATACACACAACACTAGCTTGGCTTGCTTTACACGCAACTACGACCTTCCTCGATAGCTTGCGTCGTACGCAATACAGAGTTGTACTAAACAACGATATGCTATTAAAATATAATTAAAAATAGCTATTATGAATAGTAATAACTGAATTTTTAATTTTATAACATTTTAATTCAACTTATTCATTTTCTAGAATGAGGTATAAAAGAAAAATCTATTTTTTTGGATAAAAGAAATATTTTTCAAAAAATACAGTTTTGCCACCTTTTGATGGCGCACCCACATTAAATCTAGTTTTTGACATGTTTATAATTTAAAATTTGACAAAATATTTTCTTCTTTTGAATCAGGGTATAAAAATTTACTTTGGATTAATTTTTGATATTTTTCTGATAACTTTCATATTTTGATGAATAGTAAAAATAACCTCATTTTTAATTAAAAACTACTTTTTTCATTGAGATAATTTATATGGATAAATTATAATATTGAATGGTTTTAAAGTATAAATAGAATATATTTTTACCATTTAATATAATGTATGTCATTAGCATTAATTTCACATTGAATTCATAGGTAAAAATATTTCAATCTTTGGCAATGTTTTAACTTCTAAAACCCATTTTCTTAACAACGGGATTTATTTTAAATTAATTACTACAACTTAAATGTTTTGAATTTTAAAAAATGGATTCCATAATCAGAATCAGTGAGTCCAAATTATTTTAATAGTCTACTTTTTATTTTTGGGCATTATGAATAGTAACTACGGTAAATTTTATTTAACGTAGTTAAAGGTAAATCAGGTAATTAAGGGTAAATATAAGATTATAAAATTACCCTAAAACCTGCCAAAATCCTATTGGATGACTAAAAGTCGACCCATATCACCTAAGGGTAGATTAGATTCATTTAATGCACTTTTTTCCATGAAAATAATTTAATTATTTTTAAAACCAAAGATTGTGACAACATGTCACTTTCTTAAATCTTATAAGTATAATAATTTTAATTTGGTGATAACCTTAATGAAACGTAAAACATTAGTAGTCTACAGAACTATTATACAATTATCTACATCATAGGAAATTATTTAGTATTTTTAGGGATTATATAATTATCATTAATTATGACACAATAGTGATGATGAAATAATTTTATTAATTAAAATATCAAATAAATTATTTTAAAAATATTTAAATAAATATTATATGAACTATTTAATGTGCTAAAATAATTTTCTAGCTACATATGACATTTTATAAATCTATTAATGCTTTTACTTCGAACATATATTCTATATATATTTTATTTAAATTCAAATAAATGAATAGTGTAAAAATTGACACTATTGTTATTTTATAAAAATAACATATTATAAAATTGTTTACAAATCACAAAAATATTTAAAAATTATAAATTAAAATTTATATGGTCTAAAATGTCATAATGTGTCAAATTATGGAAAATTCATAACACATATGTAATTATTTATAATAATTTAAAATTTAGAATATTATTACCACAAATAAATTTAAATTGATAAATAATGATAAATCAAGTTGATAATGTTTAAAATAAATTCATAACTGGAAGAAATTTTATTTTTTTATGATATTACAACCCTATATCATCTAATATTAGGATATGAGTCATTTTGTATGTTTTTATGTGGGGTTGAGATTTAATATAAACTAATATTTCTTATATTTCCAAAGGTGCCCCTCTCCTCCCTTATAAAAGGGCACCTCCTCCCTCTCTTCCTCACACCAATTTGAGCCTTCAAGATCTGCCAACCCCTGCCCATTTCACTTCCCCACTTCCTTAGAAACCTACTAGAGGTACTGGTCTTATCAAAAGACCAACTCTGGTGCCTTAAGAGAATGTTTAAAGGAGGCACTTCGAGAAAGAGGTAATACCTTCTACCGTTTTCTTCATGTTCCATTCTTCTACTACTATCTATTCATTAGTTGTTTCATTATGAAGTAATAAAATATGTATAACTTATATACTGATATGTTATTATAAGTATGAAACAACCCTATTTCACCATCTATCCATCCCTCGGAAAACGAAATCACCGCGCGTGCGTACGTTCGGAATATCGTTTCCACGCCGTGCTGTAATCTATTTTCCACCACCACCTTACATGGATGGGTATAAGGCTGAAATTAATGCATATATATGATTATTGAAAAGTGGTATTTATTCTGAAATAGTATACATACAATCCAATACAATTCCACGATCATGGGAACGATATCATCGCTCGTGCGTACGTACAGAATACCGTCTCCACGATGTGATGTGATTCATTCTACATAATCTTCATTGCATAAGGATTATATATATTAATTGAATGAATTAATATGATATATATTACACTAATACCATTTTGTAAATGAGGTATCTATAACCTAAAGATACGAATAAGAATTTATTCGACAAACACACATAAGAACAAAAAGTAATAAACACCAGAATAACAAGTAGTAATGAAATATTACTAATATGAAGCTAAGAATATGACCATATACGATATCATAACAATATGTATGATTCTGTAATAATTTAATAACATTATTTAAATCATTATACAGGAGGTTCGGACACATACGATCCAAATCGTACCAAAGGTAAAGGGAAAATATCACAATCTCATTTTATCAGAGATTGTTTATACTTTGGTGTTTACTGGGGTGTATTTTAACATCCACATCCTTGTTTCATCGATATGTAATATTGTTTCCATCCACCTACAATTTTTTAAATCCAATTTTACGCTTCGGTGAGTTTTTAGTAAAAGATATGAAAGGAATCTTTTGTTGTTTTTCTACGAGGTACTTTTTGACTTTTCCGACAAAAGTACGAGAATAATGTTTTTTTAACTTATACAACATTAATGGATTTTTAAAAATTATTTACAAGAAGCTTACATTACATGTTTTCATGTTTATATTTAATCAACTTCTTTTAGTTTAAAATTGTATGACATGTTAAGAAAGGAAAATGTTTTTGAAGTAGAAAGTATATTTTCCTCAAGAATGGAGTTCAAGTGATTTATCATAATTATCTTCCATATAAGGTAATAAAGGGTTATGTTTCTATCCCTATTTTTACATTGATTTGACTATGTTGTGATGGAATTATTTTTATGAATACCATTATCTTATATTAATTGTTTTATGATGTCACGATTTTTAAGATTCCCATTTTTATTACATGGGGTATGCTATGATGTATGGTTTATGATTTTGTGGCACACATAATAATGGTATCACTATGACATGGTTGGTACCTATATCTACCTCCAATGCATTGGGTAAAGATTTTATATCTCATGTGATTGACATGGCTAGAACGGTATGTTAAACCGGTTCAGTGAAACAGGACTGAAACGAGGAGTGAACTCGGTTTAGAAATGGACTTTGTCTACTAAGATAGTCTTGGAAATGAGTCTTGACTAATATGAAATTATTCTTTATGATTATGTGTGTATGCCACAAAGTTTCATGTTTTAAGTTATGATTATTGGGATTTCATTTCACTACTATGATTTATCCCATGTTATGAAATTATGCTCTCTTTTTGAAGGTTATGATTTCCAAAATGTTATGTTCTTATGAATATGATGTGATTCATATTTCTTTTGTTTACCATTACTGAGCATTTGAGATCACCCTTTTGTATTTTTTCTTTCCCCAGGTCAGGAAGAAGCTTATTATGTAAGATATTCCAAATGGCACTATAGATAAGAAGAAATAAACGGGAGACAGTGTAGACGCTTTATGAACCAGTTGTTTATGTTTCCATGTTTCTAAATACACTATACCTATACTATCCTTTCATGGTTTTGTTATATGTTGTAATAAGCATGTTTAAATTTTGAAGTAAAAACAATGTCTGTAAAGTATGGGTCGTTATAGTTGGTATTAGAGGAAGGGTATAGTCAACCTTTTGAAACTAGGATGTGAAAGCCTTAGTAAGAACCCTAAGGAAAATTATAAGCATAGAACACAATCATAGTGTTTTAGAAATGGACATGAATAACCTAGGATAAGATCTTAAGTGTTAAATTTTATTCTTGATTATGTGGTTTTCCTATTATAATTAGTTTTTCTCAAACTATTCTTCTTGGTTTTATACAATGGCTGGAACCCGAAGGAACCGTGTTAATGTGGAATGTGATGGGAAATGCAATGATTGTCCCCCTGATCAACCAAACCTTATCGGAGATGGAATGAAAAATCTTGTAGTCATGCACACAAAACTTTCTAAAGCTATGAATCATGCAGGACTTCCAAAAGAGAAAAGGAAGGAGCAACATTTTGTTGAATCCTTCATGAGGCAGCGTCCACCATCTTTCAGCAGGTCTACTGATCCATTTTTTGATGAACAATGGATTAGTACTACTAAAATGATATTTTCAGTTCTTCAATGTTATGAACATGTTAAAGTCATACTAGTAGTGTATCGTTTGGAAGGAGATGCAGATCAATGGTGGAATCTTATTAATAATACGAGTAAAAGGGATGAAATTGAGTCAATGGAATGGGACGAGTTCAAGAAATTATTTTTCAATAAGTACTTTCCTCGTATTCTCCGAACAATGATGGAGAAAGAGTTTCTTGAACTGAAGCAAAAGAATGATGAATCTTTTGGTACCTATGAAGAAAATTTTACATGACATGCAAGGTACGCTTCTTGTATTATTATCCAACCTAAGAGTAATATCTACCGATTCTTTAGTGGCTTAAAACCAAGTCTTCGAAGGGAGTTATCCATAAGGGACTTCAATAGCTACGATGAAATCTTTTTATGTGCTCTCAAAGTCGAGATGGAGATTGGAGTAACACATCAGTCATATGGGTTCGATAAGACAAGGAAAATGGAATTCAAAGGAAAATATAAAGAGCACACTGAAAAGAATATGAGCTTTCCCTTATGCTCAAAGTGTGGAAAGAAACATTGAGGGAGTTTTCATAATGGGACAAGTAATTGTTTCAAATGTGTAAAGGAAGGTCATTGGGCATTTGAATGCTGCAATGATGGGAAGAAGATGTCTAATGATGCAAACAAAGGAAGGGACACACAGAATGAACCTAGAACTCTTCAATGTTTCAAGTGCAAGGAGATGGGGAATTATGCCAATAAATGCCCTAATCCAAGGGTTGTTGATGATGATCGACATCAACAAAATCATAAGGCTAAAGACAAAGGAAAATCACATTCAATTTCTATCAGCGATGTGGAGTACGATAACGATGTGGTGAAAGGTACACTTACCATCCACTCTAAAGTAGAAAATGTTTTATTTGATTCTGGATCCACCCACTCTTTTATTTCTGAAGATTTTTCTAAGGGTATAACTGTATTACATAAAAAATTAGATGTTGATTTAGCTGTGACAACACCTAATGGCACAACAGTCACATCAAAAGTATATAATTCTTCCCCGATTGAAGTTTGTGGGAAAGTGCTTCCTGCAAATCTTGTGATCCTTCCTATAGTGTAATTTGATGTGATTCTTGGCATGGATTTGCTTTCTTTATATGGATCTCATATATATTGCCAAATAAGGGAAGTCACATTTCATATTCCAGATCAATCTATGATTGTCTATCGATGCATGGATGAACATAACCTTGCAGTGGAAATTTCTTCCACCTTATGGGTCTTGACTCCACTTAATGAAGGTTATTTATCTCAAATGGTTGGTGAGAAACTCACAATTAAGAACATGCCCATTGTACGGGAGTTTGATGATGTGTTTCCGAAGGAAATGTCGGGTCTTCCACCAAATCGTGATGTTGAGTTTTCAATTGAATTCGTACTGGGTGCTTTGCCTATTTCAAAGACACCTTATATAATGGCCCCAATTGAGTTTCTGGAATTAAAGAAACAACTCCAAGAGAATCCTGATAAGGGATTCATACGCCCTAGTGTGTCACCTTGGGGAGCACCTGTTCTGTTTGTTAATAAGAATGATGGATCAATGAGACTCTGCATTGATTATCGAGAACTTAACAAGATCGCTATCAAGAAAAAATATCCTCTCCAATGCATTAATGACCTATTTGACCAACTACGCGGAGCTCAATACTTTTCCAAGATTTATCTTCGTTCATGGTATCATCAATTAAGGGTAAAAAGGGAGGATATACCAAATACGGCTTTCCGTACAAGGTATGGACACTATGAATTTATAGTGATGCCAGTTGGTCTTACTAATGCCCCTTCTATTTTCATGGATATGATGAATAGAGTCTTTAGAGACTACCTTGATCAATTTGTGGTAGTCTTTATAGACGATATTCTTGTCTATTCAAAGAGCAAGAAAGAACATGAAGATCACTTGAGAATTATATTGAAGACCCTGAGAAAGGAGAAGCTTTATGAAAAATTTACCAAGTGTGAATTTTGGCTTCAAAAAGTTGCATTTTTGGGTCACATAATCTCAAAAGAGGGGATATCTGTGGATCCAGCAAAAACAGAGGTTATCAAAAGATGGTCGAGACCAACAATTGTAACTATGATCCGAACTTTTCTTGGTTTGGCTGGATATTATCGACGTTTTGTGAAAGATTTTTAACGATTATCTAATCCACTCCCCAGGTTGAGTCGAAAAGGAGTTAAGTTCGTGTGGACGGATGAATGTGAAGAGAATTTCAAGGAGTTGAAATGAAGGTTATCCAGTGCACCTGTACTCACACTTCCTTGTAGTGGAGACAGGTTTGTGATCTATAGTGATGCATCCAAGAAGGGACTGGGATGTGTTCTCATGCAAAATGATATGGTGATAGCTTATGCCTCACCACAGTTGAAAATTCATGAGCAAAATTACCCAACTCATTATTTGGAGTTAGCTGTTGTAATCTTTGCATTAAATATTTGGAGGCATTACCTTTATGGTGAAAGGTGTGATATTTATACTTATCATAAAATTTTAAAGTATATTTTCACACAAAAGGAGATGAATATGCACCGAAGAAGATGGTTGGAGCTGATTAAGGATTACGACTGCTCAATTGATTACCACCCTGGGAAAGAAAACAAGGTGGAAGATGCATTAAGTCGACAAGACCATGACAGTTTATCCATGCTGAGGATCAAAAAAGATCCAATATTTAGGGATTTACAAAGGATGGATCATGAAATTATAATCGAAGGGGGAAATCATATCTTTCTCAAATGAATGTTCAACCATCTATTCATGTGATGATTAAAGAGGCACAGAAAGAAGATGTAGAGTTACAAAAGAAGGTGAGAAATGTTCTTGAATTTAACATTGATTGTGATGGGATAATAATGTTCAGGAATCGGGTTTGTGTTCCTCCCATCCCCGAAATAAAGAAGGAGCTGCTGGATGAGGCTCACAGTTCTTCATTCTCTATTCATCCTGGAAGTACGAAGATGTATAGGGACCAGAAAAAGTACTTCTTGTGGGATGGCATGAAAAGAGATGTTGCTGAATATGTCTATTGATGCTTGGTGTGTCAGCAAGTTAATGCTGGGAGACAGAAGTCTAAGGGGATGTTACAACCATTACCCATACCCAAATGGAAATGGGAAAACATCATTATGGACTTTGTCACAAGACTTCCTAAAACATCCAAAGTAAATAATGCTATCTGGGTCATAGTTGATCATCTTACAAAGTCTGCACACTTCATTGCTATTAGAGAGGATTTCTCTCTGGATCAGATTGCTAGGATATATGTAAAAGAAGTGGTAAGATTGCATATTGTACCACTTTCTATTATATCTGGTCGGGATCCGAGATTTACCTCGAAGTTCTGGAAAATTCTTCAGCATACTCCAGATACAGAGTTGAGTTTCATCACTACTTATCATCCTCAGACAGACGGTCAGTCTGAGAGAAAAATTCAAACTCTCGAAGATATGTTGAGAGCTTGCTCTATGGATTTCAAAGGTGGTTGGGATCAACACCTACCTTTGGTGAATTTTTCATATAATAAAATATTTCACTCCAGTATTTAGATGGATCTTTATGAAGCTCTCTATGGACAGAGATGCAAGACTCCAACTTGATGGGATGAAGTTGGGGAAATAAAGCTATTAGGACCTGATCTCCTTAATAAAATGGCAGAAAAGGACAAATCTATTCAACAACACATAAGAGCAGCTCAGAGTGGACAGAATAGTTATGTTGACAACCGAAGAAAAGACTTGGAGTTTGAAGTGGGTGATAAAGTGTTCTTATGAATATCTCCATGGAAGACGGTCATGAGATTTGGAAAGAAGGGGAAGTTGAGCCCTAGATATATCGGCCCTTTCGAAATATTGGATCGTGTTGGGAAGGTAGCTTACCGATTGGCGCTTCCACCGAATCTCTCTCAAGTACACGATGTGTTCCATGTATCTCTCCTGAGAAAGTACATACCTGATCCTTCACATGTACTCAGCTCAGAAGTTGTACCGCTGGAGAAAGATCTTTCTTATGAAGAACAGCTAATAGAGATTCTGGATCGTATCGAAAAATTCCTATGAAACAAGACCACTGGCTTGGTGAAAGATTAATGGAGGAACCACCAATTAGAAGAAGAAACATGGGAGCTTGAGGATATGATTAGGGAGAGGTATCCTCATCTGTTTGTTACAAAGTGACGAATTTCGAGGGCGAAATTCATTTTAAGGGGGGTAGAATGTAACACCTGAGACTTTTATAAGAAATATTTTGTTTTTATGTTATATAAATCATCAAAGGATTCTATCACTACACACAACACTAGCTTGTCTTTCTTTACACGCAACCGCGGCCTTCCTCGATAGCTTGCATCGTACGCAATACCGAGTTTCACTAAACAACGATATGCTATTAAAATATTATTAAAACTAGCCATTATGAATAGTAATAACTGAATTTTGAATTTTATAACATTTTAATTCAAATTATTCATTTTCTAGAACGAGGTATAAAATCAAAATCAGTTTTTTTGGATAAAAGAAATATTTTTCTAAAAATACAGTTTTGCCTCCTTTTGATGGCGCACCCACATTAAATATATTTTTTGACATGTTTATAAGTTCAATTTGAAAAAATAAAATTATTCTTTTGAATCAGGGTATAAAAATTTACTTTGGATAAATTTTTTATATTTTTTTGATAACTTTCATATTTTGATGAATAGTAAAAATACGCTAATTTTTAATTAAAAACAAATTTTTTCATTGAGATAATTTATATGGATAAATTATAATATTGAATGGTTTTAAAGTATAAATATAATATATTTTTACCATTTAATATAATGTATGTCATTAGCATTAATTTCACATTTAATTCATTGGTAAAAACATTTCAATCTTTGGCAATGTTTTAACTTCTAAAACCTGTTTTCTTAACAATGGGATTTATTTTTAATTAATTAATGAAACATATATGTTTTGAATTTTGAAAAATGGATTCCATATTCAGAATCAGTTGGTCCAAATTATGTTAATAGACTTCTTTTTATTTTTGGGCATTATGAATAGTAACAATGGTAAATTTTATTTACCATAGTTAAAGGTAAATCGGGTAATTAAGGGTAAATATAAGATTATAAAATTACCTAACACCTGATAAAATCCTATTGGATGACTAAAAGTCGACCCATATCACCTAAGGGTCCTATTAGATTCATTTAATAGACTTTTTTCAATGAAAGTAATTTATTTATTGTTAAAACAAAAGAATGTGACAACTTGTCACTTTCTTAATTCTTATAAGTATAATAATTTTAATTTGGTGATAACCTTAATAAAACTTCAAACATAATTAGTCTCCAGATTTCTAATAAAATTATCTACATCATAGGAATTTATTTATAATTTTTAGGGATTAAATAATTAACATTAATTATGACACAATAGTGATGTTGAAATTATTTTATTAATTAAAATATCAAATAAATTGTTTTAAAAATATTAAAATAAATATTATATGAACTATTTAATGTTCTACACTAATTTTCTAGATACATATGACATTTTATAAATCTATTGAAGCATTTAGTTCGAACATATATTCTGTATATATTTTTTTAAATTAAAATAAATGAATAGTGTCAAAATTGACACTATTGTTATTTTATAAAAGTAAAATATTATAAAATTGATTACAAATAAAAAAAATATTTAAAAATTATAAAATAAAATTTATATGCTCTAAAATGTCATAATGTGTCAAATTATGGAAAATTCATAACACATATGTAATTATTTATAATAATTTAAAATTTAGAATATTATTAACCCAAATAAATTTAAATTGATAAATAAGGATAAATCAAGTTGCTAATGTTTATAATAAATTCATAACTAGAATAAATTATATTTTTTGATAATATTACAACCCTATATCATCTAATATTAGGATATCAGTCATTTTGGATGTTTTTATGTGGGGTTGGGATTTAATATAAACTAATATTTCTTATATTTCCAAAGGTGCCCCTCTCATCCCTTATAAAAGGGCACCTCCTCCTTCTCTTCCTCACACAAATTTGAGCCTTAAAGCTCGTCCAAACCCTTCAAATTTCACTTCCCCACTTCGTTAGAAACATAATAGAGGTACTGGTCATATCAAAAGACCAACTCTAGTGCCTTAAGAGAAAGTTTAAAGGAGGCACTTCGAGAAAGAGTAATACCTTCTACCGTTTTCTTCAAGTTCCATTCTTCTTCTACTAGCTCTTCATTAGTTGTTTCATTATGAGGTAATAACATCAGTATCACTTATATAATGATATGTTATTATAAGTATGAAAAAACCTTATTTCACCATCTATCCATCCTACGGAAAACGAAATCACCGCGCGTGCGTACGTACGGAATACCGTCTCCACGCCGTGGTGTAATCTATTTTACACCACCACCTTACTTGGATGGGTATAAGGATGAAAGTAATGAATATATATGATTACTGTAATGTGGTATTGATTATTAAATAGTATACATACACTCAAATACAATTCCACGATCATGGGAACGATATCATCGCTCGTGCGTACATACGGAATACCGTCTCTACGATGTGTTGTGATTCGTTCTACATGATCTTCATTGCATAATGATTATATAAATTAATTTAATGAATTAATATTATATATATTACACTAATACCATTCTGGAAATGAGGTATCTATAACCTAAAGTGAAGAATAAGAATTTATCTGACAAACATGCATAAGAACAAAAAGTAATAAACACCCGAATAACAAGTTGTAATGAAATATTACTAATAAAAAGCTTAGAATATGACCATATATGATATCATAACAATAAGTATGATTCTTTAATAAGTCAATAACATTATTTAAACCATTATACATGAGTTTTGGACACTTACGAAGCAAATCGTACCTAAGGTAAGGGAAAATATCACAATCTCATTTTATCCGAGATTGTTTATACTTTGGTGTTTACTGGGGTGTATTTTATCATCAACATACATTTTTCCTTGATATTTAATATTGTTTCCATCCACCTAAAATTGTTTAAATCCAATTTTACCCTTCGGTGAGTTTTTAGTAAAAGATATGAAATGATTCTTTTGTCGTTTTTTGTACGAGGTACTTTTTGCCTTTTCCGACAAAAGTACAAGAAGAATGTTTTTTTAACTTATACGACATGAATGGATTTTTAAAAAATTATTTCCAAGAATCTTACTTTACAAGTTTTCATGTTTATTTTTAATAAACTTCTTTCAGTTTAAAATTGTATGAAATTTTATGAATGGAAAATGTTTTTGAAGTAGAAAGGATATTTTCCTCAAGAATGGAGTTCAAGTGTTTTATCAAAATTATTTTCCATATAAGATACTAAAGGGTTCTGTTTCTATTGCTATTTTTACATTGATCTGACTATGTTGTGATGGTATTATTTTTTTTATTCCTTTTTCTTATATGAATTGTATTATGATGTCACGATCTTTAAGATTCTCATTTTTGTTACATGGGTTATGCTATGATGTATGGTTTATGATTATGTGGAACACATAAGAATGGTATCATTATGAGATGGGTGGGACCTATATCTCCCTCCAATGCATTGGGTAAAGATTTTATATCTCATGAGATAGACATGGATGCAATGGTAGGTTAAACTGGTTCAGTGAAACAGGACTGAAACGAGTAGTGAACTCAGTTCAGAAATGGACTTTGTCCACTAAGATAGTCTTGGCAATGAGTCGTGACTAATAAGAAATGATTCTCTATGATTATGTGTGTATGACACAAAGTTTCATGTTTTATGTTATGATTATCGGGATTTCATTTCACTACTATGATTTATCCCATGTTATGAAATTATGCTCTCTTTTGCAGGTTAATATTTCAAAAATGTTATGTTCTTTTGAATATGATGTGATTGATATTTCTTTTGATTACCCTTACTGAGCGTTTGAGCTCACCCTTTTGTATGTTTTCATTCCCCAGGTCAGGAAGAAGCTTATTAAGTAAGATATTCCAAAAGGGACTATAGATATGATGACATAAATGGGAGACAGTGTAGACGCTTTATGAACTAGATGTTTATGTTTCCCAGTTTCTAAAGACACTATACCTATACGGTCCTTTCATGGTTTTGTTATATGTTTTAATAAGTATGTTTAAATTTTTAAGTAATAAAAATGAATGTAAAGTATGGGTCGTTACAAATACACCCTATGTGTTAATCATGGTACATGGTGTGTAGTCATGTTTTTAAAGAACATTTGATTTGTGATCCACATTCCATATATGAGGTTTCGTCTTTTTATTATGGATATTCAATCTTATGAAAATGGTAGATCGAGTTGTGATTTGTAATTTCTAGACATCCGGTGGAAAAAATTCTTTATGTCAACCCATTAATGTGTTTTTCTAAGAAACACACACTCTATATTCTTCCATCATTGAATATTTGATGGAATATTAATAAAAAGATTTCCCAAACCCTTAAATTTATTTTTAGTCATATATGGTTTGTATATCCATAAATCACATGTATATTCTTCCCGATTCGGGGGTGGGGGTGCATGATCAAACTTACTACCAATTTACAATGACGATGCAGGGCCGCATGGTCCAATCAATGAAAAAACAAGAAAAAGTCATGGTAGTATGGGGAAATAAAATTTTTACCCAAATTTTTTAGGAATTACAATTAAAAAATAAAGAACTAGGATAGAAAAAATAGAAAAAATGAATAACCAAATTTCATTCCAATAGGTGGGAAAATTCATTGGACCTAATTGGGGCATATCAAAAAACATAATGATCTTACACTACCAATTTCATAAAAAACTGTGTAAATGAAGAATTGATGAGTTCCAAATAGACATTTTATATTAATACATAAAAAAACATGCATTCAAGTGATTGAAAGAGGCCACAATGTTTGTAGTCTCCTAATCTACCCCGGTCTAGAGATTCGTCAATGTTGGATGTCATTTCTCCAATGAAAGAATGTTGAAAACCCTAGAATCCTCTTGTGATTTATACCAATAAGCATGGTAAAATATCTATAACCGTGATTTTATATATCTAATATTCTAATTTATTTCAATGAATTTTTGAAATTAATAAGTATATTAATCCACTAAACATACCACCAATAGTTGTCTTATTCGAATACCATGTTCCATGTTATTTTTCGGGTTTCCTATAGTAAACATAATGTCCAACACTAAACAATTGTCTCATATCTCTTCTCAAATATTCCATTTAGGAGTTATCACGTTATCTTTTAAAAACACTATTAGTGTACTATAAAATATATTTAATATTTGTATAAAATAATTGTAATCACATTAGGCATCAAAATCACATGTCCTCTCAGCACCCGACTTCGAAAATATATTTAAAATTTTTTATAATCCATAAATTAAAAAAATTGGTCTTTGTAAATTTATAACAATTAAAAAAATTTATTAAAAAATATATCATATTAGTAATATTTTATATTTCTATTTTCAAAATATTTTTCCATCAGGTTTTTCATGTAAAATGTATTTAATAGAACTAAAAATGGAAATAATGATATTTTATTAAAAATTATATTTTATTAAATTATTTACAAATAAAAAATATTTATTGAAGATGAATATTTTGATTAGAAATGGTTAAAAAAATTAATCCATTTTCAATTTATCTACCAATTTTTGTCGTATATGTTAAATTATGAATAATTATTTGGAAAACATTCAATACTATGGTAATGGATTAATTTTTAGAACAAAGTGATTAAAAATATTATGAATCAAATAAAACTAAAAACCAATTTATATTTTAATAGAAGGTGATATTATTACAATATTTGATTTTAAATCTAATTCATGGAAATTTCTAAGCATTATATTTGAGAAGTAAATTATTTGTATTTAAAACATGAAATTAATTATATTTGTATGCATTCACCCACTTATAAAAGAATGAGAATTATAAATTTTCTTTACACCATTTAGATCATATATATGGACAATATCCTTCCAAATTATCTTAAAATTTACATATCATTTATTTATATGTGATTTAATTCTATAAATAAAATATCTTCGGTCCATACGAAATTATATAAAGGAGAAGTAATGAAGAAGACGTGATCATCCCACATAAACACATCTTATTTATTCATTCATATACATTCTCTAAATATGATTTATTCAACTTAAATTAAATTTTATATATCAAATTAGTAACATAATTTAATTATTATGGAACCACTAGTATTCATAGGGTTTTCAATTAAATAATAATTGAATGTGTGGATCCTTAGTATGTGGGGATTTCCACCTCCACATTCAGATATGATTCAATTTTTATCACTATCCTTAATTTTATATTATTATAACTATTTTAAAGTTTATATATTATATTTATAATATGATAATTATATATTCATTATTATATTATATATACCATGTTACAATTATATATCTTCAAAAATTATAATGTCACTCATTTGTACATGTGGACTACCACATCCAAAATAAGATGAGACTTTTTTCATGTCATATTTACATGGATTATAACAAGGATAGATTTAGTGAATACATATTATATATATTATATAACAATAATTCTTTAATGAATATTTTTTACTTTTCCTTCTTTCTATTCATCAAACAAAATGTGAATACTATTTTCATTCATATGTACGACATATCATCTCCATGAATAGTTTAAACCATTTTTACATTTATGTAAAATATATTAGAATATATATATATAATGATGTATATATATTAAATTTAAATAATTAAAGATAGTATTTCAATTCTATACAATGATTTATATGTATAGAAAAAATTACCAAATCAAAATTAGAATGAGAAATAAAGTAGTTACAACCAAGAAATAATGATTTTAAAAGGAGTTATAAATTTATAGGCCCTTAAACGTAATAAATGGGTAATATATGATATTATAAATTTATATATTACTCAAATATAGATTTATATTAATATTTTATTTTTAGAATTATAATTCATATTGATTTATAATAATTTCAAATATCATGTAAGGGTTTTAAGACTAAAACACATTATTTCTTAGAAATCCTTCTTATCAAGTATTTTATGATGATATCTATCATTAATATTTTGAAATTTATTTTCTTAGGGTTATTTCAGATATTTATATGATTTAGTTTGGTTTTACTATCATTAGTACTAAATATACTAAATTAATATTTTTATAGAAATTTTACTTTATGTATCTAATCGAAAAAAAATCAAAATTTTCATGTCTGTTTTTATAAATATATTTCCAATAATGAATTAAAAATTATGATTTTTTTTTTAATTTCAAATTTCACCCATTTTTTATTTTTTTTAAAAACGATAAAAGGAATCTTTTTTCATATTCTTAGTGAGGATCAAATAAAATATAATGGAGAATGTGAAATGATTAGTGGTTTTGATGTACACGACATAAAAATAGTTTCTTACCTGGATGACTGATCAATGCCTTGGATATTCGTCTACATAAATCTATGTTTATTTTCAAATTAATTTTTTTTTAAGATTTTGTAAATTTTTTATGTTAAATAATTATTTTCAAATTAAATGTTTATTTCCCCCATGAAAATATTTAAGTTATTATTCAAAGGATATTTGATCAATAATTCAATATTTTTATGCAACATAGGTATTATTTGGCATATGATACAATAATATCATATTTAGTAATTATGTATTTGTATAAATATTATAATGAATATTTTTTCATGAAACCCATTAATTTTCAATGGGTTATGCTATGACAGAATTACAGAATGATTATGCAACACATCTCCATCACATGGGTCTAATTATGATAATTATATTAGGATATTGTGGTATAAATATTTATGATTGTCATTATGAGACCGGTGGTAACATAATTATATATCCCTTCAATTAATTGGAAAATTGTGGATATCTCATGAGATAATAAGTAAGTGAATGGGAAATGACTCTAGTCAAGTATGTTAAACTGTCCACAATGAATGTATTCTGAATGAACATTGAAGAATGATATGAAAAAACACCGAGTCAACCCCATTAACTATGGGATCCTTGGATATTACATATGACTAAGAAAATTATTTTATATACATTCTATTGTTTCATAAAATTATTTATTATTCTAATATTATTCTATTAGGGACCACAATATTTGATTCCATTATGATTTTTTCCCTTATGATTTATACATTTTATTCAATGACTTGAAAATTTGATCTATGATATAAATAATAGTTGTTTAAAATTATAAACACATATTTTCAATCTATTATAGTCATGTTTTAATTAATTTATCATCAACATCTATATTATCTACTCTTACTGAATATCTATTATCACCCATTCTTAATTATCTATTCCCAAAAATTTTTAAAATGTTCTTAATTGTGGTAGGTTAACAAAATATATGTGGGCCGATATTTGAGGGATATTTTAATGATATATAATGAAATTAGATGATTATGTATTTACTTTCCAAATAATATGATTATTTATCGTTCTACTTTAGATCTTAATGTTATGTAATGAATAATCAAATATTATGATGTAATATTCCACAATCCATTTTTTTATAATTTTATTGAACATCAACTATAATGATAATTGGGAACCTATGGGACCATTCCAACATCCAGACACAACTGTATAACACCCATTATAGAGACAAATTTCAAATTAGAAACACAACCATGTATTGAAGGATTTAATATTAATTTATGAAATTAATTTATCACTATATGTTATGTGTATTCAAAAAAAAATTCTATAAAGGATGAACATTACT
Source organism: Viscum album (assembly GCA_963277665.1). Classification (NCBI taxonomy): domain Eukaryota; kingdom Viridiplantae; phylum Streptophyta; class Magnoliopsida; order Santalales; family Viscaceae; genus Viscum; species Viscum album. The sequence continues at coordinate 473,531,655 of OY728161.1, forward strand.
TATAAGGTCTTCTCATTAAATTATTTTATTGTAATGGCCTGGGTTTTTGGGGGTCCTTTACAATTTGAAAATCTCGTGTTGGGTTTTCTGGTCTGGGAATCTCGGTGAAGTGTGGCGTAATGGTAGGCCAACCAGTATCCTTAGCCTACCGGTAGCATGCCTACCGGTAGATCTGTCTACTGGTAGACGCAGCCTACAAGTAGCTCTGTATACCGGTAGCTCGGTCTAACGGTAGCTGCTGCCTACTGGTAGCTGGGTCTACGGGTAGCCACAGCCTACCGGTAACTCTATCTATAAGTAGCTATATCTAACGGTAGCTCGGTCTACCGGTAGCTGCAGGCCACTGGTAGCCCGGTCTACCGGTGGCTGCAACCTACAGGTAGCGCGGTCTACCGGTGGCTTTAGCCTACTGGTAGAATAGTCTTCCGGTAACTAAAGCCGACAGGTAGCTCGGTCAACTGGTCGTTGCAGCCTACCGGTGGCTTGGCTACCGGTGGTAGACAGCCACCGGTAGCTCTCAGCTACAAGTTGTTCTAGCCTACCCTGCATGTTCTGTCCAGTATCTCTCCTTTTTTCACAAATTGGGTTTTAAACCCAATTTTTACTCCTTTAAATGTGTTTTAAAAGCCTGGTAATGCCCTAATGTTTTAATTAAGTATTGATGAAATAACCTGGTGTGCATCGGTTTAACCCACCCGACCCCTTTAATGACGTGTGGGGTCGCGTGGTCAACCCACGACCCCCACTCACGCGGTTTGGCGTTCTTATCTCAACCGTCTGCGGCCCTTATAACTAAAGGGTTTGCATGTGTTTCTTCTTTTCTCAATCAACCTCAGTGAGTACTTTTGTCCTGCTGAGCCAATTTTGTGCCTTGGGCGAGCCGCATCGTTATGCGTAAAGTTCCATGCCCGTCCTAAGCGTCGATCGTCGATCAACAAGTAGGAAACTCTCCTTCGTATCACTATTTTGTGTAATATGCGTGGTGGTAATGCTTCTGATTCCGTAGAATTGGATAAACCATACCTAAATAAAGATAATGAACTGGGATCTATATAGAATAAGGGGGGCTGTAATTGTTGATTTTGTTAAATTATGATCATCTTTCCAAGTTGTTCTAGCTTACGCCTTATGAAAATCATGGTCGTCGGTGGTCTTTCTCTGTGCACTAATGAACCCCTTGTGATGTTTTAGATGGCTTGTTTTGTAATTGTAAACTCCTAATGTGAAAAGTAAATTGTATAATCACGTATACCCGGCTGGATAAATTTAAAGCACCAGGAACCTTCTGTGATAACCCCGGTTAAATCACACAGAAATGGAAATCATTGAGTGTGTTAAATCATTTAAATCTGAAAATACCAGTATGGCCCTGGTTTTTGTCAGTGGTAGTGGTTTTGTTGTTTCCTGTTACGAGATTATTGCTATAAATGTGTGAGGGGATGGGATCCCCTGTTTTTATACTGTCGGTGGTTTTGGTATTGGGGATGGGATCCCCTGTTGTTATGGATTCAGTGTTTGTGAGTTTCAGACGGGGTGGTTACCTTAATTATATCACGAATTGGGGTGGGGTCCTCTGTTGATGAGAAACCATTTTGGGGGACACGGGGTAGTGTCTCAGGTTGGTCAATGGTTCTAGAACTTCACGGGATCTCAATTATTCCTTGTTGTTGTGACTTTACAGGAGAACCGGGTGTGTATACTAAAATTGGCGTTTGGCTGTTTTCTTTTCCTTGGTTATGCTTATGGTTTTAGTTGCCCAGTAGTGATTAAACTTATTTTGAACATTATTAGTGAACATGAAACAGGAATGGGACATATGGGTTTTGTTGGCGAGAGTCATGAATCAGACATGGGTGTTGTTTGTGTCCTTTATGATGGCTGAAGAAAAAACTATACTTTGGGTGAGTTCTTGTTAACTATATATATATTTGTAGTTTTGTGCTTCTTATTTTCTCCTCACCCATGTTGAGAACTTAGTTCCAAACACCACCATTTCACGAGGGGTGGTGTTTTTCCCAACACTATTATTATTGGTTAATTATTAGCTCCTTTTCAGCTCCCTTTCCCAGATTTCCCATGTATCATCATGCAGGCTGTAATGGCCTGAGGTCCATTATTATCCCAAGAACCTTTGGGCGGGTTGCTGTGGTGGTTGTCTAGGTGTGTGCGGCAGGAGGTTTCCCAAGTGTCCTTGGGATGTGGAGAAGTTTTCTTCGGGCATGGCAGTGGATCTTCTATCCCAGGTGTCATCGGGCATGGTGGTGGTTGTTCTGGGCTAGGTGTTTGCAGGCGTGGTTATGTGTGACGGTTGTGGCCCAGGTGTTTGCGGGCGGGATTCGGAAGTGGGACTGCATGTGGTTGTGGCCCAGGTGTGTGCGGGCGAGTGTGGCAGTGGGACTGCGGTGAGAATGTCAGGATTGGTTCGATGCGTAGGATGTCTCAATAACCAGTGAGAAAGTAGAGCGGGGTACCCAAACATCGATGTCCTCTTATTATATATATTAATTGACTTGCGTCATTTGGGGAGTGTGCCTTGGTGAGGCTCAGGTGTATAGTTTACCTAGATAGGTGTTTGGTTTACTCCTTTTCTCACAGGATTTTAGTTCGTTCCCCCACTTTTTTTCATGAGAGTCTTTGATTTTACCTCCTGGGTGTACTTGTATGCTCACCCTACGTATGTAAAACTGCATTCAGGTTTCCAGGAGGACTTCGGGGATCGCGCGAGACCATTCTAGCTCGGACCCTTGGGGAAGTTGCAGTTGTTGTTTTCCTTTCTTTGGTACTTACCTTTGTAGTCACCTTTTGTACTTTGTGGCTTTTACATTTGGAAAATGCATGTGGGAATGGTTTTCTTTTGGATTTACTTTTCTTTTACATTGGTGTTGCTGGGATTCATCATCTTATCTCCCGATACTATAAAACAAAACGGGTTAATGCCTTCCATTTGTGTGAAATTTATATTCCCTTGGTGATAGTCTCAACTTCAGGACATATTGAAGGCGGGTCTCGGGGGTCATTATCTCTCCTTCAACTTAAAGAAGGAAGGGCCTAGAAATATACCGACCCTTCCCTCCATTTGGGGAAGGCGGGTCGTGACAGAATTGTATCAGAGGTGATGGTTGAGAGATAGGATGGAGTCTGGAGTTAGGCACAGTAAGGATTGCATGGGATGGTAGGGAAACAGTGTTGGGTGACCTTGGTGCGTGAATTAGGAAAGGGAATAACGGCTAGGACACATGATTTTAAGGCCCCCCGTGATCCGATGAAAGGACTCTGGACCAAATGAACGACCACGTGATGCCACATTGATTGCAGGGTAGACACCCTAGGAAAGGTACATGAATCATAATGACTTGGGTTCTCATGTTTCTGGGGTGTTTTGGGGATTAAGAATAAAATAAAATTTTAAGATGTTTTAAAGACACTATTCTGAACTACTTGGGCTTAGGAATTCCTTGTTTACCTTGTAGGTATGGCACCTGGAAGGTGACCGCGTGTGGAACAGATGATCGAGGCCTCGCAGATTACCTTGGCCGGTCAGAAGAGAGATGACTGAGAAGAGGAGGATGACCAGTGGCAGAGGACTCTTAGGGCCTTCCAGCAACAGACCCTCGAGAGGTATGAGGGAAGCACCTCTGACATGAAGACGGAAGGCTGGATAGAGGAGCTAGTGATAGCTTTCGGCCTGATTCGGGCCCCGACTGAGTACTGTGATCCTCTGGACGTCAGCCAGATGCAGGGAGCGGCGCGTCAGTGCTGGACGCTTTACCTGGGGGAGAGGAGAGAGGCTGAGGTGGCATTGGCTGATTTCGAGAGGGAGTTCCCGGAGGAATTCCACTCTTCGACGATGAAGGAGGAAATGAGACAGGAGCTACTCTCCCTCCAACAGGGGAGTATGTCCGTGAGGGAGCTAGGGATCACGTTCAAGGACCTCCTACATTTTTCTCCAGACCACTTTCTTGACGAGGAGTCTCGGGAAAGACGTTTGGAGGAGGCGCTCCGACCCTCCTTCCAGTTTGTTGTTACACCCTTTACGCTTTCGACGTCCTTGTAGGTCCAGAAGAAGGCCGAAGTGGTGGAGAGGATGCATTCTATAGGAGGAGTGTCACGAGAGGGGATCCAGTAGGGACCATCAATGGGGAAGGCCATTAACACTAGGCCTCAAGCGTCAAGACCCTCCAGGTTCCGACCGGCAGGGAGCAGGCCGCAACAGTTTCAGTTTAGATCCCCTGGTCCTCGCCCTTCTCCTTCGGGCCCAGGACCATGGTGATCCATCTATGGGAGCCCTGGACATATCTGGAGTCAGTGCCTAGACAAGGTACAGTACGACGGTGGCGGACAACCCCAACACCTGCCCCAGTAGCAGCTTCCAGCCAGGCATTTCCACCAGCAGTAGTAGGTAGAGTGAGCTCCTGCTCCTCCGAGGGAAGACATAGGAGGAGAAGGATGACCTCAGGGCGCTCCCCAAGGACCTCGACTATGGTGTGGTCGGGGAGGAGGCCACAGAGGCAGTAGTTCCAGTAGTGCTGGAGGTTTTTCGAGGTACGATCAGTTTGTTTAATACCCTTGCTTATTCCATGTTCGATACTGGATCTTCTCACTCCTTTGTTGCACCCAGTCTAGCACGTGCTTTGGGTGTAGATGCCGAGAGACTCCCAGTTCCCCTGGTGTTGAGCACACCAGTCGGGGGTCAGACCGACTTGTTGTTTGTTTTTAGGGGATACAGACTGATGATAGGGCCACATCAGTCAGTTAGGTATCTTTTTCTGCTACAGATACAACCATACGATTTCATCCTAGGCATCGACTGGCTATTCTATGTGTGTGACGTACTTGACTTCTTCTGAATAAAGTCATGTTCTCATACTTGGGTGGTCGATGTGTTGTTTTCAGCGGTGAGAGGAGCAGTCAGAACGGCGATAGGCGAGAGGAACCCCTCCTCTCCTTGTTGGATGAGGTGTCTGTGGAGTCAGTAGATGCAGAGATGGTGGAGGTTCCAGAGGATGTCAATGAGTTTATGGACGTCATTCCTAAGGAAGTAATGACTCTACCCCTCGATGGGATATCAAGTTCAGGATAGACCTATAGCCCGACACTCGTCTGGTCTCGATGGCTCCTTACTGGATGGAACCTTTAGAGCTGCAGGAGTTGCAGTCCAAATTGACGATCTGATGAAGAGGGGTTATGTTCGGCCAAGTGCGTCACCGTGGGGTGCTCCAGTATATTTCGCAAAGAAGGAAGATGGTGGTCTTAGGTTGTTTATAGACTACAAGAGGCTGAATCAGGTGACGATCAAGAATTGCTACCCTCTTCTGAGGATAGACGATCTTTTCGACTAGCTGAAAGGGGAAGGATGGTTCTCGAAGATCGACCTGCAATCTAGGTATCACCATCTATGAGTGAAAGAGGGAAACATCCCGAAGATGGAATTTAGATGCATATATGGACACATCGAGTTCGTGGTTATTCCCTTCTGGGTAACGAATGCCCCATCGGTGTTCATGGGGCTTATGAACTCCATCTTCAGGGAGTACTTGGATCGGTCCGTGGTTGTGTTCATCGACGATATCCTGATCTATTCGAGGGTAGAAGAGGACCATGAAGATCACCTGAAGGTAGTTTTGGAGGTCCTCTGACATCATCATCTGTATGGGAAGTTTTCTAAATGAAAATTATGGACACGAGAAGTGCACTCCCTTGGGCACGTGGTGTCTGAGCAGGGAGTAGCAGTGGACCCATCAAAGGTTGAGGCAGTTGTTTCTTGGGAAGCACCCAAGAATATGGTAGAGTTCCGTAGTTTCCTTGGGCTAGTAGGTTACTATCGGAGGTTCATACCCAACTTTTACTGAGCATCATCCCCTTTGACATCGCTGACCAAGAAAGACCAGGTTTTCGTGGGGGGTGAGAAGTGCGAGTCAGCCATCAGCAATCTGAAAAAGAAGTTGGTTAGTGCCCCACTGATAAGATTACCAGAATAAGGGGCGGCCAATGAGGTGTTTTTTGATGCTTCAGGATACGGCCTGGGATGTGTGTTGATGCAGTGACAAGGGGTGATCTCTTATGGGTCCAGACAGCTATGCCCTCATGAGCGTAATTATGCCACCCACGACCTAGAACTTGCAGCGGTCGTTTTTGCACTAAATTTATGCCGGCACTACCTCATCGGAGATTTCTTTGTGGTATTCACAGACCACATAAGCTTGAGGTATATCTTCTCCCAGCATGACCTAAACTTGCATCAGTGAAGATGGGTGGAGTTCCTCCCGGATTACGACATTGAGATCTCTTATACTAAGTGTAAGGGAAATGTAGTGGCTGATGACATGAGCAGGAGGATGCATAAGGATGCAGTCCGAGAGTCTGTGGACGCCTGGAAGGTGATGGAGGATTTAGATGCCTTGCACCTGGGTGCAAGGGTGGATAACGGTAGATGATGCCTATATCTGATGAATGTTCATTCATCTCTGTTTCATCAAGTGGAGGAGTCTTAGTGGGTAGTCCCGTAGTGAGAAGTGATGTGTGACTGAGTTGACCAGGGCAATGCTCGAGAAGAATGGATAGAGGATGGTCAGAACCGGATGATTTTCCAGGGAAAGTCGTTTTTTCCAGAAGTGATGTGTGTTAGGGTTCTCAGTGAGTTCCACAACTCACCCCTAGTGGTACAACCAGGGGTTTCCAAGATGTAACGGGGACTGAAGAGGCAGTTCTGGTGGCCCCGAGTTAAGAGAACAATGGTGGATTTTGTGGCCAAGTGATTTGTTTGTCAGCAATTGAAGGTTGAACACCGAGTTCCAGGCAGCCTACTACTACCTATAGAGGTCCCCAAGTGGATGTTGGACGACATCTTGATGGATTTCATCATGGGACTACCCATGTTCCAAGGGGGATACGACTCCATCTGGGTGTTAGTGGACCGGGTAACAAAATCGGCTTACATTCTGGAAATCAGGGAGTCATGTGCAGTGGATGCATTGGAACGAAGATATGTGGATGAGGTGGTGCAGTTTCATGGGATTCCGAGGTCTATAGTCTCAAGTAGGGATGCACGTTTTACCTTGCTAGTCTGGAGAGGATTTCAGCATGCTTTTGGCACCCAGCTGCATCTTAGCAATGCTTTCCATCCCCAGACAGATGGACAAATAGAGCACACCATCCAGACATTGGAGGATATGTTGCGGGCATATGTTCTGGACTCAAGGGGATCATGGGTGCGATACTTTCCTCTGGTAGAGTTTTCCTATAATAATAGCTACCACTCTACCATTGGTATGACCCCGTTTGAAGCTTTGTACGGGATGACATGCCGTTCACTACTGTGTTGGACCGAAGTAGGAGAGGCAGACATCCTTGGCCCAAAAGTGGTGCAGAGCATGACAGAGAAGGTTCCGCTCATGTGATAAAGGATGAAGGTGGCCCAGGACCGAAAAAAGTCGTATGCTGATACCAGAAGGAGGCCCTTGGAGTTTGAGGTTGGAGACCACGTGTTCTTGTAGATATCCCCTCAGTGGGGGAAATAGAGGTTCGGGAAGGGGAGTAAGCTTTCTCCCAGGTTCATCGTACCCTTCGAAGTGTTGCAGTGGATCGGTAAAGTGGCTTATCAGCTAGCATTACCACCACCGCTACTGAGGATACATGATGTCTTCCATGTGTCCTAGCTCCATCGGTATCTGCATGATGATTCACATGTCCTTGATTGGGGTGAGCAGGACAATAAGGATGATGTGAATTTTGTATAGTGACCGGTGATGATCAAGGATCGAAAGGAGAAGGTGCTTCGTAGGCAAACCATTCCCTTGGTTAGTGTGTTGTGGAGACATGGTGGTCATGAGGAGAGTACTTGGGAGAGGGTATAACAGATGCGTACCCAGTACCCAGAGTTGTTTTGAGCTTTTTTCCTTGTTTTACCTATTGTGATAGAAAGTTTTGTCCTTTGGCTATGAAATGTACAGGTTCCCTTTCCTCTGAATGTGTGTGAAAATACCTATCTATAGGGGAGGAGAGAACTCGACCCCTAATTAAGATGCATCAAGGTGGATGTGATTAAACCCGTGCGGGCGAGTCAGTGCCACCCAAAGTGGATAATATCTTGAAATGGGGGAGGAGACTCCCCAACCCACATGCTTGGGCAGTTTTAATGTTGCTTGGTTCTTGTCAGGAAATTGTTGTTGTTTTTTGTTAGTTATCATGGGTTCACTCCTAAGAGGTATCTTTCGAGGGTGTTGTTCAGACCTTCATGCCTACTGGTAACTTGGTCTACCGGTAGACGCAGCCTACCAGTAGCTCTGTCTACCGGTAGCTCTATCTACAGGTAGCTCTGTCTACCAGTAGCTACTGCCTACCAGTAGCTGGGACTACTAGTAGCTGCATCCTACCTGTATCTCTGTCTACAGGTAGCTCTATCTACCGGTAGCTCGGTCTACCAATGGCTGCAGCCTACCAGTATCTCAGTATATCGGTAGCTCGGTCTACTGGTCGCTGGAGCCTACCGGTCGCTCGGTCTACCGGTGGCTGCAGCATACCGGTAGCTTGGTCTACCGGACGCTGCAGCCTACCGGTAGCTCTCTCTTATAGGTGGCTCTGGGATACCCTATGGGTTCTTTCCAGTAGCGCTACATTTTGCACAAATTGGGTTTTAAATCCTATGTTGACGCTTTTAAGCGTGTTTTAAAACCCGGTAATTCCCTAATGTTTTAATTAAATATTGATGAAATAATCGGATGTGAATCGGATTAAACCACCTGACCCCTTTAATGACGTTTGGGGCCGCGTGGTCAACCCACGACCCCTGCTCACGCGGTTTGGCGTTCTTATCTCAACCATCCGTGACCCTTATAATTAGAGGGTTTTCTTGGGTTTCTTCTTTTCTCAATCACCCTCGGCGAGTACTTTCATCCAGACGAGCCGATTATGTGCACGGGCAAGCCACATCATTATGTATAAAGTTCCACGCCCGACCTAAGTGTCGATCGTGGATCAACAAGTAGGGAATTCTCATTCTTCTCTCTCTTTTGTGTATCATGCGGGGTGGGCGTGATTCTGATTCCGTAGAATTGGATTATCCAGACCTAAATAAAGATAATGAACTAGGTTCTATAAAAAATTAAGGGGGGGGGGTGTAATCGTTGATGTTGTTAAATTATGATCATCTTTATGAGTTGTGTTGGCTTACGCCTTCTAAAAATCGTGGCCATTGGTGGTCTTTCTCTGTGCACTAATTAACCCCTCGTGATGTTTTAGATGGCTTGATTTGTAATTGTAAACTCTTCCTGTGAAAAGTAAATTGGTTAATTATGTATACATGGCTAAATAAATTGAAAGAACTAGGACACATCTATGATAACCTCAGTTAACGCACACAGAAATTGAAATCATGGAGTGTGTTAAATCGTTTAAATCTGAAAATACCAGTATGGACCAGTTTTGTGTCGGTGGTAGTGGTTTGGTTGTTTCCAGTTACAGGCTGATTGCTGGAAATGTGGGAGGCGATGGGATCCCCTATTTTTTTACTCTCTGTGGTTGTGTGATTGGGGATGAGATCCCCTATTATTATGGATTTAGTGTTTTCGAGTTTAAGATTAGGTGGTTACCTTTTATATATCCCTAATTGGGGTGGGATCCTCGGTTGTTAAGAAACCATTTTCGGGGACACGGGGTAGTGTCTCATGTTGTTCTTTAGTTCTAGAACTTCAAGGGATCTCACTTATTCCTTTTTGTTGTGACTTTACAAGAGAACTGGGTGTGGATACTAAAATTGATGTTTGGTTGGTTTCTTTTCCTTTGTTATGCTTATGGTGTTAGTTTCCCAGTAGTGCTTAAAATTATTTTGAACATTATTACTGAACATGAAACAAGAATGGGACAAATGGGTTTTGTTGGTGAGAGTCGTGACTCAGACTTGGGTGTTGTTTGTGTCATTTAGGCTGGGTGAAGAAAAACCTAAACTTTGGGTGAGTTCTTGTTACCTATATATATATATTTTTAGTTTTTTGTTTCTTATTCGTTCCCCAACCATGTTGAGCACTTAGTGCCGAACACCCCCCATTTCATGGGGGAGGGTGTTTTTCCGAACACTATTATTAGTGGCTGGTTATTAGCTCCATTTCTGGTCTATTTCCCGAATAGCCCAAGTATCTTCAGGAATGATGTGATTGCCTGAGGTCCATTATTAGCCAATGAACCTTCGGGTGGGGTAGTGTTTTGGTTGGCTATGTGTGTGCGGAAGGTGGTTTCCCAAGTGTCTTCGCGATGAGGCACATGTGTCTTCGGGTAGGGCAGTGGATCTTCAAGCCCTGGTGTCTTTGGGCGTAGTGGTGATTGTTCTGGCCTAGGTGTTTGCAGGCATGGTTACGTGTGACGGTTGTGGCCCAGGTGTTTGCGGGCGGGATTCGGTAGTGGGACTGCGTGGGGTTGTGGCCCAAGTGTGTGCGGGCGGGTGTCGCAGTGGGACTGCGGTTAGAAAGGAGGGATTGGTTCGATGCATAGAATGTTCGATAACCAGTGCGAAAGTGGCATGGGGTACCCAAACATAGATGTGATCTTATTATATATAGTACATGACGTGCATTATTTGGGGAGTGTGACTTGGTGAGGCTCGGGTGGATAGTTTACCTTGATAGGTGTGTGGTGTACTCCTTTTCTCACAGGACTTTAGTACGTTTCCCTACTTGTGCACGAGAGTATTTGGTTTTCCCTACTGGGTGTACTTGTATGCTAACCCTACGTATATAAATCATCTTTCATGATTCTAGGAGGACTTCAGGGATTGTGCGGGACCATTGCAGCATGGACACGTGGTGCAATTGCATTTGTTGTATTCCTTTCATTGGTACTTACCTTTGTAGTCACCTTTTGTACTTTGTGGATTTTACTTTTGGAATATGCATGTGGGAATTGTTTACTTTTGGCCTTACTTTTCTTTTACCTTGGTGTTGCTGGGTTTCATCATCTTATATCCCGATCCTATAAAACAAAAATGGGTAATGCCTTCCATTTGTGTGAAATTTCTATACCCTTGGTGCTAGTCGCCACTCCAGGAAATATAGAATGAGGGTCTCAGGGGTCATTATATCTCCTTCAACTTAAAGAAGCAAGGGCCTGGAAATTTGATGACCCTTCCCTCCTTTTGGTGAAGGGGGGTCGTGACAGAATGGTATCATAGGTTATGGTTGATAGATAGGATGGATTCTAGATTTATGAATAGTAAGGATTGCATGGGATTGTAAGAAAACAGTGTTGGGGGACCTCGATGCGTGAATTAGGCAAGGGAAGACCGGCTAGGACACCAGATTTTAGGGCTCCCCGTGATCCGACGCAAGGACTTTGGACCTACCAAACGACCAAGTGATGCCACGCTAATTGCAGGGTAGAGACCCAAGGAATGATACATGCATCATAATGACTTGTGTTCTCGTGTTTCAGGGGTTTTTTGGGGATTAAGAAAAAACTAAACGTTTATGAAGATTTAGAGACAATATTCCACACTACATGGGCATATGAATTCCTTGTTTACCTTGCAGCTATAGAACCTGGATGGTGACCACGTGTGGTACTGACGATCGAGGCCCTACAGATTACCTTGTCCGATCGGTTCAGAGCTGACCGAGAAGAGGAGGACGACTACTGGCGGAGGACTCTTCGGGCCTTCCAGCGACAAACCCTCAAGAGGATTGAGGGCACCACCTATGACATGAAGACGGAAGGCTGGATAGAGGAGCTAGTGATAGCTTTCGGCCTGATTCGGGCCCCGAATAAGTACATGGTTCCTCTGGCCGTTAGCCAGATGCGGGGAGCAGTGCGTCAGTGGTGGACGCATTACCTGGAGGAGAGGAGAGAGGCTGAGGTGGCATGGAATGATTTTGAGAGGAAGTTCCGGGTGAAATTCCTCTCTTCGATGATGATGGCGTAAAAGAGACAGGAGCTACTCTCCCTCTAACAGGGGAGTATGTCCGTGAGGGAGCTAGGGATCATGTTCAAGGACCTTCTACATTTTTCTCCGGACCACATTCACGATGAGGAGTCTTGGGCAAGACGTTTGGAGGAGGTGCTCCGACTGTCCCTCTAGTATGCAGTTACACCTTTCACCCTTCTGACATACTTGGAGGTCCAGAAGAAGGGTGAAGTGGTGGAGAGGATTCATTCTCTACGAGGAGTGTCACGAGAGGGGATCTAGTTGGGACCATCAAAGGTGAAGGCCATTAGCACCAGGCCTCCAGCGTCAGGACACTCCAGGTTCCGACAGGTAGGGAGTAGGCCACAATAGTTTTAGTTTTGATCCCCTGGTCCTCGCCCTTATCCTTCGGGCCTGGGACCTCGGAGCATCATCTGTGGGAGCCCTGGATATCTTCGGATTTAGTTCCTATAGAGGGTAAAATACGGCGGTGGTGGACAGCCCCACCACTAGCCCCAACAGCAGCTTCCAGCCAGGCCTTTCCAGCAGCAGCATCAGGGACACCGAGCTCCCACTCCTCCGAGGGCAGACGTAGGTGGAGGAGGCCGACCTCAGGGTGCTTCTCAAGGAACTCGGCAGGGGCATGGTCGGGGAGGAGGCTGACAGCTGAGGGGTAGAGGAGCTGGACGTGGACAGTTACACGCCTCATAGGTAGCAGTTCCAGCTGGGCTGGAGGTTGTTCGAGGTACGATCAGTTTGTTTAATACCCTTGCTTATGCCTTGTTCGACACTGGAGCTTCTCACTACTTTGTTGCACCTAGTCAAGCCCGTGCTTTGGGTCTAGTTGCCGAGAGACTCCCAATTCCCCTGGTGTTGATCACACGAGTCGGGGGTTAGACAGACTTGTTCATTGTTTTTTGGGGATGCAGACTGATGATAGGGCCACATCAGTCAGTTAGGGATCTTCTTCTGCTATAGATACAGCCATACGATGTCATCCTAGGAATCGACGGGATATTCTATGTGTGTTCCGTCATCGAATGCTTTCGAAGAAGGGTCGTGTTCTCAGACATGGGCGGCCAGTGTGTTGCTGTCACCGGCGAGCGGAGCAGTCAAAAGAGTGAGAGGCGAGAGGAACCCCTCCTCTCTTTGTTGGTCGAGGTGTCAGTTGAGTCAGTAGATGCAGAGATGGTGGAGGTGCCAGAGGTTGTCCGTGAGTTTATGGACGTATTTCCTGAGGAAGTATCGACTATACACCCTCAACATAATATCGAGTTCGGGATAGACCTACAAACCGACGCTCGTCCGATATTGATGGCTCCTTATCGGATGGCATCTTTAGAGCTGCGGGAGTTGCATATCCTAATTGATGATCTGATGAAGAGGGGTTATTTCCGGCCGAGTGCGTCACCGTGGGGTGCTCCAGTCTTGTACTCAATGAAGTCAAATGGTGGACTCAGGTTGTGCATAGACTACAAGAGGCCGAATCATGTGACGATCAAGAATCGCTACCCTCTTCCGAGGATATATGATCTTTTGACCAGCTGGAAGGGGTGGGATGGTTCTCGAAGATCGACCTACGGTCTGGGTATCACCAGCTGAGAGTGAAGGAGGGAGACATCCTGAAGATGGCATTCAGATGCATATATGGACACATCATGTTCGTGGTTATGCCCTTCAGCATTATGAACACCTTAGCTGTGTTTATGGGGCTTATGAACTCCATATTCCCGGAGTACTTGGATCAGTCCGTGGTTGTGTTCATCAACGATTTCCTGATCAATTCGAGTTCAGAAGAGGACCATGCGGTGAACCTGAAGGCAGTTCTAGAGGTCCTCTGACATCATCATCTCTATGGGAAGTTGACGAAATTCATATTCTGGACATGAGAAGTGCACTTCCTCAGGCATGTGGTGTCTGAGAAGGGTGTAGCGGTGGACCCGTCAAAGGATGAGGCAGTTGTTTCGTGGGAACACCCAAGAATGTGGAAGAGGTTCGTAGTTTCCTCGGGCTAGCAGGTTAATATCTGAGGTTCGTACCCAAATTCTCCTGAGTAGCAGCCCCTTTAACAGCCCTGACCAAGAAAGACCAGGTTTTCGTGTGGGGTGAGCAGTGTGAGTCAGCCTTCAACTATCTGAAGGAGATGTTGGTTAGTGCCCCAGTGCTGAGATTACCAGAAGAAGGGGTGTCCTATGAGGTGTTTTGTGATGCTTCAGGATACGGCATGGGATGTGTTTTGATGTAGTGACAAGGGGTGATCTCTTTTGGGTCCTGGAAGCTACACCCTCATGAGTATAATTACACCACCAACGACCTAGAGCGTGAAGCGGTCATTTTTGCGCTAAAGTTATGGTGGCACTGCGTCATCGGAGAATGCTTTGTGGTCTTCATAGACCACAAAATCTTGAGGTATATCTTCTCCCAGTGGGACCTAAACTTGTGACAGCGACCATGGGTGGTGTTCTACCAGGATTTCGACTTCTAGATCTCTTATACTTAGGGCATGAGAAATGTAGTGTCTAATGAATTGAGTAGGAGGACGCCGAAGGATGCGGTCTGAAAGTCAGCGAATGCCTGGAAGGTGATGGAGGAGTTGGCTACCTTGCACCTGGATGCGAAGGTGGATAGCGGTAGAGGCTACATATATCAGATGAAAGTGCATTCATCTCTGTTTCAGCAAGTGGAGGAGTCTCAGTGGGGAGACCTGGAGTGCGAAGTGATGTGTGACCAAGTTGACCAGGGCAATGATCTGGAAGGATGAACAGAGGATGATCAGAACCAGATGCTTTTCCAGGAAATTTTTTTGTTCCAGAAGTGATGTGCGGCAGGTTTCTCAGTGGGTTCCCAAACTCACCCCTGGCGGTACACCCAGGAGTTTCCAAGATGTACCAGGGACTGAAGAGGCAGTTTTGGTGTCTCAGAGTTAAGAGAGCGGTGGCAGAGTTTCTGGCCATGTGATTAGAGTGCCAGTAAGTGAAGGCGGAACACCGAGTTCCAGGCGTCCTACTACATCCTCTAGTGGTCCCTGAGTGGAAGTGGGACGACATCTCAATGTATTTCGTCACTAGACTACCCAAGGTCCAATAGGGATACGACGCCATCTGGGTGGTAGTGGACCAGTAGAGGAAATCGGCTCACATTCTAGCGATCACGGAGTCGAGTGTAGTGGATGATTTGGTGCGAAGATACGTGGATGAGGTTGTGTGGTTGCATGGTATTCTGATGTATATAGTCTCGGATAGGGATGCATGGTTTAACTCGCAAGTATTAAGAGGATTGAAGCATTATTTTGACACCCAGTTGCATCTTAGCACTGCTTTCCATCCCCAGACAGACGGACCAACAGAGCGCACCATCCAGACCTTGGAGGATACGCTGTAGGCATGTGTTCTAGACTAAGGGGGATCATGGGTGCAATACTTTCCTCTGGTAGAGTTTTCCAACAATAATAGCTACCACTCTACCATCGGTATGTCCTCGTTTGAAGCATTGTACGGGAGGCCATGACGTTCACCTATGTGTTGGACCGAAGTAGGAGAGGCAGGCATCCTTGGCCCGGATGTGGTGCAGAGCACGACAGAGAAGGTTCAGATCATACGAGAATGGATAAAGGAATCCTAGGACCGACAGAAGTCATATGCTGATACCAGAAGGAGGCCCTTTATGTCTGAGGTTGGAGAACACATGTTCTTGATGGTCTCCCCATAGTGTGGGCAGTGGAGGTTTTGAAAGGGGAGTGAGCTTTCTCCCAGGTTCATCGGACCCTTCGAAGTGTTGAGGAGGGTCAGCGAAGTGGCTTATCAGCTAGAATTAACACTACCGCTACTAAGGATACATGATTTCTTCCATGTGTCCTAGCTCCATCAGCATCTGCACGAAGATTCAGACATCCTTTATTGGGTTGAGCTGGACATCGAGGACGATGTGACTTTTGTGGAGAGACCGGTGATGATTGAGGATCGCAAGAAGAAGGTGCTTTGTTTGAGAACCTTTCCCTTGGTTCATGTGTTGTGGAGACATGGTGGGCTTGAGAAGAGTATGTGGGAGAGGGAAGCACAGATGCGTACCCAGTACCCAGAGTTGTTTTGAGCATTGTACCTTGATGTACCAGTTGTGATAGAATGTTTTTTTCCTTTGTCTATAAAATGTAATGGTTTTCTTTCCTCTGAATGTGTGTGAAAAGCCCTGGCTATGGGGGAGGACAAAACATGACCCCTAATCATGACGCATCAAGGTGGATGCGATTAAACCCGTGCGGGCGAGTCAGTGCCGCCCAAAGAGGATAATATCTTGACATGGGGGATGAGACTCCCCAACCCACATGCCTGGGCAATTTGAATGTTTCATGGTTCTTGTCAGGAAAGTGTTGTTTTTTAGTTAGTTAGCATGGGTTCACATCTAATAGGTATCTTTCGATGGGGTTGTTCAGACCCTATATGTCCTTCTTGTTTGTTTTTCTTCTCAAGGAAAGGAATCTTTTAAGAGGTATTTGATGTAATGGCCTGGGTTTTTGGGGGTCCTTTACTTTGTGAAAAGCTCATGTTGGGTTTTCTGGTATACGAATCATGGTGATGTGTGGCATAACGGTAGGCCTACCGGTATCCTTAGCCTACCGATAGCTTTCCTACCGGTATCTCAGTCTACCGGCAGACACAACCTTCCAATAGCTCTGTCTACCGGTAGCTTGGTCTACCAGTAGCTGCAGCTACCGGTAGCTCTGTCTACTGGTAGCTCGGTCTACTGGTAGCCGTTGCCTACAGGTAGCAAGGTCTACCGGTAGCCGTAGCCTACTAGTAGCTCTGTCTACCGGTAGCTCTATCTACTTGTAGCTCTTTCTACCAGTAGATCGGTCTACCGGTAGCTGCAGCCTATCGGTAGTTGCAGCCTACCCTACGGGTTCCTTCTTGTAGCACTCCTTTTTTCAAAAATTGTATTTTAAACCCTATTTTGAATCCTTTAAGAGTGTTTTAAAAACCCGGTAACGCCCTAATGTTTTAATTAAATATTGATGAAATAACCTGGGGTGCGTCGGTTTAAACCACCCGACCCCTTTAATGACGTGTGGGGCCGCGTGGTCAACCCACGACCCCCACTCACACAGTTTGGCATTTTTGTCTCAACCGTCCAAAGACCTTATAACTAAAGGGTTCACCTGGGTTTCTTCTTTTCTCGATCAAACTCGGTGAGTACTTTCGTCCAGACAAGCCAATTTTCTGCATCAGGCGAGCCGCATCGTTATGCGTAACGTTCTGCGCCCGGACTAAGCGTCGATCATTGATCAACATGTAGGGAATTCTCATTCGTCTCTCTCTTTTGTGTATCATGCGGGGTGGGCATGCTTCTGATTCCGTAGAATTGGATAAACTGGACCTAAATAAAGATAATGAACTCGGTTCTATAAAGAATGAAGGGGGGGATGTAATCGTTGATGTTGTTAAATTATGATCATCTTTTTGAGTTGTGATAGCTTATGCCTTCTGAAAATCATGGTAGTTGGTGGTACTTCTCGGTGCACTAATGAACCTCTCGTGATGTTTTAGATGGCTTGTTTTGTAATTGTAAACTCCTGTTGTGAAAATTAAATTGGTTAATCACATATACCTAGCTAAATAAATTTATAGCACCAGGACCCTTATATGAAAACCACGTATAAAGCACACGGAAAATGAAATCATGGAGTGTGTTAAATCATTTATATTTGAAAATACTGTTATGTCCCTATTTTGTGTCAGTGGTAGTGGTTTGGATTTTTCCTGTTATAGGATGATTTCTGGAAATGTGGGAGGGGATGTGATCCCCTGTTTTTATACTCTCAGTGGCTATAGGATTGGGGATGTGATCCCCTGTTGTTATGGATTCAGTGTTTGCGATTTTAAGACCAGGCTGTTACCTTGATTATATCACAAATATGGGTGGGATCCTCTGTTGATCAGAAACCGTTTTGGGGGACACTGGGTAGTGTCTCGGGTTGGTATTTGGTTCTACAACTTCAAGGGATCTCACGTATTCCTTTTTGTTTTGACTTTACAAGGGAACCAGGTGTGGATAATAAAATTGACATTTGGATAGTTCCTTTTCCTTGGTTATGCTTATGGTGTCAGTTGCCGAGTAGTGCTTAAACTTATTTTGACCATTATTACAGAACATGATACAAGAAAGGGACAAATGGGTTATGTTGGCGAGAGTCGTGACTCGGACTTGGGTGTTTTTTGTGTCCATTAGGATGGCTGATGAAAAACCTAAACTTTGGGTGAGTTCTTGTTACCTATATATATATATTTTTAGTTTTGTGTTTCTTATTCACGCCGCACCCATGTTGAGCACTTAGTGACGAACACCCCCATTTCATGGAGGATGGTGTTTTTACCAACACTATTATTAGTGGCTAGATATTTACTCTTTTTCTGCTCCCTTTCCTGGGTAGACCAAGTATATTCGGGGTAGGCTGTGATGGCATGTGGTCCATTATTATCCAATGAAACTTCGGTTGGGGTAGTGTTGTGGTTGTCTAGGTGTGTGCGGCAGGTGGTTTCACATGTGTCTTCAGGATGAGGCCCAGGTGTCTTTGGGCGTGGCAGTGGATCTTCTAGCTCAGGTGTCTTTGGGCGTGGTGGTGGTTTTTCTGGTATAAGTGTTTTCAGGTGTGGTAATGTGTGATTGTTGTGGCCCAGGTGTTTGGGGGTGGGATTCAGCAGTGGGACTTCGTGTGGGTTTGACCCAGGTGTGTGCGGGTGGGTGTGGTAGTGGGACTGCGGTGAGGATGGTGGGATTGGTTTGATGCGAAGGATGTCTCAATAACCAGTGGGAATGTGGCGTGGGGTCCCCAAACATCGATGTGCTCTTATTATATATATATTACTTGACTTGCGTTATTTGGGGAGTGTGCCTTGGTGAGGCTCGGGTGGATAGTTTACCTCGATAGGTGTTTGGTTTACTCCTTTTCTCACTAGACTTTAGTATGTTGCCCCACTTGTGCACGAGAGTCTTTGGTTTTCCCTACTGGGTGTACTTGTATTCTCACAATATGTATATAAATCTGCTTTCAGGTTTCCAGGAGGACATCGCGGATCACGAGGGACTATACAATCTCGGACCCTTGGGGCAGTTGCAGTTGCAGTTTTTTTTCTTTGGTACTTACCTTTGTAGTCACCTTTTGTAATTTGTGGATTTTACGTTTGGAACATTCATGTGGGAATGGTTTACATTTGGCTTTACTTTTATTTTACATTGTTGCTGCTTGATTTCATCATCTTATGTCCCAATCCTATAAAGCAAAAACGGGTAATGCCTTCCATTTGTGTGAAATTTATATACCATTGGTGCTAGTCGCCACTTCGGGACCTATTGAAGGAAGGTCTCGGGGGTCATTATCTCTCCATCAACTTAACGAAGGAAGGGCCTGGAAATCTGCTGACCCTTCCCTCCTTTTGGTGAAGGCGGGTCGTGACATTTATAATATATGAAAATCTATATGTGTCCCAACACTGGCCTCAACATACCTTGATTGATGAAATATGGCCTTTTATTTGATGCATTGTGTGGGATTTTACATATAGTGTTTCGAAGGAGAAAATTGTTTACTTCCATCCATTCGTTGGGTTCTTTATATATGTAAATGCATAAATGTTTTTTTAATGAGTGAAAGTTCATGAAATATATATTTTATAATAATTAATATAGTTAGATAAAAAGAAATCATAATAAAGTAAAACCTATTAAAAACATTAATAAATGATATATTTTATATAATTTTGTTTACATATATATATATAAATAATCTAATAATAATAATGTATATTGATAATCTCTAATTATTTCATGAATGGTAAAATATGATTCATTACACCGTGATATGCTCTAAAATAATTACAAAATCCTTATTTCATATTAAATGATATTCCCAAACATTAATAAAATTAAAAAATGGTTCTTCTATGGAATAATATATAAATATTTTTCATCATAGAATATGATATAGAAAAATTCATAAAATTAATATATCTATTTAAATAATATATCTATTATGATAATATTCTAAAATAAGATATCACAATCCTCAATTAACATTTTATCAAATCATGATGATTTTTGACAAATAGGAAAAACATTAAATAGAAAACCATGTCAATGAACAATTACATTTTAATTAATATAATACATAAAGTATATCAAGGAATAAAATATCACTATAAAAACACATTTCATCATACCTTCGTTAAGGGTTTCCTTGATGTTTAGACCATACTCACATTCCATTCAAAAATTCACATATTCATGAAGTCACAAAACCACTAACTCTATGGGTTTATGTTGTCCGTAAGAATATTAAAAATGATATTCATTCCCTTTATGAAATAATATGTCCAATAGACCATTTTTATATATCCACCCATGTGTATAAAAAACAATCATATCATTGGTTGTCTCGTATGAATATGGTTAGTTGGAATATTCATTTAGAGCACATCAAATTTCAATAATTAGTTATCTCTCACTGATAACTCATTTAATGCGTAAAATTTTAATACAGCTTTGTTTTCCAATTTTACAATGCCGTAAAATATTTCAACAATGAAAAACCCATCAATGGATTTTTAATTGTGCTAAAAATAAGTTATATGAATTATAAATTTTTAAATTCACATATATTATCCACTATTTGGGTTTTCCTAAATAGTACACCCTTGAATTCACACAATACGTCATATGAAATGTGATATATATTGATAAATATAATTCTAATAACATTCATTGATATATTATGAAATCCAAAATCCATATTATTTATCACAATTTCATATCATTCCTTAATTCAATTAATCCATAGAATGTTCCCAAATTTGAAGTCTTTGTGATAAAAATTAATAACAGAGAAATGAAAAATAAATAAAAAAATGTTTTTTGGGTATACTTATATGTATCTTTTCATAACAGTAAATTTATTGGGGATCAACTAATAATATTGGTAGAACAATAAGAATTAAAAAGCTGACATGGTGGAATTCCCCTTATATTATTACCCAGTAAAATATATTATGATCATGAATCAAATTTCTATAAATATTTTTATTAATTTTTTTTTTAAATTTACATCTGTGGACACTAAGAACTTTTGGTCCACCAATATTTTATTGGTAGTCCAACAACCATTTGTTAGACCAGTTTGGTTTTTTTACCAATGGGCTCCACAAAAATTACATGATGCCCCCCATTTTTAGTACAATACAATCATCAACACCATTTATAAATATTGACCATCAAATCCTTTGTCAAAACCTTATATGTATACAAGATCATCCATGATATTGATCATTAATAAAAAAACCCATTTGGTCTCATAAATACAATAATATAAATTCAAACATTATAATATTTTATTCAACATCAATTTATGGACAATGTAATATTTAATCCACCTATCACTTATTGTCACAGGTCACAAAAAATCACAAAACATAAAATTTTAATCACTCAAATGAGTTAATGATAATTCCATCATTTGTGACTAATCATAATGGTTCATTTACAATGATTATTCATTGGTATCCAACTAGTAGAGTTATTATTCCCCCAAATAAAACCCCTCTAACAATATTTAAAATAATGTCAATAAGGTTTATGAATTGTAGAATGAATCACATGCCCCAATAGTGTTGTATGGATCCCAAAAAACATGAAAACGTTGGAATATTAATGTTGAACACTATATTTAGGATGATATTTAGTATAAATGGGAAATATTATCACCAATATAATATGATATTTAGTTGATGTCCACACTATATTTTAGATGAAACAACATATTGAATTTCTAATATTTATATACTAAAAATTAAAATAATACTTACATTCTTAATTGTTTTCCATATCAATATCTATAGTGGCTTGATAATTTAATTTATTAAATTGTCAATTTACATATTACTATCATTACATAATACAGTTAACTCATCAGGGAATTCTATACGTAATGATATTCGAATATATATTGAATTCACTGTGCATGACTCTATTAACCTCTAATATCAATAATTGTTTTAAAAAAGTTATAATGTAAATATTTAAAGAAATTATCAATCACATTCTCATGTTATTCTAATGTAAATTATTATTTAAAATTAAAATATCATAAAAATAATTCCCTACCATAATTATGTTGGGGGTTTTTTCTCTCAAAATATAATCCTTCATAAGATTGTTTTTTTAGTTCCCACATGTCCAAATACCATTACCCTTGCAAATGAGACACACTAGTTTCACGCTTCCTTCTAATCATATGAGTTTTAATATATTTTATAAAGTAACTACTTCACACAATAGTATAACTCTAGATTATCATAAATGAATATTCATTAAAACTTTGATGTCATGAGAGATATCCTCAAAATTTTATAACTGAAACCATTTAATCATGATTTACATACCGTGAATCATAGTGAACTCTAAAATTCATTATTTTAATTCTTTGTTTTTATACATAGTTCACATCTCAATAATTTAATTCCATTCCAAATTACTATATAATTTATAGTGATATCCTACATTATAGTGTAATATAAAAATTACACTCTCTAATTCAATCAATTTTCATTAAAATGTTTCTTATACTATTCCCATATAATGTTAGTCCCCATGCATAGATAAGTGATACCATTAAAGATTATTAGGTTGAATATATATTACATCTATCACCAACTATATATTTTTATAATAAATTTTTTTTGGTTCCTATCCAATCCCCCAATTCATTCTACCTCCATCCACTTAATCCAAAATTATAAGTATAATACTATCAAATTTAAAACCAAATTTATAACAACTGAAACATAATCACCTAATAATATAATTATATAGATATTCTATATAAAATTTCGATTTATTTTTATTTGATAAATATATGATAATATTGGATATGTATTATTATTATTACTCGAAATTCAATAAATTTTAGATCGTTGCAAAAGAAATAATAAATAATAATTTTGGATATCATTAAACAGATTATTTGTGTAAAAATTTTGAATTTAATTTGAGTTACATTATATAAATATTAAAAAGATATCCACAAAAAAATACATTATAATCATTTTCAATCATAAGATTAGTATTATGTTGGATATGGAATCATTCAACACGATACTTTTATTAATATATTACAAACGTAATAAATAAAATCACTAGTCACATGTATAATCAATTATGATGTTCACCTTGATCATATCCCAATATCCTTTCTTACTACTCCAGATTAATAAAATGTATAAGTTCCCTCATATAGACACACATGTCTACAAATGGTTTTAATTTCCACTAATGATCACATGATTAAAGGGAGTATATAACTATAATGAAAATACTAATCCAGAAAAAATGTAATAAATCATATATGTTATATTTAGATATGTAAAATAAACGAAATTGTGTATCATTACATTGAAAACAAAAAAATATATTTATTATTAGTTAAATTTTTCATCAACACACTCAGTGATTACTATAATTAAATGATATTCCAACTATACTCTTATTATTAAAAAATAAAAAACTATGTTCTCCAAAAATAAAACCAGTTCTTCCCAATAATGATTAACAAGTAGATATTTGATAAAAATAACATATATTTAACCATTTTTCAATAAAGACAATATATTATGCAAAATATGTAAGGACCCAAACCATAGTATCTAGAATAATGTGAATTATTTGTTGCATTGGCATAAGATACCATGAATCGTATCCCGAAAGACTGACATGTTTAGTAGTCATGGTAAACTAGATAATACTTGATACTTTACTTAAATTTTCATATAGAAATTACAAATTAATTATTATAATTACATTATTCTTTCTAATATATTGATTTCTATCAAATATAGTACACATCGTGGGTTTTTTGGATAGGAAAAAATAATGGTTAACTCAAATTCTCCATAAGGGTAATGTATAATGAAATATAATTTGAATTAATAAATATAGTCTACTTGGAATTGTATGTAACTAAAATATATTCTATTTAATAAATAAATTGAGAATAATATAGAAGTAATAAATTGTCATCAATTAATATAATATAAATAATCATTTTTTTCAAAATCCTAACAATGGATATTCTAACAAATCTAATAATCACTAAGAGTATCAATAAATGAAATCATAATGATGGAGTGAATAATATCAGACATTTTAACATTAAATATCGATATATAATTTATATATTGTTGACATGCCTCCTCAACATAGTAAAATACCATGTTTGGAGACACCTATAAAATGTTTGTGGAGACCAATAATTTGTCTCCTTCTCCATGTCAATGAATAGAGGGTCTGTATAATGTTTGGAGACACCAATAAAATACCATGTCCTTTAAATTATTAATATTAAGGGGGAAAACATTTATAACACAAGAAATCCGATTTAAAACAATTAACATGAAATTTAGATAATTTCACCAATCAATAAGACATAATAAAAACCCATCTATAGTAATATGGTGACCTATATAAAAATTGATCATCTATAGTCAAAATGATCTTAAACCATACAACAAATGATTAAATATCAAATCAAAAAAATAGTTTTTTCATAAATAAAAACAATGTTAGATGTAAATATTAAGTAGAAATGAATCTAATATTTCATTATGAAAAAGTCTTCATAAAAGTATCATTTTCATCATGATAAATAATTTGAAAATCCATTTGATTTAAAATCTCTTTTAAAAACGTTTACATTAAAAATATCTAATAAACATGAAAAGGAATCCATATTTATATGATGTTAAATATTGAGGGTAATTTTTTACATTCCATAAATGTTAAAATGAAAATTATATTTTCAATGTAAAATTGGCTGGAAAGTGCCATGTTTAGAAAATGAATAAATGATGCCTTTCACATTTTTTATAAATTTCAAAATAGATTTTTCTTAAAAAATATTACATTAAAGAAATTTTTTAATGTGTAAAAATGTGTGAATATGAATTTGATAAGTAAATATTAAAAGTATAAAAAAATTCATAATGTTTTATAACATATTGTTTTATAAGAAATCATATTTCAAACCCACTAGGGAAATAAAATCCTATTTTCATAACAACATTTTCAATTTAATTTTAGTACCATATAATAGAATAATAGATGAATTTTTTTTATTAGACATAGAAGATGAAAATTACTTTTTTTTATGTTCAATTTTTAAATCAATTTCCATTAACGTATATTCAAGAATAAATAATCATAATTATATTGAGATTGGGTAGTAAACCATTAAAATGATCATAATTGTTTATTCATAATTAATCAATATAATTTATTATTTTAATCAAGAGTAAATAAATATATAAAATTTTAAATAAAACATATGAAAAATATGTAAATACCCCTATATTGATATCATCACGTAATCAATGATGTAGAATTTTAAACCAATGAGTGGAAACTGATTTAAATAATATCTTTATTAATATGTCCTTTCAGGTGAACATACCATAAACACCAATATAGTTGTTGTAAAAAAAATATTATCATAAGATAAAAATATATTAATATTTATAATATCATAGATTACACTTTAACAATATATGATTACTCATTCATTAATAATATTTCATTATTATTGACGTCTTGGATGTTAATTTCCTTATATTCTCATGTCTTTTTCATCAGGAAAGATTTGGTTCATGAAAATATTTTAAATTTATTTAATAAGAATAATAGTAATAATTATATAAAAATTATATTTTTAAATTCATAATAATTTTAATAGAAATAATCATTGTTATTCACAAAAAGGTTATATGTTATAATCATGTAGATGATTGACCTTACATACACATGAGTAATAATTAAACAATTTTGCGATCATTATGGGAAAGAAGGAATTATTATTTTTCATTTAAAAAAATATCATAATTTATATAATACCATATTATATACTTATTTATATCATCCATGTGGTTTGATCAACAAAAGAAAGTCACATCACTTCATGAAGGCAATAGTCCACCCATACATGAAGGAGGATTTCATCATTATAGAAGTGAAAAGGAATGAAAGAAATCAATATATATTATCATTAAATTTAGATAAATATTTCATTTATATATCAATTATGTCATTTATTTCGCATTTAATTTGTAAAAAAATCTTTTCCATCTCCCATGTGAAGAGTTTTTTAATGATGATTCACATCGCATCATTAAGCGGTATGCCACTTTAGTCACAAAAAATATTATTATATCTACTACGGAATAAAATGTAATGTATATATATATGTTGTAGTTTATATATAGCTATAAATATTTTATAAATATCATATTTTTACTTATTATCCATCATCATACCCAACTATGCATGATGGAAACGACCAAAATACAATATTGATTTATGAGGCGTTAGTCCATTGAACATAGGAGTGATGATTTCATAACCATTAGATTGTTGTGGAGATGGTTTTATTTAATGATATTAATATATAATGTAACACAGTAGTTAAATAAACAATATAAAATTTTCATATTTAATAATATTTGTGAAATGAATATTTGTTTTACTTTAAATGGGATCTATTTTCAATGGCATACCCTACAAACCACAATGGGTTTCTCTGAAATTTCAGGTTTCACACATGGTTGAGTCATACAGAGAAATATTAATATAATATTATTTTAAATGGTAGTATACTCATAGTTGTTGTATTAGTAGGAAGAAACAGATCTAACTATAATATAATTACACATGTTTGTCAAATGTTTTTAAATTTATCCAATAAATGTTAGATGTTTAAAATGTTAATTATTCCAATTTTAAGCATAAACACTATAATATTTTTTCACCTCCACTAGCATTTAATTTTTCCAACCTCCACAATTATGTGAGAGCCTATGTAATTATTTCCTCTTTTTGAATTTGTGCCAACTCACTAATTAATACATTCCAACATACGTGATTTAATTAAGAGGATACTTTTAATTTAATTCCACCTTTTGAATTTGTGGACATGAAATAATAGATTAAGTAATCTATTATTTGGCACAAAGAAATCAATGGGGTGATTGTAGGGAAAGCACTCAATGAGAAACCTCATAATCCAATGAGGATATCTCGGCAACAAAGAATGAAGAATGTCGATGACAATATTTCTTTGACCTCTTCCCCAAACACCTACCGATGTGGAACCACTTCCACAACTGTCATGCGAATTCTAAAGTGGAAGAATGTGGTAGACGCGAAGAATGAAAAATCTGTCTTCTTCTCGTGACATCATCATCGACGACTCGAGATTAAAGGTAGGGGGTTTACATTCAGTGTGTTGTTATTCCCTCCTTTTTGGATAATTAAGGTTGTTGAACTTCGTTCATATGAACCATCTTCTATCACCATAAACATGGAGGATGCATGACAGCCAAACCTGGCCCGACACCTCCGTCGAGTGTTTCCGTTCATATGGCATTCTTCAGCATGGAGATTTAGCAATAGTGAGGCGATGATGTCGACAACAATGAAGGTTGCGCTACCCATGGCCTTCACGGATCTCACCGCCCTCGCGGCGCTCCAGTGTTACATAGCCACTGGCCCACATTCCTGCGCCCCACAGGACCTTGCCGATAGCCCTGGCCGTGGCCTACCCATGCCCCGTACGGCCTGCGTCGCACCCTGCCAACCTGTCGGCGCCCCGCACGCCCTGCGCGCATCTTGCCCGGCACCCTTCCGGCAAACCCTGTAAGAACCTGATTCTTATCATTGAGGTACAGGATTATTATTTTCTCTTTTCCTTAATTTTTTTAATAAAATATGGAAAATGGGGGAAAATACCAAATTTTCGATGTACACACCGTGTACTTTTTCCACACGTCGTGTACTTCTAGCTGTGTGGGGATGAGTACATGGGTCGTGTAGCGATGTCAGTGACAAAGGGTGTACGAACTGACTACATGTCATGTAGTGGTCCTGTACACGCCATGTAGTCAGTTGGTATGCCAAAATAGAAAGGCGGTGGGGTAGCCGCCAGCTGGGTGACAGTACACGTGATCTACTCAAGAGTACATGTCGTGTACTCATGTCGACGGGTGAACAGTATGATGGTGTGGTTAGAGGATCAATTAAATGATGGGAGTACACGCCATGTACATTGAAGTACACATTGTGTACTTTGTTTTTTTCTTAAATCAGGCTGTAGACTCCCATGTTCACAAGGAAGGCTTAGAATCGGAGGAAGGAGCAGCATTGGACGACCGTACCTTTGGAGATCCACCGATCGAGTGTCTGGAATCTGTTTATTCCTAGGGCGATCTGGTTGGAACCATGCGGATCTACACCATTCATAGGGATTTCTGGAGTCGACGTTCGGGTATACCACTCGTTGGCGTATAAGGTAGGTGGCTTTGTGTTAATTTTTCAAACTATTGTGTGTTTTGTGTGTTTTTGTGCCACGAACCCATGTTGGGGTGTCATGTGGATGAAGTCATGGATATATTATCTACTTAGAACTATAAATGTAATTGAATAATTTGTAAAAATGTTGTTGGGGATCATTTCTTGGATCCGGAACCACCCCGGGGGTGTGTTCCACTATTTAGTCATTTGGCCAGGAAACCCGAGGGTATGCATTAAAAGTTGTAATTATAGAATTTCCTAGACATGAATTGCTTGTTTACTGCATATTTACTTGTTGGGCCAGGAACATTTACCTGTTAGCCTGAGGGAAGTGTTGTGATTATCCTAGGGGTGTTATTCTATTTAGCATGTGGGAAACTTCTTCTGTGCCTATGTGAAAATGATTTTGTGCCTGTGAGCGACACTAAATAAGCATGTGGGCAATATCCGTGTGCCTGGGGGAAATTTACTGTGTTGGTTTCTCTTTACCCATGGGTGGGAGTTTATGTGTCTGTGTCCCTTGGGTTGTTTACTTAGAATATTCACTGTTTTGATATTTTAAAATCAAATGATTAAAATAATATTAAAATGGAAAATTAACTGATAATTTTATTACTTGTGAGTACTGCTTAATTTATTTCATTTTACTATTGCACTGTTGTTTCATGCTTACACGCGGTTTGTAACGGGCCTTGGGTGGGTGCCTACTGAGATATATTTCTGACACCCTATTTGGGTCATGCTTTTCGGCCTAAACAGATTACGTTTCTGTAGGTGTGGATAGGGGAAAGAGTCCTTATACAAGTACATGATTGCTGCTGAGGAGTAGGAGGGCATGGGACCGAGCCTAGGCTCATGATGCCGCTGCCAGCTATTTTTCATTATTTTTTTGTACCTATACTTCAGTTGTATTGTATTGATCATGTTACATGTTCTGTCTGTTTTCTTAGAACATGAGACATGTAGCATCATTATTTACCTATTATTGGTTATATCCAATACTGTTTTTTATTTCAGTTGTGTAGGATTTACTACTTCCGTTGTTCGTTGTATGTTTGATGTATGTTTTATTCTGTATTCCGTTGTGCTATACTTTGACAAATGAGGGCATAGTTTCCCCACTATCAGACATGGTACCTCACTACTAGTCGGCAGCCTCTGGTTTTTGGGGAAATGTGCTTGAGGTCATGTGGCGAAACGGGTTTGCGGCACCCCTTGAGTGGAAACCAGAACTGGTACATTACAAAGTTGTATCAGGGGAGTTATTTTCTTTGACTTACTATTTGGAGCCGTAGTCAGGGATAGGATGAACGTTAGCTGGTAAAAATCTATGCCCGGGGGTAGCTAACTCATGTACAGGGAAAAGCCAGTCTACCTCATATTTTTTCAATTTTACTGATTTTTCTATTTATGATTTATATGATTTCACCATTGGGTGACACACTTGTGATTGTGCAGTTATATTTTATCTATGGGTTCTATTCTGTTGCAACCCGGTGAGATTAGGGTATGCTGTCTCATGCATCATTTATGCACATGCTATAAATCACATGCCATGCATAGTTCCATGCCATGTAGGTGTATTTGAAATTGAATTCTGTTGTGATATTTGTTGTGATAGAAAATCATGCTATTGTGGTAGCTGCTTGATAAAATACCTGCTTTGTGATAGGGTAATTTTGTGTTATCCTGTTTGTAAAATGGATGCCAAACTCTGGTTTTTGGGGAATATGGGCCCACATTGACCCGAATTTGGTAGATCACTGACTGTTTATAATATGTTTTAGATTTCAAACTTTGATTCGTGGGGAGTATGGGCCCTCACGGGTCAGAATTTGACACTTAGGTGTTGTTTCTTAGTGTTTTTTGGGTTCCGGGGAAGTTTCTAAGGCATACTGTTTGGAAACCCAATATAGATGTCGTGTTGTATTTTAAACATGCCGTGTATGGACTTCTGTTCTGGAAGAAAAATGAACTTTTTAGGTACACACTGTATACTATGAGTACACATCGTGTAGTCTCTTCTTGTGTCACAAACTATGTGGGAGGCGACACGGTGTAGTGAAGTGCTTGGGAAAAACATGTTGTGCACCAGATCTACACACTGTGTTGTGTTGACCTAGAGTCCAGCCGTGTAACGAACAACACGGGTCAGTGAACTCCTTTACAGAACATGTACTGTTAATTATGAACACGCCGTGTAGTGTGACCTGGGGACTCGGTTGTGAATCTAACATCACGGGTCAATGTCACCGTTCCTTGAACACTTCGTGTACCTTTGGGGACACGCTGTGTAGTCTTGTCTGAGGACAGACCGTGTGGACATAGCCGTGTTCCTAGGGAAGCGGGGTGGTGTACACACCGTGTGTGGGTGTAACACACCATGTAGTTTCAAGATGAGTAGTCGGTCGTGTCAGAAATGACACTGGAAGTTGGAAAATAACACCATACACACCGTGGAGAATATATACATGCCGTGTAGTTTTGTTTAACGGGAGCTGTGTAGCTTAGCCGTGTCAAAGGACCCGGGTTGGGGAAGGGAATTCAAGTACATGTTGTGTAGTCAGTATATATGCCGTGTAGTATTGTTTTGTAAATTTTGAAATACCTTCTTCTTCTTATTCCCTTTGTGGTTTCATCATTTCATCCTTAATAATCTTGAATCTAATGTGTGCTTTTGACCTTGTAGTGTCATGCTGCCTACATGACCGCAAGTTGTTCGCCAGGAGTGCAGTGATGACTATACTATGGAGATAGTGGGACATGGGATTCTAGTTGATCATCCAGCAGAGTCAGATGTGGCACCGGCTGCTATACTGGGCACAGGCGCGGAGGCACAATTCCATGAAGGCTTTATACTATTCATGCACACCTTTCAGGGAGCAACGTAGGCTTCCACATCTATAGCCAAGCTGACACGTGCCTTCCAGCAGCAGCATCACCCTACGTTTTCAGGGGATGGTGGACCACAGGTTGCAGAGTCTTGGCTGGGGTCAATGAAGAATAATTTCGAGCATCTTGAGATGCCTCCATGGCGGAGGGTCAATCTTGCGACATACATGCCGCGTGATTCCTCCAAGAGGTTGTGGGATATTACGACCAATTGAGAGCATCACAGAGACATGGCATGGGAATATTTTCAGGCAGTCTTCCATGAATTATTCTTCCCAGAGACACTGAGAGGAGATAGATCTTCAGAGTTCATGAATCTGTAGCCGGGCGCTATGTTGGTGATGGACTATTCTGCTCGTTTCATGGAGCTTCAGGGCTTTGCACCCCGTGCTTGGGGGTGATGAGACATTGAGGGCCAGACATTTTGAGGATGGTCTTCGTTATGGAATCCGAGCACTGATAAATGTTTTCATGTTGCCTATTATACATGAAATTGTGAACCAAGCTCTGATTACATAGAGGGACCTTCGAGAATATAGTGGTGTGGTCCAGGGTGGTTCAACACAAGTTACTGGTACTATTTCTACTGGCAATAGGAAGAGATAGGTAGACTTCTCTCAGGGCAGCAGTACTAGTCAAAAGAATTCTTCATGTGGATAGGTTATGTGATACCAGTGTGGTAGAGTGGGGAAAAAGAGTCCGCAGTGTCCATGAGACCTAGTGGAGTGTCGAGATTGCGGAAGGATGGGTCATCAACATCTCTTTTATAGGGTGTTTCCATTGATGGCTAGTGAGAGGGGTTCTGTGCAGACTCTGTGAGCAGGAGCGGGACCAACATCTTCTTATTTGTCCAAAAATTGGAATACGTTAGGGAGTTCAGGCAGAGATGGTGGTCGTGGTTGTGGTATCTAGACACCAGGATCTCAGTGGCAGCAGGGCAGGACAACTCAGGGTAGCTAGGCCGTGTCACAGGGCCGCAGCATTGGGCAAGCATATGCAGTGCAACAGACCCAGAAGGAGAAGTATCTCGTACCTTCTATAGTCAGAGGTACTATTTTTGTAGCTTCTGTTTAATCTTCAGTACTTTTTGATATGGGTGCTACGCATAGTTTTATATATGTACATGTAGTAGAGAGCCTTGGGCTCTGTGTTTCTTCATCTTCTGATGTTATTATGCTAGACACTCTGTTGGTAACTAGAACGGCTAGTGTGCTTCAGTTCATGGAGTTCCCCCTTGATGTTGGTGGGTGTCACTTCCTTTGGGACCTCTATGTCCTAGAGATGACAAGCTATGGCGTCATTCTCGGGATGGACTGGATGGTTCCCTTCCGAGCCTTTGTATACTGCTCTCGTCGTAGGGTGAGTTTCACCTCACCAGAGGGTGGAGAGTTTTCATACAAGGGCGAATGGGATGATCAGGCGAGTCTTGCTGGACCAGAGGATCGTGGGTGAGTAGGAGTCACAGCCCAAATTGCGAGCTTATATCTGGATGATCAGGGGACTCATCAGATGGATTTCCCTCCAGTTTTTGATCGTTTGAGGGATGTCTTCTCGGATGACATTTCAGGTCTACCGACAGAGCGAGAGGTGGATTTCTCCCATGATCTTTTTCCAGGAGCAGCACCAGTGTCTATTCATCCATATAGGATGGCTACACCTGAGTTGAAAGAGCTCAATAGGCAATTGGAGGAGATTCAGGAAAAGTGTTTTATCTGACTCAGTACTTCTCCTTTGGGTTCTCCGGTCCTTTTTGTGAAGAAGGTGGATGATAACCTTAGGCTTTGTGTGGATTATCGGAAGCTGAACCAGTTGACAGTTAATAACTGATATCCCTTACTGAGGATTCATGATCTTTTTGATCATCTTCATGGAGCACGACTGTTCTCGAAGATTGACCTGCGATCAGGATATCATCAGCTGCACGTGAGACCATCTGAAATAACTCTCACGGCTTTCAGGAGTAGGTATGGTCTATATGAGTATACGATTATTCCTTTCAGACTCACAAACGCGCCAGTAGTTTACATGGATCTGATTAATTGTGTGTTCCATCTGTATCTTGATTCTTTTGTGGTAGTATTCATGGGCGAAATCTTGGTGTAATCTCACACTCGACATGACCATGCCACCAATCATGAGATCGTATTGAGTAAACTGAGAGAGAATCGTCTATAATCTAATATCTCAATGTTCCACTTTTGGATGGACCAGATTCACTTCCTCGGTCATATCATCTCAGAGGCAGGAGTTTTAGTAGACCTAAAGAAGGTGAGAGCAGTAGTTTCCTAGGAGCAGCCTAAGAACGTGTTTGAAATATGGAGTTTCTTAGGGCTAGCTGGTTAATACAAGTGTTTTATACACGACTTCTCTCTCATAGCATCACCGTTGATGGGCTTGACTAATAAGGGTGTGATTTTCATTTGGTTCAATGCTTGTGAGGCAGCCTTTCAAGACCTAAAAGGAAGGTTGATATCAGCATTGATCCTGATACTCCCAAAGCAGGGGAAGAGCTATACAGTTTATTGTGATGTATTAGGTATTGGGCTGGGAGCAGTGTTGATGCAGGGCAATCGAGTTGTTGTGTACGCGTCTCGGCAGTTGAGGCCAAATGAGAGGAATTACCCGACATATGATCTCGAGTTGGCAGCAGTTGTTCATGCGTTGCACTGTTCGAGACCTTATTTATTGGGGGATCATTTTGTGATTTTCACTGACCACAAAAGCCTCGAGTATATTTTTACACAACGTGTCCTGAATCTGAGGCAGCGAAGGTGGGTCGAGTACCTATAGTCCTTCAATTTTGATCTTGCCTATACACCTGGTAAAGGTAATATAGTAACTGATGCACTGAGCAGGATGAATCAGATACAGGCAGTTCAAGAGGCTAGTGGTGAGTAGCATCTCATGGCATTGTTCTCTGAGATACATCTGGAGGTGCATGACAAACACGGGCAGACTTATCATTCCTCATTAGTTGTGACTTCTACCCTCCTGGATAGAGTGAGGATGAGACAACTATCTAATTCAGAAGGCCGAGTTCTATTGGAGTTGGTGGCTAGTGAGGACAATCCTCTTGGTTGGACGATAGGAGATGATGATGTTCTAAGTTTCCATGGACACGTATGGGTTCCATGGGATATACGCAAGGAGCTGATATGCGAGTTTCATGCTTCATCTTGTGCAGTTCATCCCGGTGTTACCAAGATGTACCACAACATGAGACGTCATTACTGGTGGCCGGGTATGAAGATAGATGTATCTGGTTTTGTTACGAGGTGTTCCACCAGTCAGCAGGTGAAGGCAGAGCATCAGAGACCATCTGAGCTGTTACAGTAGTTACCCATTCCGTAGTGGAAATGGGATGATGTCACGATGGATTTCATTACTGGTTTGCCGAGGTCACCTCATGGCAATGGTGTCGTGTGGATTGTTTTGGAAAGACTCACGAAGGTATCACACTTCTTGCCGATCAAGGAGACCTTCAGTGTTGATGAGCTCGGAAGGCTATATATCTGAGATATTGTACATCTTCATGGGGTCCATCATTCTATCATTTCTGATAGGGACACCCGCTTCACGCCTCATTTCTGGTAGATTTTTCAGAGGGCACTGGGTACATAGGTGCTTCTAAGAACAGCCTACCACCATCAGACCGATGGGAAATCAGAGCGTACAATACAGGTGGTAGAGGAATTGTTGTGTGCATGCGTCCTAGTATTTGGGGGATCTTGGGAGTAACATATACCATTAGTAGAGTTTTACTATAACAATAGCTTCCAGGTGACTATTGAAATGGAACCATATGAGGATTTATACAGTAGGACATGCCGTTCACCCTTGTGCTAGATAGAGGCAGGTGAGGCAGCTTTACGGGGGCCACAGCTCATGCAGGAGACTTTTCGCAGGTCCAGTTGATTCAAAAGCAGATGGCTACCGCACAGTCTAGTCAGAAGTCTTATGCTGATCGCCGCAGACAAACATTGGAGTTCACGGTCAGAGATCAGGTTTTTCTACGTGATTCACCAAGGATGGGACCCAAGAGGATCAATAGACAGGGTAAAATTTCACCGTGGTATGTGGGGCCATTTTATATTCTGGAGAGAGTCGGGGTGGTTGCTTATCGGTTGCTGTTACCACAGCGGTACCGTGACATGCACGACATCTTCCACGTATCACAGTTGTGTCTCTATCATTCAAACCCATCTCACGTATTCCAGCGCGAGGAGGTTTAGCTGGGGGTAGATTCATCCTTTGAGGACCATCTGATTCGTATCGTTTACAGGAAGCATGAAGGTTCTCCGAGGCCGGCCAGTTCCTCTCGTATGGGTGCTATGGAAGTATGGCCGAGTGTAGGACGAAACCTGGGAGCGAGAGACCGACGTATGTGCTTAGTGGCTGGAGTTGTTCATGGCTATATCTTCACCACCCTTGGAAGGGAAATTCGGGGACGAATTGCTATAAGAGGGGATGTTTGTAAGAACCTGGTTCTTATCGTTGAGGTACATGATTTTATTTTCTATTTTTATTAAGTTTTTTTAATAAAATATCGAAAATGGGGGAAAATCCTAAATTTTGAAAGTACACGCTGTTTACTTTTTCCACACACCGTGTACTTCTGGCCATGTGGGGATTAGTACATGGGGAATGCAGCCATGTCAGTGACAAGAGTATAGGAACTGACTAAATGTCGTGTAGTGGTCTTGTACCCGTCGTGTAGTCATTCGGCGGGAGAAAACAGTAAGGTGGTGGAGTATCCTTCATCTGGGTGACAATACACGCTGTGTACTCAGGAGTACATACCATGTACTCATGTCGACGAGTGAACAATATGGTGGTGCCGCCAGAGGAATAGTTAAATAAAGAGAGTACGCGCCGTGTACTTGGCAGTACATGATGTGTACTTTGTTTTTTTGGCATAAATCGGGTAGTAACCTCCCATGTTCACAGGGAAGGCTTAGAAACGGATGAAGGACCATGAGTGGATGGCCAGACCTTTTGAGATCCACCGATTGAGCATCTGGAATCTGATTCCTCCTCAGGCAATCTCATTGGAACCGTAAGGATATGTGCCATTCGTAGGTATTTCTGTAGTCGACGTTCTGGTATACCACTCGTTGGCGTATAAGGTAGGTGGATTTGTGTAAATTTTCCCAATTGTCCTGTGTTTTGTGCATTTTTGTGCCATGAACCCATGTTGGGGTGTCGTGTGGCTGAGGTCGTGGATATATTAACTACCTATAATTGTAAATGTAATTTAATAATTTGTAAAACTACTGTTTAGGATCATTGCATTGATCCGGATCCTCCCTGGGGGTGTGTTCCACTTTTTAGCCGTTTTGCCGGATACCCGAGGATATGATTTAAAAGTAGTAATTATAGAATTGCATTGATAGAAATTTCTTGTTTACTTCATATTTACATGTTGGGAATGGCCCATTTACCTGTTAGCCTGAGGGCGGTGTTGTGATTTGCCTATGGGTGTTATTCTACTTAGCCTCTGGGAAACTTCTTCAGTGCCTGTGGGAAGATGATTATGTTCCTGTGGACGACACTAAATACGCCCGTGGGCAATATCCACGGGCCTGTGGGCAAATTCCTGTGTTGTTTTCTCTTTACCTGAGGGAGGGAATTTACATGTCTGTGGACATTTGGGTGGTTAATTAGAATATTCACTGTGGTGGTACCTTATAATTAAATGATTAAAATGAATATTAAAGTGGAAAATTAACTGGTGAGTTGGTTACTTGTGAGTACTGGCTACATTATTTCATTTTACTATTGCAATGTTTTTGCATGCTAACACACAGTTTTGCATGGGCCTTGGGTGGGTGCCTACTGAGATATATTTCTCCCAACTTGTTTGGGTCATGCTTTTCAGCCAAAACAGATTACTTTTCTGCTGGTTTGGATATGGGAAAGAGTCCCTATATAGGTACTTGATTGCTGTTGAGGAGTAGCAGGGCATGGGACCGAGCCTAGGCTCGCGATGCCGCTTCCATCTATTTTTATTTGTTTTTCTATACCTGTACTTCAGTTGTATTGTATTTATCGTGTAACATGTTCTGCATGTTTTTATAGAACATCAGACATGTAGCATCATTATTTATCTATTGTTGGTTATATCCACTGCAATTGTTTATTTCAGTTGTGTATGATTTACTGCTTCTGTTGTTCGTTTTATGTTTGATGTATGTTTTATTTTGTACTTTGTTGCACTAAACTTTGACAAATGAGGGCATTGTTTCCCCACTATCAGACCTGGGCCCTCACTGCTAGTCGGTAGCCTATGGTGTTTGGGTAAATGCACTTGAGGTCACGTGTTGAACAGGGTTTGGGGAACCAGTTGAGTGGCACCCGGAACCGGGACGTTAGATAACTACTCCCTGCGCGCCCTGCCCGCGTCCAGCCCGACGCCAATCTGGCCTGCCCGCGGACTACCTGATGCCCATCTGGCCTACCTGCGCTCTGTGTGACCTGCCCGGCGCACTGCCGGACTACCCAGGCCACCACTCGGCCTTCTCGGCCGACATACGGCCTTACCTACGCCCTACCGGCAGCCTTCTGGCATGTCTGGCGCTGTACCTAGCCTCCAGATGGCCTGCCCGTCCGCACCCCAGTTCTGAGCTGAACCGACTGAGCCATACGTCTCCCAAGCTAGCCCATGATGTTCCTCGTGGTGATGATGGCCGAACCTGCTCACCCTCCCATTTCGAGCCACCAAAGCCTCACCCCACATGGTGCTCGCTGAACCAGCACCGACCTTCTTACCGAGCTGCCTACGCGGTGACCTCCATGGCGAACAACCCTCGCAGTCTACTAGGCCAGGCCCAGTGGACCGGGATGAACCTAAAGAGTT
This sequence comes from Viscum album, assembly GCA_963277665.1. NCBI lineage: Eukaryota > Viridiplantae > Streptophyta > Magnoliopsida > Santalales > Viscaceae > Viscum > Viscum album. The sequence continues at coordinate 473,569,664 of OY728161.1, forward strand.
TACCCACCAAACGGGCTGGGTCAGACCCAATTGTTCAGACCTGGTTGTCCAATACTGGGTCGGGCTGAGTCGGTCCGACTATGTCGGACCGGACCTGGGCCCACTACATCCCCTTTACATTCCATGGCAATACCTTTGGAACTGGAAGTCTGATTGATATTCCACCATAATCACTGGAAATCATCAAGCATATCGGTCCCATTGAGTATACCCCACTGGACATCAGGATTTTGATGATATATACTCAGGTTGGATCGTACATGAATTCAACTAGGCCCCCTGGACTAAAAGACTAATAACTCATAGACTAGGTGTCCGATTGACGAGCTGTCTATTGCTTTGGGACCCCTATGATGAGGCGGATCACTAAGATACTACTTCGTGGTAATTTTTTGACGTTGAAGTATCGACTATTTTCTTGAGGTACAGACCCTCATAGAAACATGCATGCTTTGTGGAAACATTGAGCTTAGCTTTGCACTGATGACTGTTTCTGGATATTGTGTGGCTCCGATAGTACTAACCACTGGTCCCGGATCCTGTGAGTGTCTGATAGCTCTGATTACTATTCCTAGATCCTATGTGGGTCTGATAGTACTAACCTCTGGTCCTGGATCCTATGTGGGTCCGACAGCTCTGATTACTATTCTAGGATCATGTGAGGGTCTGACATTACTAACCACTGGTTTTTGATCCTTTGTGGCTCTGACATCTCTGATTACTGTTCCTGGATCCTGTGTGGGGTTGACTATACTAACCACTGGTCCCGGATCCTGTGTGGGTCCGACAGCTCCGACTACAATTCCAGGATCATATGTGGGTCCGACAGTTTTTACTGGTGGTCCTGGATCGTGTGTGGGTCCGACAGCTTAGATGATTCAGTGTCTAAATATTATCATCTATACCTCTCTACAAAGAAGTATACTTGATTTCGTTGAGTAAATGACTTCTTTTTTTCTCATGATTTTGATGGTTTAAATGATAAATTAGGTATATGTATGGGTATATACATATGTAATGGCTATCCATTGATTTCAATCTCTGTGGTTTATCCATGGAATATTTTGAGAGACCCTAGTGGTCTCGAGGTCCATACTTATTATCGTTACACTAACCCCTACATAGGCTATGCCTACACATCATTGTGTTGGATGAGATGACAGGCAGTGCTGACAGAGACTGAGAGCACTAGTACTGAACGATACCAATAGGTGGACCTTACGACGTGTCGATACACGGAGGACTAATGGACGTGGAGTGACGTGGAGGCTATCTATACATACCATTTAGGTTGGATCCGTGGTGGTTATTTCAGGATCTTTTTTTCACCATTTAGTTATTTTTCCTTTTCAGTTGTACTTGTACTTTGTAGTTGTGCTTGTATTCCGTCCCCTTTTACTTTTCAGTGCGCTTTTGTTATAAATTTTTATTTATTTTTTTTCTTCCAGATTGTACTATGTTTTTTTATAGTTGTAAAGGATATGCCTTCATAAATTTAGTGAATTGTGCCTTTGGTGATAGTCGCCAGCCCCTGGCCTATGGACGGCGAGTTTGGGGTAGTCACAACACGGGTCCCGGGGGATGGGTCATGACAAATAGGTATCAGAGGATTCAGTTCTACCGCAGAACATAAGACATTGATATTTCATTTTCAATGATGCAATAGTGTTAAGAGTACTGAGTGTTGTTTTTAGTCAAGGGTGTCCATTGTCGGTGCGGCAGCTGACGTAACAATACACCAGGACCCTGACCTCTGATTTCCGACTCAATGAACGAAAACACTGATTTCTTGTGTGTTTCAAGAGTTTTTTTGTGATATCCTTGAGTCATCTCACCATGTATAACTTATTTAATGTCGTGCACCTGTATCTTTTCAGGATTCCCCCACGCAGACAATCATCTTGGGTTCTGAGAGTTGTACGAGATCACATCCCACCGAGCGATGAGGGCTCTGTACAGGTCCCCATCACAGCGGAGGAACCAGCAATACCACTACCCCTTGGGCCACCGATACTACTAGCCCTAGCATTTTAGAGTGCATGCTGCTTGAGCACGTTTCACGAGTTCCAGCACCAGAGTCCTCCCAGGTTCAGGGGTGAGATGGACCCGGAGGAAGCAAAGGATTGGCAGGAGGCTATGGTGAGAGTCTTCAGACTAGTTGGGACACTAGTCGGCCTTATAATGATGTTTCCAAGAGTCTCTTTATGGAAGAAGAAAGAATATGGTAGATCCTGATGATCAAGGTTCCTGATAAGGCGACACTACTCTTGACGACTTCGTGAGCGTTTTTCATGTGGAGCTTGTCCCATCCACCATACGTGTAGTGCGTATACAGAAGCTACTGCATCTACATCATGGTAGCATGATGGTGGCACATAACACAGTGAGGTTCACAAACCTCTCACTCTACTCCACATATATTGTCTGAGACCCATTCTTCCGATCCTAGACTTTCGAGCATGAGCTAAGGCGAGAGATCATAGCTTTGATGATCTTCCTTAGCATCCTGACACAAGAGAGGGTGTTATAGAGTTACCTATTAGTAAAGAGTTTCCTTGTTGAGAAGTCACAAGCTGTGAGACCCACCACCGGGCATCACGTAGCAGAGTCCTCTACAGCTGGTAGCAGACAAATGTCGTAGAGGTCCATGAAGTCGAGACTATCTGGTGGACGACCTGAAGACATGGGTTTGGTTGTGCGAGTAACACTATATAGATCCATGCATATATAGAACAGACAATGTTTCACATGTGGCGGGGAGGGTAACATGGATCGTGATTGTCCGACCATTCGATCAGATGATCAGTAGACAGTTGAGAGACCTCCTAGGCAGAGGCAGAGGTTTGATCTAGGAAGTCTGTAGGGAGAATGCTGATGTGGTAGAGGAGCTGGTCATGCATCTGGTGGTGGACGATGTTACAAGGTGTTACCACCAACAGCACTAGGAGGTCCACCCTGACCGCATGGAGCAAGTGGATATGGGAGAACTCAGCTCCAGGCGGCAGAGGCTTATGACCCTGGCACTCCTGAAACACCCCAAGATTTTATGAGAAATATTCATTTCAATTTATTTTAAGTCTTCTGTTTTACGCTACACCAATATTATCTAGAACTATACACAACACCATATTAGTTTGGAGTATACACAACACAACTCTTGGCTCGTGTTACAAACCATTTCAAATTCATTTTTTAGAAATTATTCTATGGAACATTAAGTATAAATTTTGATTAATGTATAAATGAAATAAGTTTTGATTATGTTATATGAAACACCAATGGGAGATTGCACTACACACAGCCCTGACATGGCTTTCATTACACGCAATCACGACCTTCCTCGATAGCAAGTGTAGTACGAAATACTAGGATTCACTAAAAAATGATATATTGTTATAATATTATAATGAACTAGCTATTATGAATAGTGTTTACTAAATTTTTAATCTTATATCATTATTATCCATCTTACATATTTTCTAGAACATGGTATGAGAACAGAATAAATTTTTCGGGTAAAATAAGTATATTTCAAAAAATGCAGTTTTGACGTATTTTCATGGCGCAATCTTATAAAATATAGTTTTGAAAAGTTTATAAGCTCAATTTGACAAAATAAAATTCTCCTATTGCATTGAGATATAAAAATATACTTTGGACAAATTTTTCGTAAAATTCTGATAACTTTCATATTTTAATGAATAATAAAAACACACTATATTTTAATTAAAAACAACTTTTTTCACCGTAATTATTTATATGGAAAAATTATTCTATTGAATGGATTTAAACTATAAATAGAATATATTTTTACCATTTAATATAATGTATGTAATTATCATTGATTTTACAATGAATTCATAGGTAAAATAATTTCAATCTTTTACAATGTTTTAAACAGATACTCATTTTATTTCAACAGTGGAATTAATTTTAATTTAATTTTTTCCAATTCTGTGTATTGAATTTGGAAAAATGGATTCCATATTTTGAATCAGTGGGTACAAATTATGTTCATAGGCTTCTATTTATTTTTGGCCATTATGAATATTAACACTGGTAAATTTTATTTACCATAGTTAAAGGTAAATCGGCTAATTAAGGGTAAATATAACATTATAAAATTATCCAAACACCTGAAAAAACACTATTTTATGAATAAAAGTCGACCCATGTAACCTAAGGGTCGTAATAGATTTATTTCATGGACTTTTGACCAGGAAAATCACATAATTAATAATAAATCAAATGAATGTGACAACATGTCACTCTCTTAAATCTTATAAGTGAAATAATTTTAAAATAGTGATAAAATTAATAAAACATCAAACATGAATAGTCTGAAAAAGGATAATAAAATTATCTACCTCGTGTGAATTCATTTAGAATTATTATAGATTAAATAATTATCATTAATAATGATACAATAGTAAAGATGAAATTTTTTTATTAAGAGATATATCAAATAAATGGTTTTAAAAATATTAACATAAATATTATATGAACTATTTAATGTGCTCCATTAATTTTCTAGATTAATATGAAATTTTAGGAATCTATTAATAATTTTGTATAGAATATATCTTCTCTGTGGATTTTATTTATATTCAAATAATTGAATAGTGTCAAAATTGACACTATTGATATTTTATAAAAATAACATATTATTAAATTGTTTAAAAATAAAATGATTTTTTAAAAATTAAAAATTAAAAATTATATGTTAGAAAATTAAAAAATTTATCTAATTATGGAAAATTCACAACACATCAGTAAGTATTTATAACAATTTAAAAATTAGAATATTATTACCACAAATTAAATTAAATAGATTAAATAAGGATAAATCAAGTCGATAAGGTTTAAAATAAATTTCCATCATGTCTAAATTTTATTAGATGATGAGAGTATAATAAAATCTCATCTAAGCTTCAGAATTGATTCATTTTGGATGTCTTTATGTGGGGTTTGAATTTATATTAAATTAATTTTTTAGGTTTCCAAATGTGCCCCTTTCCCCACTTATAAAAGGGAACCTCCTCCCTCTCCTCCTTACACAATTTTGATCCTTAATGATCGGCCAACCCTAGAACATTACTCATCTCATACTACATAGTTATATCATAGAGGTTATGGATTTCTCAAAAGACCAACTCTAGTGCCCTAATAAGAAGATTAAACGAGGCACATCATGGAAGAGGTAATATTTTCTACCAATTCTTTCAAGTTTCATTCTTCATATACTTCCTCTTATTTAGTTGAATCAATATAATGTAATAAAATCAGTATTAATTATATACTTATATGTTATTATAAATATGAAACAAACCTATTTCACCTTCTATCCATCCTATGGAAAATGAAATCACCGTGTGTGCGTACGTATGGAATACCGTCTCCACACCGTGGTGTGATCTATTTTCCACTACCAACTTACTTGGATTGTTATAATTTTTTAAAGAAAAACAATATATGATTATTATAACATCAAATTAATTCTGATATATTCTATCATCCACTACAATTCCATTCAATAATTATGGTATCAATATAATCACTCGTGCGTACGTACGGATTACCGTCTCCATGACACGATGACATTCATTCTCCATGTAAACCATTAAAGAATAAAAAATATATATAATGAATAATAATGATATATATGAAATAATAGTGATACTTTTTTTTTGTATATGTTATTTACTTACATCCATTCAATTTAATAAGGAAACGAAAATAGCGTTCCTGCATATGTATAGTCTACCGTATCATGAATGGTGTATTTCGTTCCATTTATCTATATATTATATATCTTTATATTCAACAAATAAATTATATATAAATGATGATTTACATTCTGGATGTAAGTAATCATAATTTATGAAATCATATGAATAATTACAAGTCAAAACACATACGAAAAATGAAATGATATTATCCAAAACAATGAATTAACAATGAATTGACAAATGAACGGGTAATATAATGTTTTAAGTGAATCATATATGATATCATAAAAATTATTATGTTTTTGATAAAAGTATATAATATGGTTCAACCCACTATATATGAGTATTTGACTCATTTGGATGAAATTGGACATAAGGTAAGGGATAATGCTGCAATCTCATTTTTTTATCCGAGATTGCTTATACGTAAGTATTTACTAGGATTATATTTATCATTCATTCCATGTTGAATAAAAATGTTATCAAAAAGTATTTATTATTCTTCCATGTATTTTTAATGTCACGTTTACCCCTTTTTGTCTTTTAGTTGTGGAATCATTCATTTGTTTACCCTATGAGGTATTTTTTGACTTTTCTGCAAAAAGTATGAGAAGAATGATTTTTTAACTTATACGGCCTGAAGGTATTTCGCTACTGTTTCATAATGCATTATTTACATGAAGCATTCTCTACAATAATTCATGATTATTTTCAAAAAAATGCTTTTCATTTAAAATTGGATGGTATTTTGAGAAAATAAATTGATTTTGAAGAAGAAATAATATTTTCCTCAAGAAATCATTTCAAATGTTTTATCAATCTATTTTCCATATATGATGACATTTTTTTTAACCTTTGTATGATTCATGTGTAATGTTTCTATTGTTTACATGGTTTTATTTTTCATATGATTAAATGATATACATTTTTTGTATATGGATGATGTTATGAGGGAATGATTTTTATGAAAACCATTTAATTTGTTGGGTTATAACGGATGATTTATGTTTATTTTTTGCACATGTAAGAATGATTTCATTATGAGATGGGTGGGACCTATATCTCTCTCCAATGCATTGGGTATAGATTTTTATCTTGTGATATAGACATGGTTGTAACAACAAGTAAATCTGGTCCAGTAATACATGGATGGAATGAAAAATAACCTAGTTCAGTAATGGACTTTGTCCACTATGATGATCTTGGCCACAATGCCTTAGCTACTATGGAAATCATATCATGTGCTTAATGGTTTTCCACAATTACATGTTTTTTTCCCATTCCATTTCATCATGATTAATGTTTCTTTATGATCTAAGCCTTAAGTACTTAAAATATTTATGTCATTACTCATGATTTTGATGCTTTAAGTTCATGTTTTTACATTCGAATGTTTATGGATTGTTTTTAGGTTCTCCATGTATACCCTTAATAAGAATTTAAGCTCACCCTTTATATGTTTTCATTCCCTCAGGATATAAATAAAGGTTATAGGTAAGAAAACAAAAAGGGAAGATCTTTATGGGAGATATTGATGTCCTTTCACCATTATTAGAACATTATGTTCCGTGTTTCCAAAGACACTAATTTAATACGGTCATGGGGCATATGTTTTTGTCATTTATTAAGAATTCCCCAAAATAAATTTAATTTCCATGTACGACAAGAATTAGGTCTCTACAGTTGGTATCAGAGCGAAGGATTAGATATCCTTTGAAAACTAGGATGAGAACAACATTAGTGAGATCCGTAGATATATTTCTATGATATTTCTAGGGATTTATGTAAGGTTAAGTATAAATTATAGGTTACAATCCTAGAATTATAACAACCATTAATAATCTAGAATTAATCCTAAGATATTAGAGATTGAATGTTCTCCCCCTATATTTTTTTTTTCCTTGCATGATTGTTGACTCTTACACGATTTTTTTTGGGTTTTAGACGATGACTGGAACCCGAAGTTACCATTTTGATCAATGTAATGTGCAATGCAATGATTTTCCTCATTAAAAACCAATGTTGTGGGATATGGAGTGAATTTTTTTTGGGTATACTTACACAATATATGAATCCTTCTGGACATCCGAATGAGCATAGAATGGAAAAATATTCTATTGAGTCCTTCATGGGGAAACACACACCTTCTTTCAATGGGTATTCTAATCCACTTATTGCTGAACAATGGATCAGTACAATTGAAAATATATTTTCTATACATAGATGTTCAAAACATAAATAAGTCATTCTGGTTGTTTACCAATTAGAAGGTGAAGCGGTACAACGGTGGAATCTAATTAAGAATACAATCCCCAAGATGAAATTGAATCATTAGAATGGGACGAGTTCAAGAACATGTTTTTCTATAAGTACTTTCCACATATTATTTGAACGAAGATGGAAAAGGAGTTCCTTGAGATTATGAAAAAGTATAATGAATCTGTTGGAATATACGAGGAAATTTTTACATGACCTTCAATGTATGAATCTGGATTTATCATCCAACCTAAAAGCAATGGTGATCGATTATTCAGTGGCTTATAACCAAGTCTTAGAAAGGAATTAGCTATAAGAGTCTTCAGTAGCTATGATGAAATTGTGTGTTGTTATATCAAGGTAGAACATGAAGTTGGTGTTATATATCCATCTCATGGTTTTGACAAGAAAGAAAAGATGGAGTTCAAGGAAAAATCTCAAAACAATGGTGAAAAGAGGATGAATGTATCTTTATGCACAAAGTATGGAAAAAAGCATGGTGGTGATTGTCAGAAAGGGATTCAAAATTTTTTTAAGTGTGTAAAAGTAGGTCATCGAGCAGCTTCATGTCGAAGTAAGGGGAAAAGGGTATCTAATGATGTGAATAAAGAAAATACTGCAGAGAACGCACCACCAACACTTAAATGCTATAGGTGCAAAGAAATGGGGAATTATGATAATCAATGCCCTAGTCCAAGTTTTAATGACGATCGACATTAAAAACCTCTTAAGGTAATGGACAAAGGGAAGTCACATGCAATCACTATTGGCTATGTTGAATATGAAAACGATGTGGGGGTAATGATAAAGTGTTTATGTAATGGGTTTTAAAAATAATGTAGTAGTATTGTGGAATATTTGAATATTTATGTATTGGTATGTTGGGGTTTCCAATAATTTTATGGTACCTGTAACCATGGAAAGTGATTGAAATATTTTTGAAACGCAGATAAAATGAGCATAATGAAGGGATAAAGAGAAAATAATATGTTTGATAGTATTCATTTTCTCATTACTGATATAAGGAAAAAGTGATATCATGGTATGAGTATATAGAATTTTTGGGATTTTGGTATGTGTAAAGAGTTACCTTTTGATAAAATTCATGTTTTCACTCAGGTAATATGGTAATTTATGTTTCAAATGAATACATGATTAAGGTATTCATATGTTTGGAATGTGATCACGAAGATATATCTTATGATATATGGGGGATAAATGATGGTATTCACATTCTTGGTATATGACTTTTCTAGTAATCGTTTTCTTTATAGTATGTGTTTAGGAAGAAGTATTCTAGATAAGCCTAAATATTGGAATGGATTATGATGGACATCAGATAGAATTGTTTAAGGCCATAACTTTTTTCGATATTATTTATGTAATGTTATAGAAGTGTAGTTTTAGAAAAAGGGTAACCTATAGGACGAGCGACAACACATCACATCGGACAAGGATGCAGGAATAAAACCCACAACCGAAGTGTGACATGTCTTAATCTCCTACCATTGGCCTACAGGAATTCCCTGGTTAGTAGAAACTAGTTTTATATTATTAATCAGGAATATAGTTGAATTTTAAGTCCTTTTTTGGAACCATATACGATTAATCTCACCATTGATGGACTTATGCATATAACTTTATCTAACATTATGTTTGAGACAAAATAGAAAGACCAATAATTCTATCACATGATCTTCTATCAATTCACAAATAACAAATTCAATTTCATTTCTTAATGAGATGATGTGGAAATTTTTCAAGGAACTAACAATGGTGAGATTATACCAAAATTAAATATATGTTTATTTTACTTCAAAAATTCATCGACATTTGGGAAATGATCTTGAAATCCAAAAAATTTGTCGTAGTGCACTCATATCTGATAAATTAGATGGCACATTAGATCATCAAAAATTTATGGCTTTGTCATTGTAGGATTTTTCATAGCCAGGTTCTCTACCACTCTTCATCAGAACATAATGGTTAGATTTCTCCTTCATATCCAAATTTTTCACCTATATAATCCTATGTGGAAACCCAGTGCTGAGTTAAATTTGGTGACCATTATGTTTCTTAATTAACTTTTTAAAATTATGTTTTATTAGTCTTTTTTATGAAGTGGGTTAAAATAAATGAAACATTCAAGTAGTAAACAATTTATATCCCTACCGAATTATGAAGGCGAAATTCATTTTAAGGGGGGTAGAATGTAACACCCGGAGATTTTATGTGAAATATTGTTTTTTATTTCACTGATTCCTTGTGTTTTACATTAACCAAGATTATCTTTCACAATATACAACACTGTATTAGCTTGTCGTATACGCAACACTACTCTTGGCTCGTGTTACACACAATTTCAAGTTAATTTTTTAGAAATTATTCTCCGCAACATTAAGTATATATATTTTTTAATGTATAAATGAAATATGTTTTGATTATGTTATACGCAACACCAATTGGACCATTCACTACATGCAGCTGACACATGGCTAGCATTACATGCAATCACGACCTTCCTCGATAGCTTGTGTATTACGCAATACCGGGTTTCAAAAAACAATGATATATTGTTTTAATATTATTATTAACTTGCCATTAAGAATACTATTAACTATAATTTGAATTTTATTACATTATTATTAATATTACACATTTTCTAGAACATGGTATGAGAAGAAAATAAATATTTCCAGTAAAATAATTATTTTTCAAAAAATGCAGTATTGCCGCCTTTTGATGGAGCAGTCATATTAAATCTAGTTTTTGACATGTTTATAAGTTCAATTTTACAAAATAAAATTATTATTTGGAATCAATATATAAAAATTTACATTTGATAAATTTTTATTATTATTCTGATTACTTTAATATTTTAATTAATACTTAAAACACGAAATATTTTAATTAAAAAAAACTGTCTTCATCGTAATAATTTATATGGTTTAATTATAATATCAAATAGTTTGAAATTAAAAATTGAATAAATTTTTACTGTTTAATATAATTTATTTCATTATAATTGATTTTACATTGAAATCGTAGGTTAAATGAATTCATTATTTTGCTATGTTTTAAACAAAACCCATTTTTCTTTCGACAATGAGATTAATTTTAATTTAATTTATTTGACTTCATTGTATTGAATTTTGAAAAATGGATTCTATATTTGGAATCAGTGGATCCAAATTATGTTAATAGGCTAATTTTTATATTTGGGCCTTATGAATAGTAACTACGGTAAATTTTATTTACCGTAGTTAAACGTAAATCAGGTAATTATGGGTAAATATAATATTATAAAATTACCTTAACACGTGCATAAACTCTATTGGATGAATAACAGTCGAATCATATCACTTAATGGTAGGAATAGATTAATTTCATGGACTTTTGAAATTGAAAATGACCTAATTTTTAATAAAACAACAAAAGTGAAAACATGTCAGTCTCTTAAATCATAGAAATGTAATAATTTTAATTTTGTGATAAACATAATAAAACTTCGAACATGAATAGTCTCCAGAAATATAATAAAATTATCTAAATCATGTTAATTTATTTATAATTTTTAGATATTAAATAATTATCCATTAGTAATGTTTCAATAGTAATGTTGAAATTATTTTATTAAGAGAAATATCAAATAAATGGTTTTAAAAATATTAAAATAAAAATTATATGAACTATTTAATGTGATCAAATAATTTTCTAGATGAATATAACACTTTAGAAATATATTAAATATGTAACACCCCAGGATTTCAGAGTGTGTTATTTCTTAAAAATAATTCAATAACTTGCACTACACGCAACACCGAGTTCAATCACACCATTAAAAGAGGTCATGAATAGTATTAACTACATTTTAAACTTTATATAATCCTTATAATTTTAGAATCCATATTATGAGTTTCTTAGTCATAATGCAAGAACAGATTCATTTTCAGTATTGCACTTTTATCAACTTTTGATAGTGAAACCTTTTTAAATACAATATTTTAAACTTTTTGACTAAATGGAGACATCAAAAAATTTAAAATGAAACATCCCAAGCTTCCACGGGACGCTCTCCTTTGAATAAAACAGTAGCGTGTGTTGTACGCAACGTCGAGTTTTAACACACACCACAACCGATCAAACTAGCCGTTATGAATAGTAATACCTAAATTTTGAAATTATATATATTTTATATTTGAAAATGGACTTCATTTTTGTATTCGGAATATCGAATTTAGCCTAAGGTGAAATTTTGGTACATTTCGGATAACTTTCATATTTTGATGAATAGTGAAAATTACTAAATTTTAATTAAAAACAACTTTTTTAATCAAAATAATTAATAGTGATAAATTATGAATTTGAGTGGTTTTAAAGTATATTTAGAATATATTTTTACCATTTAATATAATGTTGGTCATTGGACATAATTTTACAATTAAACCGAACATAAACGAGTGTCAATCTTTTGATAGTTATTATCTCTTAAAAACACGCTTTTTGTTTTGACAGCGGGATTTAATTTTAAATTAATTTCTGCCACTTCTGTGTTTTGAATTTAGGAAAATGGATTCCATATTTGGAATCAGGATGTTCAAATTGTGTAAATAGGTAACTTTTATTTTTAGACATTTTGAATAATTACTGCGGTAAATATTTTATTTACCATGGTTAAAGGGTAAATCTGGTAAATAAGGGTTAAAAAAATAATATTATAATAATACAAAATTACCCTAAAACGTGTCTTAACCCTATTGGTTGATACATGGTCGACCATGGGCATCTTTGTGTCAATTTTGGGACCCCATGGATCCACTTGTAAGTGATAATGACACTTTATTTTAATTAAGTTAAAATGAATACAAAAATGACACAAGCATATATCTTTTAGAAGAACAATTTTTACATAGGGTTATACATGTTGGATTTTCGATTTTAAATATTCATTAGAAAGCTAAAACGATTTCCTACATAATGATATTTTATTTATAATTTTTAGACATTAAATAATTTATTTTATTTATGACACAATGATGATGCAGTAATTACTAAAATAGTAAAAAATTAACATAATTAATATTATAAATACCCAAATAAATATAATATGAAACTTTTAATAAATTACACTAATTTTCTATGATAATATGATATATTTGGATTGATTTAATTGACTTTGTTCGAAGTAATCAATCTGTTAGGAGTTTCAAAAAAATCAACTATTGAATAGTGTCAAAATTGACATAAAAGAGTTCTTAAAACAAATATTATATTATTAATTGATATTAAATTCCTAAAAATCTAAGGATCGGCCAAGAGACTTATATTATTATAGGTTCCTCATTAATGGACCACTTGGGGGTCGCTTGGATGTATATAGTAAGTTTATTAACCATATTATATAAAAATACAAAGAGACATTGTAAAAGTGAAACTAATTAACTTAGAGTTAATACTTAAAGATATGGTTAATATAAGTACCCAAACCTGTCTAAATTCTATTGGATGAGTTGTTTTCGACCTATCCCCACCTCATCCTTTGAATAGTCAACTTTGGAGCCTTTAGAAACCGAATATGAATTTATTATAAATTAATATTTCTAGCTTTTCCAAAGGTGCCCCTCACCCCTCTTATAAAAGGGCACTCCTCCTTCTCATTTCTTCACACCTCTAAAGCCTTTTGGTTCGGCCAAACTCTGCCCAAATACTCTCCCAACATCCCTCAATACAACCTAGAGGCCTTAGTTTGATCAGAAAGCCAACCTAAGGAGCCCTTTTGATCAAATCAAAAGGAAGAACCCGAAGAAGAGGTAATGATCTCACCACCCTTTTCTAAGTTCATTTCTTCTTCCACTTCTTCTTCCTTTGTTCTTACCATTCTGAAATAATAACTCCAGTATCTCACATATACTGTGATGTTATTACAAATATGGTACAATCATATTCAGTATTCTATCCACCCTTTGAATAACATGTCACCATACGTGCGTACGTACGGCTTACCGTCTCCACGTCGTGGTGTAATTGTTATTCAATATAATATTATTTGGATGGGTATAATAATGATGTGTAACTCATGTAAATAATAAATATAACATCTTAATGATTCTGTATATATGATATACCATCCATTTATATATTATTTTAATATCAAAAGAATGATATTGTCGCTCGTGCGTACGTACGGACTACCGTCTCCACGAACGCGATGAGATTCATTCTCCATCATAACCATTAAAGCGTAATTATCATTTTATGATTTAAAAATGATGTTTAAGGACTTGATATCATTCTGGATATGAATAATATACAACCTATCCTTTACAAACATGTCTTACGTAACAAAACATATGAAAGAAAACAAGTAAGTTAACACCCGAAACAACGATAATACTAAGATATTATTATCAAATCAATATTAAAAGATCATATATGATATCATATTAATGTATATGATTCTTGTATAATTTAATAACAATTATTTCACCATTATACAGGAGGTTAACCTACCACAACCAAGGAAAAGTACAAGGTAAGGGTTATTTCACAATCTCTTCTTTATCCGAGGTTGTTTATACGTAATAATCTACTGGGATCTCGTTATCATCCACATCCATGTTTCTTCGAAATGTATTTCAAAACATTTTTACTATTTACAAGAATATGGGTTAAAGTCATTTATACCCTTGTTTGACTTTTTATAAGAGGTTTATAAAGGAATATTTCCGTCGTTTTCAAAACAATGTTCTTTTTAACCTTTTCGACAGAATTGAGGTAAGAATGTTTTTTTAACTTATACGGCGGGTGCGGTTATTTTACGCCGTTATAAAATCTTCAAAGCTTTCCTTACAAGCTTATAAGAATATTTTCAAAGAAAATGTTTTATTTTATATGGATCTTAAATGATTTCAAAATAAAAGGAGATATTTCTTTAAAAAGAATTTTGATTTCATCTATGTCAACATCCTTTGATGGATTTTAAGATTATTTGAAGTTGATTTATTATGATACAAAACTTCTATATTGTATTGAAGGTTTTGTGATATGTTTGACTGTGGATGTGCTATTTTATACCACTCATAGTTTATGGTGAAGTTATTGACATTTCGTATGCTAGTTTTAATCCGAATGTTTATGTTATATTTCAAACTTTTCTTCAGATGAATGTGCTAAACAAGTATGTTCCGGGTTGGGGACCGGTAAAAGTAAGCCCTCCAGGTTGGGGACTGGTAAAAGTAAGCCCTCCAGGTTAGGGACTGGTTAAAGTAAGCCCTCCAGGTTAGGGACTGGTAAAAGTATGCCCTCCGGGTTGGTGTCCGGTTATTAGAGGCACTCCGGGTTGGTGTCCGGTTATTAGAGGCACTCCGGGTTGGTGTCCGGTTATTAGAGGCACTCCGGGTTGGGTTCCGGTTAGAAGTAACCCCTAGGTCTTGGGATGAGGCCTAGACAATGAAATTAACGTTTGACATTATGCATTCCAACATTATGAAAGTGGTTATTGATTTTTGCATGTGATTATTCGATTAGTAGAATATCCATGTGAATAAGTAAATGGCATTATTTCATTTTATTTATGCCATACCATGTTGAAAGTTCATGTTTGAAAGGATTTTGTTTTAGTTATACATTGCCTTAAATGTTTATTCTTATTTATGAAATGTTCCGCTATATTGTTATCCTTACTGGGCATTTGAGCTCACCCCTTTTCTATGTTTTATTTTTCCCAGGATGTGAAGAAGTAAGTTATGAATGACCTGCAGGGATATTATGAGGGGATAATAGTGTGGATTGTGGAAACATTATGTTGTTGTAGTAGTTTTTCACTTTGAAATGTAATGTAAAACTTTATGATTATATCTAGTGTTTCCAAGGCTACTAAACCAATCGGTCTTTCGGGATTTGATCTTTCTTGTGATCATGCCAATGTTATGTAATAATGCACCGACTCTGGGCAACTGGGGTTGGGGCGTTACAAAATATTTTGGATCAAATATATCTTCTCTTTGGATTTTATTTAAATTTCATATAATTTAATATTTTCAAAATTGCCACTATTGATATTTTATAAAAATAACATATTACTAAATTGTTTAAAAATCACAAAAATATTTAAAAATTACAAATATAAAATTATATGTTAGAAAATGTAATAATTTATATAATTATGGAAAATCCACAACACATAAGTATGTATTTATAAAAATTCAAAAATTAGAATATTATTAAAACAGATAAAATTAAATAGATAAAATAAGGATAGATCATGTTGAAAAGGATTAAAATAAATTTCCAACATGCCTAAATTTTATTGGATGATGATATTAAAACCCAATCACATCTAATATTCTGATTTGAGTCATTTTTTAAGTTTTTAGGTGGGGTTTGAATTTATTTTAAATTTATATTTTTAGGTTCCCAAAGTTGCCCCTCTCCCCCTTATAAAAGGGCACCTCCTCACTCTCTACTTTACAAAATTTTGAGCCTTCATGCTCATAACAACCCTTCCAATTCCTCTTCTAATCCTACATAGTTATATCATAGAGGTTTTGGTCTTCTCAAAAGTCCAACTCCAGTGCCCTACGTGGATGTTTAAAAGAGGCATGTTGAGGAAGAGGTAATCTCTTCTACCAATCCCTTGAAGTTTCTTTCTTCTTATAAATCCTCGTCATTAGATGTTTCATTATAAATTAATAACATAAGTATTAATTATATACTGATATGTTATTAATATATGAAACAACCCAATTTCACCTTCGACCCTTCCTATGGAATACGAAATCATCATGCGTACGTACATACAGAATACCATCTCCACGCCTTGGTGTAATCTGTTTACCACTACCAATTTAAATGGATGGGTATAATGGTGTAAAAAATAACTATATATTATTATTATAACATCATACTAATTCTGAAATATTCTATCATCCACTACAATTCCTTTCCATAATTATGGGAATAATGTCATCGCTCATGTGTATGTACAGATTACCGTCTCCACAGTGCGATAATATTCATTCTACATGATATCCATTCGAGAATATAAAGTATATATAAAGAATAATAATGAGTTATATGAAATAAAAATGATAATTTATTTTTTATATATGTTATTTATGTACATCCATTCAATTTAAAATGGAAACGAAAACAACGTTCATGCTTACGTACGGTCTACCGTCTCCATGAATGGTGTATTTCGTTCCATTTAACAATCTATTATATATAATAATATTCATAATATATATTATATATAAATAATATTATACATTCTGGAAGTAATTAATCATGAATTATGTAATCTTATAAATAATTACAAGTCAAAACACGGATGACAAATGAAATTATTTTACACAAAACGATGCATTAATATGCAATTGACAAATGAACGGGTAATATAAATTTGTAAGTGAATCATATATGATAGCATAAATATTATTATAGTTATGTTAAAAGTTAATAATTTGCTTAAACCCACTATATAGGAGACTCCGACACATACGGAAGCAATTGGACGTAAGGTAAGAGATAATTTTGTACTCTCATTTTTTTATCCGAGATTTCTTATACGTAAGTATTTACTGGGGTTATATTTATCATCCATTCCATGTTTTATAAAAATTTTATAATAAATAATATAATATTCTTCCATGTATATTTAATGTAATGTTTACCCCTTTTGAATTTTAGTTGAGGAATCTTCCTTTATTTACCCTACGAGGTACTTTTTGACTTTTCCAAAAAAAGTAAGAGAAAAATGTTTTTTTAAACTTATAAGACTTGAACATATTTTTTTAATGTTTTAATAATGAATTATTTACATGAAGCTTCCAATTAATTATTTCATGATTATTTTCAAAAAATTCCTTTTCTTTTGAAATTTGATGTCATTTTTAGAAACAAATGATTCTGAAGAAGAAATGACATTTTCTTCAAGAAATCATTTCAAGTGTTTTATCAAACTATTTCCCATCTAACATGAATTTTTTTTTAATATGTGTATTTTTCAAGGTAATGTCTCTATTTATTACATGGTTTTATTTTTCTTATGATGAAATGATGTCCATTTGTTTTATATGGATTATGTTATGATGAGATGATGTTTATAAAACCCATTTTATTCGTTGCGTTATGTTGGATGATTTATGTTTATTTCGTGGCACATATATGATTGATTTTATTATGATATGGTTGGGACCTATATGTCCCTCCAATTAATTGGGTAATTATTTATATCCCATGAGGTAGACATGGATGGAATGAAAAGTAAATCTAGTTCAGTAATAAAGGGCTGGAACAACATGTAAACCCAGTTCAGTAATGGTCTTTCTCCTCAATGATGGTCTTGGAAGCAATGCCTTGGATACTATGGAGATCATATCATGTGATAAATAGTTTTACAGAATTAAATGTTTTATTCACATTTCATTTTATCATGATTAATGATTCTTTATGATCAATGCCTTATGCACTGCCATGATTTATGACATTGCTCATGATTTTTATGCTCTATGTTCATGTTTTGATGTTAAAATATTTATGGATTGTTTTTATGTTCTCCATGTTTACCCTTACTGATCATTTCAGCTCACCCATAATATAATTTATTTTTCCTAGGATATAAATAAAGGTTTTAAGTAGTAATAAAAAAGGGAAATAACTTTATTAGAGATGATGAAGATCTTTCACCATGATTAGAAGATTATGTTCTGATTTTCCAAAGACACAAAACTAATACTGTCTTTCGGCGTCTGTTTTTGTCAAGCTTTAAGTATTACACAAAATTAATTTAATGTCCATGTTTGTCAAACTTTGGGTCTCTACAGTTGGTATCAGAGAGAATGTTTAGTTAACCATTGAAAAATAGGATGAAAAAAACATTAGTGAGATCCGTATATATATTTCTAAGGCATGTCTTAGGATGTCTGTAAGGTAATGTATTAAGTATAGGATAAAATGATAGAATTATAATGATCATGAATAAACTAGGATTAATCCTAAGATGTTTGAGATTGAAAGTAGTCCCCCTTTGTTATGTTATTTTCCTAGCATGAGTATTGCCTCTTACACTATTCTTTTTAGGTTTTAGACGATGACTGGAAACCGAAGGAACCGTGTTGATCAATGTAATGGGAAATTTAATGATTTTCCCCCAGAAAAAACCAATGTTATGGTATATGGATTGAAAAATCATATTTCTATACTTACACAAGATATGAATCATTCTGAACATCTGAATGAGCAAGTAAGAACCCCAGTTTTTTAGCCTGTAAGACTATGAAATATTTCTTGATGTTATTCCAGAGCAGGGCATTCAGACAGCATGCGATTCTGAGCCCCGTTGTGGCTAGAATTAATTTTGGTGTGTGTTCACACTTGATGGGATAAATAAATAGAATAACTCCTGAACTATATCTCGGACCAAAAAAAATGAGGGCACCGTTGAGTCAATAACACGACGTTTACCCTAGGAGGGGGTATATTATTCACGGGTGCCAGCCGACTGTGAAAAACAACCTTAGGGACATTTTCATAATTTAGCGGCCTCGGGAATCGAATTTCATAACCCTTAGAACAATGTATCGTATTATACATATGATACCACCGTTGCACTTAGAACGTGGGTTTTACCCTAAAGTCATAACAATCCCGGCCCCGAAGAAAGTTCGGGTACGGGACGACGGGTGGGTGGTTAAGTGTGTTTTTCTATTTAAACAAATAATCCACCCTCTTTCCCTCTCCTTGGTTGGTTCTTCCCTAGCGCAAGGGCACTCAACAAGGATCTAACCTCTCATCCACCACTCCGGAAAGGTGCGGAGGCTCCGACATCCCAATCATGAAGCATCGGGAAACACCCCTCGAGGTAGGCTCATGTTTTATCATTTTCATTCTCGCAATAATCTTCAATTTAGTTTAGTCGTATAAAATTTTTGTCTGATCATCGAGTGAAGCACCTGGTTTCGTAGGTCTTGAGTTTATCTTCACAACGATCCTTTCGGATCAACTTTTGGAGTCCTAGGGTGCCTGGGGTGGCCCCATGATGTTTTCCGACCAAATACCTCTTTTTCTAGTGGAACCAGGGTGGTCCGGTGATCTTTGGCAGCGGCATGACGTGTCCCAGCAGCGTAGGCGGATCTCCGGGATAGAGGTGGGTGGTGTAATTCCTAGAGGCGGTGGCACCAGGTGGCTCTAGGAGGCTCTCCGGAACGGTGGGGTCGACGGCCACCGGGCCGGGGTCGCGGCGCGCGACCCCGAGTGGGAACCAAGAACCACTGGACGCGGGTCTTCACGCGGAAAGGATACCGGCTATGAAGTCATGTCTATAGAAGGGGGGTCGCGGGCAGCACTGGTCTGCATGGTTGATCCTCGGGCCAATGCTAGGAGCTGGGCCGACAGGCGCGGGCCGGCCCAAACTGGGCAGACTGGCCGAGACAAGCCAGTCCAGCCCAAGGGGCTTTGTCCCCTCCAACTTCCGACATCTGTAAAATTCAATACAAGTGTCTGTTTTATGTGTCGTCCATTGAAGTGTAATCCTTGACTCGAGGAGTAAGTTTTTGGATGGTTTCGAGGATTTTTAATTCCCAGGATGGGAGCTCGGTGGCGCGACACGCTCGTTAAGTGCTATGTCGGGATTCTTGTTTTGGTTGGCGCAGACACATCCGATGTACGATTTGAGTGTTGTCGGCAGTGATGTGACCCTAGCATCGAGGTGAAGATTTCTAGTACGGTTTCTGGAATTGAATTAGGATTTGATATGTGGGACCTACGGGCCGTCTTTGAGCTAAGTGTAGCGTTTTTGCACCGTATTCACCAGACGTACGTTCGAGGTGTATGAGTAGTCATTTATACAAGTTTTTAAGAGAGAATCGCGATTGCGCAGTTCTCCCGACAAGTATCGGAGTCGGGGAATGATCCCCACATAGGCTGGCTATGGTGAATAGTACCATATTCACCGGTTGTCTGTTTCGGGTGAGTAAGTAGTCTATCTCAAGTGTTTTTCCGCGAGGATTGCAATGGTGAAATTTGTTTGGGAATGAGGAGCCTCTTTGGAAATCATGTAAAATGTGGAAGCATGAGAAGGTGTTGGATGGAGGTCACTTTTGGCACACTCTGAACCAACGAACAATGGCATTGTTAGTGACACCTGGTGATGTCTGTAGTTGTGCAGTTCTATGAGACCGATTTCAGGTATATCATCCAGAAGGGCTAGGAAGTGGGTCACCCGATGACTCTTGAGGGTCTACCCTTCAGGAGGGCTGGGTAGTGGGTCACCTGACATCTTGTACCATGTCTACCATCTAGCAAGGCTTGGCAGTGGGTCACCTGTAGACTTGTTCTAGGTTTACCCTCCAGCAGGGTGGGGCAGTGGGTCACCCTTTGACTTCTTTCCGGTCTACCCTCTAGAAGGGATGGGTAGTGGGTCACCTGATGATGTATTAGGGTTTAACCTATAGCAGGGCTGGGAAGGGGGTCACCCGACATCATTTGTGGTTTACCCTCCAGCAGGGCTGGGCAGTGGTTACCCCTTGGCATTTTAGACACATCCCTTCTTATGAGGCTAGTCGTTGACTTTTCCTCTATGACTACTAGAGCGGGACCTTGTTTTTGCGGATCAGTGGTGTACGTTACCTATGAACCCACAAGGAATAGGGGTACTATCCCCACTGATACGTGTCCTCGAGATGCGACCTAAAACCGTGCAGGAGAGTCAGTGCCTCCCAAAGAAGATAGTATTGAAGTGCGGTGATTGAGCCCCTCTTACTTGGGCTTCCTTGGTGGAAGAGACGAGATGCTGGGTTGTGAGAATGGTTTTACTTGGAACTGAAGGCGACTTATCCTGGGATGATCTTGGTGATGGAGATCCAATTAAACACACATTTGGGTTTCCTGTTGAACATATATATATATAATTTCACCCTACTTTCATTACCACTCCTTGGGGTCCGTGCCTAATTATTTCTATTGGGTTGAGATGCACTCTCTTTACAAAACATTTCTACTGTTCTTTTTAGTCTACTTCTCACCTCTTTAGTGCCTCCTTTGTTTCTCCCTCAATCATTCGGGGCATCCTAATGAGTATCTTTATACTCAGCTCTGCTTGGGATTTGACCACACCTAGTGTGCCCTTGTAGATAATAGACAGATCAATCGTAACTATGGAGGAGCGTAGAGGTCATGGCAGTTGGAGCAGTGTACCATGGTCGTGCTAGAGTATTCAGTTGAAATTCTATCCAGTTGTCTTTTTTTGTTTACCTGTTTTCGGTTTGTGGCATATTTGTGGTTGGGCACGTGTTTTCCCTTTTTACTTTTCAGTTTACTTGTTAGTACTTCCAGCACTTTACTTACTCTCTTTAGTTATTGATGCATGACTCTGGTTGGGGTATAGCTGCCTATCTTTTGGTTTCATTTTTACTCCTCATAACTGCATCGTGTGGGTTGTGTCTCTGTGAGTACATGCACTTAGGCAAAGGCCTCCCCAAGGTTGTTACACCGTCGGCCCTGGTCACTAGCCACTAGCCTATGGAGGTGGGCTTGTGGTAGTTACGACATGGTACCGGTAGGGTCGGGTCCTGAAAAAGTGGTATCAGAGCTGGTTCGTTCATTGGGGAATTGTTCAGACGTCCCTAAAAAGGAATTGGTTATGATTTAAGGCAATGATGTTGACGTGTCTTGAGAGCGGCTCTCAGGCCAGGGAGTCCAGTAATTGTACGGGTGACCGACATATCCATTCACCAGGACCCTGATAACTCGCTTGTCGACTCGGCATGCTAAGAAACTTGTTGTAGGGAATTTTGAAACATGGATCCCATAGTAATGAGTCATTGACTATAATGTTTTTGATTCATCTCCCATTTTTATTTCAATTATGTATATATATGTCAATCTGATAGTGATATCCCTTGATAATTTTCAGGATGCCCCCATGACAGCAGCCACCCAGGTTACCCTCTCCATCTCGTGACGATGATCTGGAGAGTGATGAGGTGTTAGTTCAGGGACCCTCATGTGATCCCCTTCTGCCTAGTGCTTCAGTAGTAGCCCATGCACCTGAGAAGTGGTGGTTAGTACTGGCAGATCAGGACGAGGTTGCGCGCAGACTTAGCGCGCTTTGAGACATCCAACATCTGAGGTCGTCGGGGTTCTACAGGGACCCGGATCCCCAGGTGGCGGAGGACTGGCATGAGTCAGTGGCACGTCTCTTCAGGCTAGTATAGACCCCAGAAGACCAGATTGTGGCCCTATCTGCCAGCCTTATCCTCTGGATAGTCGGGCGATGGTGCGATCTGGTGACATAGACCCATGACAAGTCATCCCTCACATGGAATGGCTTCCAGTAGCTCTTTCGGGTGGAGTACTCTCCCTTGTGTTTGCGCTCCATTCGGATCCAAGAACTTCTAGAGCTAAATCAGGGAGGGATCTTCATGTCCCAGTACTCATCCCGGTTCACTGAGCTTACACGCTAATCGCAAGACATGATCCGCGACAACAACTTCCAGGCGTGGAAGTTCAAGAAGGGTCTTCATAGGGAGATTTGTGCTATCATGTTACCCTTTTTCATCCCCACTTATGTCGAGGTGATGGAGCAGGCACTTGTGAACGTGAGCTTCTTGGCTGAGTGGTGCCAGATAGCAGGACCTAGTAGTGGCCGTTTTAGAGCGGAGTCTTCAGTAGGAAGATGACAGAGGGCTGGCCCTCAGTCGTGGAGGCCCATCCGTGAGAAGAACCATGGACATGGTCTCACACCGCAGTGGTGCCGTAGGGCGCCAGGGCAGATTGAAGAGAGACGTTTCTATGATTGTCATAGACTGTGTCACCTAGCATAGGATTGTCCGACCAGGCGTATAGAATAGCCGTGGCAGGCATCAGGGGGCGCCATAGAGGCAGAGGCAGCGCCGTGACCAGGGGTCACCTAGGCGGGGACCAGGTGGTCCTTAGGGAGGTGGCACAGGAATAGCGGTAGGACCAGGAGGTGGAGGATGGTGTTACAAGATCCTTCCACTACCACCACCGGGAGGCCCACGCCAGGATAAAAGATCTGTAGATAGGGGACGTGTGCAGCTTCATGCCATGGGTGTTCGAGATCCTCCAGCGCACGAGATGGTCCGATGTGCACTTTTTGTTTACTCCACAATTTCATCAGTACTAGTAGACACAGTGGGCTAGCCATTCCTTTATATCACTGCTATTGGAATGGGAGTTGGAGAATCCAGTAGAGGCGCTGGCACTTGCACTTATCCTTGAGCTTCCTATGGGAAGTGCCTCATTAGTGACCTTTATCTGTAGATAGTGAGAACTGTCATTCAGATGAGGGAGTTTCACGTGGGACATTCTCTTCATCACGATGGATCCTTATGACATCATCCTAGGCATGGATTGGCTTTCTGTTGAACACGCTCAGATCGATTTTCATCACAGACGATTCAGAGGTGAGTTTTCTGATGGGTCGAGGTTCACCATCCTTGGTGAATGAGACCTCAGGGCAGAGCAGATGGGTACTCTGAGCAGGAGACCCCGACCTTTTTCACACTAGCTGGCGAGAATGGCTCTTGGAGCAGTGGATGCTACATGCACCTGGATCCCTACCGTAGTATAGGAAAACATGGACGTCATTCTCGATGATGTTCCTGGACAACATTCGAGGCGAGATATGGAGTTTTACTTTGACATGCAGCTAGGGACTGCTTCGATATTTTGTGCAGCATATCAGATGGCACCCAGAGAGCATCAAACACTTCGAATTCAGTTTGATGACCTAAGTGAGAAAGGGTTTCATCAGGCCCATTGTGTCCCCCTGGGATTCTCTAGTTCTGTTTGTGAAAAAGGCATATGGGAGTCTTTATCTTTGTGTGGATTATCATCTCCTGAATCAGGCCATGATAAAGAACAAGTACCCTTTGCCGAAGATTGAATACCTCTTTGACCAGTTGTGAGGTACGATGTGGTTCTAGAAGATTGATATTTGTTCTGGCTACCACCAGTTGTGGGTTCATGAGGCTGATATCCCGATGTTGGCCTTCCATTGTCGATATGGGAACTACGAGTTTCTGGTGAAGCCCTTTGGTGTGACGAATGACCATGCTATCTTCATGGATTTGATGAACCATATTTTATAGCTGTATATGGACCAGTTTGTGGTTGTCTTTATTGATGACGTACTCATCTACTAGATGATAAATGAGGAGCACATGGATCATTTGAGTATGGTCCTAGAATTACTTTGAGAGAACCAGCTGTACGGGATTCTCTCAAAGTTCTGGTTCTGGTTTCACAATGTTCAATTTTTTGGGCACGTCAATACAGATAATGGTTTGGCTATGGATCCCACAAATATAGAGGCAATGCTTGCTTGGGAGCTAGCCAAGAATGCGTCTGAGGTGCTCAGTTTCCTTGGATTGGAAGGGTACTACCGGAGGTTTGTAGATGACTTCTCTAGGATTTCTATCCCTTACACCACATTGACATGAAAGGGATGACTATTTACCTAGACGAATTTGTACTAGAAGGCCTTCGAGTATTTGAGGTAGAGGTTGACTAGTTCACTGGTGTTGAGGCTGCTAGAGGAGGGCGTTGAGTTCGTCGTATATTGTGAAGCTTCGGAAGGTGGACTCAGGTGTGTGCTGATGCAACAGCGGGAAGTGATTGCATATGGGTCGTGGCAGTTGAGGCCCCATGAGCAGAATTATGTGACTCACGATTTGGATCTTCCAGTGGAGGTCTTCGCCTTGTGGCTACTGAGACACTACCTTTTGGGTGAGCGTTTTGTGGTCTACTCAGATCACCAGAGCCTCAAGTATATCTGCACTCATAGGGATTTGAACCTGAGGCAAAGGCGCTGGTAGAAGTTTCTGTAGGACTATTATTTCGAGAGAGTCTACACTCCGTGGAAGGGCAACGTAGTAGAAGATGCCCTTAGTAGGATGTCCCAGGATCAACTAGTGTCGGAAGATTCAGAGCAGTTGTATTCCCTTTGGATGACATTGGTGGGGCAGGACGGTACAACTTTTCTATAGTCGGTGGTGTTGAATCCTTCACTCCTCGAGTGTATGAGAGAGTTGTAGCTGGGAGATGTCGACAGCGAGGTAATGTGCGATCAGATATCCATGGGGAACACACCTGATTCGTATTCTAAAGGAGGGAATCATGATATCTTGTTTCAGGGTAGAGCTGTAGTACTAGTGGATATGTGGGAGGAAGTGATGCGGGACTTCCGCAATTCTCCCTTGGCCACATATCCCGATGTGGGGAAGATGTACAGAGACCTTCGACATCAATTTTGGTGGTCTTGCATGAAGCATAGTGTAGGCATGTTCATTTCCCGATGTCTTACCTGTGAGCAGGTGAAGGCAGAGCACCAGGTTCTGGCAGGGTTGTTGCAACCCCTTGATATCTCTTAGTGGAAATCAGATGGAGTATTTGTGGATTTCGTCATAGGGCTTCCATGCACAGCGAAGGGCCACGACTCCATTTGGGTGATAGTGGATCGAATCACGAAGTCGGCACACTTCCTTTCTATCAGGGACCAGTGCTCGGTGGACAGTCTGGGGAAGTTATATGTCTGGGAGATCATTCGTCTTCATGGAGTACCCTCGACGATCGTCTCTGACTTTGACACATGGTTTATGTCATTGTTATGGAAAGGCCTACATGAGGATTTCGGGAATCAGTTGCGGATGAGTACAGCTTTTCCCCCCAAACTGACGGGCAGACCGAGCACACTATCCAGGTGTTGGAGGATATACTCAGGGCGTGCATGTTAGACATTGGCCGGAGCTAGGAGGATCACCTTCCCTTGGTAGAGTTTGCATATAACAACAGTTACCACTCTACTATTGGCATGGTACATTTTGAGGCCCGCTATTGGAGACCCTGTAGGACACCCTTGTGCTGGACGGAGGTTGGGGAGACCTCCCTCATGGGCCCATAGTTGGTGCAGGCGACGAGGGAGAAGGTGCAGGTCATTCGTGAGCAGATGTGGACGGCTCAGAGAAGATAGAAGTCCTATGCAGACCGACGTCGTATGCCCTTGGAGTTTGAGTAGGGATAACATATCTCTTTGAGAGTCTACCCATGGCATGGAATGTGGAGGTTCGTCTGGGGATGCAAGCTATCACAAAGGTTCACTTCGCGGCGCAGTCTCCCCTCCTTTGCTTCGCAGCAGGCTCACAGTGCTGGGGGGGGACTCTGCGAAGTGGTTTCGTGAGGCAGTTTTCCAGCCCAACATCAAATGTCAAATAATCCTAATCCATTACTTTGTTCAAGCCCTGTGACCTACCAAATAGTAGCTTGAGAAAATCTCTACGATCTTGAATCGTTTATGGAGGCATTGGAAAAAATTTGGTGAAGAGTTTTCAGGGTTCTACAGGAGCATATTGGGAATTCATGTTAAATGTGAATGCATGGGATGGTGTTGGACGAAGGTCCCTTTTGACACACTCCGAAACAATGCACATTGGAATTGTTAGTGACACCCAATGATTTATATTGTGGTTCATAGATATCGGACCGATTCTGGGACTACCTTCCAACAGGGCTGGGAAGTGGGTCACCCGATGACTCTTGAGGGTCTACCCTCCAGCAGGGCTATGCAGTGAGTCACCCGTCGTCTTGTTCCAGGTATACCCTCCAGCAGGGATGGGTAGTGGGTCACCTATCGACTTGTTCAAGGTTTACCCTCTAGTAGGGCTACATAGTAGGTCACCCGTCAAATTCATTCGAATCTACCCTCCAGTAGGGCTGGGCAGTGGGTCGCTTGATGATGTATTAGGGGTTACCCTATAGTAGGTCTATGCAGTGTGTCACCCAAAATCTTTTGTGGTTCACCCTCCAGCAGGTTTGGGTAGTGGGTCACCCATTGGGATTTCAGACTCAGACTTTCATACGAGGCTAGTCATTGACTTTTCCTCCTTGACTACCGGAGAGGGACCCTATTTGTGCGAATCAGTGGTGTGACAATTTTAACATTACATAAATACCCACAAGGAAGAGGGGTACATTCCCTACTGAGACACGTCCTCGAGACGTGACCTAAAAACATGGGGGAAAGTCAGTGCCGCCCAAGAGGATATTATTGAAGTGTGGTGATTGAGCCCCTCTGACTTGGGCACCCTAGGTAGACGAGACGTGATGTTGGTCTGTGAGAATGGTTTTACTTGGAACTGATGGTGACTTATCCTGGGCTGAGCATAGTGATGGAGATCCCCTTATACACTCGTTTAGGTTTTTTAGCATATATATATATATATATATAATTTCACCCTACAATCATTCCCACTCCTTGGGGTACATGCCTACTAATTTCTGTTGGGTTGAGCTGGACTCTCTTTACAAAACTTTTCTAATGTTCTTGTTAGTCTACTTCTCACCTCTTTAGTGCCTCCTTTGATGCTCACTCGAGCTTTTAGGGCATCCTACTGAGTATCTTTATAGTCACCCATGCATGGGCTTTTCCCACACTTGTTGTGCCCTTGCAGACGACGAACAAGTCGATCGTGACTACATAGGAGCGTAGAGGTCACAACAGTTGGTGCAGCGTACCACGGTCATGGTAGAGTATTCAGGTGGGATTCTATCCAATTGTCTTATATTGTTTACCTATTGCTGGGTTGTGGAATCTTTGTGGTTGGGTGCATGTTTTCCTTTTTTACATTTCAGTTTACTTGTCATTACTTCCTGCACTTTAATTACTCCTTTCAGTGGTTGATGCATGACTGTGGTTGGGGTATAGCTGTCTGTCTTTTGGTTTCCTTTTTTCTCTGCACTACTATGTCATGTGGGTTGTGTGTGCATGAGTTTAGGTACTTAGGCGAAGGCCTCCCTGATATTTTTGCTCCTTCGGTGCTAGTCGCCAGCCTCTGGCCTAAAAAGGAGGGCTTAAGGTAGTTGCAGCTCAGGACCGGTAGGGTTGGGTCGTGACAGAGCAGAGAAGGGAACAATATTATATTGAGTCCATCATGAGCAAACCTCCACCTTATTTCATTGGGTCTTTTGATCCAATTGTTACTGAACAATGGATCAGTACCATTGGAAATATATTTTCCATACATAGATGTTCGGAAAATGATAAAGTCATTTTGGATGTTTACCATTTGGAAGGTAAAGCAGACCAGTGGTGGACTCTAATTAAGAATACACGGCCCTAAGATAAAATTGAATCAATGGAATGGGACAAGTTCAAGAACTTGTTTTTCAGTAAGTACATTCCTTGTATTATTCAAACGATTATAGAAAAAGAGTTCCTGGAGATTAATCAAAAGGATGATGAATTTTTTGGTAAATACAAGGTGAATTTTACATGGCATGTAAGGTATGCATATGGATTTATCATTCACCCTGAATGAAAAGATGATTGATTCTTCAGTGGATTAAATCCATGTCATCAAAATGAAATAGATATAAGAGACTTCAGTAGCTATGAAGAAATTGTGTTTTCTGATATCAAGGTAGAACTGGAAGTTAGTGTTACATATCCATCTCATGGTTTTGACAAGAAATGAAAGATGGAATTAAAAAAAAATCTAACGACATTGGTGAAAAGTGGACTAATGTTTCTTTATGCTCAGTGTGTGGAAACAAGCATGGTGGTGATTGTCATAAAGGGGCTAAAAAATGTTTTATGTGTGGAAAAAAAGATCATTGTGTAGCTGAATGATGAAGTAATGGAAAAAGGGTAGCTAATGATGTGAATAAAGAAAAGACTGTAGAGAACACACCACTAACACATCAAAGCTACAAGTAAATGGAAATGGGGCATTATGGTAATCAATTCCCTAATCCAAGTGTTAATTTTTATCAACATAAACAACCACTTCAAGAAATGTACAAAGGGAAGTCACATGAAATCACTATTGGAGATGTTGAATATGACATCGATGTTGTGTAATGAAAAGGGTTTATGTAATGGGTTTCCATAATAAATTGTATTATCGTGTTATATTGGAATGTTTATGTATTGGTCTATTGTGGTTTTCAATAATTTTATGGTACCAGTAACCATGAAAAGTGATTGAAATATTTTTTAAAAGCAGATTAAATGCTCATAATGAAGCGATAAGGAGAAAATAATATTTTTGATAGTATTCATGAGCTTATGACTTATATAACGACAATGTGATATCATGGTTTCAGCATATAGAATTTTTGGGATTCTGGTATGTGGAAAGAGATATCTTTTGACAGCATTCATGTTTTAATTAAGGTTATATGGTTATTTATGTTTCAAGTGAATACATGATTAAGGTATTCACAAGTTTGGAATGCAATTAACAAGATATATTTTATGATATATGGGGGATAAATGATGGTATTCACATACTTGTTATATGACCTTTCTAGGAATCATTTTCTTTATACTATGTGTTTGGAAAGAATTATTTTTGTTAATACTAAATATTGGAAATGATTATGTTGGACATCAGATAGTATTGTTTAAGGCCAGATCATTTTTTATATTATTTATGTAATGTTATAATAGTGTAATTTTAGAAAAAGGACAACGTGCATGATTGGCGACAACTCATCACATCAGACAATGTTGTAGGAATCAATCCCACAACTGAAATGGAACATGACTTTATCACCTACCACATGCCTACAGGAAGTCCCTGGTTAGTACAAACAAGTTTTATTTTACTAAGAATGATGATAGATGAAGTATAAGTCTATTTTTGGAATCATATACAATTAATCTCACCATATATGGACTTACATATATAAATTTGGATTACATTATGTTTGAGACAGATGGAATGATGTATCATTGTATCACATGATTTAATAACACTTCATGAATGACAAATTCATCTTCATTTTTTAATAGATGAATTCGTAATTGCTCAAGGCATGAACACCGGTGAGATTTTACCAAAATCATATAAGTATTTATTTTAATTCAATAAGTCTTCAACATTTGGGAAATGATCTTGAAAATCAGAAATAATGTTCTAGTTCCCTCACATATGATCAATTAGATGGTACTTTAAATCATCACAAATTTATGGATTTGTGATTTTTGTCATTTTCATAGCCATGTTCTCTAAGACACTTCATCAGAACATGATTGTTGATTTCTCCTCTAAATCCATACTTTCACCTATATTATCCTATGTGGAAACCCAGTGGCGAGTTACTTTGGGTGACTGTAACATTTCTTACTTGTCTTTTAAACATTATGTTTTAGTATTCCTTTTTACAATGTCGGTTTCTATGAATGAAACTTTCATGTAGTAAAAAATTTATAACCCTGACAAATTTCGAGGGAAACATTTATTATAAGGGGGGTAGAATGTAACACCCATAGATTTTATGAGAAATATGATATTTAATATCATTTAAGTCTTGTGCTATATGCTATACATTATTATCTTGCACTATATGAAACACCATATTAGCTTGCAGTATACGCATCACTACTCTTGGCTCATGTTACAGACAATTTCAAGATCATTTTGTAGAAATTATTCTACTCAACATTAAGTATTTCTTTTTGTTTAAATTTTATATTAAATAAGTTTTGATTTTGTTATACGTGACACCAAAGGTATCTTGTACTACATGAAACCCTGACTTGGATTGCGTTACACACAATCACGACCTTCCTCAGTAGCATGTGTAGTACACAATATGAGGTTTCACTAAACAACGATATATTGTTATAATATTATTATGAACTAGCCGTTATGAATATTATTAACTAAATTTTGAATTTTATTACACTATTATTCATCTTACACATTTTTTAGAACATAGTATGAGAACAAAATAATTTTTTTGGGTAAAATAATTATTTTTTTAAAATGTTGTTTTTCCGCCTTTTATTGGCACAATCATATTAAGTCATGTTTTTGACATGTTTATAAGTTCAATATGAAAAAATATAATTTTTCATTGAAATCAGGATATAAAAATTTACTTTGGATAACGTTTTCATATTATTCTAATAACTTTCATATTTTAATGAATAGTAAAAACACTCTATATTTTAATTAAAAACAAATTTTCTCATTGTAATAATTTAAATGGTCAAAATATAATATTAAATGGTTTTAAAGTATAAATAAAAAATATTTTTACCATTTAATATAATTTATGACATTATCATTGATTTTACAATGAATTCATAGGTTAAATCAGTTCAATCTTTTGCCAGGTTTTAAACAAAAACTAGTTTTCTTTCGTCAACAGGATTAATTTTAATTTAATATCTGCAAATTCTGTGTATTTAATTTGAAAAAATGGATTCTATAATTGGAATCATTGTATCCAATTTTTTTTAATATTCTACTTTTTATTTTTGGGCATTATGAATAGTAACTATTGTAAATTTTATTTATCATAGTTTAAGGTAAATCGGGTAATTAAGGGTAAATATAATATTATAAAATTATCCTAACACCTCTATTGGATGAATAAAAGTCGACCCATATAACCTAATGGTCAGAATATATTAATTTTATTGACTTTTGACCTTGAAAATGACATAATTATTATTAAAACCAAAGAAAGTGACAACATGTAAGTCTCTTAAATTTTATATGTGTAATAATTTTAATTTAGTGATAAACATAATAAAACATATGACATTAATGATCTACAGAAATATGATAAAATTATCTACATCATATGAATTTATTTAAAATTTTTAGAGATTAAATAATTATCATTAATAATGATACAATTGTAATGTTGAAATTGTTTTATTAAGATAAATATCAAATAATAGGTTTTAAAAATATTAAAATAAATATAATATGAACAATTTAATGTTCTCCAGGAATTTTATAGATGAATATGACATGTTAGGAGTCTATTAAGTATTTTGGATCAAATATATCATCTATGTGGATTTTATTTAAATTCAAATAAATGAATAGTGTCTAAATTGACAGTATTGATATTTTTTAAAAATAACCTATTATTAAATTGTTTAAAAATCAAAAAAAAATTACAATTAAATGTTACAAAATGTAATAATTTATCTAATTATAAAAAATTAACAACTCAAAAGTAATTATTTATTAAAAATTAAAAATTACAATATTATTACCACAAATAAAATTAAATTGATTAAATAAAGATAAATCAAGTTAATATGGTTTAAAATAAATTTCCAACATGTATATATTTTATTCGTTGATGAATGACATCCCTATCTCATATAATATTCTGATTGAAGTCATTTTAGAAGTTTTTATGTGTTGTTTGAATTTATATTAAATTAATATTTTTAGGTTTCCAAAGGTGCCCCTCTCCAGCCTTTTAAAAGAGCACCTCCTCCCTCTCCTGTTTATAGAATTTTGAGCATTCAAGCTCAGCTGAACCCAAAAAACTCCTCTTATCAACCTCCCTAGTTATATCATAGAGGTTCTGGTCTTCTCAAAAGACGAACTCTAGTGCCCTAAGTGGATGTTAAAATGAGGCATGTTGAGGAAGAGGTAATCTCTTCTACCGATTATTTCATGTTTATTTCTTCTTCTACTTCATCTTCTTTAGTTGTTTCAATATAAAGTAATACAATCAGTATTAATTATATACTTATATTTTATTATTAATATGACACAACCCTATTTCACTTTCTATCCATCCTATAGAAAACGAAATCACCACGCGTGCGTACGTACAGAATACCATCTCCACGTCCTGGTGTAATATTTTTTACTCTACCACCATACTAGGATGGGTATAATTGTGTAAATAATAAAAATACATGATTATTATAACATCATAATAATTCTGATATATTCTATCATCCACTCCAATTCAATTCAATAATTATGGGAACAATATCATCGCTCGTGCGTATGAACAGATTACCGTCTCCACGACCTAATGGCATTCATTCTCCATTTTAACCATTATATGATATAAATTATATATAATGAATAATAATGAGATATATGTCATAATAATGATACTTTATTTTTTATATTTTATTTAATTACATCCAATTAATTTAATAAGGAAATGAAAATAGCATTCATGCGTATGTACGGTCTACCGTCTCCATGAACGGTGTATTTCGTTACATTTATCGATCTATTATTTATATTTATATTGTTAATATATATTATATATAAATAATGTTTTAAATTATAGACATAATTAGTCATGATAAAAGTAAAAATATGAATAATGACAAGTCAAAACATGTACGACAAATGAAATGATTTTACCCAAAATGATGCACTAACATGGAATTGAAAAATTAAAGGATAATTTAAAGTTGTAAGAGAATCATATATGATATCATAAATATTATTATGGTTATATTACAAGTTAAAAATATGTTTAAACCCACTATACAAGAGTCTCAGAAACATATGGAAGAAATTGGATATTATTTAAGGGATAATATTGTAATATCATTTTATTTATCCGAGATAACTTATATGTAAGTATTTACCGAGGTTATATTTATTATCCATTCCATGTTTTATAAAAATGTTTTCATAAAGTATTTAATATTATTACATGTATGTTTAAAGTCATGTTTACCCCGTTTTTAATTTTAGTTGTGGAATCTTTCTTTTGTTCACCCTATGAGGAACTTTTTGACTTTTCCATCAAAAGTTCAAGAAACTATTTTTCTAAAACTTATACGGCATGAACAATTTTTTTTTACTATTTCATAATCCATTATTTACATGAATATTCCTCTAAAATATTTCATTATTATTTTCAACAAAATCCTTTTATTTTAAAATATGATATCATTTTGATAAAAGAAAATGATTTTGACGATGAAATGATATTTTCCTCAATAAATCATTTCAAGTGTTTTATCAAACTACTTTCCTTCTAAGATTTCATTTTTTTAATATGTGTATGGTTCAAGTGTAATGTCTATATTGTTTACATGGTTTGATTTTTATTTTGATGAAATGATATCCATTTATTTTATATAGATTATGTTATGATGGGATGATGTTTATGAAACCCATTTTATTCATTGGGTTATAATGGATGATTTAAGTTTTTTTGTGGAACATGTAATAATGATTTCATTATGAGATGGGTGGGACCTATATCTCCCTCAAATGCGTTGGGTAATGATTTATATCTCATGAGTTAGACAAGTCTGGAATGACATGAAAATCTGGTTTAGTAATACAAGGCTGGAATGGCAAGTAAACTCGGTTCAGTAATAGACATTGTCCACAATAATGGTCTTGGCAGCAAAGCCTTTGCTACTATGGAAATCATATCATTTTTTAATGGTTTTCCACAATTACATGTATTATTCTCATTCCATTTTATCATTTTTAATATTTCCTTATGATCAATTCCTTAATTACATCCATGATTTAAGTCATTGCTCATTATTTTGATGCATTATGTTCGTGTTATTACGTTCAAATTTTTATGGATTGTTTTTATGATCTCTATGTTTACCCTTACTGATCATTTGAGCTCACCCTTTATATATTTTCATTTCCCCAGGATATAGAAAAGGGTTTTTTGT
Source organism: Viscum album (assembly GCA_963277665.1). Classification (NCBI taxonomy): domain Eukaryota; kingdom Viridiplantae; phylum Streptophyta; class Magnoliopsida; order Santalales; family Viscaceae; genus Viscum; species Viscum album. The sequence goes on from OY728161.1 coordinate 473,605,106, forward strand.
AAGAAAACAAAAGTGGACGATCTTTATGGGAGATGGTGAAGATCATTCACCATGATTAGAGGATAATGTTCCGATTTTCCAAAGATAGTAAACTAATACAGTCTTTGGGAATCTATTTTTTCATGTATTAAGAATTTTTCAAAATTAATGTAATGTTTGTGTATGTCAATCTTTGGTTCTCCACAACTCCGGAGATGATTCAAGGTACGATTTGTGTCTACTTAACCTTAGCTGTAGTTCTTAGAAACACATGTTCTAGTCACTGTTCCATTTCCACTTCCCTCCTTCGGAACTCGGAGATTACAAAGGAGTCGTTAGTTAGATCCTTCTGGATAAGGACCCTTAAGAGAGCTGATTTGACGATTACCCAATACTACTAGAAGTGCAAGCATACTCTAGGTGGTGAGAGCTGTGGATGGGATCTCCTCGTAGCGGCATCAAGCCCTTACGACGTCATCTTGGGTATGGGATGGTTATCTATAGTTCATTCTCTCATAGACTATATTAGGAGCAATGTGTTGTGTGTCTAAACGAATAGGACTAGGTTCACCTTCACTAGTGAGAAGGGATCCTTTGATGCACATTACAAACATACTCGGAGGAGGATGTACTCGATCACTCATTAGTTGGCCTACGTTACCCTCGGAACATTTGATGTGGAGAGTCTGAGCTATCCTGTAGTGGTGGATCAGTATGCTGATGTTTTTCCTAACGATGTCCAAGGTCTACCTCTTCGAAGATATGTGAGCTTCTACATTTACCTATACCATGGGAGGGCACCACTATCTACACCAGCGTATCGGATGTCTCCTGTGGAGCATCGCGAAATGAATTTACAACTAGAGGACTTGTAGGGGAAGGGATTCATCTGGCCAAGTGTTTCTCCCTCAGCAGCCCCGATTCTGTTCTCCATGAAGACAGATGGGAGCTTGAGACTTTCTATTGACTACCGTACCCTGAACCAGGTGACCGTAAAGAATAATTACCCACTTCAATGGTTTATTGACCTCTTTGGGGAAATGAAAGGAGCATAGTGGTTCTCGAAAATAGAACTTATATCTGGATATCACCAGCACAGAGTTCGAGACGGGGATGTAAAGAAGACGAACATCTGATGTAGGTATGACCACTACGAGTTCTTGGTTATTCCCTTCAATGTAACCAACACTCCAGTAGTGTTCCTAGGACTCATAAACATGATCTTCAAGCCATACCTCGATCACTTTGTCGTAGTATTCATTGATGACATTCTGATCTACTCGACTACTGAGAAATATAATTCCTACCATTTTCAGGTAGTACAGGACAGACTACGAGAGCACTAGATTTATGGTATGATCTTGAAGTGATAGTTTTAGATATGAGAGGTTTAGTTTTTGGGACATGTCATCTCAGAGGTTGGAGTTGCAGTGGATCCATCGATGATTGAGGTGGTACTTGCTTGAGAGCCACCCATGAGTGTGACGGAGGTACATAGTTTCTTGGGTTTGGCTGGTTACTACCGGAGGTTCGTACGAGACTTCTATAGAGTTACAACACCATTATCATCTATTACAATGAATGGTAATCCCTTTGTATGGTCCGAGAGATTCCAGAACAGCTTTCAAGAGCTAAGGTAGAGGCTGACTATTTCCCCCATCACGAAGGTTATCGAGGAAGGTGTTGGGTACGTAGTGAATTACGACACATCAAGAACCATATTCAGGTGTGTCCAGATGCAGGAGAGAGAAGTTATCATGTATGGTTCTCAATAGTTGAGATAGAAAGAGTAGAAATATGTTACCCAAGTCATGAAGTTAGCAGTAGTGGTCTTCACCTTGAAGATGTGGCAACAATATATTATGGGCGAACGTTTTACCTTGATCTTTTGATCAAAAGAGTCACAGGTATATCTTCTCTCAGATGGACCTGAACATGATACAATGGGAATGGCTAGAGTTCCTTCAGTACTATGAATTCGAGATACCTTCTACTCTTGGGAAGGGGAACATTGTTCCCGATGTGATCAACACGAGATCTGGTATACAACTGCTATGAGAGGAGACAGAGCTGCTGGCGGCCTTACAGATTTCAAATGTGGACAGATATGGAACAAATTTTCATCAATCTTTTACGGTCACTCCCCCACTCGTATAGCAGGTCAGGGAAGCACAACATGGGGACGCGGACTGTGAGACTTGACATGCTCATATATTAACAGGGTAGGGACCTGATGGATTTTATGATGGTGGGAAACACTTCATCCTCTTTAGAGGATGTACTATGGTACACATTTCACTTCAGGAGTAAGTGTTAAGGTATTTCCCCACATCCCCTATAGCGGAAAATCCAGGCGTGGAAAAGATGTATCAGGACCATAGACGATAGCACTGGTGTCCAGGCATGAAGAAGGCAGTAGCAGAGTTTGTCTCTCGATGCCTCACTTGTCAGTAAGTGAAGGCAGAGCACCATGTTAAAGTAGGATTGGTACAACCTTTAGAGGCACCATAGTGGAAGTGGGATGGTATATCCATGGACTTCGGGGTGGGTATTCCACTTACGTCTAGGGGTCAAGACCCGATTTGGGTGATCGTTGACCAACTCACCAAGTCGGCCCACTTCCTACTGATCAGAGATCAGAATTTAGTAAAGATATTTGGACGCCTCTACATGTAGGTGATTATACAGATACATAGAGTACCTTCTTCTATTGTCGCAGATCATGACAGATAGTTTACTTCCCAACTATGGAAGGTGTAGTAGGAGGATTTCGGGATGCAGCTTCATCTAAGAACCTCCTTCCATCCTCAGAGAGATGGTCAGACTGAGTATACCATTTAGACCCCCGAGGACATAAAACGTGCTTGTGTCCTTGACATCAGTCGCGGCTAGGATGATCACTTACCGATAGTGTAGTTTCTTTACAACAACAACTATCACTCCTCTATAGGGATGGCACCCTTTAAGGCATTATATGGGTGACCATGTTGATCATCCTTGTAGTAACGCCCCGACCCCAGTTACCCAGAGTCGGTGCATTATTACATAACATTGGCATGATCACAAGAAAGATAAAATATCGAATGAACGATTGGTTTAGTAGTCTTGGAAGCACTAGATATATTTATAAGGTTTTCATTAAATCATAGAATGAAAACTATAACAATATAGTCTCCATATTCCACACTCTTATACCCTCATACTACCCCTACTGGTCATTCATAACATTACTTCTTCACATCCTGGGACAAATAAAACATAGAAAATGGTTGAGCTCAAATGCCTAGTAAGGATAAAAATATAGCGGAATCTTTCATAGATAAGAATAAACATTTAAGGCAATGTATAACTAAAACAAAATCCATTTAAACTTGAACTTCAACATAGCATGGAAAAAATAAAATGACATAATGCCATTTACTTATTCACATGAATATTATACTAATCAAAATATCACATGCAATATCAATAACCCCTTTCATAATGATGGAATGCATAATGCCAGACTATCATAACCACATATCCAAGGCCTCATGCCAAGACTACAAATAAGATTTTGTCAAGGCCTTGTGCCAAGACACTAGTTTGTCTCTTGAGAACTACCGATGCATCGAGGAGCTATAGCGGGCTCCACCCGTCACTAACTACATCCAATGCATTCCTCATATGAACAGGTTTAAACATAACATAAACATTCGTATTAAAACTAGCATACGAAATTTCAATACATTAACCAAAAACCATGAATGGTATAAAAATAGAACATCCACAGTCAAACATAACTCATTCGATACAATATGGAATATTTTATTTTTTCATATTAACCTGAATTGATAATAATGAATGATATTGACATAGATTAAAATAACTATCAAAACTATTTGAGAGAAATATCCCCTTTTCTTGAAAACATTTAAAAGTCAAACTATTTGTCAGGATGTCATTTAAAAATAGATTTTTGAGTCAATGTGTCCCATAACACATTGAAACTTTTAAAAGGAGTTTTAATTTTAAAACATTAATGTCCATATAAATAAATCCTTAAAACCATTTTTTTAAAACATGGACATTAGTGAGGAAGATTTAGAAGAATAAGTTTTTAAAACATTTAAAAATGGTATTTCAGATTGTGTTTCTAACCAAAAGAGAGACACTTGAATACAAATAATTGAGTTAATCAAAACATTGTAATATCACGAGAATAAAGGGATGCATGATATACTATGTCAAAGTACATTATATACACCACATAAAATTGATTTGGTGTATAACAACAAAGAAGTCTCAATGGAATGTAAATTGAGATGAAATCTCTCACAAAGGTCGTATCCATAGGTTAAGGATAAATCAACGACATATTTATGTGTGAAAAATATAAATACAATAAATATTATTGGATATTAAGTGTAAAACAATCAAATGACATTCACACATAATCTTGTAAAAACAACACCAATGAATTGGATGTTTACCTCAACAAATGGAGAATGAGTTAAAATTACTCTTATCAAATTCATATCGATGACTTGAGAAATTATAAATGGAGTGACTATGTGTGTCAAAAGTATATCCACAGAAGAGGCGAGTGGAAATTATGACATAAGTAAATGAATAGTGATTCCACAGATAATCTCAGAGTAAAATAATCAATGAAGTTTGCGTAAAACTGAATAAATGGAAATTGAAATTTCAAATTCTTTTATCGATTAGGTAACTTATGAAACATACACCCATGAAATAAGGATCATACAATGATGATTTAAATATCCATAAATTAAATTATATTACACAATTAACACAATCATGGGCAGTACACATACACCACATGCAATAAATAAGTGGTGAACAATGGAATTCTCACGAAATTAAGAGTGAGATAAGAAACCCCTTACTTTGTACCTTTTCCATGGTTGACGGTAGGTTAACCTCCTGTAAAATGGTGAAATAATTTTTATTGAATTATACAATAATCATATACATTAATTTGATATCATATATGATCTTTTAACATTGATATCTTAGTATTATCGTCATTTCGGGTGTTAACTTACTCGTTTTCTTTAATATTCATTGTTACGTAAGCCGTGTTTATTATGGATAGGTTGTATATTTTTTATATCTAGAATTATATTATGTACTTAAACATTATTTTTAAATCATCAAATGATAATTATACTTGAATGGATATTATGGAGAATTAATCTCATCGCTTTCGTGGAGACGGTAGTTCGTATGTACGCACGAGCGACAATATCATTCTTTTGATGTTAAAATAATATATAATTGGATGGTATATCATACTGAAAGAATAATTATCATGTTATATTTATTATTTACTTGAATTAAAAAAATTATTATACCCATCCAAATAATAATTTATTGAAGGACAATTACACCACAGTGTGGAGACGGTAAGCCATACGTACGCACGTATGGTGACATGTCATTCAATGGATGGAATGAATAATGAATATGGATGTACCATTTTATAATAATATTATAGTATATAATAGATACTGTATTAATTATTTCATAATGGGAATAACAAAGAAAGAAGAAGTTGAAGAAGAAAAGAATTTGAAAAAGGGTGGTAAAAACATTACCTCTTCTTTGGGTTCTTCCTTTTGATTTGATCAAAAGGGATCCTTAGGTTCGATTTCTGATCAAACTAAGACCTCTAGGTTTTAGTGAGGTAATTTTAGAGAGTATTTGGTCATGGGTTTTCCGAATCAAAATGATTTTAAGGTGTGAAGTAATGTGAAGGGGGAGTGCCCTTTTATAAGAGGGGTGAGGGGCACTTTGGAAAAGCTAGAAATATTATATTATAATAAATTAATATTCGGTTTCTAATGGATCAAAATTAGATTATTTAAAGTTAAAGGTGGGGATATGTCGAAAACCACTCAACCAATAGAATTTAGACAGGTTGGTTTATTATATTAACCATAACATTAAGCATTAACTCTTATTTAATTAGATTCACTTTTACAATGTCTCTTTGTATTTTTATATTATATGGTTAATAAACTTACTATATACATCCAAGAGACCCCAAAGTGGTCCATTAAGGATACACATATCATGATATAAGTCTCTTGGCCGAACCTTAGATTTTTAGGAATTTAATATCAATTAATAATATAATATTTTATTTAAAAACTCTTTTATGTCAATTTTGACACTATTTAATAATTGATTTTTGTAAAACTCATAAAAAAATGGATACTTCAAAAAAAGTCAATTAAATCAATACTAATATGTCATATTAACCATGAAAATTAGTTTAATTCAATAAAAGTCTCCAATTATATTTATTTGGGTATTTATAATATCAATTATATTAATTTTTCACTATTATGTTAATTACTGCATCATCATTGTGTCATAAATAAAATAAATTATATAATGTCTACAAATTATAAATAAAATATCATTATGTATTAAATCTTTTTAGCTTTCTAATGAATATTTATAATCGAATTTATCTTATGTGTAACCCTATATTAAAAATTTTCAGTAAATAAACATTGATTTTAACTCTTATAACTCTTCTTTGAATTAATTAATAATAAATGTCCTAATCTAATCCATGTGGACCTAAATGATAATATTTTATTTCTAAGGTTGTTTGTGGTCGATATACACTTGTCAAATATAATTAGTACATGTGTTAGGGTAATATTAATATCATTTTTACCCTTTATTACTCTATTTACTTTTAACTGTGGTAAATATAAATAAAAATTACTTTTCACCAAAAATTATTTTCATCTCAATGAACCACATTTTACTTCTTGATATTAACTGTGTCTCTCTGATTTTTGAAATTCCACTCACAGAAGTGGTAAAATTAGGTTTTATGAAAAATTTAGTTTTTTAACTACCACTTAGTGGTTTCACTATTTATCAAAAAATGAATGTTTCCAGAAAAATACCAAAAATTAGGCCTAAGTTATATTTGATATTATGAATTCAAAAATGATGTTTATTTTACCAAATTGAAGACATATCAGTTGCATTAATTAATTTAAATATTAATTACCATCATTAAAACAAATATCATGTTTTTAAGAGATAATAAATATCAAAATATTGACACTTGTTTATGTCTGGTTTAAATGTGAAATCTCATACATTTACCATAATTGTATTAAAGGGTAAAAATATATTCTAAATATACTTTAAAACCACTCTAATTAATAATTTATCACTCTAAATTATTTCGATTAAAAAAGTTGTTTTTAATTAAAATTTAGTAATTTTCACTATTTATCAGAATATGAATGTTATCCGAAAAGTACCAAAATTTCACCGTAAGCTAATTTCGATATTACGAATCCAAAACTGAAGTGAATTTCGAAAGATAAAATTTATAAAATTTCAAAAAGTATGTATTACTATTCATAACAGCTAGTTTGATTGGTTGTGGTGTGTTAGAATCTCGAAGTTGCGTACAATGCACGTCATTGCATTATTCAAATGGAAACGTACAGTGGAAGCATGGGGTGTTACATTCTCCCCTCCTTCAATAAATTGAATCCCTTCATTTTTTTTACAATTGGGATTGATAATATAATGGAATGTCCCACATCGGAAAAAGTGTCAATAAAACTATCACTTTAAACGAAAGGAAGAGAGATATGAAGGTCACCCGAGATATCCCATACATGGATTCCTTGTAGGAAAAAATGGATATGGACCATAAACTATGTGTTCAGTTCTGATGGAGGGGGTTAGAAAACATGATTAAGAGAAAGTTAACAATAAGAAAATCACATACTTATGTTGGAAAAAACGGTCCTTAGTCTCCCAGTAGGAAAAGTAAACGAACAACATTTTTTTGTTTCATGTTACATTACCTAAGGACGAAGAATTCATTTATAATATTGACTAAGAACATAAAGAGATATAATTACTTTTGAAGTAGAGATTCATTCTTTAATAACTTTTTACCACTAACTCAATTTTTTTTGAAAAATGAATATTCAAGAAGACTTGGTCACAATGGAAGAGCTAGAATAAACTTCTATAGAAATAAATGATCTACGTAGGATAAACTATATATTTACCTTGTCTTTAGAGATTAATCAAAACCAAAATGGTTAGTATAATATCTGATGAACCCCCAAATGGATATTCCATTAGAGAAAAAAAACACCAATATTAATTTCTAAAATTAAACTATCAATACCCCAAAGTTAAATAAATACCATTCAATAATCAATTGTCCTTAAAATTCTTCATTATAATACAAACTATTATTTAAAATCAAAACTTATAAGAATATAGTATCCCACATTAAATTGTACCTCCAAATGACATTAATTACTCTTAAAGTCACATACTTAGAATTAATTAACCTAATCATTTCCATAAACAACCCAAATCACAATAAATCCACAATATAAACATAGATAAAAAACCACCATTACTCCTCAACTGAAATCCCATACTATTCTATTTTCCATACAACAAAGCAAACAACATCCAAAATAAAATTTATCGCTTAATTAACAAATCATTTTCTTATACTAAGGGTATTCATTTGATAAGAGATAAGATCCCAAATCAAATTATTAATGATCAATAAAATCATTTAACTAATAATAATAGTCACACCAAACAGGGACTTCATGTAGTCCAGTGGTAGGTGATAAATCCCAATCGCACTTTGGTTGTGGGTTCGATTCCCATAGCTTTGTCCGACGGGATGGGTTGTCACACGGTCTGCGTGTTTTCCTTTTTCAAAAACAATATTTTATAACATTACCAAAATGATATAATTTCCTATAAATAACCATAACATAATTTAACCACAAATCTTCTCTCATACCTTGCATTTTCATTTCCAAATTATAATAACTTGTAATTGCCTCAAACCCAATGATCATATAAGACCAAGTGGTTATTTATAACTATATCTGCAATAGAAAAGATAATTCTTCTTCAAATATCATAATCTCATGATAAATTCTAGGTTTAAACATACAAGAAAAAATTATTCCAAAGTAATCCCATCAATAAAGAGCACTAAAACTTTTAAAAATTTCACCATCCATTTATTTCCACATAGGTTCTCCATATTATGTTCCTCAGGATCCCACATTGCCTCTTCTATCTTATGATTTCTCCATAGAACTTTTACCAGATGAGTAATACGGTTTCTAAACAGTTGATCTTTGGAATGAAGAATTCTGATAGGCTCTCCGCAATAAGATAGATCGGGTTCCAGTTATAATTCTTCATAGGTGAGTACATGCGTTGGGTCAGGCATGTATTTTGTCACTAGAGAAATGTGGAACACAACATGAACTCTGGAGAGACTAGGCGGAATTTCCTTTTGGTAGAATGCGTTGATGTGTCACAATGGTACCTCATGAATTTTTCAAAATCATCTACTTCCATTACCCAAAAACTCCTCATCCATCTTGGATTATATCGATGGAAGCATCGATGCATCATAAAAAAATAGGTATTTCTTATATATTATTTTATGACATCTTCATTAACATGATTTTTTAGAAAACTTCTTACTGATTCATCTTCAAATATTTCAAAATAAGGTTTTGGTAAATCAGCTTCCGTATATCCCAAAATACATAAATATATAGTTTGATACATATCAGCTGCTCGAAGGTCTCCCTCTTTTGCAGCAACTAGAAAATCATTTTGTGCATTGTAATTTTGAGATAATGTGAATAATTTGAAAAGACCCTGATGGTACTTCCCACACTTAGCGTGGTAAGAAAGTTGAGAGAGCAATATTATCCCATATTCGGTACTTGATCCTTGAACGAATCGTGCAATGGTAGAGGTATTGGATGTCTCATAAAGTTGTTTTCATGTAACTTGGACATTTGAAAAAGTTTCAACATCATCTGCACATGACTTATGGATAATAATTGTAAGTAGTTCTTCAGGAAGAGAGAGAAGAGTTGTTCGTGATCTTTCTACATCCATGTTTCAACTAACAAAAAAATTACAATTAGGGTTTTTGAATACATATCTTATAAAAATGTAAACAAAAAGACATAATTGGATAATATTGTAATTGAACAATATATCCTAACTTGGGTACCCTATGTTAAAATCTAGCTTATCCACTATCTATTTGCCGACATATATTCTTAGGGGAATTATTTTTGTATTCCCTTAATAATGGTTCATACTAATCTTGTGAATTTACCAAAGAATATATCCCGGGAGTGTTGTAACCAAGTGTGCAGCAAGGCCCGTTGTTGAGTAGCAGTTCCCGTTTGAGTCTTACTCCAAGCGGTGTTTTCGGGTTTTAACCCTAGGTACATCTGTTCTAGAGCCGCCTCTACCTGCTCGTATCCAGACAGGGATGTATTGCTCAGAAAACTCTCAAAATATCTACAATACCAAAATTATAGGAATTTCTTCTATACTAATCCTCAATGATCATCTTAGGTCTACGTGCTTTAATCAGAGTTTATCTAAATATATAATCCATGGATTGTATTAAACTTCCTCTGATACCAACTGTAACACCCCGACCCCAGTTACCCAGAGTCGGTGCATTATTACAAAAAGTTGGAATGATCACAAGAAAGATCAAATCTCTAAAGACCGATTGGTTTAGTAGCCTTGGAAACAATAGTTATATTCATAAGGTTTACATTACATCAAAGAATGAAAACCACAACAATATAGTCTCCATAGTCCACACTCTTATCCCCTCATACTATCCCTGTAGGTCATTCATAAAATTACTTTTCACATCCTGGAAAAAATACAACATAGAAAAGGGGTGAGCTCAAGTACCCAGTAATAATAAAAATATAGCGGAAACTTTCATAAATAAGAATAAAAATTTAAGGCAATGTATAACTAAAACAAATGCCTTTAAAACTTGAACGTCAACATTGAAAGGAAAAAATAAAATGAAATAATTCCATTTACTTATTCACATGGATATTCTACTAATCGAACTATCACATGCAATATCAATAACCACATTCATCATTATGAAATGCATAATGCTATATAATTATAACCACATAGCCAAGGCCTCTTGCCAAGACTACAAATAAGATTTTGTCAAGGCCTTGTGCCAAGACACTAGTTTTTCTCATGAGACCTACCGATGCATCGAGGAGCTATAGCGGGCTCCACCCGTCACTTACTAAATCCAATGCATTTCTCATATGAACAGGTTTAAACAAAACATAAACATTCGTATTAAAACTTGCATATGAAATGTCAATACTTTAACCAAAAACCATGAATGGTATAAAAATAGCACATCCACAGTCAAACAAAACTAATTCGATATAATATGGAAGATTTTATTGTATCATATTAACCTCAATTGATAATAATGAATGATATTGACATAGATGAAAATAACCATCAAAACTATTTGAGGGAAATATCACCATTTTCTTGAAAACATTTAAAAGTCACACTATTTGTCATGAGGTTGTTTAAAAATAGATTTTTGAATCAAAGTGTCCCATACCACTTTGAAACTTTTAAAAGAAGTTTTAATTTTAAAACTTTAATGTCCATATAAATAAATCCTTAAACCCATTTTTTTAAAACATGGACATTAATGGGCATGATTTAGAGGAATAAGTCATTAAAACATTTAAAAATGGTATTTTAGTTAGAGTTTCTAACCAAAAGAGAGACACATGAATACAAATAATTGAGGTAATAAAAACATTGTAATATCATGAGAATAAAGGGATTAATGATATACTATGTCAAAGTAAATTATATACACCACATAAAAGTGATTTGGTGTATAACAACAAAGAAGTCTCAATGGAATGTAAATTGAGATGAAATCTCTAAAAAAGGCAGTATCATTAGGTTAAGGATAAATCAACGACATAGTTATGTGTGAAAAATATAAATACACTGAATATTATTGGATATTAAGTGTAAAACAATGACAGGACATTCACACATAATCTTGTAAAAACACCACCAATTAATTGGATGTTTAACTCAACAAATGGAGAACGGGTTAAAATTACTCGTATCAAATTCATATCGATGACTTGAGAAAATATAAATGGAGTGATTATGTGTATCAAAAGTATATCCACAGAAAAGGGGGTGGAAATTATGGCATAAGAAAATGAATAGTGACTCCACACATAATCTCGGAGTAAAATAATCAATGAAGTTTGCGTAAAGCCGAATAAATGGAAATTGAAATTACAAATTCCCTTATCGATTAGGTAACATATGAAACATACACCCATGAAAGAAGGATAATACAATTATGATTTAATTACCCATAAATTAATGTATATTACACAATTAATACAATCATGGGCAGTACACATACACCACAAGCAATAAATAAGTGGTGAACAATGGAATTATCACGAAATTAAGAGTGTGATAAGAAACCCCTTACTTTGAAATTTTTCCTTGGTCAATGATAGGTTAAACTCTTTTATAATGGTGAAATAATTGTTATTGAATAATACAAGAATCATTTACATTAATATGATATCATATATGATCTTTTAACACTGATATATTATTATTATCGTCATTTCGGTTGTTAACTTACTCGTTTTCCTTTATATTCTTTGTTACGTAAGATGTGTTTGTTATAGATAGGTTGTATCTTATTAATATACAGAATTATATCAAGTCCTTAAACATTATATTTAAATCATAAAATGATAATTATACTTGAATGGATACTATGGAGAATGAATCTCATCGCTTTCGTGGAGACGGTAGTCCGTACATACGCACGAGCGACAAAATCATTCTTTTTATGTTAAAATAATATCTAATTGGATGGTATATCATATATACAGAATAATTATCATGTTATATTTATTATTTACATGAATTACACATCATTATTATACCAATCCAAATAATAATTTATTGAATGACAATTACACCACGACGTGGAGACGGTAAGCCGTATGTACGCACGTATGGTGACATGTCATTAAAAGGATGGATAGAATACTGAATATGGTTTACCATATTTATTATAATATAATAGTATATAGGATATACTGGATTCATTATTTTTGATTGGTAATAACAAAGAAAGAAGATGTTGAAGAAGAAAAGAATTTGAAAAAGGCAGGTAAAAACATTACCTCTTCTTCGGGTTCTTTCTTTTGATTTGATCAAAAGGGCTCCTTAGGTTAGATTTCTGATCAAAATAAGGACTCTAGGATGTAGTGAGAGATGTTGAGATAGTATTTGGGAAGGGTTTTTCCGATCCAAAAGTATTTTAAGGTGTGAATTAATGAGAAGGGGGGGTTCCCTTTTATAATCGGGGTGAGGGGAACCTTTTAAAAAGCTAGAAATATTATTTTATAATAAATTCATATTCGGTTTATAAAGGCTCAAAAGTGGATTAATTAAAGTATAAGTTTTTTATAGGTCATAAACCACTCAACCAAGTGAATTTAGATAGGTTTGGGTCATTATATTAACCTTATCCTTATATATTAACTCTTAGTTAATTAGTTTCACTTTTACAATGTCTCTTTGTATTTTTATATTATATGGTTAATAAACATACTATATACACCCAAGAGACTCCCAAGTGGTCCATTAATGATACAACTATCATGATATATGTCTCTTGGTAGAACTGTAGATTTTTAGGAATTTAATATCAATTAAAAATATAATATTTGATTTAAAAACTCTTTTATGTCAATTTTGACACTATTCAATAATTGATTTTTGTAAAACTCATAAAAAATTATTACTTCGAAAAAAGACAATTAAATAAATCCAAATATGTGATATTAACCTAAAAAATTAGTGTAATTCAATAAAAGTCTCCAATTATATTTATTTGGGTATTTATAATATCAATTATTATTTTTTTCACTATAATGGTAATTATTGCATCATCATTGTGTCATAAATAAATTAAATTATTTAATGTCTAAAAATTAAATAAAATATCATTATGTATTAAATCTTTTTAAATTTCTAATGAATATTTATAAAGGAATTTATCTTCTGTGTAACCCTATGTTAAAAATGTTTTAGTAAATAAACAATGATTTTAACTCTTTTAACTCTTCTTTGAATTAAATAATAATAAATGTCCTAATCTAATCCAAGTGGACCTAAAGGATAATATATTATTCCTAAGGTTGTTTTTGGTTGAGATACAGTTGTCCAATAGAATTAGGACATTTTTTAGCTTAATATTAATATCATTTTTACCCTAAATTACCCTATTTACTTTTAACCGTGGTAAATAAAAGTAAAAAGTTACTATTCACAGAAAATTATTTTCATCTCAATGAATCAACTTTTACTCCTTGATATTAACCATGTCTCTCGGGATTCCGAAATTTCACCTACAGAAGTGGTAAAATTATTTTTTATGAAAAATTCATTTTTTTAACTACCACATAGTGGTTTCACTATTCACCAAAAAATGAAAGATTGCAGAAAATACCAAAAACTAGGCCTAAGCTATATTTGATATTATGAATTCAAAAATGATGTCTATTTTACCAAATTCAAAACATATCAGTTGCATTAATTATTTTAAAAATTAATTTCCGTCGTCAAAACAAATAGCATGCTTTTAAGAGATAATAACTATCAAAAGATTGACACTTGTTTATGTCTGGTTTAAATGTGAAATCTCATACAATGACCAACATTGTATTAAATGGTAAAAATATATTCTAAATATACTTTAAAACAACTCAAATTAATAATTTATCACTATTAGTTATTTTGATTAAAAAAATTGTTTTTAAATAATATTTAGTAATTTTCACGATTCATCAAAATATGAAAGTTATTCGAAATGTACCCAAATTTAACCCTAAGCTAATCTCGATATTAAAAATCCAAAACTGTAGTCCTTTTCAAAAGATAAAATTTATAATATTTCAAAAAGTAGGTATTACTATTCATAACGGCTAGTTTGATTGGTTGTGGTGTGTTAGAATCTCGAAGTTGCGTACAATGCACGTCATTCTATTATTCAAAGGGAAACGTACCGTGAAAGCATGGGGTGTTACACTTGTGCAGGATAGAACGTTGGGATTCATCACATGTGGGACCAGAGATGGTTTCGAGCTACCATGGAGAAGGTTCAGATCATCCAGGAGAAAATGAAGACTACACAGAGTAAGCATATGTCATATGCTGACAGGAGACAGAGACATCTGGAGATCGAGTATGGTGCCACATCTTTCTACGGGTCTCACATCAATGAGTTCTATAGAGATTTTGTAGAGGCGACAAGTTGTCTCTGAGATTCATCAGACTATTCCAGGTCCTTAGGACAGTAGGAGAGGTGGCTTACCTCTTAGCTCTTCCACCTCTGATACACTAGGTGGATGATGTCTTCCACATATCCCAGCTAATGAAATATGTGCACAACCCTTCCCCAACATCAACCATGGAGAGCTGGACATCCACGATGGAGAGACATTCATAGAGGTTCTAGTAATGATTGAGGATCAACAGGAGTAGGTCCTATGTGGACAGTGAATACCTCTGGTGCGGATACATTGGAAGCACAACATCCTCATTGAGAGCACATGGGAGCGGGAGGATCCGATGTGTGCATAATACCCACACTTATTCCCTTTGTTCAAGTTGTAGCTTACAGGGATGTAAATCCCTGAGGTGGGGAGAATGTAATGATCTAGAATTTACATGGAATTTTTTTTCTTAAATACAAGGGAATTTTATGATTCTTTGAAAATTTATGGTGCATGGTTTCGAGGATCGGTGTGCCCAGAATCAATTTCTGATGTTTTGTTTGGGTACGTTCTGTTAACAAAAAAGTAGAATTTCATAACTTTTGAACCGGTGATCGAAATTCAAATCTGAGGGCACCGTTGAACTCACAACGCCAATATTGCCTTATGAAAAATTTCACTTCGATGATAGTGAGTTGAGGATAGAAGTTAGTTTTTCTGTTTTCTTTTAAAAAATTAATAAAATAATGTGAGTTACTCATTAATTTATTGAGATTCCATGTGATTGTTGGTAATTATAATCTCCTCATGGGAGTTGGAGGTGGAGCCACCACACCATAACCGCCATGAGAGTTTATGGTGGCGGGTCCCACCCGAACTCAACCTCCCATGTGAGGATAAATGAGGTGGGGACCACCTGGGCTCTTTACCCCTTAAACTCCCCATTAAAGTGAAGAAAACTTTTAAGATCCACATTAATTTAGGGGATACTCTTCACCTCACCTAGCATTTAATTGTACCAATCCTCCACAATTAAGGGCTAGCCTATGTAATTATTTCCCCTAGTAGAATTTGATCAAAATCCCCAATTAATACTTGCCAACACACATGAATTAATGAGGATGAGCCTTTTAATTTAATTCCCCCTTTTGAATTTGTGGCAACGAAATAATATATGATGTAATCTATTATTTGGCACAACCAAATAACTTGGTGGATTGTAAGAAAAGCTCTCAATGAGGAACCTCATCCTCTAACAAATAATTCTCACCAACGAATATCGAAGAATTCCAGTGACGATCCTTCTTAGACTTCTACCCCGGATACCTAACGACGTGGAACCGCTTCCACAACCATCGTGTAAATTTGGAAGAGGAAGTGTGTGTTAGATGCGATGAACAACAACTATGTATTCTTCCCATGACTTCATCATCAACGAGTAAGGATTAAAGGTAGGGTATTTACTTTGAGTGCCTTATTCTTCCCTCTTTTTTGGATAATGAATGTTGTGGAGATTTGTTCTTATGATTCGTCTGCTATCACCATAAACGCAGAGGATACATTCCAACCTATCAAAGACCAACATCATTCATTGATTTTTATCTTTCTTGTGGCGTTCTTCAGTATGGTGATGTAGAAACAAGGAGTTGTCGAAGGCAGCGACGACAAAGGCCCCGCTACCCGCGACCTCCATGAATCGCGCCACTCCCGCGGTGCTCCGGTGCTGCCTGGCCGCCAGCCTGCACACCTACGCCCTCTACGGACTACCTGCACACCTTTCTCGTGGCCTGCCCGCCGACCGCGCAGCCTTCCCGGCGTATAGCTGACCTACCTGCGCCCCGCACGGCTGGCCATGTGCCCCGCTGGCCTTCCTGTGCCCCGAGCGCCCTTCCCTCACCCGGCGCAGCCTGCTCGTTACCCTATCGGCCTTCTTGGTGCCCCACCGGCCTACCCGCACCCTGTGCGCCATACCTATGACATTCCCGGTGCCCCCGTCCTGCCCAGGCCGCCACATGGACCGCACGACCGCTTGCCATCCGCCACTCGGCCGCACCCCGGTTCCCGGCCGAACCCGTCGAGCTGCCCCACACTCTCGAGTTGGCTCGCGGCGTCACTCGTGGCATTTCAGGCCGAACTAGCTCGCCCGCCCAGGGAATGGTTCCCATGTCGCTCCCCATATGGTCATGGTCGAATCGGCCCCTTCCTCTGGACAGAGCCACCTATGCGGCGACCTCCAGGCCAAACCGCCCTTAGATTCTGATGGGCTAGGCCAGTCGACTAGGCCGAACCAATTGGGCTGATTGGGTCAACCTAGAGTGGGATGGACCAAAATGGGTGGGGCTGAGTCGTTCGGACCTGGTTGGACCAGACCCGGGCACACTACTAACCCTTTACATTAATTGGCCATACCTATGGCACCAGACGCCAGATTAACGATCTGCCAGCAGTGCTAGAAATCATGGAGCATAGCCATCATTTTGAGTATTCCCCACTAGAGTTCGAGGTTTAGTTGAGATAAGGTCAGGTTGGATAATACATGAATCCAATTGGGCCCCGGGACAAAAAGGCTATTATCTCACAGACCGATCGTATGATTGACATGTCGTTTGTTGCATTGAGAACCCTATGACGAGCCGGACATCTGAGATAATTCTTCATGGGACCATGATTATGTTGAAGTATCGAGTATTTGTTTTAGGAGAAGACCCTCCCAAAATAATGTTTTCTTTGTGGAAACCATGAGGCTAGTTGTGCACTGATGACTGTTCCTAGATCCTGTGTGGGTTTGACAATACTAACCGCAGGTCCTAGATCCTATGTGGGTCTGACAACTCCGACTATTATTCCTGGATCTTGTGTGGGTCCGAAATTAGTAACCCATGTTCCAAGATCCTATGTTGTTCTGACATCTCTGACTACTATTCCAAGATCATATGTGGGTCCTACAGTACTAACCACTGGTCATGGATCCGGTGTGGGTCTGAAAGCTCCGACTACTGTTCCTGGATCCCGGGTGGGTCCGACAGTTCTAACCGCTGGTCCGAGATCCTGTGTGAGTCTGACAACTCTGACTACTATTTCTGGATCTTGTGTGGGTCCAACACTTCTAACTGCTGGTCATGGATACTATGTTGGTCTGGCAGCTTATATGATTCAATGACTACATCTGACCATCTCTATCTCTCTACAATATTGAATAGATGTGTGGGATGAATCATTGACGTCTGTGTTTTCCTCATGATTAAGATGGGTTACTTGATAACTTCCGTATATGTATCGACATATACCTATGTAATGGCTACCTATTTATTTCATACACTGTGGTTTATCCTAGTAGGATTTTAAGTGACCTTGGTGGCCTTGGGGTCCCTACATAGTATCATTATACTCACCCCTGCATAGTCTATGAATGCACCTCATTGTGTTGGATGTATACTGCAGACAGCTCTGACGGAGGCTGATAGCACCAGGACTGGACAGTGCCCGAATGTGGACCTTATGATGAGTCGGTACACGGATGACTGATGGACATGGTTTGCTGAGGAGGCTATCTATATCTACCCTTTAGGTAGGATCTGCGGTGGTCATTACAGGAGCTAATTTTCACATTTTAGTTGTTTGTTCTTTTTAATGTACTTGTGATTTTTATTTGGGATTGTATTCCGGCCCCTTTTAGTTTTTAGTACTCTTTTGGTATAGAGTTATATTTAGTGTTTTTTTCCATCTTGTACTTTTTTTTGTTTGTGTTTACAGTTATAAAGAAAATGCCTTCCCAAATTTTAGGAATTACACCTTTTCTGCTAGTTGCCATCCCCTGGCCTATGGAAGGAGAGCGTAACGTAGTCACGACATGGGCCCCAAGGGACGGATCATGACACACAACTCTATATAATGGATACAAACATACAATATTTGATGATGGACAACGAATACCTCACTGAATGATGATTGTTCATTTATCTACTATTGACTCTAATGGAGGACATTATGATGGAAATGTATTTATATGTGATATATAATATATTTTAATTGTCTCTATGATTCTATATTTTCCATTTACAGTATACCTTTATGCTTTCCATAACGCTTAAATATGATATTTTAGATTGAATAATTGTGGACTACTATTACAACCCTGTTTTTATTATAAACATAAACATGATTTTTTACATAATAATTCACTTGATACAACAAGATGATCGAGAGGTTTAGTGTCATTGGGGCTTAGGATCATTACATAAAAACATGAAACATGAAATACACCATCTTTATTGAAATATTCCTTTACATGACCACTACATTCCCTCGTAAATAGCATTGCATGGGATAACCTGAGCACATGCATAAGAAAAGGGTGAGCTATAAATCCCATTAAGGGAGTACACATGGAATAAAATGAGGAGTAGAATACA
Source organism: Viscum album (assembly GCA_963277665.1). Lineage (NCBI taxonomy): Eukaryota > Viridiplantae > Streptophyta > Magnoliopsida > Santalales > Viscaceae > Viscum > Viscum album. The sequence continues at coordinate 473,624,700 of OY728161.1, forward strand.
TTTTAGACAATAAGAATATAAATAGAGCATAAAATAAATATGAACATAATGTCATGATAAAGCATGATAATCATAACATGGAAATATGGAAACAACTCTTAACATGGAATTAGAATGATTCAAGGATCATTGCACATAGATCATTAGTAAATACTCATTGCACATAAAGCTCGAGTAACCCCTCGTTGAAAATGAAATATCATGAGTCAACAATAATTGCACATGACATATCATGATACTATAATTTACCCAATGCATTGGCGCGCTATAAAGGTGCACCCTTCTTAAACATTTCATTTAATGCATAAGTGTGCCAGATGGATCATAAAACATTGATTCATAAAAAATAATAATTTATTCAATGATAAAGTAATGTGGAATTAATACATGAAACTATGCAATAAATAAGTAAATTCACATAAACCTGAATACCCTTGATGGTGAAATGAGCATGGTATTCAATACACAATGACATTGGCTTAGAAAATCGGTGCGATTTCGGCAGTGTGACAGTGTGACATAAGAATTCATAAAAATGGTTGATGAGAGGGAAAGGGGTTCCTCATCATATTAAAATGTCATAGACAGTAAGTAGGTCATATATATACATGTCCCACCAATTTTAATGGAATTTAGTTTCATGATACAAATGTATTTCTTGAATGTAAAAGAGGAGAGAGAAGATCCTTTCGGAATTTCGGCATAGTAATGGGTGTACATGGGAGGAATTTAATGAGAGAGAAACGGTCTCCCATCATTCAAACATAAAGAGGGAAGTATGAGGGAGGTGAAAAACCATACCGCAGCATTCATAATTTAAATTAAAAGGGCAAAACAACTTAAAGAAAATTGAACAAAAATGAGAAGGGAAGAAAAAACCCTTACGTGGAAGTGTGCTTCCAAAGGCTATAGAGAGGCTAGTGAGAGGCTTCTTGGGAGCTTGGGGAACCTTGGGAAGATTTAGAGAGTGTAGGGCAGAGGTTGGACAAACTCCAAGGTCTTTGAGTGAGGAGGAAGTTGGAGAATGGTTGGGTTTATATAGGAAAGGTGAGGGAATTCTTTATTATTTTGGTTTGGGACCCCTTATATTAAATTAATCCAAACCACAAACCAACCCATGGTATTTGTCCATGGTTTTTGGAAAAGGGAGGAGGAAAAAATATTTTTTATGGCCAAATTCCTAACTTCTTAAAATAATGAGGTTGCTTATGTGGAGATGAGTCACACTCCCATGGAAATTAATTTAAGAAGGCAAAGTGTTGAATATGTCTTGAGGGGTCCATTAATTCTTTTAAAAGTAAGCCAAACAGACCTAAAATCACGTTATATTAATGGTAAAACATATATTGGCCGAAAATAAAGATTATTTTATTTTATTACATCACTATTTGGTCATTATGATGTCATTAAACACATTATATATTTAAATGGTACTTAATTTTTACCCAAAAATTTAACTGGCTCAGAAAATTATAAAAAATTCACCATTGGATAATTTCGACATCCTGATTCCAGAAATAACATTTATTTTATCTAAACAAATTCCTAAATATGTTAATTTTCACTTTTAAAATAAAAACCGACATTTATCCAAAATTCACGGGTTTTGACAGAAATGGATTTCAAACCATAATAAAAATTTTAATTGCATTCATAAAATTATAAGATCATTAATATTTAATATAAAATAATTTAATAATAATAATAATATTTTATTAAAATAATATTTAATTCAAAAATCACTTAATTTAAAAAAAACAATATTTCTTAATTAAATAATAACTAAAAACACCATTTGTACTTTAAAAACTATTTACTATGTATCAAAAATGACTATAAATTATATTCATTATTATATACAAAAATAATTTACATGAACATAGTACTACTTATTTGTTACATAACCCCTTAAAAAGACCACATTAAACCTAAGGGTAAGGTGTGCGATGGTGACAGACTCTTGGGGTGGCTCGGACAACATCACTCGAGGGATAATTTCAATCAACTTTCACTTTTCCCATAGACGGTCATGTTTGAGCTTGAAAAGTGGAATCTCAGCTTGGGCTTGGTCAAGGTCGAAGCCCAAATAAGCTAGCTCTTTTCCGAGCTCCGAAAAATGGGCTTCATATGGGGCAATTCTATTGGATGAGGCCATCACTTCCTTTGTCTGAGTAAATTGGATTTGTTAAAGTCCTGTATTTATACCAATCATGTGATCACAGTTCAACGACTATCTTAGCAACGGTCAAAATTATTAACATAAAACCAAATAAGTTGACATTTCATATAACCATAATGAGACATTTAATTAGTTCAAGAGGTATTTCCATTAACAAAACTTTGGGTCGTTACAATATTCCCCCCTTAATAAATTTCACCCTCGATATTTTCCTTTTCCCACACTAAAACAGACGTGGGTAACTCAGCTTCATCACGTCCTCTGATTCCCAAGTCACTTCTTCAATCTTGTGGTTTCTCCCTAACACTTTGACGAGGGGCATTGTCTTATTTCGTATTACTTTTTCACTACGATATAAGATCTTCACTTGTTTCTCCTCATAAGAAAGATCATCATCCAATTGTACCACCTCAGAAGATAGTACATGTGAAGGGTCCAGTATGTAATTTTTTAAGAGGGATACATGAAAGACATCATGTACTTTGGCCATGGCAGGTGGAAGTGCTAGTCGATAGGCCACATCCTCGACATGATCAAGAATCTCAAAGAGGACAATTTACATTGGACTTAACTTCCCTTTCCTTCCAAACCACATGACCTTCTTCCATGGAGATATGTGTTGAAAAACCATGTCTCCAACATTAAACTCAATGTCTCTTTGATGATTATCTGCATAACTATTCTGTCGACTCTGGGATGCCTTGATATTTTTATGAATGTTTTTCACCTTCTCCACCATTTATTCGACCATTTCTGGTCCAGGAAACTAACGTCCACCGACCTCATCCCAACATGCAGGTGTTATACACCTTTTCACATACATGGCCTCATATGGTGCCATTTGGATGCTTGAGTGGAAACTGTTATTATAAGATAATTAAACCAGAGGAAGATGTTGATGCAGTCCTCCTTTAAAGTCTATTGAAAACGCTCTCAACATATCCTCAAGTGTTTGGATAGTCTGCTCGGATTGGACATCAGTTTGAGGATGATAGGTCATACTAAAGTTCAGTTCACTATTCAGAGCATGTTGAAGACTCTTCCAAAACATAGAGGTGAATCCTGGATCTCGGTCAGACACAATAGATAGTGGTACTCCATGAAACCTTACCACTTCCTTGATATATATCCGTGCATGTTGATCCAAAGAGAAATCTTCCCGAATAGAAATGAAGTGTGTATTCTTTGTAAGACGATCCACAACAACCCAAATTTCATTGTTTCCTTTGGATGTCCTTGGAAGTCCGGGGACAATGTCCACGGTAATGTTCTCCCATTTCCATTTTGGTATGGGAAATGGTTTCATCATCCCCATAGAGTTCTACCTCTCGGCCTTCACTTTCTAACACACCAGGAACTTTGATGTATATTCAGTGATCTCCTTCATCATATTATCCCACCAAAAGATTTCTCAAAGATCATGATACATCATTGTGCTTCCTGGGTGAAAAGAGAAATATGAACTATTTTCATCATCCAAAAGTTCCTTCTTCATCTCCGGACATGATGGAACACATATTCTTTTCCCAAACCCCACAATTCCTTCTTAATTAAAATTAAACTCTAAGGATTTCCCTTTTTTGATAGCTTCCACTTTTTTTGGAATTCCCACATCATCCTTTTTAGAATCCTATAACGTTTACAAAAGAGATGGTTGAGCAATAATTTGTGAAAGGGTTGATGATGTTTCCTTCTTTACGATTCCCATGACCATCTTCATCAAATATAAGAAGATTGGATCCTTCTCAATTATCATCATTGATAGAATTGCTGGGTCCTTTCTACTTAGGGTATATGCCACCTAGTTCGCTTTCCCATGGTGGTAATGTATTGAACAGTCATAATCCTTGATTAGATCTATCCATCTTCTCTGGTACATATTAAGCTCTTTCTGTGTGAATATATATTTAAGACTCTTGTGGTCAGTATATATAACTCATTCCTCTCCATAGAGATAATGCCACAAGATTTTTAAGGCAATGATCACCGCCGCCAACTCCAGATCATGTGTTGGATAGTTTCACTCATGGATTTTTAACTACCTTGAGGAATATGATACAACTTTATCATTCTGCATCAACACATGACATAATCCATTTGTTGAAGCATCACTGAAAACAGCAAAAAGTTCCCCACTGGTGGGTTAAGTGAGAACGGGCGCAGTGAGAAGCCTATTTTTCAACTCCTTAAAGCTTTCTTCACATTCATCATCCAAGAAAATTTTAATCCCTTTCATGTTAGCTTGGTTCGAGGGTTAGAAAATTGTGAGAAGTGTCTCACAAATCGTCGATAAAATCCAGCTAACCCCAAATGGCTACAGATATCTATTACCGACGTTGGCCTTGGCCATCACTCAATTGTATCTGTTTTGGAGGGGTCCACAGATATCCCATTACATGTGATGATATGGCCCAAGAATGAGACCTCTTTCAACCAGAACTCACACTTTCTGTACTTTTCATAGAACTTCTCCTTGCGCAAAGACTCTAGTAAAATATTTAAATGATCCTCATGATCATCCTTGGTTTTGGAGTATATTATAATATCATCTATAAATACTACCACAAATTTTTCAAGGTAATCTCTAAAGACTCTATTCATCAATTCCATGAACATTGTTGGAGCATTGGTGAGTCCAAAAGGCATTAATATGAATTAATAGTGCCCGTACCTTTTATGAAAAATAGTCTTGGGGACATCTTCCTTCTTCACCCTTATTTGATAATATCCCGACCGCAAATCCACCTTGGAGATGTATTGTGCTCCATGCTGTTGATCAAACAAGTCATCGATTCTTGGGAGAGGATACTTGTTATTTATCGTGATTTTGTTAAGTTCACGATAATCGATGCACAGCCGCATTGACCCGTCCTTCTTCTTGACAAAGAGGACTCGTGCACCCCATGGTGAAGCACATGGGCGTATAAACCCTTTATCCAGATTCTCCTGTAGTTTTTTCTTCAGCTCTTCAAGCTCTACAACAGCCATTCTTTATGGATTCTTGGATATTGGGATCACCTCAGGTATATGTTCTATTGAGAACTCAACATCTCTTCATGGAGTAAGACCAGGCAGTTCCTCGGGAAACTATTCAGCGAATTCACTCACAATAGGAATTTCTTCAAGGATGGTTTCTTCCATGGACTCAATCATATGAGCTAGATATGCATGATCATAAGGTAGTAATATCCATGCTTGAGATGATGGAGCTAAAGGAGATTCATCATCCTCCTGACACTTGTAAAGAATCGGGGGTCAATTCTCCATATGTAGTGTAATTTCCCTCTCCCGACAATTTATGTGGGCACTATATAAGGAAAGCCAATCCATGACAAGAATTGCATAACATTCCACAAGAGGGAGTATGACAAGGTTCACTGGGAAATTCAATCGACTGACTATAACATGGGAGGACATATATTCATGGGATGCAATAATTTCCCCATTTGCCGTAATCACCTACATCTTTACTTCCATGATTTTTGGTGGTGTTGGGATCGTTCTACTAAACATTCAAGATATAAAAGACTGCGTAGAACCTGAATCAAAAAGTACGTTATCTATTCTTGAATGAATAACTAGCGTACCTATCACCACTTTGTTGTCAGGGTTCACTATGGAAGAAGTGATTGAAAAAACCTCTTCCTTGCTACCTTGGAGGTTGTTGGTTGTCTCCGAAAACCCTTGGATTAGGGAACTGATTTTCAAAATGACCTGGTTCTTTGAATTTGTAGCATTGAACAACGTGTTGAGGTTTGAATTGAGCGTTCCTCTCCTCTTTCGCAGTTGTGGGTCTTTATTTCCGACAGTTAACAACTAAGTGCCCTTGTCTTCCACAGGTGAAGCATTTTCTCGTCCCCTTAAGGCAATTTCCAGGGTGTTCTTTCTGCACTTTTGGAAAGTGGGGTGTGGGATCCTCTAAGCAATAATGGATTTATCCATCGGAACACCAGCATTGAAGTCCACCTTATGATTCTTGTCCCCATGATACCATTGTGATTCCTCGATCTCCATTTCGACCTTGAGGGCACATCAGACAATTTCCTCATAGCTGTCGAAGTCACGGATCGCTAATGCATTCTGCATGTTAGGCTTCAGACCACCAAAAAAGCGGTCACCCTTGCATTCGAGGGTAACGACAAAGACTGAAGCATATCGTGCAAGTCTCGTGACGTTTTCCTCATACGCTCAATAGATTCTTCAACTTTTTTCTTGAGGGAAAGGAAGTCACTTCCCATCTTAAGCCGGAAGGTTCACAGAAAATATTTATCAAAAAACATCTTCCTGAAATCCTTCCATTTAAATGCCTCCATCTCCTCTTCAGGGTTCGTATTTTTGATCAACGTCCACAATTGATCAGCATTAACCTCCATACGATAAGTCTCCATGAGATCCTTCTCTTTTTCAGAACATTGGAGGATGGAGAATGTCTTTTCAATGTAGTTGATCCATTGTTCAGCGATCGTGGGATCAGATGATCCACTAAAAGTAGGAGGCCTTTGTCTCATGTAGATCTCGATAGCGACATGTTCTTTCTTGGGGGGGGGGGGGGGTTAAAGTTCCTCTTGACCCATGTTTCTATTCAAAACTTGAGTTACCTGAGAGAGAAGTGTGACAATGTTCATGATTTCTTCTGCCATTGTATTAGGCATCTCATTAGTACAGTCATCACACTGATCTTCAAAATGGTTGTTAGCCCGAGTCCTCCTATTACCGGGCATTGGCTGGAATAAAAGGAATGTTAGGGGTAACAGATAAAGGGTAAACCAAAGACAAAAGTTGATGACTTATAAATAACTTTTATTTCCATACTCAAGAGTCTATATGCTTCAATCTAGGTTTTTCATGATCTACTTTCTAACATATATTCGTAGGGGAATTTTTTTTAATTCCCTAAAAAAGGGTTCATACTAAGCTTTTGAATTTATCAGAACATATCCCCCGGGAGTGTCATAAACAAGAGTGCAGAAAGGCCCATTGTCGTGCACCAGTTCCCATTCGAGTCTAGATCCAAGCGGGGTTTTTGTGTTTTAACCCTAGGATACATCTGTACCAGAGCTGCCTCTACATGCTCGTATCCAGCCATGGATGTATTTGTTTGATAAACCACTTAATCAGTACTTACCAAAACTTAGGGATTTTTTAATATACTTATTATTTTATCTAAATCATTACTAGGGTTTCTAAATCGCAAAAATAACTAAAACTATCCTATGATACCAACTATGACAACCCTGCTTTTATTACAAACATAAACATGATTTATTACATAAAACTTAACTTGATACAACAATAAGAACGAGAGGTTTAGTGTATTTGGGTCTTAATATCGTTACATGAAAACATGAAACATTAAATACAACATCTTTATTGAGAACATCCTTTACCTGACCACTACATTCCCTCGTACTTAGCATTTCATGGGATACCCTGAGGACATGCATAAGAAAAGGGTGAGTTATAGAGTCCAGTAAGGGAGTAAACATGGAATAACATGAGGAGTATAATACATATTAGAAAATAGGAATATCAATAGATCATAAAAGAAACATGAAAATAAAGGCATGATAAATCATGATAATCATAACATGGAAATGTGGAAACAACACTTAACATGGAAGTAGCATGAGCCAAGGCTCATTGCACATAGAGCATGAGTAAATCATCATTTCACATAAATCACGAGTAAACCCTCGCTGCATTTGAATTAGCATGAGTCAACACTCAATGCACATGACGTATCATGATACTATACTTTAGCCAATAAATTGGAGTGCTATAAGGGAGCACCCTTCTTAAACATTTCATTTCAAGCATAAGTGTGCCACATGGATCATTAAACATGGATTCATAGAACATAATAATTTATTCATTGATAAATGAATGTTTAATTCATACATGAAACATTACAATCAATATGTAAATGTAGATAAAGGTGAATACCCTTAATGGAGAAATGTGCATGGTATTCACTACACAATGACATTGGCTTAGAAAATCGGTGTGATTTCGGCAGCATAACGACGTGACATAAGAATTTATAAAAATGGTTGATGAGAGAGAAAGGGGTAACTCATCATATTTACATGTAATAGAATGTGAGGAGTTCATATAGATACATTTCCCAAAAATTGTAATGGAATTTTGTTTCCTGATACAAAAGTATTTCTTGAAAGTAAAAGAGGAGAGAGAAGTTGCTTTCAGAATTTCGGCATAGTAACAGGTGTACATGGGAGGCATTTAATGAGAGAGAAAGGGTCTCCCATCATTAAATCATAAAGAGGGTGGTATGATGTAGGTGTGAAACCATACCCCAACATTCATAATTGAAATTAAAAGGGAAAACCAACATAAATAAAATTGGACAAAAATGAGAATGGAAGAAAAAACCCTTACTTGGAAGTGTGCTTCCAAAGGCTAGAGAGAGGCTTGTGAGAGACTTCATGGGAACTTGGGGCTCTTTGGGAGGATTCTAGAGAGATTAAGGCAGATGTTGGACGATCTACAAGGGAATTGAGTGAGGATGATGTGGGATCTTGGGTGGGTTTATATAGGAAAGGTTAGGGAATTATTTATTATTTATGTTTGGGACCCCTTATATTAAATTATTCCAAACCTCAAACCATCCCATGGTTTGTGCCCATGGTTTTTGGAAAAGGGAAGAGGAAAAAAAATTTTGTTAAGGCCAAAGTCCTAGCTTCTTAAAATAGTAAGGTTTCTTATGTGGAGGTGAGTCACACTCCCATGGAAATTAATTTAAAAGGGCAAAGTGTTGAATATGTCTTGAGGGGTCCATTAATGCTTTTAAAAGTAAGTCAAACAAACCCAAAATCACATTATTTTAATGGTAAAATATATATTGTCTGAACATAAAGATTATTGTATTTTATTACATCTCTATTGGGTCATTATGATGTCATAAAAGACATTACCTATTTAAACGGTATTTAATTTTTACCCAAAAATTTGATTGTCTCACAAAACTATGAAAAATTCACCGTTGGATAATTTCAACATCCTAATTCGATAAATAACATTTATTTTATCTAAAAAAATTTCTAAATATGTTAATTTTCACTTATAAAATAAAAACCGACATTTATCGAAAATTCAAGGGTTTTGACATAAATGACTTTCAAACCTTAATAAAAATGTTAATTGAATTCATAAAATTATAAGATCATTTATATTTAATAAAAAATAATTTAATAATAATAATATTATTTAATTCAAAAATCCATTAATTTAATAAAATATATTTCTTCATTAAATAATAACTAAAAACACCATTTTTACATTAAAAACTATTTACAATGTATCAAAAATGACTATAAATTATATTAATTATTAAATACAAAAATAATTTACATGAATATAGTACTACATATTCTTTACATAACCCCTTAAAACAGCCACATAAGACCTATGGGTAAGGTGTGCGATGGTGAAAGACTCATGGGGTGGCTCGGATAACATCAATCGAGTGGTAATTTCAATCAACTTACACTTTTCCCATAGACGGTCACATTTGAGCTTGAAAAGATGAAGCCCATCTTGGGCTTGGTCAATGGAGAAGCCCAAATATGCCACCACTTTTCCTAGCTCCAAAAAATGGGCTTCGTATGGTCCAATTCTACTGGATGAGGCCATCGCTTCCTTTGTCTGAGTAAATTGGATTTGTTAAAGTCCAATATTTCTACTAATCATGTGATCACTGTTCAATAGCTATATTAGAACTGGTCAAAATTCATAACACAAAACCAAGGAAGTTGACATTTTATATAAACATAAAGAGACATTTAATTAGATCATGAGGGATTTCCATTAATGAATTTTTGGGTCGTTACAACTACCACCCCCTCAAAGTGTTATGACTCATTCATGCTATACATGGAACACATAAATGATGTAATTAATGAAGATAGGTAATATATATAACATATATATTATACTAGAATTATAATATACCTATGGATCATATATATTTCATTCCATTAGATATGAAAAATAAATGTAGGTATTTTTCATGAGTACGTATAGCTTATCATCTCCATGAACGATAAATTTTATTTTGTATATCCAAATGTTATCGACTATTCAAAATATGTATATACTGGATATATATGATAGATATGATATCTAAATCATTAATATCATTATGGAGATAATATACTTTTTAAAATATGGATAATTTTTAAATATAACAATTTTATTTTCTTTACTGAAGATCCAAACATCGAAAAAATGTCACATAAAAGCAAAAATAATTAATGATATTTATATGAGGATAATAAGTGATAGAAAGGGAATAATAAACCAAAAAAATGATTCTGAATCAAGTATAAATTTACTTTAGTTTTTTATTCAGGATATTAAAGAACAAACGAGTCATGTCAGACACGTGGTAAGGGAACTTCTAAACCAAATTTCAATTCCATGGGTTAATCATCAACTTATTGATTGTGTTGTGCTATGAATATGTGCGAATGACCTCTCATTTTTTTACACTTTATATCCAATTATATTGGGTGTATATATATTTTTCCCACATAACTGTTCTATTTAATTATCATTAATATAATGATTTAATCATTGTAAAGGGAAATTCTTAAACGAATTTAATTTCTTTGGGTTAAACATATACTTCTGAATTATGTCGTGTTATGACAATGTGTGATGAAACTATGACTGTTTTACACTATATACCCACTTAAAATTTGTTTATTTATATTATTCACACTTCATTAGGTCATTTATTTATCCATAATCTAATGATAAAAACTTTGTAAGGGACTTCGTCTCAATCTCCATTCATTGAGTAATTCTATGATTTATAGATGACTTTATTTTATACGGTGTATAAAACCAATTGGAATTTAATTTCATACATAGGGAATCTATTCTATACGAATAATTTTACTAAATGAGAAAAATAATGTTTCTTTTTAACAAATGTGGTGATAGAATTCTTTCCACCGCCACAAGTATTATTTGATATTTAGCTTCCTTAAGATGTCGTAATGTTTTTGAATGGAATATAAATACCATATACAGTTTTTAAATATTTTTTTATTTAATATGGTTTTGATAATGTATTGATTAAGTCAATATATTGAAATTTTGTGTTGTGATTTCAATGTAGAAATATTATCTTTTTTTATGCTTGATCATGTGTTATGATTATGTTTTGGATATTGGGAATTGTTTACACATACGGGTGGTTCTATTATAAACGGATGGCAGGTGATCCCATGTTATCTCTCCAATGCATTGGGTAACATGACATAGGTAAATGTTTATGTTTCTTGTAATAGATTTCGGTAATATACTGTGAATGCTATTCTAAACTACCTCCCTATGTAGTAGTGAAAGCTACAATGTATGTATGTTATGGATTCCAGAAGTTACCTTTATGATATATGATTTACATGATTTATTCATCATACCAATGATTTGGTGTGGTATGGCAATGAATAAAAGTATTATTTCATTGATTTTTATGTATTGTGGGACTAACGTTTTCCTTCATTATATTACAACCCTTAAATTGATTTTTATTCTCATCCCATGTTTTGGAAATAGTTTTCACAGGGTATAAGGATGTGTTAGTGAAAGGAAAAATTCAAGAGGAGAAATAATTAAAATAAGTATGTACGTTGAAAATATTATCGCTTATTTGGGTATCATCCCAAGGTATTTAATAAATCCTTAAAATAATGGAATTTTACCACACAATGTCATATGTGATGAGTGGAGGGATGATATGATATATTTTTGGATGATATTTTATATTCATAATGGGAGTGAATGTGTGTATATATTATTATAGGGTGGCCTTTTTAATGTTAGAATAGGGAATAATATGTATTTTGGAAGGGGTTGAGTGATCCAATGTTTTTTTATATGTCACAAGGTTAAAAAGTGGGCCATTTTAGAACCATATTTTATAATGGGTTAAATATTTTTATAAAATAGTTTTTAGAAAATTGTATATGTCACATCCTCACTAATAATTATTTTTTAACACTCAGTAAACTCATTTTTACCCCAACTGATGTTATTATTATTTACAACATTCAATATTTTTTTTGATTAAAAATTGAAATTGAATTATTAAAAAAAATTTATTATTCTGATTCCTAATATGGAATTTATTTTTTAAAATATTATTTTCAAATTTAAGAAAAATTCATTTTGAAATAATCTCATAGACGTGATGATAAACCGAGTATTCCAAGATAAAATGTTCAATAGAGTCTGATATTTTAATATATATATTAAAAATGCCACATATTATAATGAAATAAATTGAATTAAATAATATATAGTAAAACTAATTTATATTTAAAACCAATTAAATATAATATTTATCATTACATATTATTGTAATGAAATGGTTGTTTTCATTTATAATTCAATAACTTTCACCATTCAATAACAAATAATGAATCTCAAATAAATCCCAAAAATTCTCCCTAACCTAATTTTGGTACCCCTGTATTAATTTTTTTTCATTTATTCATGTAAATTTACATAAATAAATAAATAATAATTTTTAATTTGGTGCATGAAACATGACTAAATGGTGTTGTAGACAAAAAATAATTTTTTTAGAAATAATTTTTTCCCTTTTAAATGATTTTTATTTCATTTATAAACAACTGATTTCTATGAAAAATGTGTTAATAATATATTTTCATATGTTATTTAATAATATTCTTATACTTTATTGTAATATCTAGGTAATTAATTTCAGAAAAAATAACAATATTAATAGTATATTGGATTTTTTTTTTAAAATATGATTGGTCTGCAATGACATATATTTAATAAAAATAATATTCATGTCAAGTAGAATAAACATTGTATTATCTGTAATGAATAATATGAATATTTTCTCTTCTAATTAATGATAAAATCAATTTTGTGTGTAGGATATACTATCAAATACAACTAAGTTATTTTATAATTTTGAGGAGTTATACTATTTCTAGAATATATAAATTTTTCTCCCATATTTTTGCATCATCCCGGTAGTCCAAGGTTGGACATATAGAAATAAAATTTTTGGAAACCCATATCATAAAAGGTTAAATAAAACAACCTCATAATAAAAGATAAAATGTGTACATTGTTCATATGGAATAACACATAACTATGTATCAACATATGATAACAAAAGTGTAAAGTGATGTTGTGGACATGGATTAAAGGTGTAAATAATTATATATAATGATAGGGGTCATTGATAAAAAAACAATTGAATTATCAATGTAATGTCTAAGGGATCAAAATAATAATGATTATATTATTTTATAGACAACATGAATAATCAGATATGAAGGTAATATGAAAATATTTTAAAATATCCATTCCCTAAAGCTGGGAAATTATTTTACTGTATATGAATATATTGAAATAAACATACTTGATAATTTTCTATCTCATAAAAATAATTTCTACCTTTGATTGCACATAAATAAATTTCCAATACATAAATGCCTCAATGAAATGAATAACAAATTTAAGTTTTTAATGACTAATGGAAAAAAATTTAATTTCAATGAATCATAAGATCCTTAGAAGAGTTCCTTCTATCTATAACTATTTTCCCATACCAATATGGTTATCATAGGTTATTCAATATGCATAAATCCTCATATGATGATGTAATGAAATAATATCTAAAGCACTATCCATTAATCTACACAAACCATTTCATTAATTGATAACCATATAACCATTCCAAATGATCAATATTCAATCCATTTGAGTTTAGATCACTAAATTTGAAAAATTGACATATCATAAATCCCATAAACAAAACGATGAATCAATTATTCATCACATAACAAAATTGTCAATATCATTAAAAAATATACTATCAAATCATGGTAAAATATATAATTTACATAGAACCATATCAAAACAATAATTAATTATATATTTCAAAACAAAATTAGGAATTCTTGGATATGTTCCATAAATCCAATGATATTGTAAGCCCCATTCATTCCAGTATAAATTAATTTTTCAAAAAATAATTAATTACTAACAAGATAGTAATCAATATCCTTTTTATGTTATCCATGATAATTATCCTTGTATCCCAATATCATTGTCTCAATATTAGAAAAATATTAAGTTATATATTTCACTCAATCATGCACTTTTCAAGAATATAAACAAGACATGAAATCAAGTTTTTTATACCATTAAACATATGATTTATTATCCTTAAAAAAATAGTAAAATAATAAATCCTTATACATTTGGAAAATCATATGACATGGATATCATTGAAATAACACTAAAATGACATAATTATTGAAGAAAATAAATCACATTAATAATTCCACTCCATCAATGGTAGTATAAAAAATATGACCATGATCTATCAGATTCCATTAAGGAATATTCCATTGTTTCTTGGTAAATTGGTCTCTATAGTTCACAATCTCCATTCAATTAAAATATTTTACATTTCAAGTTTTTTCCTTCCAATCACATGTATGGTATCATTTCTATACACAATTTTAGAAAAACATTCATTACCATCAAGCAACTTCTAGGTTGTTTCATTTCACAATTATCATATGTGTAAAACCCCTTGGTTCCCTTATTCCCTTTAGCAATCATTTTTTATAATGTCATTTTCTATATGGTATTACCTTTAATTTTATAATATGTTGATAAATAACTCAATATATGTTATGAATATGACATTGTATAATCATAATATTGAAATGCGTTGGAGACTAATTACCCTCAAATTTTTAGATTTAATCAAAGAAAAAACATTCATTATTATCAACTGGATTATGGAAATTTATTTGGTTCCCACTCAATCAATTATAAGTTGATTCTAAATTATGGAATAAATTATTCTAGACCACATCATTATCAAATATAATGTATATTCCAAAAAAATAGAAATAAATAACATTAATTGAGTAATTTATGAAAATCTAATGAAATAATAACAAAAAATGTTTCTTTGGATAAATATATTTTTTCAAATTTACCACAATGTTTTATAAAAAAAATTTGAATATCCATCTATATAACCACTAAGAGTGTAGAACTAGGTGCCAAAAATATCCATTTATCTTATTCACTTGGTGATGATTAGGTCAATCCTAATGTTCAATTTTCAGTGTTATTTCACTTAGATATATCTGTTCCATAACCACGTCAACATTTAGTGTCCCAAAGGGATGTATTTAAAGGAAAATTAAATCATCACCAAATTATAGAAACTTTTATATATAATTTTACAGTTTTCCTAAATTTATGTAATAGAGTTATGATTTAAAATCTATGTTGTCCAAAATCAATTTCCAATTGATTATAGTGAACTTCTTCTGATACCAACTATAATTACCCCTACCAAATTATCCATAACAAGATGCATGATTAGTTATAATTTCATCATATACACGGAATCAATTCATGAAGGAAAATATATACTAGTTGTCACAGTAAAATTGGCACATAAATTAGTATTGGATTACATTTGAATTTTAACATTATATCCTAATTTTATCCTCAAGAATAATATCAAACCTTCAACAATATACATGAATATCATAAGGAGGTGGTGAATCAAGGGTGAAAGGGACGGAAAGGGAAAACACTAATATGGTAAAATTGAAACTGATTGATGGAATTATTTAAGGGATCTGATTCTAGATGATTATTTTGGTCATAATGATCTCTTTAACATTGTAGTGAAATCAAAATTTCATTGTCCTGATGTGGTTGATTCCCAGAAAAATAATTTCAGTTATTTAGTGAATTATGTTTCCTCCTTCCTTTTATATATTTATCATTATCCCTCATAGAATGATCATAAATATGGGGCGACTATCTCATGTATTATACAATCAAGTTATAGCTTAGTTATGTATAGGATTCTGTAGATACATCATTATTACTAGAGTAACACTATCAAATATATAAAAACCTGGTGGTTCTGTGATCTCACCTATCGGATTTCTCATCAATGTGGGTTCAATGATTCTAAAATAGTAGCTCATGCTTGTGCTAATTACCACAAGTTATTCCCATATGACGATGCTATGTGAAAAAACCCATAGTAAAGGGTTCAAATCATTGAATCTAGAATTTTTGATAATCCTAGAATGCAATCGGAACATTGATCACAACAATTCCGGGATCATTGTGCCATAGATTTTTATCTTGTTATGAGATATTAAATGGATTTACGAGAATATTATATTCCTTTGGGAAATTTCATATTTTGTTGGTATCCCAATTAGAAGGAATAAGAAAACATTAAATATTTTTTTTGGAGACTACAATAGTATATTTCTGTATGTTGATATGTCTATGACACTAGTGGAGGATCTTGTTCTCACAGCTCGAGATGACAATATTATAAATGAAATTCAGTATGATTGGAAAACTAAATTATGTATGGGTTAAAAATAATTTGGTCATATTAGCAATAAATGAATGGGAGACATTGAATAGAGATCCAACAACCTTATGGGATGTGATGCCGCATCTTGTATGGAGATAAAAACCAAATTCACTATATACATTGAGCCTCAACATTAGTTGATTTTACCCTCTATCATAGATAGTAGATATGAGCACTCTCTTATGGAAGATCCCTCTAACAATGTAAAACACTCAACACCTATTTTGTTGTATAAGGAACCTCTAGATATCCTTGTTGTACATGATGTACATATTATTTCATCCTATCAAAATATATTTTCTTAAAATTAAAAATGTGTGTTCAGGTTTGTACATGCTTCCTCGTAGGCACCTGCTCACTGAGCGTGGAGGAATGAGATATTATTTCATAACCATTGCAAGTGATTTTGTGAGGGGGATCCATTCATAGTGTTATAATTAGTTACGGTGACCTTCAAAATCATTTTGAAAGGAACCCAAAGATACACACTAGACAGTACCTAGAGTTTTATTCTAGTGAATATTTGAATCCACATGTGAAACCAATCAAGGATGTGGCGTCAAAACATATAATGGACTTGAACTAGAATTTCAATGATGGGATGTATATGGATCAACAGGATGATAATAAAGACCTAGAATGGGAATTATAAAAATCACATACCATTAAGGATGCTAGGAATACAATATATACTCATAAATTTACTAAAATGGAATAACTTGTGAACAACTTTACCCCTATAAATGGTCAATTTTGGTTTGATGAGGCTGAGAAAAAAAAACAGTTCATACTGGGCACTCCTCAAGAAATGATGATGGACCATCAAATAAGGATATAAAAATATAATCAACAACCCTCACAAGCAGTAAATGTAAAAAAATAAAAGGGATAAATAAAGGAAGACAAAGGACAATGGCACATAAAAAAGTCCCATAAAATTGATCTAAATCCCTTAAAAAATGAGGTTGATTGTTTGGAACAGTCAAAGTCTAGGTAATTTGATAATGGCCAAATCACATAGAAAATTTTTCATGGCCCATAAACCTTTTATAAATGGTATTTCTAATACAATGATCATATTTGTAAATTTGAAAAATTTCCAAAGGGTCTGAATTAGATATAATTTTTTCTTATAAAATATACAGACCTTTAATATGGATCACATTTGTGTTTTCAATAATTCATGTAGTGAAATAAAAAAATGTATTAGGAAGTCTAATAGTATATTACTATCCTGGAAAATATCTTGGTGTGATATCATTATCACATTTTTGTATGCATCCATATCGTATATCAAGAATGAAGTGATCTGGGATGATTTTGTTCGGATGTTATGGATTAAAAATTTAAAATCCATGGTGAAATTAATGTAGTTTCTTTCCTAATGTGAAAACTAGACGTCATTTCAACAAAATTTTCTATATGGAATTATCTTGTTTTATTTATGAAGAAAATATTTTGAGGGATCCAATTATAGGACTTGAATTCAGATGGAGTAATTTTTTGTAGAATGTATGATATTCAAGAATGCCTGATAGATGATTTATTAAAATGGATTATAAACATGATGCACATGGTATGTGTTGTTTTACCCTCCCCATGAATTATTTATATCATAATCCCATCCTTGTGGAAATTTCAACACTTTTTGTAAGGTAATATCTTAAATCATTCAGATTTAATAAATGATGGATTGTAAAAAATATATATATAGATATATTGTAAATGAATCCATGAGAATTGATATCATTTTTATCCACTTTCATTGGTCAACTAGAAAATTAATGAATACAAAAGATTTACTGAAACAATATAGTTATAAATCAATCTCCCAGATTTATATCTATGTTAATATTAATGAAGATAAACATTTCAATATTCAAATATGGAACCGACAACATAACTCCCAATCTATATAAAAATATTTATCCCAAATAAAGATTCAGTACCTCATAATGATAATGGAAAGAGTTTAAAAAATTAGTTTATAGTGAAAATGTTTGCGGATTGTTATATGTAGTCAATATTCATTAATAGTTTGGAAAAAGTAAAGAGGTAAAGGCTAACTATAGGTCATTTATTATTAATAGAAGTCCCTATAATTCTGAATATGATATATACCAATCTACGGTGTAATATTTCAAGGGTCGTGGTTTTTTAAAATTCCAAGGAGAAAACACGTAAAATATTTTATAATATATATCCCCTTATTGAGTATTTTCATGACTGATTCCACGAGCATGTGTCATGATTACCCCACACCCGCCTCTCAATTGTCAGAGATGAAGACTTGAAATGAATGCATTATATAACAAGCGGGAGGCATTTTATGAGTACCTGTACACACACACACTCCCAACCCTGGCACACATTACCGAAAAGGAAGACATGTGTGGTACAATACAACCACATAGGGTAAACAGTACAATAGGACAGTAAAAGTGTTAGAATACAAGCCCATCATAGGAAAACCTATTAATAAGAGGGTGAAAAATTCTATATAAATTCGTTTGCTGGAAACACTATCTGAATGGTTGGTGAAGAGTAGCTAACTGAAGCATTAAGAGTACGCCTTTCTTGTCTAATCCCACTGGGTACCAT
Organism: Viscum album; assembly: GCA_963277665.1. NCBI lineage: Eukaryota > Viridiplantae > Streptophyta > Magnoliopsida > Santalales > Viscaceae > Viscum > Viscum album. Next base: position 473,643,926 of record OY728161.1, read on the forward strand.
CTAGTACTAGACCAACATGGTCTATGTGAAAATGTCTGTCATCTACAAAATATACGACCCATGTGGTAGATTCACATATAGGGATGAGTAACACAGTACTCAGTAAGGACCCAGAATCAAAATGGTAATACCATAATGTCATTTGTAAATTAACTAGACTAGAAAAGTGGTTCCTGAAGTATATCCTCTGAGTAGTAAAATCTAGTGAGAGAACCACTAGGGTCAGCTCATGCAGTTATAATCTAATTAATTGAAGGAAATAATAATATTCAAGATTCTTAACACCTAGTACTACTAAATCACTCATCCCCAATGAGTGGTTAGGTGTTACAGATCACATATAACCGCTCATCTCTTGGGGAAATCGAATCACTTAGACCCACAAACCTCTAGGGAAAACTGGATCCACTAAACCCACTCTAATCTTGGGACAACTAAACCAAATAGACCTTATCACCTATTGGGCTATCCAAGTCACATAGACATGCCGAAATCATGAGCCTACCAGATCACTTAGACCTACCCATATCGTAGCTCAACCATATCATATAGACGCTCTCATAGCGATTAATTTCCAGTGATTCTACGACTAAATATATCACTAGAATTCCAAATCCATTGTAATTACACATAGTGTATACCAAAATTTCATCCTCTCCATGAGGGTCCCAATGCTACAAACAACTCAACAATAAGAGGTATGATATAGAATTTTTTCTCGTTTTAGTATAACAAGGTTTGTGGGGTATGGGTCCCATCTGAAACGGTTGGATTGACCCAACCCGACCCAGCCCAGGGGCCACAGGTCCAAACTAAGCCCGCCCACCAAACCATGGTCCAACCAGTCCTAGATCTGACCTGACCCACTAGGTCCTGATTGAACAAGATGGGCCTGGGACACCCTATCTTCTCTAGTTCGACTCACCATTGTGGGATAGTTCAATATCCACCAGACACAATGACATTCGCATCCCCTATATTTCATGCGTCTGAAAGGTGGACAATTTCTTGTCCTGCATGCGGTTACATAGACTGTATTCTTTCACTGACTCAGGGTACAACCGCTGGTCTCCTGACTTGACGCGGTGCCCTACTAGTGTCGTAGTACCCCACCGATATGGCTCGCTTTCCACAACATGTCGCTGGTGTGTGCCACTGCATGTCGGCACCCCCGATAGTTTCATCCATGAGCTAGAAGACATGGTATTATGGTTTGTTCATTTATATAGAGGGTGTTCAGGAGTCCTCAGATCATATTCTCTCCTGTCGTGGGCTCAAAATCATCTTTCCATTGATCATGGGGGTCCTATCGTGCTAAAAAACACCTAGGAATGTCTGACCTGTCCATGTGCATCTGTTGAAAAAGAACACAAGGGGAGTGAGATCTAAAGTAAAACCCAAAGGACTGAAAAATTCCACTATTCATTTGACCTTCATTCAACATGTTAGAAAAATAAAATACATTGTGTAATAATTAATTAATATCCCCTATCAAGAATCCCTACAAATTTTTTCCCAAACCTACAAGAACCATCAACCAACGAATCAACTTGTTATTGAGTTGATCTATGTACATCATTCATAACAAAGGCCCATGGACAATAAAATCACCTAGAAAGGAACCCGTAACCTTGAATCAGAACGCTCATCATTAAAGATGGAGCCACTCCTCCTCTATTCGTCAATTCTTGATATGAAACTCTCATAGGTGATGATATCCTTCAAAATAGGAAGGTATTAACAGGTGGTGATTCATCGGTTCTCACCATTTTCCACCTATCAACACCACTCTTACAAAGCCTCATATCGAATCTAGGATTATTTCAAAAATTCTGTATCAATGTTAAAAAATTTAATGCAGGAAACATATTTGAACATTTCTGTTACGATGAGTCAAAATGTTGTTAGGATGTTTCATTTCTGAAACTAAATTGTTTTTCGTCTATGCATGTGTTGAATCATTTTTATGTTGTTTATTTAATGAAATGAAACAACATGCTCAACGATTCTTTGCATTGAATTTTTTTTGGATAAAATAACATTTCTTACGTTTATTTTATTTTTCTTTAATTTTTCCACAAATTAACTTTTACCCTTAACATGCACCGGTCGAGGTTAAGAAGCATGTAAGGATATAACACCATCACAAGCACAATCGTACTCTCAAATTTTCAATCGGATTTAACATTAATGAGTTACATGGATTTGAAAGTAAAATAATCATTATTTAGTTATTTTATTATGTTCAAGTTCCAAAACAAGTTTCCTTAGTTGGACAACACTGGCCAGTTTCAGGCTCTATATAAAGAAATAATTCCCATACGAGTTGAATAGTCGTAATAGTTATTAAATAGAAGTAACCATTCACGAGTTATAACAATTTCAAAAATAAATTAAATTTAACTAATTATTTGTTTAATCATATTTCCATTTTCAGGTGTCCTCCCTAGAGGTTTGTGCTGACTAATCATAAGTTTTTACAAGGGGAAAACTATTTGCATGTACACAACAACGCCCTCCAATTTCAAACCTGAGAAACAGTTTAATAGTTATTTCAATTTTATAGGAAACTTCTCACATTCTCTATTGAAAAATGTAGCAGTTTTTCAAATGAACATTCTTGGAACATCGGGCCTCATTATCACATGTCTTTTCAGTGCTTTGTCTTGGAATTTAATTATTAATTATCTAAAAATAAATAATAAAGAATCATTAGTCATTAAATCTTCCCCTTCTTATGTCTTTACATCCCCGGTTTCCAAACCAATTAATTTCCAACTAAATGAGGGTACTTTCATGAAAATGAGACTCCTGCTCCCACGTGCTCTCCAAGATATTCATGTGCTACCGCTGAACGTGAACTAGAGTTATTGATCTCCCACAAAATGTCCACATCGATCGATCATTGATCTCAACTAGAAAAACCCACAAAACTCTCCCCACCATCAAGATCCATCTCACCCCATTAAATGACATGTGATGGGTCATGTATGTATCCCTTCATATGGGATACGTGGAAGGATTTGTTCACTTAATCTAACTATCGATGTAGAGAAAATGGGTATTCCATCATTCCCATTCAATGTAGTAACAGAAAATATATGATGATCTTTGGAGATAACATGATGCCCCACCAAATTTTTTATATTCCATGTCGAGGAGATACCCACAAAAACACATGGTCTTCCCCATTGTACAACAAGTGTATATTTATCCTATCAACATAAGACTTATGACGACACTATGAATCATTCATAATATATTAGATGAAAATTAATATCTCTATAATAGCATAAACCAACTCGGGGACCATTCCTGTTGACACAAAGTGGTTATCTAGCTATGTTGAAACCTATACAGTTTCTTGTACATGGCCTCGAACAGTTCTCAAGCCTAGCTCAGTCCCAAACGCCTCTTAAAATTCCTTCGACAACCAGGATGAAAGCTCTCAATATGATTTGATACTATTATTAATTGGACGTCCTGGAGTTGAACTATCTCATAAATGTAGAGGCATCTCAGGCTCTCAATGGGACTCTATTCTAGAAATTCTAACAAGTCACTAAAATGGTGAGCCAATCAATGATAACCCAGAAGGTACCATGTCCCCATGAAATACGTGATATACCCATCATGAAGCCCATAAATATACTTCATCACTCTAGTCTCGGAACTCCATGTAAGAAAAGAGAAACCACTTACAAGAAAAAGGGCCGGACACAGTGTCTTGACAAGACACAAAACTGATTATAAATGATCAACTTTTATATCAATAGGTAAGCCCATCTTTATCTTATTTTCTCGTCACCATTTTCTGCCTTGACACCAACATGCATATCTTGATTCATCGTGTCACTCTACGTGTCAAATATTACTATTTTTCGTCCTCTAAGAGAAAAAATGTGTAAACCACCATTCAAATATCCATCATGGGTATTCTATATGGAAAAAAAAGCAAATAAAGACTCACAATCAATACCATCGAGTTGTTCTTCTTTATCACACTGTAAGAGTAAAGGGTACGAACCATAGATTTTAAATATGTTTCTTCATATCTTCCCATTAAGGATAACTATAAAATGGCCAATTTAACCATTTTCATATTTAGAAACTATGAAAAAGATCTCCTCCAAAGAGAATATTCAACCATGATTCCCTTACCAAGAGTATAGAATACATCTAAGTCCTAATCCAAGACGAATTACATCCATCAACTCTGTATAAATTTGAATTAATTCAAATATAATATAATACTCAGGACTCATATGGTTAGTGTAAATGATAAAACATTAACCCATAAGTTATTTTCACCACATCATCAATGTGAAGACTTTTTCTGCCAACTCATGGTCATGAGTCACATAATTCTACTCCTAAGGCCTCAACTGTCGAGAACCATCACATTACCTTTATATGATTGAATAGGACATCAATACTATGCAGTAGATACTTATACATCATGATCACTTGATTCAGGCATCATATGTCAACACATAACCTCACTCTTATGCATGCCTTAATGGAAATCAATATTGGGGCTTACAACGGGGAAACATAGGGTCTCATGAAACCATTACATTGAAAATCCTACAACTATACCCTCAATTTATGAAGCTCTCTGAGATCCATCTGATATTATAGTGTAGATATTTAATTCATCTTCAGGTACATGTCAATGTAGAAGTCGACCACCTTGTGATGAGGTAGTCATGGAACGTCTTCTACATGTATTTCTCATACTTGTCCACCAATACAGGAAATAGATGACTCATCTCATCCACTACACAATGGTTTATTATATACAACTATAGAGTGATTGGTTGCACCATCCTATTTTGGTATCTACCTCATGCTACTATGGTTTCCATTTTTCACTGAAAAAGTAAATAATAATTCCATCGCTGTAGAGATGTCACATCCTCTTGCCTAAAATAGTAAATCTGAGAAAGAGTAAAGGATGATTAGTCTATATCAAAACTAACATAGTAACGCCTCAATGTTCTCACCAAGATGTTCCAATCGATACTCTCACCTTAGGGGTCATATCACACCATCGACATATGTGTGATTATGGATTCTCCACCCATAGTAATCTAAATACATAATAGCTAAGTAAATGGACTAACCAAAAAATCTAGGCATTGAATATGATTTCAATGAACACGGAATGAATAACACCTATGTCTATTAACACGAAATCTATGAGTAGACACAGGAAATTTCATGAATCAATCTTAGAGACCATGGGTCAGATTCCATGACCACATATATCTACACCATTCCCATGTTATCTATCTCCTTGATCATGGTGTGGACAACATTGGGTTGGTGATAGTAACTTGTCAAAATGTGTATCACCACTTACTTCTCTCTCAGTTCCCCATCCATGTCTGCTACCTAGATTATAGATATGGTCCATTAACTATATCTTCCCCAGGGGCACATCCACTATTTCACTATCATCGCGATGGGTTGGAAAATCTCTTGAATGATGTCTCATTCCATTTTTTGAAAAGTATTACATCTTTTTACTCCAATTTGACTCTTCATATGACCCCTAAGTTGTAGATTCCACATATTGGTACCTCTTCTTGTAACATCTCACACACCCAAGTCTCTAAGACTTACTCTAGAATCATGCTTTATCACTGCTGACATCCACCTTTTATATTTACTTAGCCAGTTTAAATTCATCCACAAGTGTTATCTATTTCACCCTACCAAATATTGGATTTTCAGAGGAATAGTCAATGATCAGATGTCTGAAAAATAACCTCAGATAACGTTCTCAGGCCAAAATAACTAGTCTTATTATATTCATCAAGTACCTAGAAAGTTGGTACACCTTGATGAATACTCAGATACCAACATATCATCATTTGATGAATGTAGAAGCTATTGGGAACACATAGCCCTTAGATTTTAGGGTGAGCGCCCCTTCACTAAAAAAGGATATCATGATCTGTCCACAGATGAGTCACATCATCTTAAGATCATGTAATATAAACCCTTTCATGCACTATTATTGCTCATACAGGTTTGACTACAAAGACCATCATCTGATCAAATATTGTCCCAAATATGCAAATAACTCAATCACCACCTCAATCTATTCCTTTGCTGCCTGCGATTCGAGAATTCCTTGGAACCCGAGTGGTATATGTCACTAATACTTGTGAGGTGAACTCATTATATTTATATCTTATTCTGGTACTACGTGTACAATCAAATACTACATATGATTTAGTATAAATGGTACACCACCTGGGGGTGATGTCTCTGGTATAAACCCATGTACCCATATCGTCATCCGATAGGGCATCCTTATGATCATGTGGTGGAATCCGAGAATGAATTCTATGTGACATAATCTTGGAATAAAAATATATATACCATTATCAATTGAGTGCACAAGGATAGATAACTCAAGAACAACGTCTAAAAATTAACCCATTCATATACAATTCCTGTACCATTGTTTTTTCAGGAAACTGTTGTTTTCATCTTCTGAGTCTAAAATAAGAATTAATGTTTCTGGTGTATTGATAGGATGTTATCTACACTAACACTAGATTACTTAACCTGAAAGAGGAACTCGAAAAACATAACATGGTTTCCCAAAACCAAACACAAAGACTCTAAGTTCTTAAGGTTGAAATAACCTCCTCTAATTTCACTCTATCATGACACATCCCTTGGGCCCATTCTATCACTAACCCGTGACGGCATCCCAATATTCGTGGGATATCGACTAGAAACTGTGGAATTATCCAACAAGGTGGACGTGTTTTCTGAGTACCTATATACACATATAATCACAACCCCAACCCAAAATGCTAAAAAAGAATACATTCCTTCTACTAGGAAAAAAACTAAGAGTATAGAATATAAGATGAAATTAAAGGGGCCTGAATAGAAGTGAAAATAAAGAATTTATGTAAACAAGAGGGTACATAATTAAATTTTAAACCCTTGTATAAAAAACCATACATAAATTGTATGGTAAGAGTTGATTCTTGAATCTGTATAAGTACACACATCGTGTCTGATCTCACTAGACATTGCATGGTCATGGACGACCAAGGTTTTTGTCAAAACATTGGCCATGTGAACCAGACAAAAAACGTGGGGGTGAATCATGTTTAGGAGAGATTAAAACAATAATAATTAATGATGTCAATACCCAAAGGTATTACCACTATATAAAGAATGAAAAATTAGACTACAAAAGAGGTAAACTAAATTTAGCCTCTATTAAGTACAGTATATATAGAGAGAGTCAGTAGAATCAGCTCACACATGGAAAATATATGTAAAGGAATGAAATACTGAATGTTGTAATGCTTATCACCTTGTATTGCAGACGAAATATTCTTTGATTAGGGTGTAGGGATGCCAAATTACTTATACCTTCTCATATATTGGGTCTACCAAATCATTTATACCTGATCACCTCATGGGCCAACAGAATCCCATAGACCCACTCATCTCTTGGACCTACAAGATCACATAGACCCACACATCCCTTGAACCAACCAGATCCCATTGTCCCACCCATATCCTGGGCCAACTAAAGTAGTTAGACAAGCTCATATCTTAGTACAACGCGATCAGTTAGACCCCCCCCATAATGCGCTTAATTCTTTGAGTGTCTACACGTTCAATAAATAGTCTCATTAATTCTTCCACGTACTTCCACATAGTGTATATCAAGAGGACTGCCTTTACATGAGGGTTCCCTTGATGCAAATGAATAGATAATCGATTGTATGGTTTGGATGTTATGAATCTTTTTTCCAGAAGGGGGTCACTTGGCGATTGTCCTGGTCTGACACAGTTGGGATGACCAGATACGACATAGCCCAGGGACCAACAACACAACATGGGTCCCCTGACCCTACTCATGATGACCCTATCTAGCTCTTTTGGCCACCTATGGCGGCCTTTCTTCACCATCCTTTGAAACAGTTGTAGGAATATTTTGTCTCCCTAGGACATGCCAACATCCACATCCCTTATGCATCCCATGGATGGCAGGTGGCCAGCACCGTCCCCCGAATGTGTTCCCATAGAGCGCGTGATGTCATTGACCAGCAGCCTCACAGTGGGTTTCATAGCCTAACACAGTGCTGCATTAGCACCAAAGTTCTGTTGCTCGAGACCTCCTCAACTACAACATGTCACTGGTTTGCCCCATCTCTAGCATGTATCCCCATCTATATTCCTATGTCATCATTGCGTCAATGATTTCTTCATTAGGCCCCTGAACAAGATCAATTGGTATGTTATTTGATTTAGTGGGTTCTCCAGAGTCCCCAGATCATCATCTCTCATGATTTGGGCTCCAAATAATCTTATCATTGATATGGGGGTTTGATCTCACTTATAATGTCCTAGAAATGTTTGGTGATACCACATGGGTCCTTCGGAAAAGAACGTGAGGGGGATAGATCATAAGAATCACCAAAATAAATGAAAGATGGCCCTATTTTTTTCCTTTAATTTTTCATGTTAGTAAATTGTAATATATCAAACAATTGTTAATTCATATTTTCTTATCATTAATCCACGAGAAATAGATCCCAAACCCGCAAGGGAAATTGACCTATAGATCATCTTATTTGTGAGTAGATACAAGTTCATAATTTATAATGAATGAGAGGGGAATGGATAATCACAGAGAAAGGACCCATTAACAATAATTGGATCCCTCATCAAAGAATATTGGATTATCTCCACCATTGTTCACCAAATCTCAATCCCCAACTCTCCTTGATGATGATATCCTTTGAAAGTGAACGGATGGAACTTGTGACGATTTTTCATCCATCACCATTCACTTCATTCCAACACCACTTTTCCTGACCCACATAGCATATCGAGGATCATCCTAATGATCATGTATCTATGTTAAACAATTAAATGTAGGAAACAAGTTTCAATATTTCTATTATGATGAGTCATCTTGTCTATATGTTGTATTATTTATGAAACAAACAATATTTCTTAAAAACTTTAGTTGCATCATTTTTACATAGTTTCATTTTTTAAATAGAATAGCGGGCTCAACGTTTCATTGAAATGAAGCATTTTTTGGACAAAATAAAATTTTATAGTGTTTATTTTTTTATTATTTAATCAGAAATAATTTATCATTTACCGTTAACCCCCGCCGATCAAGGATTGGCCTCACCTAAATAAATTTTACATTCATGATATCAATATTAATCTCATATTTCCAATACAAGTTACCAATTATGAGTTATAAGGACATGAAAATAATATAATATTTATTTAATTATTTTTTAATGTTTACATCCCAGAAACTACTTTCTATAGTTTTCCAGTGATGGCTAATTTAAGGATCTACCTAAGGAGTGAATGCCTCACAAGCTCAATGTATGTCTCAAATTTTATTTTTTAGTCACTATAAGTGATAAATAAGAATTTTATCAATAAAATAGCCTTTTGTAATTATTTTATATATGGTTTTTCCAATTTTTGGATTTATTGCTGGAGGATCATACTGACTAAACATAAGGCACATCTAGGTGAAAATACCATCTTTAATGCAACAATGCCGTCAATAAACCATTCCAAACACATCAGGCCTCAGAATCACAGGTTGTCTTTGTGCCTGGTCTCTGAGTTTTCGAAGAAATTTTATAAAAATGAAATTGATAAAATACTAGTCATTATAATGATCATAAAAATAATGTCATAATCATGGTTCTCTCTAAAGAGGAAATCATATAAACCGCATTCTCTCTAAAAATGGAGACTACTTATGCACCTAATGGGTTTAGTAACATGTTTATATTTTTTATTTTGATATTTTTCTTGATGATAAATAATTGGATTATTTATTAATTTATCAATGCCTTATGGGGAAAAAAGACTCATTTCCATTTTTATTAAGAATACGAATGCACTTAGTTTAAAATAAATCATGCCAATTTAAATTGGGAATTCAATTCATAGGAATATCTACAATATCGTCATAAATAGATTGGATTAATTTCTATATAATGTCATTACTCTAAACCATTTCTGTTTTTCACTGGGATAGAATAGTTAGAACTGTCTCTTCTCAAATTCTAAAAGTAATAATCTATTGAATAAGAAATGAAAGGTGGGTAATTATTTCAGTAAAAATTTACATCTCAAAATCCTTTAGAAACATTGAAATAGAGTGTTCTCATTGATGTAATTAGGATACATGGTTTTTATGATTATTTTATCAAGATCATCAAAACAATAACTTCCTTTGAAAAGATGTCAATGTTCATTAATGGGACTCCAAGGGGAATTTTACTTGTTCAAGGGGTGTTTGGAAAGGTTAATGACTCCCTAGACTTGTGTTTTCCATCACTGAAGATTATTTGAGAAGATTTAGTAATGGGATATGTCATGTATTTCATTATAGAAAAATAAAATTGCTAAATGAGAATTTTCTCAATCACATATTTTGTTTGATTATCAAATCTTCCAACTTGAGATGGCATCAAGTATGATTATTTACTACATCAAGTCCAATTTTCAAATTATTATGAGGTATCATTTTAATCCATATACATGGAAAAATATTTCATTATCATTGGAAATGGTATTCTGGTTTTCATAAAAATATGATAGCAACCAATATTGGTGTTCAGAGATGATCTCTTCCATTTAAAAATCAGTGGGTTCCTATATTTTATGTTAATGTGTAGATAAAATATAATTAGGTCATATACAACAAAATTGTAAATCTAATGGTGATATGGAAAGGGAAATCAATATCCATTGGTGTAAGGGTGTTCCTTATTAATGTTGTGATAACATCGAACTTCTTTAACTCATTTTTCATATACATATGGCATATAAGAATTATTAATGAAATTTAATGTAAGAGGAGAAGCTTTATTTTCCCTTGGTCTATTTTTGAATATACAATGGTAAAAATTGAATGGAAGGAGTGCATTAAGACAACTGAAATGGAATGTCTTGGGATAAAAGATCTTAGAATATTCAATGATAATTTAATGGGGAAGTTTATATGCAATATTCTTAATAATGATGTTCCCTATGATTTTCTATACAGATGGATCATAGAAAATGTAACACCCCAGGATTTCAGAGTGTGTTATTTCTTAAAAATAATTCAATAACTTGCACTACACGCAACACCGAGTTCAATCACACCATTAAAAGAGGTCATGAATAGTATTAACTACATTTTGAACTTTATATAATCCTTATAATTTTAGAATCCCTATTATGAGTTTCTTAGTCATAATGCAAGAACAAATTCATTTTCAGTATTTCACTTTTATCAACTTCTAATAGTGAAACCTTTTTAAATACAATATTTTAAACTTTTTGACTAAATGGAGACATCAAAAAATTTAAAATGAAACATCCCAAGCGTCCACGGTACGCTTTCCTTTGGATAAAACAGTAGCGTGTGTTGTACGCAACTTCGAGTTCTAACACACCGTAACCAATCAAACTAGTTGTTATGAATAGTAATACCTACTTTTTGAAGTTATATATATTTTATATTTTAAAATGGACTTCATTTTTGGATTCCGAATATCAAATTTAGCCTAAGGTGAAATTTTGGTACTTTTCGGATAACTTTCATATTTTGATGAATAGTGAAAATTACTAAATTTTAATTAAAAACAACTTTTTTAATCAAAATAATTAATAGTGATAAATTATGAATTTGAGTGGTTTTAAAGTATATTTAGAATATATTTTTACTATTTAATATAATGTTGGTCATTTGACATAATTTTACAATTAAACCGAACATAAACAAGTGTCAATCTTTTGATAGTTATTATCTCTTAAAAACACGCTTTTTGTTTTGACAGCGGGAATTAATTTTAAATTAATTTCTGCCACTTCTGTGTTTTGAATTTAGGAAAATGGATTCCATATTTGGAATCAGGATGTTCAAATTGTGTAAATAGGTAACTTTTATTTTTACACATTTTGAATAATTACTGCGGTAAATATTTTATTTACCATGGTTAAGGGTAAATCCGGTAAATAAGGGTTAAAAAATAATATTATAATAATACAAAATTACCCTAAAACGTGTCTTAACCCTATTGGTTGATAGATGGTCGACCATGGGCATCTTTGTGTCAATTTTGGGACCCCATGGATCCACTTGTAAGTGATAATGACACTTTATTTTAATTTAGTTAAAATGAATACAAAAATGACACAAGCATATATCTTTTAGAACAACAATTTTTACATAGGGTTATATATGTTGGATTTTAGATTATAAATATTCATTAGAAAGCTAAAAAGATTTCCTACATAATGATAATTTATTTATAATTTTTAGACATTAAATAATTTATTTTATTTATGACACAATGATGATGCAGTAATTACTATAATAGTGAAAAATTAAAATAATTGATATTATAAATACCCAAATAAATACAATATGAAACTTTTAATGAATTAAACTAATTTTCTAGGATAATATGATATATTAGGATTGATTTAATTGACTTTGTTCGAAGTAATCAATCTGTTAAGAGTTTCACAAAAATCAACTATTGAATAGTGTCAAAATTGACATAAAAGCGTTCTTAAAACAAATATTATATTATTAATTAATATTAAATTCCTAAAAATCTAAGGTTCGGCCAAGAGACTTATATTATGATAGTTTAATCATTAATGGACCACTTGGGGGTCGCTTGGATGTATATAGTAAGTTTATTAACCATAATATATAAAATACAAAGAGACATTGTAAAAGTGAAACTAATTAACTTAGAATTAATACTTAAAGATAAGGTTAATATAGGTACCCAAACCTGTCTAAATTCTATTGGATGAGTTGCTTTCGACCTATCCCCACCTCATCATTTGAATAGTCAACTTTGGAGCCTTTAGAAACCGAATATGAATTTATTATAAATTAATATTTCTAGCTTTTCCAAAGGTGCCCCTCACCCCTCTTATAAAAGGGCACTCCTCCTTCTCATTTCTTCACACCTTCAAAGCCTTTTGGTTCGGCCAAACTCTGCCCAAATACTCTCCCAACATCCCTCAATACAACCTAGAGGCCTTAGTTTGATCAGAAAGCCAACCTAAGGAGCCCTTTTGATCAAATCAAAAGGAAGAACCCGAAGAAGAGGTAATGATTTCACCACCCTTTTCTAAGTTCATTTCTTCTTCCACTTCTTCTTCCTTTGTTCTTACCATTCTGAAATAATAACTCCAGTATCTCACATATACTGTGATGTTATTATATGTATGGTACAACCATATTCAGTATTCTATCCACCCTTTGAATAACATGTCACCATACGTGCGTACGTACGGCTTACCGTCTCCACGTCGTGGTGTAATTGTTATTCAATATAATATTATTTGGATGGGTATAATAATGATGTGTAACTCATGTAAATAATAAATATAACATTTTAATGATTCTGTATATATGATATACCATCCATTTATATATTATTTTAATATCAAAAGAATGATATTGTCGCTCGTGCGTACGTACGGACTACCGTCTCCACGAACGCGATGAGATTCATTCTCCATCGTAACCATTAAAGCGTAATTATCATTTTATGATTTAAAAATGATGTTTAAGGACTTGATATCATTCTGGATATGAATAATATACAACCTATCCTTTACAAACATGTCTTACGTAACAAAACATATGAAAGAAAACAAGTAAGTTAACACCCGAAACAACGATAATACTAAGATATTATTATCAAATCAATATTAAAAGATCATATATGATATCATATTAATGTATATGATTCTTGTATAATTTAATAACAATTATTTCACCATTATACAGGAGGTTAACCTACCACAACCAAGGAAAAGTACAAGGTAAGGGTTATTTCACAATCTCTTCATTATCCGAGGTTGTTTATATGTAATAATCTACTGGGATCTCTTTATCATCCACATCCATGTTTCTTAAAAATGTATTTCAAAACATTTTTACTATTTACAAGAATATGGGTTAAAGTCATTTATACCTTTTTTTGACTTTTTATAAGAGGTTTATAAAGGAATCTTTCCGTCGTTTTCAAAACAAGGTCCTTTTTAACCTTTTCGACAGAATTGAGGTAAGAATGTTTTTTTTAACTTATACGGCGGGTGCGGTTATTTTACGCCGTTATAAAATCTTCAAAGCATTCCTTACAAGATTATAAGAATATTTTCAAAGAAAATGTTTTATTTTATATGGATATTAAATGATTTCAAAATAAAAGGAGATATTTCTTTAAAAAGAATTTTGATTTCATCTATGTCAACATCCTTTGATTGATTTTAAGATTATTTGAAGTTGATTTATTATGATACAAAACTTCTATATTGTATTGAAGGTTTTGTGATATGTTTGACTGTGGATGTGCTATTTTTATACCATTCATAGTTTATTGTGAAAGTATTGACATTTCGTATGCTAGTTTTAATACGAATGTTTATGTTATGTTTAAACCTTTTCATATGGGAATGCATTGGACTTAATAAGTGACGGGTGGAGCCCGCTATAGCTCCTCGATGCATCGGTAGGTCTCATGAGACAAACTAGTGTCTTGGCACAAGGCCTTGACAAAATCTTATTTGTAGCCTTGGCACGAGGCCTTGGCTATGTGGTTATGATAGTCTGGCATTATGCATTCCAACATTATGAAAGTGGTTATTGATTTTTGCATGTGATTATTCGATTAGTAGAATATCCATGTGAATAAGTAAATGGCATTATTTCATTTTACTTTTGCCATACCATGTTGAAGTTCAATTTTAAAAGGCTTTTGTTTTAGTAATGCATTGCCTTAAATGTTTATTCTTATTTATGAATGTTTCCGCTATATTGTTATCCTTACTGGGCATTTGAGCTCACCCCTTTTCTATGTTTTATTTTTCCCCAGGATGTGAAGAAGTAAATTATGAATGACCTGCAGGGATATTATGAGGGGATAGTAGTGTGGATTATGGAGACATTATGTTGTTGTAGTAGTTTTTCATTTTATGATGTAATGTAAAACTTATGAATATATCTAGTGTTTCCAAGGCTACTAAACCAATCGGTCTTTCGAGATTTGATCTTTCTTGTGATCATGCCAATGTTACGAAGTAATGCACCGACTCTGGGTAGCTGGGGTCGGGGCGTTACAGTTGGTATCAGAGGAAGTTTAGTACGAACCTTGGAAGCTAGATTTAGATAAACTCTGATTAGAGCACATAGACCTAAGATGAACTTTGAGGATTAGTATAGAAGAACTTCCTAGAATTTTGGTATTGTAGAGACTTTGTGAGTTTTCCGAGCAATACATCCCTGTCTGGATACGAGCAGGTAGAGGCGGCTCTGGCACAGATGTACCTAGGGGTAAAACCCGAAATCACCGCTTTGAGCTAGACTCGAACGGGAACTGGTGCACGACAACGGGCCTTGCTGCACTCTTGGTTACGACACTCCCGGGGGATATGCTTAGGATAACTCTCACTTTCTTTACAAATCATTATGAAGGGTTTATGAGTATATACTTCCTCAAAGAAAACATATTTATGATTATGGATTATATCCATAGATAGTTCAATTTATGTTAAGTATTTTATAAGTATGGGATTATGTATTTTGATTCATAAACTGATCTAGTTTATGCCATGGTATAGAAATGGCGCCCAGTAGAAGGAATGAGAACTCCAGAAATACACATGATTCAAAGAGAAGGAAGGATCATATCTTTCATGGTCTTAAGCTAGAATTTATAAGAGAAATAGTCTCCCATGTATTATCATCATATGAAGAAATAATATCATGTGTTGATAAGATATGTAAAGAGTTTACTGAGTCCTATGGCTTTGAAGGGAAGCAAGAGAAGAAAAGGATGGAAGAGAGAAAGATGGATAAAGGGAAGAGGGAAAAGAAGAATTTTCCCATATGTGGTAACTGTGGAAAGAAACACCCTGGAACTTGCCTGAAAGGAATGGGAGTTTGTTATAAGTGTGGAGGAAAAGGGCACAAAGTACGTGACTGCAAGGGTAAGAAAATGGTTTTAAATGTACAATGCTTCATTTGCAAGGAGTTTGGACACTACGCGAACCTATGTCCCAGTCATCAGACTATGCCTCAAATGATGTTATTGGATAATAATCAAGTTATGATACTACCACAGATGAAGAGGAATGATTAGAGTTCTTATGTTGATTATGTCAATTGAGCTTTGTATCAACAATGTACTTGTTATAATAATTATGGAGTATATAAGGATTGTACTGCAGTACTATTTCATTAAGGACTTGAGATTGTGTGGAACAAAGAAAAGTGACTCATTAGCAGGATAGATTTTTGAAAAATATATGGTTGAGAGAATGATAAACCATAATATAGTTCTGATACTCAGGTAGTGATTTTGGAATAATATGTGATTGTTTTGGATAAATTATATTGGATATTCTTGACTACCTTGGAACTGATTAATGATTTGTATATTCCATCATTGTTGGGGTTTAAAACATTTTTGGATTAATGAAGTATATCCAGCATTCTATATGGAATAAGGGAGCATGAATGTAATCAATAAGGAATATGGTAATACATGATGAAGGTATTCATATGCTATTACGGGGTAAAAAGGATCTATATTATGTTTACCTTCCTTATGAATGTTGGACTGTGAGTTTGGACAGAAGTATTTTGGATAGTTCTAGTTTGGATTATTTTGGATTGCCATAAAAGGACAACCCGGAGGTCGGGCGGCAACCCGTCGCGTCCGGCAAGGCTGCGAGACTTGAACCCGCAACCGAAGGGCGACAAGGGTGTATCACCTACCACTGGCCCACGAGATGTCTTGGATTAAATAATGTAGTTTTTTTAAAAGATCTGGTAGATGAATTATAAATTCATTTATTTTGGAACCCTTTACGAATAGTATAAATAGAAATTTTTTTTTTACGTTCTATTATCTTTTAGAGTGAAAGATGAGTTTTTGGTAGAAATTTATTAATGGATAAAACTCTAATTATAAAGTAAGTATATCCCCTTATGATCTTAGCCAATATCATAAATAAATTCCTCAACATTAAGAAAAGCAACTTAGAATAAAAATGTTTTCCTAGATGGTACCTTAAATCATCAATAATTTATGGATTTGGGATTGTTGGCCTTTTCATAGCCATGTCCTCTACCACTCTCCATCAGATAATTGATGGTTATATTTCTCCTCCATATCCATATTTTCCTATATGGAACCCTAGTATGTGTTATTTTCGGTAATCTTCATACCTTCCACTCTTTATTTTAAATAGAGGCCTCGTTAATTCATTTTTCGATGTGGGATTTCAACTAAGATATTTTGAAATGTCAAAAATGTGTTATCCCAATACCCTATATTTTGTTGAACCTATGGTACTTCAAATCATCATAGATTGATGAGTTTAAGGACCTCAATTATACACTTGTTTGTGATTGATGACCTCAATCACTACCTATAAATATTTACGTTTTTCCTCGGTTATATGTCTCTAATTGCCACCAATGTTCTCCTAATCGAGATCATAATTTGGTGGTGACCCTTTAATTTCTCTTTTCCTCATATTAAGACTAAATTTTAGTAACCCAATTTCCAATGTGGGTTTTCCCACAAATATATTTTCTACTTTCAATCTTTTATCTTCGAAGAACAATTTCAAATTGCGAGGACGCAATTTATTGAAGGAGGGGAGAATGTAACACCCCAGGATTTAAGAGTGTGTTATTTCTTAAAAATAATTCAATAACTTGCACTACACGCAACACCGAGTTCAATAACACCATTAAAAGAGGTCATGAATAGTATTAACTACATTTTGAACTTTATATAATCCTTATAATTTTAGAATCCCTATTATGAGTTTCTTAGTCATAATGCAAGAACAAATTCATTTTCAGTATTTCACTTTTATCAACTTCTAATAGTGAAACCTTTTTAAATACAATATTTTAAACTTTTTGACTAAATGGAGACATCAAAAAATTTAAAATGAAACATCCCAAGCGTCCACGGTACGCTTTCCTTTGGATAAAACAGTAGCGTGTGTTGTACGCAACTTCGAGTTCTAACACACCGTAACCAATCAAACTAGTTGTTATGAATAGTAATACCTACTTTTTGAAGTTATATATATTTTATATTTTAAAATGGACTTCATTTTTGGATTCGGAATATCAAATTTAGCCTAAGGTGAAATTTTGGTACTTTTCGGATAACTTTCATATTTTGATGAATAGTGAAAATTACTAAATTTTAATTAAAAACAACTTTTTTAATCAAAATAATTAATAGTGATAAATTATGAATTTGAGTGGTTTTAAAGTATATTTAGAATATATTTTTACTATTTAATATAATGTTGGTCATTGGACATAATTTTACAATTAAACCGAACATAAACAAGTGTCAATCTTTTGATAGTTATTATCTCTTAAAAACACGCTTTTTGTTTTGACAGCGGGAATTAATTTTAAATTAATTTCTGCCACTTCTGTGTTTTGAATTTAGGAAAATGGATTCCATATTTGGAATCAGGATGTTCAAATTGTGTAAATAGGTAACTTTTATTTTTACACATTTTGAATAATTACTGCGGTAAATATTTTATTTACCATGGTTAAGGGTAAATCCGGTAAATAAGGGTTAAAAAATAATATTATAATAATACAAAATTACCCTAAAACGTGTCTTAACCCTATTGGTTGATAGATGGTCGACCATGGGCATCTTTGTGTCAATTTTGGGACCCCATGGATCCACATGTAAGTGATAATGAAACTTTATTTTAATTTAGTTAAAATGAATACAAAAATGACACAAGCATATATCTTTTAGAACAACAATTTTTACATAGGGTTATATATGTTGGATTTTAGATTATAAATATTCATTAGAAATCTAAAAAGATTTCCTACATAATGATATTTTATTTGTAATTTTTAGACATTAAATAATTTATTTTATTTATGACACAATGATGATGCAGTAATTACTATAATAGTGAAAAATTAAAATAATTGATATTATAAATACCCAAATAAATACAATATGAAACTTTTAATGAATTAAACTAATTTTCTAGGATAATATGATATATTAGGATTGATTTAATTGACTTTTTTCGAAGTAATCAATCTGTTAAGAGTTTCACAAAAATCAACTATTGAATAGTGTCAAAATTGACATAAAAGAGTTCTTAAAACAAATATTATATTATTAATTAATATTAAATTCCTAAAAATCTAAGGTTCGGCCAAGAGACTTATATTATGATAGGTTAATCATTAATGGACCACTTGGGGGTCGCTTGGATGTATATAGTATGTTTATTAACCATAATATATAAAATACAAAGAGACATTGTAAAAGTGAAACTAATTAACTTAGAGTTAATACTTAAAGATAAGGTTAATATAGGTACCCAAACCTGTCTAAATTCTATTGGATGAGTTGCTTTCGACCTATCCCCACCTCATCATTTGAATAGTCAACTTTGGAGCCTTTAGAAACCGAATATGAATTTATTATAAATTAATATTTCTAGATTTTCCAAAGGTGCCCCTCACCCCTCTTATAAAAGGGCACTCCTCCTTCTCATTTCTTCACACCTTCAAAGCCTTTTGGTTCGGCCAAACTCTGCCCAAATACTCTCCCAACATCCCTCAATACAACCTAGAGGCCTTAGTTTGATCAGAAATCCAACCTAAGGAGCCCTTTTGATCAAATCAAAAGGAAGAACCCGAAGAAGAGGTAATGATTTCACCACCCTTTTCTAAGTTCATTTCTTCTTCCACTTCTTCTTCCTTTGTTCTTACCATTCTGAAATAATAACTCCAGTATCTCACATATACTGTGATGTTATTATAAGTATGGTACAACCATATTCAGTATTCTATCCACCCTTTGAATAACATGTCACCATACGTGCGTACGTACGGCTTACCGTCTCCACGTCGTGGTGTAATTGTTATTCAATATAATATTATTTGGATGGGTATAATAATGATGTGTAACTCATGTAAATAATAAATATAACATGTTAATGATTCTGTATATATGATATACCATCCATTTATATATTTTTTTAATATCAAAAGAATGATATTGTCGCTCGTGCGTACGTACGGACTACCGTCTCCACGAACGCGATAAGATTCATTCTCCATCGTAACCATTAAAGCGTAATTATCATTTTATGATTTAAAAATGATGTTTAAGAACTTGATATCATTCTGGATATGAATAATATACAACCTATCTTTTAAAAACATGTCTTACGTAACAAAACATATGAAAGAAAACAAGTAAGTTAACACCCGAAACAATGATAATACTAAGATATTATTATCAAATCAATATTAAAAGATCATATATGATATCATATTAATGTATATGATTCTTGTATAATTTAATAACAATTATTTCACCATTATACAGGAGGTTAACCTACCACAACCAAGGAAAAGTACAAGGTAAGGGTTATTTCACAATCTCTTCATTATCCGAGGTTGTTTATATGTAATAATCTACTGGGATCTCTTTATCATCCACATCCATGTTTCTTAAAAATGTATTTCAAAACATTTTTACTATTTACAAGAATATGGGTTAAAGTCATTTATACCTTTTTTTGACTTTTTATAAGAGGTTTATAAAGGAATCTTTCCGTCGTTTTCAAAACAAGGTCTTTTTTAACCTTTTCGACAGAATTGAGGTAAGAATGTTTTTTTTAACTTATACGACGGGTGCGGTTATTTTACGCCGTTATAAAATCTTCAAAGCTTTCCTTACAAGCTTATAAGAATATTTTCAAAGAAAATGTTTTATTTTATATGGATCTTAAATGATTTCAAAATAAAAGGAGATATTTCTTTAAAAAGAATTTTGATTTCATCTATGTCAACATCCTTTGATGGATTTTAAGATTATTTGAAGTTGATTTATTATGATACAAAACTTCTATATTGTATTGAAGGTTTTGTGATATGTTTGACTGTGGATGTGCTATTTTTATACCATTCATAGTTTATTGTGAAAGTATTGACATTTCGTATGCTAGTTTTAATACGAATGTTTATGTTATGTTTAAACCTTTTCATATGGGAATGCATTGGACTTAATAAGTGACGGGTGGAGCCCGCTATAGCTCCTTGATGCATCGGTAGGTCTCATGAGACAAACTAGTGTCTTGGAACAAGGCCTTGACAAAATCTTATTTGTAGCCTTGGCACGAGGCCTTGGCTATGTGGTTATGATAGTCTGGCATTATGCATTCCAACATTATGAAAGTGGTTATTGATTTTTGCATGTGATTATTCGATTAGTAGAATATCCATGTGAATAAGTAAATGGCATTATTTAATTTTACTTTTGCCATACCATGTTGAAGTTCAATTTTAAAAGGCTTTTGTTTTAGTAATGCATTGCCTTAAATGTTTATTCTTATTTATGAATGTTTCCGCTATATTGTTATCCTTACTGGGCATTTGAGCTCACCCCTTTTCTATGTTTTATTTTTCCCCAGGATGTGAAGAAGTAAATTATGAATGACCTGCAGGGATATTATGAGGGGATAGTAGTGTGGATTATGGAGACATTATGTTGTTGTAGTAGTTTTTCATTTTATGATGTAATGTAAAACTTATGAATATATCTAGTGTTTCCAAGGCTACTAAACCAATCGGTCTTTCGAGATTTGATCTTTCTTGTGATCATGCCAATGTTACGAAGTAATGCACCGACTCTGGGTAGCTGGGGTCGGGGCGTTACAGAAAATTTATTTGAATGATATAAATTTTATCATCAATGTACAATTTCAATATATTAAGTAGTCCTTTAGATTTATCACAAATGATACCCAGTGGTAGGTGAGTTGGAAATGCACCCTTGAGTGTTGGACCAATAATTGATTTGGCATCCAACAATAGAACATTGTCTACAAGCCACCACATATAATACACATGAAAAATGTTAAATTTTTCAAAAAACTCGAGAACACTAGAAATATGATGCCTACACAATTTTAGATGGAAATTTAAAATTTCTTCTTCATAAACCATGATAAACTTATATAGATACATAACAAGAATTTAAAATTCAACATCTAGGAATACTGAAACATGAATTGTGGGATATTCAATGGACTTCCAGCACAGATAATGAAATTAAGATCACCCATCATCCAAAACTACTGATTAATTCTCTTTTGGAGGATATTGCAGCCTAGGATCTATACAGATGATCAAATTCATAAAATAGACAATACATGGTGTCAGTGATCCTTTTATGTTTCAAGGATAAAGAAGATTCCTCTAATATTTTCATCAAATGTAGATTTTTGCAGAATTTGTGGTTATTGTTTTGATTCCTATTTGAAATTAAAATTAACACTCAATTGTAGGTTTATGATATCTTGGGGATACTCATCAGATTAGTCTAAAGTGACTAGGTTCAACTCTACCAGCTTTTAGCAGTTGAATCTATCATTTTAGTTGTCTATATTGTAATTAATTCCTAGAAATTGGATGACCAACATCCTTCCTTCCAAGTGGGTGTGATGGTTATTCATTAGTAGGTGTGTTCCGCATCAATTCAATAAACCAAATGCTTGAAATACATCCTTGAGGGACATGTCAGAATTTGGATTTTGGGTGTAGTAGTCATGCCAAAAATACAAAAAAGTGATCAAATATATATGATGGATACCACTTTTAATTTAAAGGAAAAAAGTTATCTTCGACATGGAAGCCTCTGGAATTATAGGACTCATTGGTTATAGATGTGTCTTCTGAACACACTGTAGCTCTATTAAGGGATTCTTATACCATTACATTGGAATTGGTGTGGACTATAAAGTATAATTATTGGTTGGTGTCCATGAATATAGGTACCAAATTAATTTTTAGTGGATATAATTATATATTGAGTTCGATTTTAATATTTTTGTAAAGGATTTGTAAATAAGAACTTGGAATGGGCCTTACAAAATACCATCATATTGTATTGATTTTTTTAGTGATGATTTTAAAATAATTTGTGTTATCTCGCATTTTTATCAAGAATTAAATAAATTATTGGATACCTTGTCATCATAGGCTGTCTTGAAATTGCATTTGATATGTTCCTCTAGGACTGTTGACTATTATTTTCCCATAGTGGATGTTGATATGTAAAGTGAACTACATACCCAAGTATGTAATAACCCCTTTTAATGCTTGAAATTCCGTGTTATTATTC
This sequence comes from Viscum album, assembly GCA_963277665.1. Lineage (NCBI taxonomy): Eukaryota > Viridiplantae > Streptophyta > Magnoliopsida > Santalales > Viscaceae > Viscum > Viscum album. The sequence continues at coordinate 473,667,193 of OY728161.1, forward strand.
ATTATATAATATTTTCTCTCGGTCGATATTAACTAGAACCCAAATATTACGGCAATACATTCATACCAAACATTGTACTCCACATGGGGCATAGGGGAAAGGAAACCAAATATGGGCGATCCCAAATTCATAGTTAGTGTTATTTATAGTGGAAGATATCATTAATCAATAAGAATAATCAATATGGAATGTTATGTAACTAAAACACATTCCATATAATAAATAACATGGGAATAATAAGTCCAAAATAAAAATTTTTCTACTCATTTCATATTAATAATCAAAATATCTTTAAAACATAACTATATATATTCAATCTATTGATATTATAACATGAAGCATCTATATATATATATTCATATTTGTTGAATTTATAATGATAAACACTTAAATAATTATGATATATCCTCAATATAGAACCTATCATAATATATCCTCGTGATTGTTACTTTTATGGTATATCCTCAATATATTAAAAATGCAGGGGTATAAACCCATCTGATATGATCATCAAATCTTTCTCATCAGACTTCTTCATTCTTCGAGGGGTTATATAAAAAATGTTACCAAATCATCACATGAAACATTCATTTAGTTATTCATTTGACGGTGATAAACATAAAAAGCATATATATTTATAATGAAAAACATGCATAAAAATAGAATGATTTCCATAATCAAAAAACAAAACCTTAAACCATCCTTAGTAGTGTGGATAATGGTATCCTAATTTCTCATTAATAACCAATACACTCGTAAACTGTCAAAAATATAGAATAAGGATTATATCAATATATCATTTCACTAGTTGAGAATAAGTAAAATAAAGGGTTAATGCCTTTAATTAATTGAAATACTATAAAAATTATATTTATAAGTTTTTTAATAAAATTTCATTAGAATTATGAAAATCATATAAAAAATATTTTTCTTAAAAAAAATAAATCTAAATAATTTTCTGTAATCAAGTATTGTAAAATTGAAATGGAAGCCTCAATAAATGACGTGAATGAATATGGGTGATTCATTACATGTTAGAAAAGTAAAAAGATTATTTATTTCTAATTTGTAATAAGGATATGAACATTCCTAGTTTATAAAAAGAAGAAAATTCCATTCACATTTTTTTAAAATCAGAATACTCATTATTTTATAAAATAAATAATATTTATTTAAAATAAATTTACGGTGTTAAATTTTGTTAAAATTCATTTTATAAATTATTTTTAATAGGTTAACATTTATTGAAAATGAACATATAAATCATTTTTACAGAATAAAAATGATTTCTGACCAATGAGAAAAATGATGTCAAATTTTATTAAATAAAATTTCTTGATTTTTTACTATAAAATATTGTAAAATTAGAAGTAATATTTGAAAATATCATGAATATATATATATAAGAATAAAATTAAATGTGTTTATTTTTTAATTTTTAATTAATATTATTCAATTTATATTCAAGAATAAACAATGTTGGTTAGAATTATATAGTGAAATAAACCGATAAAATGATCTTAGAATTGATGTGAATAGCAATAAATTAATCTATTATGTATATAAAATATTAATTCACCAATAAAAGATTAATTAAAACAAAAGATATGAAATATTTATTTCACATTTAATCTTATCCTCATATAATAAATGATGTATATGTTTATCCTAATGAGTGGAAATTTAGTTATGATATCCCTTATTTCACATGTCTGCATGGGTAAACAAGAGAAAAAGTATTTAATAATGTTTTTTTGAAATGGAAGTAAATTAGAAATAGAATATACACATATTTGTAATATCATATACAATCCCTTAAGAAATTATTATTACAAATTCTTTAATAATTATTTTTTCGGGTGTAAATTATCTTGGTTTTTAATGTGTATTTCATCACGTAATATCCACAGCATTATTATATTATATCATTCTACCATATCATGGTTAATAACCATGATAAAAGTATCATTTTTGAATATATATTTTCTATTTAAAACAATCATAAATTATAGAAATGAAAAATTGAAAATTCTAAAATCATGGAGACGGTAGACCATATATATGCATGAGCGACATTTCAATTTTTTTATTATCATTTAGGAAGGGAGGTATGTAGTATTTTTTCATTAAAAATCATAATAATACCATTAAAACCTGGTTATATAATTATATATATGTTTATATATCATCAATATATAATTATAACTACAAGAGTGTCACATCACTTCATGAAGGCGATTGCCCACACGTAAATGGACAATGTTATCATCTATAAAATAATTAAATGGAACAGAGGAAAATGATATAAATTATATTTTTAGAATGATTAATATTTCATGAAAATCATAATAATTTCATCTATATCACATATAATTAATATTAATATCTTTATCACCATTAATTTTAAGTGTTAGTGACAATCAAATCCCACTGCTTTGTGAGGCCACTGTTCTCTATACACTCGAATGACATTATAGTATCTCTTACAAAATAGAATGTAAATATATACATGTATTATGTTTTTAGTGACAAATAAGGGGAAAATATTTTATAAATACCATATATATAATTTATATATATCTTCATACCAATCCATGATAGGTATAAATTGAAATTCGAATGACATTGGTTCACTATGTGATAATATTTTTGTACACATGAGTGATTATTTCATAACCCATTTGATAGATGTAGTGATGATTTATTCTAAATATAATATTATATAAAAATTATTATATGGAAGAAAATGATAATATTTTAAAATCATGCTGTATAAAAATTGAACGAGGTGGAAGAATATGTAATATAAGGATGCATGTTTAAGACCATTACCTAGTCATCATTTATCCCCATTAGGTTTGCAGAAAACACTTAAAATGATTGATTGATTCACATAATAATGTTTTCTAATTAGGGGATTGAAGTTAAGATTTTAATTGGGATGTTAATGTTGTAATCATAAGGTATTGAATATTCAATGAATATGGGACATGGTGTGTCCTTTTATAAGTGTAGAGAGGGAACACAAGGTATTTCTAAAAATAATTAACAACTACCATGTTTTGCATATGTAAAAATGGTAATAATGGGAAATTAAACTAAATTATAGGACAATGGGATTTATTATTCCATTAAAAAAATTTATACTTGTTTATATATAATTTTTACCATTATCAGTTAATTTTAACTGCATGGTAATCTGTTTTTTATGTTCACCATTGTAATTAATTTCTACTGCATTTAGTATTCATTTTCTTAAAAATATTGGTTGAAAATATTATAAATATTAAATTATGATTATGAAAAATATGAATCATATTTTCCCATAATCAATTAAAAAAACCAATCTAATTCAAGATTAAATTTTTCCAAGAGATCGCCGGAGAATGTGGATTTTCAAATGGAAATTATTCAAAAGATCAATTTTATATTTTTTTAAAAATTCAACATGAAAATGAATCAAATGAGATAAATGAGAATTATTGATATACTTTTATATGAATTTTAACACAAAAAAAATTAAAAACATATTTTTACATTATTAATTTCTAAAAGAAATGGATGTTTCAAACTAAAATTCATTATTTTTCACAATTAATTAAATAATAAATAATTTCAAAAAAATTCCCAAAAAATAATCATATTAATATTTTGTTATCATGATTTAGAAAATATTTTCTAATTTTTTTTTTAAATTTATATAAGTTTTAAAATTTAATTTTCAAATTGAGACTATGAGGATTGATTCAATGGTCTTTTAGAAAAAAGTTTAGAAAATATTTAATTTTTTAAATTATATTACATTTATTCATAATAAATATATAGAAAATAAATGTTTTTTAAACTGAATGATTTAGTAATTTATGTTATATTATACGTCCATACTATTTCAACGGCTCAGTGATAATTTTCTTATTAAATAACCTTATGAAAATTATATTGATGTTCAATAAAACTATTCTTCAGATGTATTAAAATAATTTAAAGAAACTATTTGTTGTGTGTTTATAATGTCAAAAAAAATCCTTTAATTTTTAAAATATATAAAACATGATTAATTTAAATAAATATAAACTGAATGTTTATTGTATCATAATCTATAAAATATTTTGTTTTTATTTTAGAATTTTGGATTGTTATAATATATCACTAATATTATGTAGAGTCTAATAAAATATCATGTTTTTTATTTTATTTATGTGTGGTTGAAAAAATAACTCCCTAAGAAATCAACCATAATGTTCAACATGAATTTTACATGGGACCCGATCCATTTTAGATATGTATTTATGTTACACACATCTTCAACTATATGACTAACAATCCGGATCTAGAATATTAAAAAATATTTGAAAACTATAGAATTATAATATACGGATATTATTATATTGAATACACAATTGATTATTATGAAATATTGTTTTCACAAACATTCTTATATATCTCTTAATCACCAGCATATATATTGTATCTTGAATCATAAATCACATTATCATGGGAACATAAATCCTATGCAAAACACAATATACTCATTTTTATAAGATAATGAAATATAAAGAAACTGGATAATGATATCATGTCACCCTATACCTAATATGATATTTAATTATGAATATATAATAATGAAAAATTTATATAAATCAAATAATTCTTTAATCCATCCCACAATCCATTTAAAAATAGTCAATTAATATTATCCAGAGAAACTAATAACCACTATGGCGATTTCATATTAAATTATAATACTTATACATCTCAAACATTAAATAATTATGTGAATATATTATTAAAAAGCATCCCCTATAATTGAATTTGTGAAAATCCATTAAAATAAGATAAAAGGTGAACACAGGTATTTTAATTAATCTATATGGGTTATACAATATGATTACTCATATCATTGTATATGTAGTGAAAAATTTTTTATTTTATAATTCATATTTTATATATATTGTGAACCCATATTAAAAAATAAACATGTTAAACCACTCTATGAAGTTTTACCCATATGAATATTCATTTTTTCATAATGGCCTCATACTATACAATCACACAAAAATAAATTTATTTCTTTTAGTGTGATTTCATAGTTTTTTATAGTATTTTCCATTATACCCAAAATATATATGATAAAACTCACATTAATCTCTATTTTGAGTTTTTACAACAATTCTAACAATACTACAAGTATTCAAATGCAATCTCATTCATTATAACTCCATTAATCCTCTTATTAGTACATTATTTTCATATATAATGTACTAAATAATCCAATAAATTTGGATAATGATAATTTTAATCACCCAAATACCAACCCATATTATTCCCACCTAAATACCCCATTAGATATGACATCAGGACAAAAATAGTTTATCTATAAATAGATGTTTTATTTATGGACTATCATATGATAATAGTGTACATTCTTCATGAAAATGGTGTCGATAAAAAATCATGAAAATCACAAAACCTATTGAGGATCCATTCTTATTATATAGATATGTTGAAACTATTACATCTCAAGAAATTAGCTTTTATTTTCCCCTATTGAATTATTGATTCCATTTATATATCCAAAATCCCAAAATGATATAAAAAAATGAACCAAATTTATTAATATTTTATAAATTTATAATCTTTATACACATTTTGTTATCAATTTATTGAAATATTCTCTGTTCGTAAATTAAAAATAATATTAATATTTTAAAACATCTGTAATTTAGTAGAGTTAAATTGATGTGCCTAAAAATTGAATTCCCAATGGATTAATTTTTTGGGGTGGTTTTCTATAACATATTAAATGAACACAATATGACGCTCAAGAACAATAAATTAACCATATTGGGATGTATTTGGGGAGGGGATGTATAGTGTAGTGGATTTAACCCACTTGTTGATTGGCATGATAATAAATAAGTGTGTCATTTTTATTATTATTAATTTAAATATTTTTATATTATTTAAATAATATCTTACGATAACATAAATTTGGAGTCAATATAATGTCTCATATTTTATATAATATCTTGTAGTTATTTCATAAACCTTGTAGTAGATCCCTTAGGAATACTCGACTTTATGATATCATAGTGATCCCCCACAAGGAACCGAATGTTTTATAAAAAACATGTATATAAATAAAAAATAACCCAAAAATTACGTAAAATACTAATTTTTTTTAACAAAAATTAAAAATAATTTAAATTATTACTAAAATATAGTCTTTATCATCAATGATAAAATTGAAAATATAATATTGGAATCATTTATATAACTAATTTTTTAGGATATTAGATTTATTTATTCCCAAAAAATTATATTAATGTCTATTCGGTGACATTTTATTATGGTTCCTCTAATGAAATTTCTGTTATACATCATCATCAAAAATAGGATTTTTTAAGGAGTTATAAGAACTTGTTCATGTTATCTTATTTTCTAGAATAAAAAGTTACATGATTTCAAATATGTCTCATAGATTTCATTAATGATTATATATTAATATAATTTCTATTATTTTTTTCTCGTAATCATAAGTCAATTTATAAGAAATTATATATTAATAAATATTTATGTAATTGACTATATGTTTTTAAAGAACCCTCCTATTTTCTAACATTTCTAAATTATTTTAGAGAACTCAAAATGCAATGTAAGAATATAATTTATATAATGAAATATATATATTACATATACATCTAGAATAAGGCTACATAAATTTATAAATAAATTACTTACTAATGAAGGAAAACATATGAATCCATGATTGTAGGAAAAATATTATAATGTCATTTAATAATGATGATATGTTTTATATGTCATCTAAGAGTGTGGTACAATGGAATTAAAATTTTTTTAATATTAGATGCCAATGTTGGTGAATATATAATAAAAAAGAGATATATAAAAATAAATTTATCTAATTGATAAAATTGTACTAAAAAATAAGATAAATAATGGGGCACTTTTGTTGAGTTAAAAAATTAATATTATGGAAAAAATATCATATTGATTCAGTCATAGTGAATGAATTATTTTTTATGGGATATAAAATAATATTTTAATAAAAATAACTATATAATGATATTACTAAATTAAAAAAACATTGGATAAAGAAAATTAATAGAAATGTGTTGTTGGATAATACACACTATACATTTTACTGTAGTTCAATTGAAATAATTACAAAGGGATTTATAATAAAAAAATATGAAAAATTTATTAATATACCATCAAAATAATATGATATATACCAATATTTACATTAAAAAATAATTCTTTAATGACGACATTAATTACTAATGTTTAAAAAAAGGTAATTTTTTTATTCTAAATCACTTTATCATTACATAATAATGGGTCATATTTTATTGTCAATAATGGGGGAATATTTATAAATCTACTTATAATTATAAATTGTAATGGGGGAATCATAAAAATTAATATTCTATCAATCATTAGAATAAATTTATATACTATTTCTCTAGGTATATATTATATTCATAGAAAATGGGGAGAAGATCTTCATTTATTACCTAATATATATATATATATACATGGAATATCATTTTAGTATTAATATGTTGTTGGTTTCAACAATGACTATAGTTCTTCTGTCATTAAATATAAATATTCAAAGTACTAATTATTACAAAAAATTATATAAATTCAAATTAATTTTATACACCAAAATTGTTACTTTATAACTGTAAATAACTAATGAAAAATGTCATGTAATCTACTGATGTACTAATTTTTTTTTGATATATTTATAATTTTTTTAATTTATTTTTTATAGTCACTAAAGTAACATCAGTCATACATAAGAAATAAAACAACATAAATCATTTTATTAATTTTTAAAACACAAATAATGCATAAAATGAGTATAAAAAAATTAATTGATATTTTTACATATAATATATATTTTAGAATTATAACCCCAAAAAAAGTTAAAATTTTTATATAGATTAAAATGATAACTAATATTCAATTTTATCACTTATTCAACAAATGAAATTATAATTTTTACCCTTATTTCCTTCCAATGTTGTCATTATCTTTTAAATTCATTATTATAACATCGTAATATATATATACATATATATATATATATATTTTCTAATTAAATGAAATAAATACTTTTTTAGTTAATTAATTGTATTATATATTTAGAAAACTAAAAGAATGGTTTGTAAAAATTTATATGCAGATACTCATTATAACATTAAAAAAAGATTTATAATTTCATTATTATATATTCTATTAGAAAAATGGAATTTATTTCAAACAATGATATTGTTATTTTAAAAATCTAGAATCATATATCTAGTCAATACATTTTCAATTAATGTTTCATGCCCCCATTATTTAATGGTTTCTGACATTTATCTTCATTTATAGAATAAATATTTCTAAACATGTAATTTATCTTGTATTGGATCCATTTAATTAAAATTTATTTTGGAAAAAATACCATATTTATCATATTAAATAACATTTTAAGAATTAAAAATATGATTACTTTTGGAAACAATACATATAATTTATTTTGAGAAATTTGATAGAGAAATGATCTAGAAAACTAAAATACAAATGGATAAATTGATTTCTCTAATGGGTCCATCATAAATCAATTTCTGATCTTCAAAATTTAATTAACAATACATTGTTAGTGAAATTTCAATGGATGGACAATACGTATCTACTTGGATAATATAAATTTATTCATTAATTTCTATTTAAAAAATAATATTTCATTACATATGTTATCCACATAGGAGGACTCATAATATAATTTATGATTTTTTAATTGAATTTGAAGGAATTATTCATGATAATATATGTATATGGGTTCATTAAATTGTTTTACTTTCTTCAAGTTTCAAAAATCGTTCTCATTGAGGATTTCATTAATATGTTTTTAAATAATTACATGTAAGTGTTTAAATTTTGTAACATAATTATTTATAATAATGTATATTATATAAATATATTCAATATTATATTATATAATTGATATAATTATTAAATTTTTTTACAATTTAAACATATGTATCAAATAATATAAATATTAATTAAATATTAAATCAAAACTTTATTTTTTCAAAAAAAATACTAAAATAAATATATTAAGGATATAAATTCATTAAATTATTTAGGAGTATGATTTAAAAGTAAAAAAATGTTGAATATATGATATAATTATTCATTCTCGTATTCCATAGAAAATATCAGGCGTAAAAAAGTATCATAAAAAAGACAAGATATATAATTCAATTAGTATAAATATTTATTTCCGTATTTTTAATTTTTTTTTGGATGTACATAAATTTTTTTGGTTATATGGTAGATGAGGTTATTAGTTATACATTATATATTACAAATTTTATTATAATAAAATGTAATGTTTTCAATATATTTTTAAGGTATTCTATGTGATTAATGTCACTTATACCAATAACCATTTCCTTGTTGATTTTTATAAACATTATGTATAATATTTTTAAATTTATATGAAAATAATTATATAATATTTTTAATCAAGATTCTATAAAAAAATATGGTAGATATATTGTAATTTTTTAGAATAAAATTAATTTTTTTATAATTAAATTATAATATTTGTATGATGTTTATTTAAAATATGCACTATGAAATAAATCTGGTATTATAATTTTATATATCTATTACATTAAAAAATTGATTTTTGAGGAGTGAATATTATTATTAAAAATATTAAAATAAAATTCAGTGATATATTTTTGTTTTTTATATCAATAATTTTAACGATTAGAAATTTTTTTATAAGTGTTCATCTAATTAAACTATATAGGGTAAATACATTCATCCACCAGTAAATTGTAAGTAACATAAAACTGCAATATTTTAAGGCCATTGAATTTATTATCATGAATGTGAGTTAACGAGTTATGATTTATATTTATATGTATATGAATTTATATCGGTTATTTAAAAATATTTAATCAATTCATTATTAATATAATGAAATTATGTTTTCATAAATTGTAAATTTTATTAAAAAAAATTATAATATTATAATTAATCTATTTTATTAATAATATATTACATTTTTTTATTAATTTTATATTTTATAGTGTTGTCTAGAAATCTAATCAAAATAAAATGTTTTATTAAAAATAAAGGAATTTTTTAATAAAAATAATTTCTCATTTTAGTTATGATTTACATAAAATATTAATACAATTTTTTTTAAATTTAATTTACTAAAATTTTCATCTAATTCGGTTTTTGTAATGTTGTTTTAAATTAAAATACATTTTTTGGTTCTTCACAATTAGGTTTTTGGTCAAATTTAGAATATTAACATTTTTTTAAATTACATGACTATGATGTAATTATTAGTGTATAAATATTATATTTAAATATAAGAGATCTATTCCAAAGACCAAATCTATCTTTTATATTTTAAATTGTATGATAATAAATTATTTTTTTAATTTACAAACTCATACAATTTATTTTTGAATATAATTGTTATTCTACAAAATGTATTTTTAAAAATGAAAACTTTTAATGTTAATTTTATTTTTCAAATTCTATGATTTGAAAATGATAAAATAACATCAAATATACTGATTCAACTTTAAATAACTAGAATAGTTATATATTTTTTAGATTTTTTAAAAATAATTAATATTTAGATGTATAGTGAACAAATATAATTTTATATATTGATGTATTTTATCAATATACAGGAGGGAAAATAATATTTATAAAACTATTTAATTTATCAAATAGTTTTTTATCGAATAATTCTATTAATTTTAATGATATTTTTAAAAAATTTATAGACCATGATATTATCTTTATAAAGACAAACCAATAATCTAATTCCAATTTAAATATTTATTGTTCATTTAAATTTATATATTCATTAAATTTTTAAAATTGGATTTTGAATTTATTTGAAATACTCTTAGAATTTATTATTAATTCTAAACCAAAAAATTCATTTCATATAATTAATATGTTAATCTAATTCCATATTTAATGTATTATCATGAAATAAAATATTTAAAAGAAATGGTTATTTTCTTATAAGATATATTTTTAAAATTATTTTCTATAACAGCTTAAAATATTTGTTTAATTATTTTTTTACATATTTTAGAACATAATGTTTTAATTATTCATAATTTTCAATTTTAATTTATGTTAGGAAAATTAGTTTCAATGGGTGAAGGTGAATTTATCACTATAAAGTAAATTAGGGTAAAAGTTGCATAACCTAGTGAAAATTTTTAAAACATTTGAAACACAAATCTTATATTTAAATATGATGGGTTCTACAAATATATCTTTTAAATGAAATAATTATTTGAAATTATTGACCCATTTATCTTGTATAATGTAGTTTTGTAGTGGATAAATACTAATTTTAAAATATCATCCTTTCATCATTTGAATGATCAATTGACGGATTCAAAATTCCTATAAGAGGTCTTAGTAGGTAGGCAATAAGAAATATATATTTTTATTCCTACCACATGTACTGACATAGAAGATTTATAAATGATGTATTATGATGAAAGGGAAGTACATATTGGGTTTTTTACCACATATACTACACTAAATTTCACGACCCATCCCCCGGGGCCCGTGTTGTAACTACCCTAAGCCCACCTTCCATAGGCTAGAGGTGGGATAATAGATCCAAAGGCACATATACCTAAAACTAGGAAGGCATTGACTTTATAAACTAGATTCACACACAACATAGTACACAACTTGAAGCATAACAGAAACCAAAACTGTATAATAAAGTGTACTGAAAGTAAAGGGTCCACAATACAAGCCCAATTCGAAAGTACATGTAAAAATGAAATAAAAAAACAACATAAAGGTAAAGAGAAGATCATGGATCATCCTTCGGGGTTCCTACCTGATTGGTAGGAATAGATAACATCCTCAGCACTCGACATCAGTCAAACTCCGCATTGTTCGTCGTCTGCATCCAACACAACGAGGTGCGAGAGTAGCCCGTATAGGGGTTAGTATAACGATAGTCATTAGGGACCCCGAGACCCTCATGGGCTAACAAAATCCACCAGGGAGAAACCAAAGAGTATAAAATCCATGGATAACCATTAAATAGGTATTTGACTATACATATACCAATGTTATCAAGTAACCCATCTCAATAATGATGAAAACACAGAAGTCACTAACTCAGCACACACATGTATACTACATTTGTAAAGAGTTTGATATGATTAGATGTTTCCACTAAGTCATCTATACTGTTGGACTCAAATAGGATCTTGGACCAGCAGATATAACTGTTGGACCAACACATGATCCAGAAATAGTAGTTGAAGCTGTCAGACCAACACATGATCCAGGTGCAACGATTAGATTTGTCGGACAAACACATGATCCCGGAATAGTAGTTGATTCTTTTGGACCAAAAGACGATACATGAAACGCTGTTAGAACTGTATATCCAAAACATGATCCTGGAACAGTAATAGAATCTATCAAACCAACACATGATCCAGGACCAACAGATTGAACTGTCGGACCAACAGATGATCCAAGAACAGTAGCTGAAGCACAGATATCCATAGGGTTTCCACAATGAAATATTCATTTCGGGAGTGTCTGCTTCTCAATCCAATAGTCGATATGTCAACATCCAAAAATCCCATGAAGAAGTATCTCAAAGGGTCTGCCAATTCAAAGGGGGTTTCAACGCAATAGATGGCACATCAATTTCACGCCTAGTCTGTAGTTATTATCCTTTTAGTCTTGGTGGCCCATTTGGATTCGTGTACGATCCAACCTGACCATAACTCAACCATACCTAGAACTCCAGTGGGGGTTTTTCAAAGGGACTATTTCTCATCGAGATTAGTTGTGCCACTGACGGTTCGTCAAATGGATGCTTGATGACAAATATATGGCCAAAGTATGTAAAATGTCAGTTGTGGGACCGGGTCTGGTCCGACCCAGTCGGACCGACTCGGCCCAATACAGTTTTGGCCAACACAGTCTAGGTCAACCTGGTCATACTCACTTGGTATGAACCGGACAATTGGTCAAGTTAGTCTGTTATGTTAGGCCCGGTCTGTTGGCCCCTGCCCAACAGACCGTGTGGGTGGTTTGGCCAAGGCTCATGGCCAGTTCCGCCTGGAGCATCGTGAGGGCACTGCTCGGAGACATAGGCAGGGAGGCCGAGCTGATTCATATAGAGACGCCACAAGGGATGACGATGTTCGGCTAGGGAGGCCGACTACTCGGAGGCTGGCAGGCAAGACGGTAAAGCGCGAGCAGGACACAGGCAGGTGTGGGCAAGCGGCGCTAGCCGCGACAGTGCGCGGGCAGGACGTGTGGCACGCGGCCAGGCGCGGGCACCGCACTGGGAGGCTAGATGGGCCCCTGTCAGCTTGTCGGGAGGCCGAAAACAGGAATCCTGTGCAACAGGCCACACGCGAGAGGCCGACAGGTGCCGTAAGGCCCTATGGGAGACGCGCGGCGCACTGGGGTGCCGGCGTGGCCCCAGGCAGCACGCCGGCAGGCCGCGGTCAGGAGGCCGATGTGTCGGGCAGTGCGCCGGGAGGCCTTGGGTTTGGCCAAGGAACGTGGTCACGATGAGTGAGGAGAGGTTCACGGAGACTACTGGTAGTGCAACATTTGTCATTTCCGCCTCCATTGCCTCATTGTTACATCATCACCATGACGAAAGAAACTTCCCAAAGAGATCGACATTTGGAGTTAGGATATGTTAGTTTGGCCTTCACCCTCCATGTTTAAGTTTGATAAAATTTGGTTCAACCAATTGGAAAAAAGTTGAACAAAAATTGTTTACAATACCTCAAATCGATTTTTTTAAACAAAGATGAGTAAAAGGAATGGAATAATAATAAAAGTACACCACTTAACTGGATTGTCGGTCATCGTCAGGGTGGTCATGGGAAGAATACATAAAGGATCATCATTCGTCGTGTCTACCCAGAACATCCAAACCTGAGTTGCGTCAGCTCTTTAACAACCCTCCTTGTCAGTAGGTGTCTGAGGAAGAAGTCGGAGAAGGTCGGCTTTCTTCATTCTTCATTGGAGAAGGCATAATCCTCCAAGGGTTGGGTGTCATGTCACCTTTTCAGTGTTTCGTCTCATGGTGTTGTTGTCCAAAAACCTCCCCCAAGCTTCCTTTATATAGGAGAGTATGGGAGGTAGTTAAGGATGGTTGGATTTTATGACGTTTCATTTATTAAGAACCTTCCTAAATTCAAACACCACTATTACTAAAAATTAAAAGAATAAAGACAATTAAGTTACTCTGGCATAATTTATAAGGTGCATTGGATTCAATTAATGGGAGGATTCCATGGGGCTCCCCACCCTCATTAATGAGGGATGTTGAGGGGATTTTCTCTCCTCCCATTAATAGGGGAGTTAATCCCCATGTGGTCCCCACCTAAATTATCCTCAAATGGATGGTTGAGTTTGTGTTTGCCCCACCACCAAAACATCTCATGGGAGGTTAAGGTATGCTGGCCCCACCTCTAACTACCTTGAAGATATTTTAATGACCCATCCTCAACATGTTGACTAAAAATAAAATAATCTGTTAGCTCAATTTATATTATTTAATTATTTAAAAAAACAAAATCTAACATTAACTCTTGACCAACAGCCATCGAGGTGAAAGTCTCCTTCAGTGAAAATTGGTGTTGTGAGTTCATTGGTGCCCTCATATATCAATTATGAGAACTAGTTCAAAATTTATAAAATGCCACTCGTACATTTACGAAACATAACCGAACAAAACTTCATAAATTGATTCCGGGAACACCGAGCCTCAGAATCAAGCGCCAATAACTTTTGCAGACACGTAGAATTCCTATGTATTAAAAAAATTCCACGAAATTTTCGGTTCTGTACATTCTCCCCACCTCAAGTAATTACATCCATATAAGCTACATCTAGAACTAAGGGAACAATTGGGGGTACTTAGCACACATTTGTGCCTCCCCCTCCCATACGATCTCCTATAGGTTCCCATTATTCCAACAAACATGCACCAGAGATATTGATCGTCCACATAGGACCCACTCTTATTGACCCTTAATATCCACTGGAACCTCGGTGAATGTCTCCCCATCATCGACATCCAACAATCCAAGTTCGATGATGTGCGAAGGATAGTGAACACATCTCCTCAACTAAGACATGTGGAAGTTGACGTGCACTCAGTGCAACTGAGGTGGAAGAGCCCGGTGGTAAGCCACCTCACCAACATTGCTAAGGACCTGGAATGGTCTGATGAATCTCAGAGATAACTTGCCACCCCGGCCAAATCTCTTTAAACACGTCATGATGAGACCCATATAAAGACGTGGTCGCCATCCTTGAACTCAAGAGGTCTCCGTCTCCTATCATCATAGGACTTCATCCTACTATGTGCAGTGTTCATCCATTCTTGGATGATCTACACCTTCTCCGTGGTATCTCATACCATCTATGGTCCCACTAGTGTTGACTCCCCTGGGTCTATCCCACACAAGGGTGATCTACAAGGTCTCCCGTACGATGCCTCAAAAGGTGCCATCCCAATGGTGGAGTGATTTATGTTGTTGTAAGAAAACTTATCCAAAAGTAAGTGATCCTTATAGCTGCGACCAAAGTCAGGGACACAATCAAGAATCATGTCCTCGTGGGTCTGTATGGTCATCTAAGTCTAGCTATCCGTTTGAGTATAGAAGGAGGTTATTGGACAAAGATGCATCTCGAATGCTTCCTACAACCCCTTCCATAACCGATAAGTAAAGCATGTGTCACGATTGGAGACAATAATCGAAGGTATATTGTGTAAATGAACAATCTATTGCATATAAAGGCGTCTCAAGCTCCCTACTTAACATATATCTCTAATCGATGGGAAGTGGGATGACTTGGTCGATCGGTCGATGATCACCCAAATCGAGTCATGAACCATGGATGTACGTGGAAGACTCGTCAGGAAGTCCATGGATATCCCATTCCAATTTTACTCTGGGACCTCTAATGGTTGATCCAAGCATGCTAGTACCTGGTTCTCTACCTTCAATTATTGACATGTGAGACATCGAGAAACAAGACCTGCTACTACCTTCTTCATAAGTATCCACCAATGCTATCGTCTGAAGTCTTGATACTTCTTTGCCACTCCTGGATGTACCGCTAGAGAAAATGATTTTCACTCCCTCGACTATTCATCCTGAAGTGACACCATCACCATATTACGTCCTCTAAAGAGGATTACATGCCCCTCACCTTCATAAAATCCATCAGGTGCCTGCCCTGTGGATATCAGATCACGTCATTCCTCACAGTCGGCATCTCCATGCTGCGCCTCCCTAACTCACTGATGAAGTGGGGGAGTGACAGTGAGAGACTATAGAAAGTCCACTCCATCTCTATCAACAAAGGATATCTGTAAAGAAGCTAGTTTCTCTATAGCCTTTCCAAGTAGCTGTATTCAAGTTCTCCTCCAGAAAGCATCTGCTATAATGTTATCCATCCCATTAGTATAAACTATCACAAATTCATAGTCCTGGAGGAACTCAATCCATCTTCAATGTCTTAGTTTCAGGTCCTTCTGAGATAAGATAAACCTGAGACTCGTGTGATTAGATTACACGATAAAATGTTCGGCTATAAGATGGTTCCACCAAATATTCAATGTGTAGACCAATGCTGCTAATTCAAGGTCCTGGGTAGCATAGTTCTGCTTGTGATGTCTCATCTACTTAGAACCATACACGATCACTACTCTCTCCTTCATCACGACACACCTGAGTCAGGTCACTGAAGCTTCAATGTAGACTACGTACTATACGCCTTCCTCTAGAATACCCATGATGGGGGGCACTAGTCAGCCACTACCTCAGCTCCTGAAAGCTCTGATGGCATCTCTCCAACCACATGATGGATTTCTCCTTTTTTGTCAAGGCTGATAATGGTACTGTAACTCTAGAAAAGTCTGGTACGAACCTCCCATAGTACCCAGCAGACACATAAGTCCTTCTATTTTCTGGGAGGTAATACTGGTGACATATTTTAAAAAATAGATGTCCCCACATTCTATTAATACTATTGGTAACTGGTACCTCAAAAATCCCACATCCATGAGGGTATGGTTGGTCGACACAAGAGTGATCGGTTGTACCCTTGTATGGATGATCTGATCATGTGCTGTTTGGGACTCCTTTTTCACCAACCATGGAAAACCCTATTCCAATTTTGTAGATAAACCACAACCTTCACGCCTAATACAGTCAGTCTGATTATGATCTGTAGTTGTCCACTCCATAGCCAAACTAACATCGAAAGGCCTCGATGCATCCACCCAGAGGTTCTAACTGACCCTCTCTCCTCAAGTTTCAGATAACAAATTCAGCATTAAGGTGATTATCGAGTCTCCTTGTAATGATATCTCTATACATGAGGTTCAAGTCAACAGATTAACCAAAAACTCTACAATCTGAACATGATTCGTGGAAAGAAGGAATGAATGGTACCTATGTCTATTGATACTAGAACTAGTAATAGACACATACCGTACCTCGATTCATCCTAGTGCCCATGGGTCACACTCCTAGACCGCATGCAGCTACTCTCTTCCTCTTCCCTCAAGCTCCCTGAGGCTGGTAGTGACTACAAAGGCAGGTGGTTCTAACATGTCAAAATGTACCCCACCACATGATGCTCTCCATGCTCTGCTTCCACATCTTCTGCCTTACAGATTCATCTTTCCCTGTCACATCCTCTTCCTGAAACATCTTGCAAGCCCAAGTCTCTAATACTGGCGCTAGTTTCCAACTTTCTCACTACTAACATTCATTGGTTGTATCTTCCCAACAAAAGAACATTCAACAGAAAGTGTTATCTATAGAATACTATCATAGTTAGGAATTCTTAGAGAAATGATGATGTCTTGGTACGTCATTAAACACACCACACTCGGAAGTCCGAGACACGAAGCACTGATTTTATCATATTCATCAAGTACCAGGAATGATTTTTATGCCTCGATTAGTACTCAGCTACCGACATGTCATCCTGTAGAAGCTGTAGAAGCTCTAGAGATCTCTCATCTACCTCCTGATTCCAGGACACAGTCATTTGTGAGTCAGAATTTCCTCAGAACCTAAGGGGTATCTTACGCTAAAACACGTGTAAGGCACTAAGCCTACAGGTGTCCTCTACCGTTACTGCGGGTGGTAACTACTGAACAATGGGTAGTGATATAGCTGGGACACTACCTGAAGGTATTATCTTGGGAAATGGTCCACATATCAAAGCCTAATAACTAAGGGGACCATCCTCATAGTCACTCACTGGAAAAGACTAGATGCTAAGATCACCATCTGCTCTACTGGTGTCTCAACTAGGTGCAGAACTCTAGCAATCACCTCCATCCAGTACTCTACTGCCTGGGAATCTGTCTCACCTCGATTCCTAGGAGTTCTCCTCCACTGGGTCTTGTGCAACGTGAATGTCAGCGTGCACCATCCGCCAGTGCAGTTGGTGGTATCAGCTACCCAATAGGTGGTGGTTCTTCTATTACACCAACTGATGGTACCAACATAGTAATATGGCCTTGCACTAGAGCCTCGTCACTCGGTGGACCGTCATCATGTACTCTCTTGGGAATCAAACTTGTTGTCTACGCAGAAGAATCCTGATAAGGTATAGGTGCGACACAGTCAATACGTTATACCTATTGAGATGACTCAAACATTTCACTAAGAAAACTCTTGAAAACACACATGCAATAAATGTTTTCATGCCCTAAGTCATAAATCTGAAGTCAGGGTCTTGGTTTATGGATACGTCGATGGCCACACGAACACTGGACTCCCTAAACTGAAAACCACACTCAATACCCTTAACACTATTGCTCTAATGAAAATATCAGATTGCTATGTTCTGTAGTAGAAACGACACCTATAATACCAAATTTTCACAACTTGTCCCCCAGGAACCATGTCGCAACTACCCCAAGCTCGTCTTCCATAGGCCAGGGGATAGAGACTTCCACCAATGTCGTAAATCCATAAAACTAGGAAGTCATTACCTTTGTAAAATAAATTCATAAATAACAGAGTACACAATTGGAAGAAAATCACTAATAAAAATCGTATAACAATGAGTAGTGAAAGTAAAGTGGCCGAAATAGAAGCCCAACTGGAAATTACAAGTACAACTAAATTGAAAAAATAGATGAAAGGTAAAGAGAAGCACTTGAATCAACCTCCGGGGTTCCTACCTGATGGGTAAGTACAGATACCCTCCTCAGCACTCCACGTCTGTCAAACTCCTCCGTGTACCAACTCGTCGTAAGGTCCACCTATGTGTAGCATCCTGTCCTGGAGCTCTCAGCCTCCATTAGCACTATCTATTGTTTTCATCTAACAAAACAAGGTGCGGGCGTAGCCCATGCAGGGGTCAGTATAAAAATACGAATTATGGACCCTGAGACCCTCATGGCCTCACAAAATCCACCTAAGATAATCCACAGAGTATGAAATATACAGATAACCATTACATAGGTATATTCCCATAGATATAGCTAAATTATCAAGTATCCAATCTCAATCATGAGGAAATCACAAAAGTCACTGACTCAGCTGACAAAGGTATAGAACTTTTGTAGAGAGTTTGAGATGATCAAATGTAGTCACTGAGTCATCTAGGCTGTCAGACCCACACATGATCAAAGACCAGTAAATAGAACTGTCAGACCAACACATGATATGGGAATAGTAGTCAAAGTTGTCAGACCAACACATGATCTAGGACCAGTGTTTAGAACTGTCGAACCAACACATGATCTAGGAATTGTAGTCAAAGCTATTAGACCAACATATGATCTAGGAAAAGTTGTTAGAACTGTCAGACCAAGACTTGTTCCAGGAATAGTTTCAAAGCGTTCAGACCAAAACGTGATCAGAGACCAGCAGATAGAACTGTCAGTCCAATACATGATTCAGGAACAGTACTTGAAGCACAACCAACCACATGGTTTCCACAATACATGCTTTATTCCAGGAGGGTTCTCTCCTCATTCCACGAGTCGATACGATAACTGCCACAAATCCCATGACGAAGTATCTAAAAGGGTCTGCCTCATAATAGGGGGTCTCAACGCAACATACGATGCGATAATCAGATGCCTGATCTGTGAGTTATATGTCTTTTAGTCCTGGGGGCCCGGTTGGATTCGTCTACGATCCAACCTGACAGTAACTCAAAAATAACCTGAACTCCATTGAGGTATACTAAAAGGTACTATTTCTCATAGTGATTAATAGTTCCAAAAATAGTTTTTCAAACAAAAATTTGCTGCCACAGATTTGGCCACTCTATGTAAAGGGTCAGTAGTGGGCCCGGGTCGAGTCTGACTCAGTCGGCCCGACTCGGCCCAACCCAGTTTGGGACGACCCGGTCTGGGCCAACCTAGTCAGACTCACTGGGTCTGACCCGGGCCGTTGGGCTAGTCAGTCTATTATGTTCGACTCGGTCCACTGGGATCAGCCCAACAGACCACATGGGCTGTTCGGCCAGGACTCAGGGCCAGTTCGGCACATAGCATCGGGAGGGCGCGGCTCAATGACTCATCCCGGGAGGCCAAGATGGTTCGGCCAGTGAAACTACGAGGTATGTTGTGGGTAATATCAGGAGGCCGAAGGCTCGGAGGCCGACAGGAAGGCCAGCGGGGAGCGGGAAGGCCACAGGAAGGAGCGAGAAGGCGGTGGGGCCCACATGAAAGTGCAGGAAGCGCGCCTGGAGGACAGTTGGGAACCGGGAATCGGGACGAGAGGAAGGATGTGTGCAGGGCATCTGGCCGCGAGTTCAGTGGGGCACCGTGATGGGGGCCGAGATGCCGGCTGGGCACCAGGCAGTGCACATGGAGGTTGTCTGGGTGCCGGGAAGTGCACCGGGAGGCCGCGGTCAGGCGGCCTATGCACCGGGCAGTGTGCCGGGAGGCCGCAGGCAGGTGGCCGGGGTGATGGGAAGTGCGCCGTGAGGCATTGATTTCCACCAGGGCACGCGAGCACCACAGGGGTGGCGTGGTTCACGGAGGCCACATGTAGTGTGACCTTTATCGTTGCCTCCTTTGTCACCTCGTCATTGCTTCGTCTCCATGGAGAATGAAACATTACAAAAATATCAGCGGAGGGAGTCATGCCATGTTAGTTTTTCCCGCACCCTCCTCATTTATGAATGATAACAATTGGATCAACAAAGAGGAATAACATTGAACACCAATTCTTTACAACACCTCAGATCTATTCCTTTTTAAATAAGGATTTGTAAAAGTAAAGGAATAACACTCAATGTACACCCCCTACCTGGATTGTCGGGCATCATCAGTGAGGTTGCTGGAATAAGACGTAGAGTATCGTCATTCGTCGTGTCCAGAATGCACATCCAATATAAAGTTTTTTTGGCTCGTTGACGCCGCTCCACATCGGTAGGTGTCCGAGGAAGAAGTCAAAAAGGTCTGGGTTTCTTCATTCATCGTTGGATAAGGCATAATCTATGACTACATTATTGTGGGATAATGTTTACGTCTTCCCAAAAATATAAGTGAATTTTGTTAGACAATATAATCAAATGAAATATTATGTTTTACGATTATTTTTTACTCTCATAGCACATGCAACATCATGTTGTTATCTTTTGATATTATTTTTTATTAAATATTTTTTATTGGAGAGTTTATGTATTTTAATTAAATTAAACTATTTTAGGAATAATTACCACCCATTCAAATGATGTATAACCTTCTCTATCAACAATTTAAATTCTTATCAATGTTCTTCTAAAATATTAGAAACATCATTAAGTATGGTCTATAAATAATATTTAATATCTCACCATTTCATAATAATTTTTCATTGTTTTATTCTATGTTGTTGGATTTCAACAACTGTGTTTCAATACATATTATGGGATCCACCAGGACTTCATCATGACATATCTATTACACATTATCTTTATTTGTCTCTATATTACAAAATATTATTCAAAAAAACATATTATATATATATATACATATTTCAATAAAAATATTTCCTATTGAATATTGATATAATAATTGGGGTAATACATGTATATATTTCCCTAAAATTAGGACATATAAGTATACATGATTTTAGAAAATATTGTTATTTTTTTGGTTTCCTATAAATAATGTCCAACATAAATTCTTCTAAAACCATGCATATCTATGAAAATTAATATATGATTTAGGATTTTTTTTATCAATTATCATTTCATAGATATTAATATAATCCATACATCAATAAAATGTTTATTAAATAATATATAAATCATCACTCAAGCGGTATGTCTTAATTCATTATTCTCCTAAATCCATCTAATGAATTCTCATCATGGGAATTACATATTAAGAAAAATTTTAACATACTGAATGTAACACGCCATGCTTCCATGGTATGTTTTTATTGGAATAATAAAATAGATTTCGATGTACAAAACATCAATTTCTATCACACCACGACCAATCAAATAATCCATTTAAAAATGATGTTATGAATAGTAATAAAATATTTTAAATTTTTTGAAATTTTATTTTTCAACCTGTAATTCATTTTTGGATTCGGAATATAGAAATTATCATAAGCTGATTTTTTTGTATTTTCCTAAAAACATGTATTTTTTACGAATTGTTAAAAATAATGTGTTATTGTATAAAACCGACTATTTATTTAAATAATTATTTATTTTATTTAAATTTATTTTTATTGAAAATAGATAAATAATACCCATTTAAGTTCTATGCAATTAGTTTGTTTTATTTTAAAATAATATTTGATGTATAAATTTTTATCAAACTTTTTAACGTCTTTTACCCACCTTCTCAGCACATTTTCAAATTTGCAGAAAATGTAAAGTTACCCCTTTGGTGATTTGAATTTAAAAAATCTAAGAGACACAGTTGAAGTGAGTATGTAAAATGTGGTTAAATAGGATGCAAATAATTTTTGGTGAATACAATCTTTTGAATTTTATTTACCACGTTTAATAGTAAATAAGGTAAATAATGGTTAAAATGATATTATAACTACCATAAAACATGTCTTAATTATATTGTATAAGTGTTTTTTAACCAAAATGAACCTAAGGAACAAAATATTATTATGTTTGATCAACTTTTAATAGATTATGGAATTTTTTATTATTTTATTTAAATAAGAGTTAAATGTGTAAAATTCCAATTGTAATTACTAATTTTTTTAATATAGGGTTATACATACAATAAATTAGAGAATAAATATTAAATAGAAAGATAATAATAATTAATAAATAATTGTATTTTATTTATAATTGGTAGAAAATAAAAAATTATATTTATTTATGAGCCAATAATGATGCAGTAAATACATTATTAATCAATGATTAAAATAATTGATATTATAAATATCAAAATTAATTAAAAAAAAGACTTTTGCTAAAATCCCCTAATTTTATTGGTTTATATGAATAGTAATTCTTTATTTAATAAATTTTACTGATGTAATAACCTTTTTTTACGTTCAGAAAATCAAAATACTAAATAGTACTAAAATTGAGAGAAATGAGTTTTTAAAAAAAATTCTATATTATTAAATGATATAATATTACTAAAAATACAAGGTTCAGCCAAATTAAATATATAATTATAGTTATTTATTTCATTAACCACTTTATGTTCGATTGGGATTTTATAATATGTAAATACACAATGTAATATAAGAATACCAGAAGACATTATAAAAGTAAACAAATTTTACTAAGATCTTAATATAATAGATAAAGTTAATATTATAATATAAACCTTGCTAAAACCTATTGGTTGAGATATTTTTTCCAAGACCCACCTTATCCTCAAAATTAATCCTTTTGGAGAAATTAGATTCCAAAAAATACTTTATAATAAAATAATATTTCAGGCTTTTCCAAAAGTGACACTCACCTTTCTTATAAACGGGTACTTCCCATTCTCTCAAAATCACACCACCAAATCCATTTGTCTCAGAAATAATTCTAGATAACGAATCTCTCAACTACCCTCACATATTTATATAGGCCTTTATTTGTTCATAAACCCTACCTAATGATCCCTTTTGATCAAATCAAAAGGAATCACCCAAAAAGAGGTAATAATTTCATCACCTCTTTCAATGTTCTTTTCTTCTTCCAATTCCTATTTCTTTGATGTTTCTATACCAAAGTAATAACAAAAGTATATTATACATACTGTTATTTATTATATATATTGTACAACACTATTCATTATTCTATTCGTCCTATGAATGATAATGTCACAATATTTTTGTACGTATAGCTTATCGTCTCCACGTCATTGTGTACTTTGTTATTCAACACTTCATTATTTGGATGGGTATAATAATGTGAATAATTTATGTAAATAATAAATATTATTAGTTAAAAATTATGTATATGTAATATACCATCCAATTATATTGTATTTCACCATCAATATAATTATATTGTTGCTTGTGCATACTTACTGATTGTTGCCTCCATGACCGTGATGAGATTCAATTCCCATCGTAATAATTAATGAATAATTATAAATATTTGATTTAAAATTACTTATAAGAAATTAATATCATTAGGGATGTGAATCAAATACATCATATCAGTAACAAACATTATTTAGGTAACAAAACATATAATGGAAAACGAATCAGTTAACACCCGAAACAATGATACTAAAAAAATATTATTAACAAAGAAATATTAGATGATAAAAAAAGATATGTTATTTATGTATAAGGTTCTTATTTATTTTAATGAAAATGATTTAACTATTATACAGAAGTTTAACCTACCCTATACTAAGGATAATTACAAGGTAAGGGTTAATTTTACAATCTCTTTATTAATTTGTGTTTTTTTATACATAAGTATCTAATTGAACTTCATTATCATTCACATCTGTGTTTCTAAAAAATGTATTTCAATTATTTTACTATTTCCAAGAATATGGGTTAAATTTATTTAAACCATTTTTTAAATTTTTATAAATTTTTTTGAAATGAATCGTTCCGTTGTTTTACAAACAAGTTACATTACCTCCTTTTCGTCAAATTAAGGTAAGAATTTTTCTTAACATACATGGAGGGTAAAACTATTTATTTCCATTATAACACCTTCGATGATTACCTTAAAATAATATAAATATATTTTAAAAATAAATATTTTCTTTTATAATTATTTAACACTTAAAAGATTTAAAAATAGAAAGAGTTATTTCCCTTAAATAGTTTTTGACATCATCTATGTCCATATCCTTTGATTGATTTTAAACTTGTTTGATGTTGATTTATTATGATACAATCTTCCATATTATATTGAAGGTTTTTATATATGTTTGACTGTCGATGTGTTATTGTTATAACATTCACGGTTTATGGTTAAACTATTAATATATCGTATGATAGTTATAATATTAATGTTTATCTTATATTTCAACATTAAATATGAGGATTGAATTTGAATTATTAAATGATGGGTGGAGTCTGATATATCTCCTCAATGAATCGATAGTATTAATGAGAAAAAATAGTGTTTTGGAACAAGGCATTGATAAAATCTTATTTGTAGACTTGGAATGAGGCCTTGACTTTGTTGAAATGATTCTTGATAATATGCATTCCATCATTATGAAATTAGTTATTAATATTACATTGATTTTTAGACTAGTAACATATCCTCATGAATAAGTAAATTTAATTATATGATTTATATTCTCCAAATTATGAAAAATTATATTTTTAAAATTATTGTGTTTTAGAATTATTCATTGCCTTAAATTATTATACCTTTTTATGATAGTTTCTTATATATTGTTATTCTTTTTCAGAATATGAGCTCACCACTTTCTTATTTTTTTTACCACGATGTGATGATGTATATAATGACTGGCCTTTAGGGATAGGCTATGTGATATGAGTTTGTTAAATGGGGACACATTATTTTTTTCTTTTATTTCATGATGTATGTAAAAGTTATTTGTGTATACAGTAAATCCAATGCTACCAAACCAATTAGTATTTTTGAGAAATTATCTCTTGAAATCATGTCAATTTTATGTAATAATTCAACAACTCTAACAATCTAGGGTCGAGGCATTATAGTTGGTATCAGTGTATTTTTAGTACAAACATCAGAAACTAGATTTAGAAAAACTCTGATTAGAGAACATTACCATAATATAGACTTTGAGGATTAGTATAGAAGAACATTATAGAATTTTATTAATGAAGATATTTTGTTATTTTTAAATGAAATATATCTTTTTCTGGGTATGAACAGGTAGAGTCAGCTCTGGCACAAATCTATCTAGGGGTAAAACCTAAAAACACTACTTTGAGCTAGACTCCAACTGAAACCGGTGTTTGACAATGAGCACAGCTGCACTATTGTTTACGAAACTATTAATAGATATTCTATGGATATTTCACATTTTTCATTATAATCCATCATGAAATATTTATTAGTAAATACGTCCTCAATGAAATGTTTTTTTTATGATTATGGATTGTATGTATTAACTGATCAATTTTGTGTTAGTTATTTTAATAGTTTTCAATTATGTATAGCAATTGATAAAAAAATATAGTGTTTTTTATTTTTTAGAAATGGTTCCTATTGGAATGAATGGAAACCATATCGAAGAGCATTATCCATGTAGGTATTTACCTCCTACTAAAGATAATTATAGTGGAGATTGTGATGAAACTGGTGCTTAAAAACTTATAACTCTACTATGACAATTCACTCAGGTTAGGAATACTATACTTACTCATATGATGCTCCCATATCCACAATGTATACGATCAATGTTAGAAAATTTCCTGAGGAAACAACCACCAATAATCAATGGGTCTACAAATCAATTTGTATCTGAGAAATTGATAGGTTCCTTTGATAAAATATTTCATGCTTTGGGGAGTACTGAAAGGGAAGAAAATTTCATGGTAGTTTATCACCTCACATGAGATGCAGATCAATGGTGGTAATAAATTCAAAACAAAAAGGATGATGAAGAATTTTCAAATATTGAATGGTGGGATTATGAATATACTTTCATTGAAAAACCAATTCCATGTGAACATCGAGAAGATATGGAAATTTTTTTTAGAGATTATGTAAAAAAAGTTTGAGAATTTCGTAAAGTATGAGGCTAACTGATGGACCCCGGGATACCCTAAGAGGGGAGGGGTGAATCAGCGTGACCAATTTTTCTTTTTAATGTGATGGATCTTGTTCCCACGTTGGTAAGAACTTGTTGAACCTGTATGAATATCATGATTAGAGAGCAAACATTCACATGCACAGAGAATACACAACCATTTTTACTTGGTTCACCACCAAGGGCTACATCCAAGGAGCATACCCCGACAGATTGTCGGTCGTACCAAAATCCACTATGCTTCACTAGCTGTAGATTACACAAGTTCGGGTACAGTCACTTTGTCCCAGGCTCACTGCCTTTACAAAGGTTCTGAGATAGCTCACTGCTTCCCTCGGGTCACTCCCATTGACTTCCCCTGGCTTACTACCGTTGGTGAAGTCACACTCAGTTTATAGACGTGAAGGTCTCTTCAACCGAAAGTCATGAAGGTCATTGTCTCCTGTTCAGCATGAGACTTTGCTTGCATCAGTGTCCTAAGTTTAATGCTCTATTATGATCCAAATTCCAACCAATGAAGAAAAACCCCTTTACCCTTGTCCACAGGGCAAACATCCTTTGGAAAAGGCCTTCGCAAAGTACCCTACTTCGTGAGGCTCCCAATTTTGCAAAGCTCAAACAAGACTTCGCAGAGCCCCTGCCATTTCGCGAAGCTCAATCGCGATGCTAAATCGCGAAGCACACTCGCGATGCTCCAGCCTTCGCAATGCTTGGCTATCACGAAGCTCCTGCCTCTTCGCGATGCTCGCTTAGCCAACGTGGGGCGCACGTCTTTCGTAGAGCTAGAATAGCCGCCGCGAAGCTCCTCTTTCTCGAAGCACGCTGCCTTCACGAGAGACCTTTGCAAACCGAGAGCAAAGGACTTTCTCTGAAATTATCTCTACTTCTCTTGAGGGCGTCGGCCCCTATTTATAGGTGATTCCACCGACCCTCGAACCTTCCGCGCGAAGTCAACGCCACGTCATCTCAAATCGCGAAGCTCCAAATATTCCACCGGAATTCTCTCCAAATCTCGAAGCACCACGACACTTTGCCGTTCGCGAAGCTTGACGTAGTCGCAAAGAATCACCGTCAACATTCCTTCGCGCCTTCGCCGCAAAGCTCCCTCGCAAAGCCCTTCATCACCGCGAAGCTCTCCAGCCGCTACCGTTCGCGAAGCTTGACGTAATCTCAAAGGCTCACCGCCTCCATTCTTCTGGTCTTCGTGAAATCCAGTCCATGCATCCCATCTTCGCGAAATTCATGCCTTTGCCATATTAAATCATGATCTTCATGGAAATACTATTTTCTTGATGCTCACCAATTTCCAAATTTTGGACCCCAAAAATTTTGCAAACACTAGGAAACGACGCCACCTTCAATACTGTTGTGTGCTTGAACGGTATGATCTCTTTTCTTGTACATGATCTGAACGTCCATTGATGATTGACAACAAACACAAACCACACTCCAAATCATGCATATAAGACCATGGTTCCAACATTTACTTTACTACGTTAGAAAGTCATGATACAAATTATATATGTCACCCAAGGAGTAAGATTGATCGATTCATTGATGGGTTAAACCCTTTTTTTTGTCTAGCATTAGTCTCACAATCCTTCCAGTCATATGAAAATATAGTCTCATATGCTAACAATATAGAAAATGAATTCTCTAAGTCAAACAGAATTAAAGTAAATAAAGAGAAGAAGAGATCTACTGAACACTATGGAGATGGAAATAAGGGGATGAAGGGAAATGTTGAATTTCCATCCTACAGTAAATGTGGGAATGGAACCCATCACCATTCCTGAAGGGAATGAGACTTTGTTACAAGTGTTGTGAAATGGCCACCAAGAACATAATTTCATGGGAATGAAAGGGGTTTTCAATGTGTAATTCTACAATTATAGAGAAATGAGGCATTATGGAAATGAATGTCCTAACCACTAAGGAATCATAACTCAGAAAAGGCCATGTGAGAATGTCCAAGCTTATGAGATCAAAATTACTAAGTTTGAAGCTCTTAATGACATAATGGAAGGTACTTTAATAGATTCCTAATAATTAATGAATGCTTTAATTAATTCTGGATCATCACATTTTTCATATCTTCCATGTTTTCTCTGAAAATAAGATATTTCCGATATTAATTAACAAAGGATTTGTCAGTGAAAACATGTAAGGGATGTATCATTGCAATAATGTTTTTTGAATCATTTCCCATTATGACATATAAAAAAATTTATTTTATTATCTCATTGTCTTACCCATGATTGAATTTGGTATAATCCTCATAAAGGATTGGATTTCGCACAATGATGATAAAATTTATTGTTAGAAGAAGGATGTTACACTTCTGGATTATGATAAGAAATAACTAATCTTTATTTAAGAAATGTCACCATATCATTATTATCTATATCCAACCCAATTATCACTAATAAATTCAATTATTGGGTGGGAAGAGAGTAAAATAACTATGTGCGAAGAATGTACAATTCAAATAGAGGGCATACCTATTGTTCAGTAATATGTTGATGTGCTTCTATAGGATTGCCCTAGACATCATCCATAATGATAAATTGAGTTTCAAATTGATTATATCCTTGTTCAAGGATCATATTGAAGTCCCCTTATAGAATGGTAACTGTAGAATTTGGGTAACTAACGAAAAAACTATAGGAATTGTGTAAAAATATTTTTATTCTCAATAGTGTTTCTCTCTGGGGAGGCACTATTCATTTTGTTCTAAAAAAATATGGATCTATTAGGTTGTTCATTGACTACATAGGGATCAATGCTACAACAATAAAGAACAAGTATCCCATAACCTGTAATTATGATTTATTCCATCAACTTAATGCAGCTCAATATTTTTCAATGAATGAACTTTGATCTAAATGTCATTGGTTGTGTGTGATGAAGGAAGACATTCCAAAAACAACATATCAAAATAGGTAGTGCCCTTAGAAGTTTACAGTAATTCTTTTTGGACTAACTAATTCACACACTATTTTCATGGATCTAATGAATATAGTTTTCAAGGAATATCTTGAAGAATTTGTAGTTATATTTATTGATGATATGTTAGTATAATAAAAAATATATGAAGATCATGAAACTCATTTGCGCACTATTCTACTGACTCTGGTGAAATCAATTATATGGGATGTTAGGAATTTTTGAATTCGGGTTTTATGATATTTCATTTTGTAGTTATATTGTTTCTATGGAAGGAAACTTTGTTGATCCTTCTAATATAAGAGCAATACTATAATGGCAAGCACCGACTAGTATAACCGAGGTAAATTTTATTTTGGTTTATTAGGTTATTATTGTTGTTTCCTCCATATTTTTTCCCGATTGGCTAACCCATTAACCAAGCTCACACATAAATGGGCTAATTGTTTTAGACAGAATAGTTTGAATAATGCTTTTAAGAACAAAATCTATGATTAGGGAATGATCATATCATGAATCAACCATTGGGGAATAATGGGTTTGTTATTTATAGTGATTCTTCAATAGAAGGACTTGGTTGTGTCCTCATATAGAATGGCAGAGTTGTTGCCTATGCATCACGATAGATAAATATTCATGAAAAAAACTTTCCAACTCATGATCTTGAGTTATCAATTGTAATATTTTGATTGATTATATGGAGACACTATCTCTATGGTTAAAAATATGTTAAATATAATGATCATAAGAGTTTGAAGAATATTATCAAACAGAATGAACTCAATACGAGGAAAAGGATATGGCTAGTAGTACTCAATGATTATTATTTTAGGATACACTGCCACATGGGGAAGGAAAATAATGTTGAAGATTGTTTGAGCTTAAAATATCATGTAGTTTTAAACAATATGAATGTTGAAATGGATCCTATATTCATGGATCTAGTAAATATAGATATGGAAATAATCATTGAATGTGAAACCTCAATACATTTTTAAATGGATGTCTATCCATCTATACAAAAAATGGTAAAATGTTCTCCGACTAATAATGATGAGATTCAAAGAAATATTAATTATGTGAATGATGGGAGATAGTCTGACTTCATATATGAAGATGGAATTTTGAAATTTGGGATGAGACTTTGTGTTCCTTAAATACCTGATCTAAAAAAGGAATTTTTGGATGATGATTATAGCTCCAATTTCTATATAAACCCTAGAAGCACTAGCATGTGTATATATTTGAAGAAATATTTTGGGTGGGACAACAAGAAGAGGGTGATTTATAATTTTGTATCATGATGTATGCCTTGTCAGAAGGTGAAGGTAGGAAGACAACATCATAAAGGATTCACGCTACCTCTTGCCCATACCTGATATGAAATGGGATGATATTATGATGTAATTTTTCATGGGGATAAAAATTAATCCTAGAAGTAATATTGAAATATGGTTCATTGTTGATGGTCTAACCACGTTATTAAATTTTCATTCTATTAGAGAATATTAACAATTTGAACGTTTAGCAAGACATTATATTAGTAAAATAATAAGGCTTCATGGAGTACCCCTATCGATTATTTCTGATTGTGATCACAATTTCAATTCGAGATTCATGAAAATATTTTAGAAAGGAATAGATACTAAACATCATTTAAAAACTACCTTCCACCCAAAAACTGGTGGACAATAAGAATGGAATATTAAAATCTTAGAAGAAATGTTGAGATCATTCTCAATTTACATTCAACGTATGTGAGATCAAAATTTACCTCCAATCGAATTTTCCTATAACAATAGCTTCTATACAAGTATTTAGATGGCACCATATAAAGAATTATATGGAAATATATTTCTCACACATACTTGTTGGGATGATATTGGTAAAATAAAAATCATAGGCCGATAACATGTTTGAGGAATCAATGGAAAAAGTAATGATTATCCAAACCCACACCAAAACAGTTCAATGCTGGCAAAAGAACTATGCTAAAAACTAAAGGAAGGCTTTGGAATATCCAATTGGAGGTCATGTTTACTTGAATGTATCTCCAAGGAATGGTGTTATAATAATAGGTATGAAGTGTATATTAAGTCATAGGAACATCAGACCATTAAGAATTCTAGAATGAATTGTAGTTGCAGGTTACTATTTGGCAATGCCGTAATGTCTCTCCAATGTTAATGATGTGTTCCACATATCACATTTGAAAAAATATATGCCTAATGCAATGCATGTTTTCACCGATGAAGAAATTGAACTTAGACCCATTCTGTATTATTGTGATGAGTCTTTCAAGATTATTGATACTAGAGAACATGTTTTTAGAAATTTGATGACTCGTCTAGTAAATGTTATATGGATAAACAATAAGATGGAAAGAGAAACATGGGAACTCGATGAACATATGATGATGAACCACCCAAATCATTTTATGTAGAAAAATTCTAGAAATTTTGAAGATGATATTATTTGAAGTAGGGATTAATTTAAAACCTTATGCATCTATAGTACACTTCTCTTTTAATAATACAATATCTTGCATTGTACGCAACTTCGAGTACTAACACAATGCGACCAATCAAAATAGACGTTTAAAAAGAGGTTATGAATAGTACTACCCACTTTTTGATATTTTATAAATTTTATTTTTCAAAATGGACTTCATTTTTTGATTTATAATTTCAAAATAAGCTTTCGGTGAATATTTGGTATTTTTATGAAACAATAAACATTTTTATGAATATTGACAAACATTGTGTTATTATTTAAAACAAATTTTTTCATTAAATTATTATTTATTTTGTTTAAATTTATTTTAATTAATAATATGTATATAAAACCTGAATATGTTTAATGTAATTCATTGGAGTCATTTTATAATAAATGTATTTGAATAAAATTGTATTGAACCTTTTAATGACATTTACCCACCTTCTTAGATCATTTGAAGAAAACATAATTTTACTACATATTTGAAATGAATATAAAAATTCCAAGAGACATGGTTGACATAAGTCATTAAAATATTCTTCAATATGATTGTAATAGTTTTGGTGAATAGAAACTTAGGAATTTTATAGACATAAAATAAAATTAAATATGGTAATTAAATGTAAAAATGATATTATAATTACCCAAACACATGTCCTAATTCTATTGGATAATTATTTTTTGACCAAATTAATCATTAGGAATAAAATAAGATCCTCTTTGATCCACATGGATATTATTTGGACATTTATTATTGTATTATTTAATGATGTGTTGAAAGCGTTAAATTTAAATTGTAAAAACTAAGACATTTTTAATATATGGTTATACAGAATAAAAATTTGACTATAAATATTCATTAGAAATATAAAAATATTTCCAACATAATGGGTTTTTCTTAAAGAAATTCATTCATTAAATAATTAAATTTATTTATGACACAATGATGATGTAGTAATTGCCTTATTAATGAATGATTAAAATAATAGATATTATAAATCTCCAAATAAATGTAAATTTATACTTTTGATGACTTCCCCAAATTTCTATGTTAATATGAAATTTTTGGGTTGATTTAATATTTTTTTGATGTAATTATGTTTTTTTGACTATCACCAAAACCAAATACTATATAGTTTCAAAATTGACATAAATGATTTTTACAAAAAAATACTATTTTATTAAATGAAATAATATTCATACAAATCTATGTTTTAGCCAAAGGACTTATATAATGATATAAATTTCATTAATGAACCACTTTAGATTCTATTGGAATTTTATAGTATGTGAATATAAATGGTAATATAAAAATTTAAGAAGTCATTGTAAAAGATAAACTATTTAACTAAGAGTTAAATATACATTATAAAGTTAATATGGTGATCTAAACATGTCTAAAACCAAATGGCTGAGTGTTATTCATCCCATAAACACCTTTTCATTGAAATAAATTCTTGTTTATCCTTTATAATAAAATGTCTATATAATAAAATAATATTTCATGGTTTTCCTAAAGTGACTCTTACATCTCTTATAAAAGGGTACTTTTCCTCATCTCTATATCACACCACCAATTCCATTTGGCTCAAACAAACCCTTTCTAAAATATCATCCCAAAAACCCTATCTTAAACCTAGACGCCTTATATTGATCATAATTCCAACCAATGGAGCCCTTTTGTTCAAATAAAAAGGAAGAACCTGAAGAAGATGTAATAATTTCATCACATATTTCAATGTTCATTTCTTATTCCACTTCATCATTCTCTATTATTTCCATTTCTAAGTAACAAATCTAGTACCATCTATTTACAATGATGTTATTATAAATACGGTAAAACCATATTCATTATCCTATTCATCCAATGAATGAAAATGTCATCATACGTGTGTACGTATGGCTTACTGTCTCCACGTCGTGGAGTAGTTTGTTATTCAATACTTCATTATTTTGATTGGTATATTAATAAGTATAATTTATGTAAATAAAAAATATGTCAATTTAATTTTTATGTATATATAGCATACCATCCAATTACATATGATTTCACCATCAATAGAATGATATTGTCGGTCTTGCGTATGCATGGTTTACCGTCTCCACAAACGTGATGAGATTAATTTCCCATCATAACCATTCAAGAATAATTTTCATTTATGATTTTAAATAATGATTAT
The DNA here is from genome assembly GCA_963277665.1 of Viscum album. Lineage (NCBI taxonomy): Eukaryota > Viridiplantae > Streptophyta > Magnoliopsida > Santalales > Viscaceae > Viscum > Viscum album. Next base: position 473,702,080 of record OY728161.1, read on the forward strand.
GAAATTAATATTACTTTTCATATGAATCAGATACATCATATTCATAACAAAAATGTCTTACCTAACAAATCATATAAAGTAAAATGAATCAGTTAACACTCGAAACAATTATACAATTAAAATATTATTAACAAAGCATTATTATAAAATAATATATGATATCATATTTATGTATGAATTTTTTTAGAATTTCATAATTATTATATAACTATTCTACATATCGTTAACGTACCCTAAACTAAAGAAATTTACAAGGTAATGGTTTATTTTATAGTCTCTCTACTTATCTGATGTTGTTTATACATATGTATCTACATGTACTTCAATATCATCCACAGCCTTAATTCATAATCTTTTATTTAAAATTATTTTAACTATTTCCAAGAACATGGGTTAGTGTCTTTTATACCTTATTTTAACATTATATAAAATTTTTAGAAAGGCATCATTCTCTTATTTTCAAAATAATTTACTTTATGACCATTTAAAAAAATTAAGGTAAGAAGGCTTTTCTAACTTATATATTGGGTACTGGTATTTTTTACCATTATAACACCTTCTTTTCTTCCCATACAAGCTTATAATAAAACTTTCAAAATAATTTTTTTCATTTATAATTATATAACTTTTAAATGATTTCAAAATAGAAGGAGATATTTATCTCAAATATTTTTGATTTCATCAATGTCAACATCCTTTGATGGATTTTACACATGTTTGAAGTTTATTTATTATGATATAATAATCCACATTATATTGAAGGTTTAGTGGTATGTTTGATTGTTGATGTGTTATTTTTATATCATTCATTGTTTATGGTTAATTTCTTAACATATTGTATGGTAGTTTTAATACAATTGTTTAGGTTATGAGGAATGCATTAGACATAGTAAGTGATAGGTGGAGCCCACTACAGATATAGATGTATAAGTAAGTATCATGAGATATCTAGAATCATGGAAAAAGGCCTTGGGAAAATGTTTTTTAGTGTTGGAATGAGGCCTTGACTATGGGGTTAAGATGTAGGAAATTATGCATTCCATCATTATGAAATTAGCTATTGATATTACATGTTATTTTTAGACAAGTATAATATTCATGTGAGTCAGTAAATTGAATTATTTTATTTATCTGTTCCATATTTTGTGGATTATTATGTTAAAAATTCTTATGTTCTAGTTCATTAATTCCCATAAATGTTTATGATTAATTATGATATTTTCTGCTATATTGTTATCCTTACTGAGCATCTGAGCACACCCATTTCATAAGTTCTATTTTTCTAAGGAAGATAAGAAGACTGTTATGATTGAACTACCAGAATTGGATAACGGATATTAGTATGTTCAAAGGGGACACAATGTTGTTGTTTTTTTTTCATGATGTAATGTAAAAATTTTGTATGTATCTATTACATCCAGGTCTATTAAACTATTCAGTCTTTCGACACTTGATCTTTTGTGATCATTCAAATGTTTTGTAATAATGCATCGACTTTGGGTAAATAGGTTTGGGTTACTACATTGACTTAAAATTGTAATAAAATTCCTAACTCCTTCATTATATGGTATTGTTTTGGATTTATTCATCTCTTATGGAATAAATTGATTATAGGAGGCCTATTTCATTATCATTATTTAAATAATTCATATGATTAATTATTTATTTTTTCCACTATGTTATCCACAAATTTATTATGTTAATTATATAATCGGTGGGTTCAGAGTTATATAATCCTCCAATAAAATTGTCATATCATCATATCACATGTGATACTATGTTGGATATTAAGGAGTGAACCTAAAACATATTGGAACTTTTCCACTCTATTTAATGAAGTTCGTATCAAACAAAATCCATAAGGGACATTATACTCTATATGATTATTATCGTGGGTGTAATCCTCAACCTATGTTTTTTTATTTAAATCTATAGGTTATAGGCACATATTTCAGGATTATGTTATTTAATTTCCCTTTAAAATGTAACCATTTTCATGACCATTCACTTTATTATATTGTGTTATGCCTCCTAAAAGTCATATTATCCATAAAATCCATTCCATCCTAGATGTTGGGGAAAACCCCTCCAGAGTCCCCAATGTTTCTAACTCCCTAGTAATATTTGGATTGTGGAATATTACATAACATAATGTAGGAATATATATGTATATATATCACAAGAAAACTCTAGGAAACAACCTATTCAAAGGCTCAACAGAGGATATCATCTCTTAGACACTCCATTAGAATCTTTAATGATAATATATCCTATACTTAAATAATAATTTCAATAAAATAAAATAATTTGTTTTGTAAAACATTTCATTTTATATAATTATCATTTGAATTTTAATACATTGTAGGTTAAATATATCCCCTTACAAGAATCGTCAATAATTATTGTCCTCATAGCATTGTGTTTAGTCAACAACCCCATTGTTAAAAACATATCAAATCAATAATTATTCTACAATTCCTTGTACTTTATGACTCACCCTATGCTTCAATAACTTATGAATACACCTTGATAATCTAACTTCTTGTAAGAAATTAAAAAATTAAATGATGAAATTAGAAACTTGTCATTCTATCCGAATAATAAAATTTAATCAAATAAGAAAACCATATATAAATAAAATAAAAATAATTAATCACACTATCAACCATATCTATTAGTCAATGTGTTCTCCCCGACATCCATATGCACATCACTATCCATTTATCTTATAGAAGTAATAATTTCTACTAAAAAACTCAGAATCCCCACCCATTTTACGAGGAACCATAGGCCTTCCAAATACCAAATCATATTTCATAACATATATTATATCCATAAAAACATATAAGGAAATAAAATATTCAATATGGAAACTATTACCATGAACCAAGGAAACTAATACACATAAGAAAACCAGGTAACTCATCTATAAATAATAATTATCAGATGACCATTATATTATCATTGTGAATTATAAGAATATTCTTACCCATGTTTCCAAAATAATAAGCCTATTAAGTCACCTATTAAAAAAATAACATATTTCAAAATTCCTCATGTACCACATTTATTTCCATCAAAAATGATGAAAAATAAAAATTAATGCTACGACAATAATTACTTGGTTAAAAGAAATATAAAAAATTAATATATTCAGTAATGTTACACAAACACAAATATTGATAAAGGAATTGATAAATAATGATAATAAATTATCTATAATACTAAATGGAAATCATCAACACAATATAAATACATGTGATCACATCATCCTAAATCCAATTCATCCTTTAATTCTAGGTTAATCTTCGCTAAATTTATTTCTACCACTAACTAATGAGATAATGAATGAAAAAACCAATAATTTACTAAAAATAAAAAACTGAAAGAATGTCCTTGATCAATAAATATATATTATTTGAATTAGTATAAAAAATTCGTACATCACTAGCCAGATGACACAGTACGAAAAAACCATCAGGAATAAAAAAACTATATGAAAATATAGTTGATGAACTGCAATTACATGGAATGACATAACCAAAAAAAATATTATATTTAAGAATAAACCATATTATAATGTTGAATAAATTACCATAGATAACCACGTATAGATCTCTAGAATATAGAATATCATTCTAATAAAAGCTAGTACAATGGAAATTGAAAATTTCTATTTGGTGCCTAGGGATCAAGAGAAATATTTTGGAGAAATGAATGTTTTTTTGAGGTACATGAATAAATTAATAATAAGTATATTTGAACAGTATAGTGAATCACCATACAAAATGAATAAAGGATATTGATATTGAATATATACAACATGAGGTAGAAGAACACGTCTCTAAATCCCATGTAAATTCCATATCCATGAATCATTGAGTTTCCAATGCTAAAAATACTATTAATTTCGTGAAGGATGATGACGAAGATGTTCAGAAATTCCATGTAATTTAAAATGAAAAGGAAGACTATAATTTCAAACATAAATATATATTGTACGAACCCTAAAAATTCTATAATAATTGATACCTTTTTCAATTAATTACACACAAAACCTACCCTCAAATCTACAATGGTGTAAAAACTAGAAGGTGACCAAAAACACGCATTTCATATTCTCTAATATCATTATCATAATCTGTAATGCAACATCATCTCCCTAATTGAGTTTATGATAAAGTACCAATATTAGTGGTTTACTTGTTCTTAATATTTGAAACATCACCAAAACCCCCCTCCAACATGATATGAGCCTCATATTTACCGAACAATCTCCTAAAAACAATAAAAAACTATATATATGTTTTTACTACCTTTCATTAGATTCTTAATATATATTTCCAATTGAATATATTTTGTAACAAATTCTGGAGATAATGGAAGGCCAAATGATCACCTAAATAATGAACATGTGACATGAATCTTAAGAGTATATCCATCTTAGGAGAACAATATTTTCTCTTACGGATCATAGATCAATTTAAATAATGAAACCCCTTGGGTAGTTACCTATAAAATAATAGAAACATTAAATTAGAAATAATGGAATCTGTGAGAAGATCATATTCTAGATGATAGTCAGCATAAAAATAGAATATTTTCTAAAGGAAAAAATTAAAAAAACATTGGGTTTCAAAATGCGTCTCTGTTTACCATATTCCATCTTCAACGCCATCATGATAGTAATATAAAAAAAATTAGTTCACAACTCTTATCCAAAATAACTTCTCATATAATTCTAAAACATACATAGTATTCTCGTATAAGGTCACATTACTGTCAAATTTAATCTCTAATGAATTGATTATGTAAAAATCATCATGAATATAAATGAAAATATTATATAAGTGAAAAACATTTTAAATTGATCTTAACTATGTGGGATGTAATATATTATTTTTATAACATCTTTTATGCACCATCATCATGAAAGTCCAACCAATCCAAGGGGAAATAATACACCCATCCCAAATTCATAATTTCATATAAAAATGATCCACCATCAATAAAGCATGATCTATAATTTTGAAAACCAAATGTCTTTTACTATGTTCAGTATGAGTAATTCTTATGATATTTTCCACAATTATATACTCTCAAATCAAATGCACATTTATAAAATGATTATCACTTGTTTCATTAGATAACTACCAAATCTTCCACAATAATTATCCACAACGGATAATAGAAATGTTGATTATAAAAGAATCCAATTCCTATATTCCTATTGTTGATTTAATCGTTTTTTTAGAAAAATAATCCAATGATTGGATTATTTAAGAAATCCCAACAAAACGTAGAACATAATCACCCAAAATTTTATTCGTTGTTTGTATTGATCGCTCTGTTTAACATCCCTTCTATATAAAAAATTTAGAAATAAAAAAAATTTGATCCAAAAGATTTTTAAAAGAATATGAAAATCCCCAATTTTAAAACGACTTTAATATTCATATATGATAATAATTTCAAATTCATAAAACCTCACCATCTCATCTATATATTTCCCCGAAAACTCATCCACTAAGCTCAACATATTGACCAAAATGAAGGGATATTATTTTGTAAAATGGCACATAATTATCCATATATAATCATAATCACTATAAGAACAAGTTGAAAGATACTTGAATTCCATTTAATTAAAACCCACTTATACTAAGGGACCTCTAATGGATTGAGTAAACCAATAGTAATAAGGGTTCCACTATTCAAACACTGGAAAACTAATCATCTTGACAATAAAACTACAACTGGATTATTTTTCATAGGACACAATAAGTCACTATATAAGTAATGGTACATTAGTGCCACTCTATGATGCACAAAAATGGCTGGGAAATTATTATAAAAACGAACCATGTCACACATAATCAATTTAACAAAATACATCTACTGAAAAACCTAGTGTTGATTATACTCATAACATCCATAATGTGTATCATCATATTAAAATCAGTCACATAATATTACAATAAAAAATATCCAATCAGGGACTCATTCTCCCACTGAACATATGAGAACTAATAAATTATATGGAATTGGAATCCTTTTACGCCACCATATCATATATCAAAACACATCATCCATATATCTTCTACCAATCCCGACAAATCCTCAATCTCACACATGACACCACAGAGTGATTTATTTCAAAATTATATATCTAAAAAATTACCCTATATAAGTTTATATTAAATATTAATGTCACTGCTTCAAAATATTTCCACACTCATTCATTGTTTTAGGTTTGGTACATGATGGTAGAATGAATAACTGAGGGTATAATTATCAGTGAAGTCTAATGAGAATTATCAGATATGATAGTCTCATGAGAACATAAAAAAATCATGATGAATAGTAATTCATGTTAAAATATTTAACAGTTACATTCATTTGGATTTAACTAACCTAACTCAAAATAAATAATAACCCTAAATTACAACAAGGAACTACAAAATGAATGAATTAAGAATCATTGTAATAATCTAACAACACATCCTATTATTCAAAATTAATAATAGGGGAACCAACCGTCCATTACTTAAGTTATAAAAAATAATTTTAACACTGTTCAGTTTATATGAACACATATTCAATAATAATCATTGACTTAAAAGGAGTCCTAATTCAAGAGGATTTTGGTTCTCCCCTCCTGTAGTAGTGTTCAGAAAAAGGAAACACTACATCACTATAATAGTTTTTAGAGATTCCCTATAAATTTACTCTACAATCAACTAGGGATTCATATATAATGCATTCAAGTATATGATACGCCTAATAGAAAAACATCACATTCCAATATTTATAAAAATTACAACATCCTAAATTTGAATTGATAATTAATATTTACCGACACTAATAAAATCATTTATGAATTTTCATCATTATAAAAATTTTACCAAATGTTTATAATAGTAAAGAATATATTAAAGATGGCTAGAATTAGATAGAAACAAAATAATTCATCAGTCCCATGATAACATATTGACAATTCTATAGAAAAAAAGAAATTAATAATAACTAACACATTCCATAATGAAATCAATAAGTATACTTCAAAATAGCATCCTAGAATACTCAAATATAACTATATCTTAAACAAATATCATTATTGGAGAACCATTTAGCTCTTTTTAGATTATTGAAATAATTGAAAATAAAAAAATACCTTTTGGAGATTTATTATTATCAACTTATTTCCATGATGGTAGTATATATATGGATACTTACTACCTTCATCCATCACTAAAAAAATCCATCACAACAAATGGTCTCACTCTAAATCGAATTAACCCCCACTACATTTGATCATGGTTTTGAATCATTAGATACTACAACCCAAAATGATACATCTTATATAGAATGATCTATGTCAGCGAATATAAATATATGTATCTCATCCCAAAAATCAATATCTAATCAAGGGGTTAGATGAAAATCCACTTCTGGAAATACATCTCGATACAAATTCACAACCCAATGATTAATTATTTACTAAACACATGAACAAATCAACATCAACATGTGAATAAATTATTATTTGAATTGTACCATCCTCTGTCTAGTATGTGGGTCTCACAATCCAATAAAAATTAATAATCTCTATCAACAATGTATAATATAATTTCTATCATAACAAAATATATGACAATATGCATCAAATACAACAAGTCCATACTAAGGAAGATTTCAGGTAAATGTATCTAAAAATATTTGCTATCTCTTGAAGGGTGTTTCTTCCACATTAAATTGATAAAAATCACAATATAATTCATACAAATAAGATATTATTCTACTTTTGATTGTCAATGCTAAGGGAAATGAATGTCTATTCACCTTAAGCCCCAAATCATTAATTTGTTAATAGAAAATGCAGGATTACATTTCTCCTTAATCAAATATGTCATAAAATTATGAAGAAAATATGATATCTTTTTGTCTAATTATATTTTCTTCGTAAAAAATAAAAACTCTAGAGGAAAAATCATACCATAACATACTACATAACCTCATATATGTTGATTATGACATCCTCAATAGTTTCTCTTTACGTTTTTATTATTTGGAGAATCAGAAGGATTCCATCTATATTTACTTAATCCCCTCCACTAATCATAATCCAATGTAACCAACTATAGTTGTGTTGGCCGATAATAATATAATAGTGGAACCTAAATTGGAAAGATATATTCACATTATATACATATAATTTCATGGACCTACTTCCACTAATAAAAATTATCTAGATAAGAAAAAAAACATTTGATCATTTTAAATCATCCAGAGAGCATCCATCCTTAGAAAAAAGAGTTGAATAGTGTTTGGAACAAAAAATTTCAATCTAAAGATCATTATATAAAGGAAAACATGTAACACAAAGTATATCACTTCTATTTAGAGACTTTATATAAAACTTTTTTATTAACAACTACATCTTATCTAGTGTCTTTTCAACAATGTATTTACTCACATGTAACTCAATATATATCAAAAGAATAAATTGGGACGCCTCCCAATAGACTTATAAGATTAATGATTCATTTAAAAGCCTCTTCATGTCCACCTAGTCAAAAATTTAATCTAATGCTTATATTAGAGTTTTCATCAAACATATCATGAACTCTTCAACACTAGGTCTTTATGGTCGAAGGGAAAGAAGATCATGATGGCATGATATCAATGTAGATAAAGAAATAATTTTATAATTGAACTAATATTGAAACTAAAACCTAGAAATAGAGTTCTTCTTAAGAATTTTGAGGAATGAAAATACTCATTTTATTGATTTCACAGGAAACACCACAACCACTAATATGAAATACTCATTCATATGACATTACCTTTAAAACAATGTTAATTTTTTGAGTCATCTAAATAAAATAAAATTACATTAAATCTGTTCGTATGGGGGTTCTAATTAACTATGAACAAGTTGATATTAAATATCAAAATTTTATATTAATATCATCTAGCAGTACATCATTAAAAAACATTAGGCCAAATATTGTTCAATCCTCAAAATTTATTCTTCTCTAAAAAATGGTGCCTTATCTACCTCTATATTATGAACCCCTACTCATAATGGAACCCCTCATATGTCATTAATAAGGATGAGATATATCATAACTTGAAGACTTACCCGAATAGGTCATGGGTTGGTAACATGAACTAAGAATATAACATATACATGAATAAGAGACATTACCATATGTCGATAATATGGAAAATAAATGATAATACAATTCCACTAAACAACTGATTCTCATAAGAATGAAAAAAATCCAAATATTTACATTTAATTTTATACTAAATAATAATTTTCAATGGAAGTACAATTTTTAAGAGAAATAATCATAAATGGCAACGAACTCCTTCATCTAGTTATTTTTAGTCCGACCAAAAACACTACTATGGACCTAAAAATTTCTTATATAGCCATGGGGTTAGTGCACCATGTATTCTCAATAAATACCACCATAGGTAAAGGCCTAAAAAATGAATAAATCGTACTAAAGGTCGATGAATTCTCAAATAAACATAATCATCCCCTATATTGCATTCAATATTCCCAGTCTCACCATGTTTCTCTCATTATTCATGACATAAAATTAATAAAAAAACAATGTCATATAATAATGCAGTGTAAAAAATACACAAATGTAATTTCATTAAAAAATATTGTAATGAATAGTAATATTCTAAAATAAATCATTGAGGATGACCTCAATGACAAAAATACTCTATAAAAATACCAATAACTAGAAATACCATGACTAATTACCATTTATCACAATAAATTAATAAAAATATAAAAACAATATATAATAAAAAATTTTATGGTACCCCACAACCACATCTCCATTAGTTCTATACTCATACCCAATATCACATGTTATTATATATCTATCTCCAATTTAGGAACATGCGTAACAAAAATCTCTATGAAAACATACATATCATTATTCCAAAAATCTATTCGACGTGGCCACCATTTAACTATATATTTTATCCAGAATCACAAAATCTCATTCATTATGTACTATAACTCAATCAATAACAACTCATTTATAATGTATCTTAAATAATATTTATGATATTATATGCAGCGATACATGTTTATTAATGTTACCATATGTAATTATATCCCACAAAAGACAAATATGAAAAATAAACTATTTTCCAAACAATCAAAAAATACTACAATTTAAATAGTGTTGAGGATATAGGGGTTTCACCCATAAATTCCTCACTAACCTTGATGTTGGTTAAAATACCACACATAGTCTAAATAGTGGTGGTCACCCTATAAACATGTTTTTGGTTGCATAAGGAATAACATAACAAATTAATTTACATTTATCTCACACCCACACTATAAGAATCGACCTACAAAACATGTTAAAAATAGTTATACTCTCATGGAAGACTATATCATATTAATAAAGACTCGATCTATTCTATGAATAAAATCAAGAGTCATATTTATATATGAGTCTAAATTTTTTTACATAGTATAATATTAAAATGAATTCAATTCCCATTATGAATAATCCATATTCTTCCATGGTTCCAAAATAATTTTCATAATCTTAGTATTATTATAATGCTAAAATCTTATTTGTTAAATAATTTTAATTTAATTCTAAATAAATAAATATAGATAACTTATGAATCATTCTAATTAATGATAAAATAATATTAATCCATTAAATCCCAACAATATTATGTATTATGAAAATTAAATAAAAATAATAATGAATATATCAAATTTATCATATATGTATATTAAAAAAGTTTATTTGAAAGAAAATAATTTGATTGAATCGATTCTGAATGTTACATTAGAATCGGTTCCATCTGTGGTACCAATATATATATATATAGCACTACATCATTCCAATACAAACAAAGAATGATAGAAAAATATCTAGAATCCCTTTCCAATTATCTATAAATATCATCTATACGAGGCATTCATCATATTTCATCAAAAACATCAAATCTATATAATGAACCGAGATTAAGAAAAAAATATAGATATTATACTGCATATAGACACAAAAGGCATGAAATTTTTTCTTAATAATAAAAAACTACCACCCATCCTTAAATAACAACTTTTTCCAAAAACCTGATTTCATATAATTTAATAACTAATTTATTTAACATTGGTTAAAAAATTGGAATACTTGTGAATCACTTATCAATTGATATGATCTATTTAAACATTAAAGAGTCCACACACTGATTTATACCAAAAATTAATATTTATTACAATTAAAATGACTTCTTTATTTTTAATATTATTGAGTATAATCATCTTAAATTTAATTGAAAATTTAAATGAATAAAAACTTGATAAACCGTATCATAACAAAACCTCATACACTATCGAGAAAATCAATAGGTATTACAAAAAGTCAATAAAAAAAGGCATTCACAAAAATAGATAAAAATTCATTCATCGATTAATGATTATTAGACATAAATGTTAATTAAATTGTTATCCAATTTGATATTTAATGACAATTATAGATTATTAATTAAACTAAGGTGAATAAATTAAACAACTACCTCATGGATTATAATATTCATAAATAAGTATAAGAATAAAAAAACAATAATCATCGATGAAATATCCTATAAATATATGAATCACTCATTGAACATGACACCACAAACAGATAACCATGAATCCAAATTACACCATGTGAATTAAGAGATGAATCTTTAAATAGTGTAATGATATAATGGGATAAAATAATACATATCTCAGAGGAAACCAGAAGTAAAAGTGGTAAAAATCAACTTATATATCCTCATATCATTATTTAAAAGGCCACGGTTGATCTAATCAAAGGGTATTTAGTGGAAAATATGAAATATCTCATAGGGTCCTAGGGTTTCATAAAAAAATATGTGTGTCAATTAGATTAATAGGGGATCTATATTTTTTGTTAATGGGGAAATTATATGTCATCAATAAAAAATCCTACACCAAACTTCAATGCTGTAAAAATGAGTCAAAAATACCCTACACAGAATGAGAACTCACCCAATAATGCCAAGTTGTAGTGTCATTCAACAAACATGTTTGCGACCACACTATAGGACTTGTAAATAAGGATACGTACCACACCATAATGGATTCAAAATAATGTTTATGTATAAATTCCAATGAATTTTTCTAAACTGTGACATAGATAAACAATATATTAAACAAGAAAACAATAGAATAATTAATCTATTACTCCCCTGGTTCAATTGCTTAACCTACCCCTTACACAATAGTAGAACCACACCATAATATTCTCTCAAACCATTATTCCAAAACCATAATAATTAATCTCTGAAACCACACTCTAACTTCATTTTTAAACATGACTACCCAATGTAGCATAACCGAACATTACACAATCTTGTCTTGTAGTTTTCAATTAACATAAATCTCTTCACCATTCTTATAAACCTCCTACTAGAACCTCGAAAAACTAAAAAATGGATAAAATAATCTAAAACCATATAATGTTTTATAGTTTTTTGTAATCATATTATTACCAAGAATATATTTGTAGCACTGATGTAATGCTTGTTCTAGTTATAGAATAATAAATGAATATAGTATTAAAAAAAATAAATACGATTAAATTTGGATTATATTGATTCCTTTAGGGTTTTTATATATCATAAATAAATGTGATAAATATATTAAATATTAAAATTTGAGCATTATTATTATTGGGATGTACTGACGTTGAATTTATTCTAATTTTTATGAAATTGAATTTAAATATATTAATTTTTTTATATTAATTTTTTGGTTTAAATTGAAAATTCAGAAAAATAATGTTTTTCAACAATATGTATTTGAAATTGTATATATAAATATCAATGTTAATGTGAGGGGGAAATTTAGAATTTTATAATATCATTTTTGAACCTTAATTTACTAGTATTTTTGAAAAATCAATTTTTTATTTATTATAAATTAATATTTAATATAAATATTCTGAATGAATATATTTGTTTTTTCCCTAAAAACACATATAAAATATCTAATTAATCATACAAATAAAATTTTGATCCACATTATGTTATCATATTCATGCACACACATTTTATTTTTGTTTATTTAAATTAAGGATACTTGAAAAGGATGTAATTTCCTTTATTGATCTATATCAAGAATTTATGTCATTTACTTCATTAATATTTTTTTTACCATTTATGAATTTATTTGGCATTATAATTTATATATTAAAATTTTTATGTTAATGGTACTACAAAATCTTATTTCCATTCAATATACTAGAAAACGAATTTCATCTATACCAAGGGATTATCATCTCTATGTAGTGATGTATATTAATTTCCGTCACCATATCAATTATATGGTTACAAATATACATTTTTTAGATATATATATATTTTATTAAGTTATTTTTATTATGTAAATAAAAAATATTGTAAATTTTCTTACACTACAATCCATTTAAAATTGCTAATGTCACTCATGTGTATTTGTGGAATACCACAAACATGAGGTTGTGAAATTCATTTTTTTATAATCTCTTTTTATAATTATTTTATTTGTAATGATCATAAATTCATATGATGTTTCATAAATGACTACATATGTTGAAACAATGAAAAATAATCATGGATGGAACCATTCAAACTGAATCATGAATTAGACAAATAAGTTAATACACCAAATATTGATTCAAAAAAGAGGTATTAATAAATTGATATTGTAAACAAATAATGAAATTTTAAACATATGATAATTATGCATAATTTTTTGGATATATTTATAAAAAATATAAATCGATTTATATAAGAGGTTAATAAATTGTATCATGAAATTTATTATTGTGTATCAGGATTTTTATACAATGATATTATATAATATTTTATTGAACATTCATTACATTACAGAAACACATGATGAGAATCAAAAAGGTATATTGAATTTTTAAACATGAAAAAAAAACAATTCATATGTGAACTAAATTATCCCTCACTATGTTCTTCATAACATTCACCATTATTAGAAATATCATACATAATACCATTAATCATAAACTAGGGGAATGAAAAATAAGAAATGGTTATCCCAGATGCCCATTAATGGTAAAAAATGGTTGATATAAACATATCAACAGAATTAGGGTAGAGTAACATGATAATATCATTTAAAACTCGTAACATTAATATCTTATCTCATAAACAAGTGTATTAAAAATAAATCATGATAGTTAATAAGATGTGAATCATAATAGAATCAAACTACTTGAACCATTATATCAAAACCATAGAATAAGTCATATATTTTTTAATATAAATAATCATATTAAATCATTTTAATCATACTCAAGGATCACTAACATGGTTACAATTGTGTAATGGGTTCACTCCTCAATCCATCATAGTATTCATGTTTCACACTCATGACCACAAAATAAAACAATATATCTCAATGAACTGGGTTCATACATGATTACAGTAATGTTTTTCTCATTAGATATAAATATTTAGTAGATGCAATAGAGGGGAATAAAAGTATAACACATATCAAAATGAAAATTAGACATATGTGTTCTAGAATATCATAACCAATTCACCATATAATTATCTACTAAAAGAAATGGGATTCAAATAAATTTAATCATTTCATAAGCCTGGAAAAATATAATGCTTTTATTATCCTTTCATTCATTCTTCATATCATAAATGATTTAGAGATATTATTTTTATAATTATTTCCTTATATTAAAATATATGAAAGAGAAGGATGCATAATGAAAATCCTTCTATCATAAATATAAAAAATTAATATAAATATTATAAATCTAATCCATTAATTATTTCCCATTTATTTAATTGGTAATATCCACTGATGTCATCATATATGTCAAATGTGTTTGAAAGAATATTCAAAAACATTATTGTCAAAAATATCAATCCTAATGAAAAAAAAATAATCATAAAATATTATTCACCTTAAATTTTATTGAAAATATTCATGGATAGTTATGAAGTAAGTTTTATTTAAATTTTTGTCAATGACGATGTAGAATTTCATTCAATACATTCATGTTAATATTAAGACTCTATTCACATTTTCTATAAAATAAATTTGGTGTTGTTTAGAAAATGAAATAAATAATACCTAAAAAAATTTGAAATAATTAAAACATTATTATAGTTTTATTTAATAAATAATTTTAATAAATTAATCAAACATTATTTATATCACAATTTTAATACATTTTCTTAGATGAAAAATGTGTTCTTGAATGTTAAGAGAAATAAAGATGATTTTTACAGAAAATATAATTTTGAAATATTTAGGAAATAAAGATAATAAAATCAAAATGAAATTATATTAATTTAAAAAAAACTAGAGTATAATAAGTTCAAGTGTTTCATGATAGATATATTATATTATTTAATCATTAACATCATAGTCATAAATAATCCTATAGATCATGAGATTGAAACATAAAATTATTACCACATTGTTACCAAGTATGTTTACACCCCATGATGAAAATAACATTAAATTATAGTTAAAATATAATAAAAATAAATTATTTGATGATAATATATTTCAATGGATTTGTATTTAAAACAAAAAAAAATTGGTGCATACTATAACATATTTCTCATGGAATGAAAATTGAGACAAAATTCCCTTTGTGATTTTGTATATCCTGAATCAAAAATCCAATGATTGAGAGAATATAAAATAGACAATTGAATACAAATAATTTTTTGGATAATAAAAAAATAATAATTCATGTTTATCATACACACCACATAAAAATATGGTGAATATAGAATGTGTCTCACAAAGTTAAGATTTATTAAACAAATCCATTACCTTATGTATAAAATTCATTTTAACATGATCATTATCAATTTATAATAAAAAGATGATTCTTATAGTTAAATTAGAGAATTATATTTATATATTTCAGTTCTTGTTTGAATTTATTATTAAATTTTTACCCATTAATTTACAGTTCCATGTAAATTCGTGTGTCAGGAAATAACTTCATTAATTTTCAGTTATGTTTTGATTTATTATTTTTTGTTCCTATAAATATGATCATAGTTCCATACAATAAATAGTGATATATATGATATAAATATAATTTATATTCATTATATAATTTATTATAGTAATCAATAAAATTGAGATATATAAAATTTAATATAGCATTCATAGAGACAGTAAGACATAAATATGCAAGAAATTTGATTCCATTGTTATGATAGTTTAAAATAAATTAAAGTGAAAAGTGTATTAAAATTGTATATTCATTTTTATTTTATATATATCTGATATTACCATAAAAAACATCCAAATTACCTTCCATCTAAAGTGGGAATGAATCACATTACTTGGTGTGGTGGTAGTCCATCGTACACGTGTGAAATGTTATCATTTTCCCACATAATGAAATATATGAACATATCTGTGATATAAAAATTATAGAAAAATAATAATATAATTAAAATAATATATAGACAATTAATCTATGATTACATCCTAACATGATAGTATTATTATAGAAAAAAAATGACATCAGTTTGTGAGGTGGTACTTCTTTATACACATAAATGATGATTTATAATATCATTTAATGGATGAGGAGATTATTATAATATATTAAATTATCATAATAATAAATCATTTTTAGGATTATAATAATTTTATTATTCCCAAATATTTTAATTATAAGATAATGATGTGGCTGATTAAATAAAATAAATAGCATAGTAAGGGGTGCCACATATTCTTTGTACTACGTTTTTTTAACCAAAAGTATCTAACAAATGGATTGACAATAATAATAATAATTAAATGATGGGATGAGGGATGTATATATGATATTTTGGTTGGTATTGAATGATCCAATGTGTTTTGTATGTGTGTTGTGGATCGGAGAGTGGGTAGCCTTATATAGTCAAGGTTAGCTGCACACTTGTAATTTTTCAAAAGAAAACGTTCTACCAAAGATTATTAAAAAAGGATCTAAAAATAAATAAATTTATGTATAATATATTTTTTATGGTAAAAATATCTTGATTAAATCTTTGGTTTATTTTTTCATTTTTACTTCATATCTCTTTTTTTAACGCTTGATAAACCAAGATTTATCTAAATCGTAGTAACTAATTTTTAATGATTTTAATATTCATCAAGGTCAAGAATTATTCCTAAATATTTATATAATGTAAATAATTACAATTTGAAATATTTAATCCATTTTTATAAATTTTATTCATATAATTGTTAATATTTAGTTTAAAATTAAAATAATTGATACAATAATAATGTAGATTTCTCATGGGAACATATTCAAATGATTAAAAAAAATTTATAAAAAAATTCATATGAATGTGAATAAAATAAAAAAAATTATTTTATATCATATATTATTTAATAAATTTTTCAATAATAAATTCCTAAAATTAAAATTTAACCTGAAAAATCAAAAAATTAAAAGTTTTTTTCCAGGAAAAATGGGTTTTTTTCCATTAACTGAAAAATTAATTTTATGAGAAAAAATTCCAATTTTTCACCCTAAGATAATTTTCACATGATCATTTCAAAAATGAAGGCAATTATTTCATATAATTATTATATAAGTATTAAAAAATAATTTTATTATGGGTTATATAACGAAAAAAATAATTTTTTTAAGAAAATAGTACTTATGATACATATAAGATTTTATAAAAATTGAGTTATATTTTATCAATAAGATTCATTATATAAAACCATTATACATAATATTTTAAATTTTTTATTATAATAAAATATTTCTATTTTTAATGGATATGTTATAATGATCACATATAAATAATAATAATATTTAATATATAAGTGTTCGTTAAAACTCACTATTCCATTTTACACAATCTAAACTCATTTTTTTATTGAACAAAAAACAACAATATTTATTAGAAAAATTAAAAACAAAAAATATAATTAAATGATGGCTTCACATTCGACCCCCATTTTTATTAATTTCACACTAATATTTCATCCCTTAGATAATAACATCTAAGGATACTTATGCCTCCATATTTTTTCAGGTTCCCATATATCTTCTTAAAACTACTGATTTCCCAAAAAATAATTTATCATAATAGTGGTCTTATTTCATAGAAAGTTATATCAATTATCATTAATGGCCATTAGATAGTCCTCATAATAATTATCCTTATCTATTACTTTCACCAATTATTCCAATACATATGATTTGTTACATATAAACTTTATCAGGATGATACATGCAACACATCATTAACTTGAAAGTGGTTTGGTGGAAACTCCAACCAATTTGTTGCCATCCCATAATGAGCTAGAATTTAAAAAGGTTATTATACACACATGGATTATTTTTTCCTTTATTCAAAATAACCTTATCATTATCCATAGATAAATTAATAAAAACCCATTTCACCAAAAAAAATTACAGATCAATATAAGGATTGTTAGTATAATGTTTCTTCAATATATGCAAAACCTAGATGTTTTAAGGAATCACTATACCCTTATAATCCATTTCAAATCCTATGTCAGGTACCAATATCATTATTCATCCATCATTAATTCATCATTTTGGTTCTCTACACTTGTATCGACAAAGTGCTTCATAACTATCCATCTGAATTATTGAGTGAAAGATAGAGCTGTACTAAATCTGAAATAGATGATGGTGTTGGTAATAAAAACATTCAAATTCCTAAAAAAAATATCTCAATATTCCATTGAGGTTTTGAATTGTTCTATCAGACTAATCATATTTCTAAGTATGATATGCAGTACTAAAACTCCATTGTACATAAATAGATTGTTGAACAAATCATTTGAATTTTGATATAAACCATGTAATCAGATTATATAAAATTAAATGTGATAATCTATTCAACCTTTCCACATAAATAATGTATATTGTATAATGGTGATAAAGAGGGATGTTTTCATTGATAATGATGAATTGTGTAAAAATTTTAAGGTGATTAACTAAAACCCATATAATATTATTCCCAATATACAATTTGGGGAGCCCGATGAAAATATAATCTAAAAGGTTTTCCCATATAAAATTCGATATATGTAATTTATTTAACACTACCTTAGACATTTATCTCTAATTTTTAAATTTCTAACATAAAAATCATTGAGGTATAAAATCAGTGATATCACTCTATATACCATCCGACAAAAAATACTCATCAAATTTCAATAAATCATCGTATATATAAGGTGTATAAAAAATAGATAACATTAAGCCTCCCCTGATAACTCCTTCCTCAAATATATTATGGTGAGTAAACATACACATTTAATGAGCTTCATTATTCATGTATTTTAATTGTTAAAATCATGAAAATTTTCACACTTTCTTTCATGATCAAATAATTCAAATGATGCATATTAATTCGTTACATGGATAAATGGTTGTAAAATTAAAAATTTATGATAAAAATTATCCCATTTGTTTTGTATTCCAATATTTTTTCACCGAACATTAAAAAAATGAATAATTTTTTATTCTCATAATTGATAGCCTAACATGACCCTTTTCACTCACGGGATTGGGAAAAATGTCCTAATTAATTTAATTACAAATATATTGAGAATCATTGATATTTAATAATATATATCCATTTTCTATAGTGAATATTAGGCATCTCTGTAAATATTTAATTTAATGTTTTTTTATTTGTTTATATATCACACTTTTTTCAATAAACGGAATTATTCATTATCGTTATTGAATCATTTACTAAAACAAAGTCCAAATTATTATTTGGTATCTTTTCTCATAAACCATAAATTTTAATAAGGAATATTTTATAACCATATCATTCTACATATTTACACATCCAAATATATTCTTTATTGCATCAATACAGATTAAAAACACTTCTCTTCTATTGGGTAATGTATGAATTGCTACACTAACTAATATTTTCTTTAGTTCTTTGAAATTTTGATCACACTCACCTTTTAGAGGAACTTGTCTCCCTTCTATGTGAACTTGGTGAGTGCATTATATATCCATGGGAAATTTTACAAAACAAATCAATAATATCCAGCTAAACTTAAAAAAATTATCTTAGTCAGTGTGTTTGGTCTATGAAAACACATAATTTCCTCTACATTAAATTGATATACCAATATATCCTTTCTTCAGATGATATAACAAAAATAAAAAAAATTACTTAAAATTAACATAGAGTAATTTTTTATATAGTTTTCCTTCCATTGGGTATTTATTGAAATTATAAAGTTATTTTCATTATGTTCGTTGTTATTTGAATAAATAATAATGTGAACTATAAATACAATAAACTGTTTAATGTAATATTGGTAGACACTATTGAATAAATCAATGATGATAGTTGGGGAATTTATAAGACCGAATGCCATCAGTATATATTAATAGTGTCCAAAATATGTATGGAATGTTTTTCGGTCAATATATGCCCTCTAGGACATCAACCTAGGATATCCAAAATGGTGGTAAAACATGGAAAATTATTGAACTCCACATAATTGACCAAATATTTGATCATTGTAGGGAAGAGGATAATTTTTTTATAATTGTGATATTCTTCCATTCTTCATAATTAATATAGGGTCCCAATAATCCATATTTATTTTTAATCAAACATAATATGTGGACTCGAATTTGAAAAAAAAAGGATGAATATTTCCCATACATAGGTTCTCCTACCGTTATATTTTCAAATATTACATGTCAATAGGGGCCATTCAATTTGGTGTCATTGAGATGTGGATATAATTATGTTTGTGTTCTATTGTGGACTCAACATCACATTTTGGTATAAGACTATAAAAATATTCTATAAATTCATACAAAACACCCACACCATAGGCATTTCAACAATGTTTAGATTCACCTAAATTAAATTAGATAAACTACCCTCAAGAATAGAAATCAAACCCCACCCAATGGATGTAATTTCCGTCAACTGTTAATTTTTATCAACCCACTAATATATGTTCATGGGTTGTTTTGGAATCTCTTGTCTGAGTGATATTCCTCAATAATTTTATGTTGGATCTAGGTAGAATGAAAAACTCCCTAAAAATGATATCATTGCATTCAACCATGGGAAAAATTGATATATAAAGATGAAACACACTAACACCAACATCAGGTGGTGAAAATATAAAGACAATATATTCAATCATCATACAATTATGGAGTATGAATATAATTATATGTCTAATAATTTGGGTGACATCATGAAACCCTTATATAATTCCATAAACATGTTAGATCTAGGTTCCAATAATACATTTAATATTATAACGTTGATTGTATGTGTTCCATTCACCATGTCTATATCTCAACCAATATTAGGAAAATTGATCGCATGATATTTCAAATTATATATCTATAAAATACTATTTTTATGTGGATTATAATAATTAAAAATTGAATATGGGAATTTTTTTATAGAAAAAATTAGGTGGAGATGGCCTTGCGAGAGCTATCAGCAGCGACCTCACGGAGGCTAGGGTTCATCCTCTTCGATCATGCGTGGTGAGAATTTTAATCCTCTATTCAGATGTCGGGTTTCGTTCCAGACTGGGACTGGGAGAAAGCCTGCGTGGGCGGTGCCAAATTGGCGGGGAAGGATGAAGGTGTACCGAATGATAAACCTAAGCCGATCTCCTTCCTCGATGCTCTTAAATCTATAGATTTGTGCACAAACACCTCGAAAAAATCCTTGCTCTGCAGAAAAATGGAGGATGGCTGATTTGCGGTTGAAGTAGACCCCAAGGCCTTACAACAACGTTCACATTTCTGTAAGTTTTCTATTATGGGCCGCATCTCGTATTCGAAAGGCCATAAACCATGTCCTTCCATGGATCTCAAGCCGTGGATCTCGCACATCTGGGGATTTAGCGACTGGAAACTAGTCCCTATCGGGCACAAATATTTTCACATCCTCCTTAGCTCACAGGATGAGTTGGATCATGTCTGGAAGATTTGAAACATCAATTTGAAGCCAGGGTTCCTTCCATTATCCCAATGGGATTTCGCGTTCAACCCGCACACTCACATAAATACTACAGTGCATATCTGGGTTAGATTCCACGGGTTGGACTTCTTCTTCAGAAACCCTAAAATCTTAAGCGATATTTCCTCCTAAATCAGTACCCCACTGAGGATTGATCATCAAACACTGAATGAAAAACTCAGACTGTACGCGTGGGTGCTGGTCGAGATCAATTTAGAGCATAAGATGCCAGATACCGTGACCTTCAACTCCAATGAATATAAAACTGAGGTACGATTGGAATATGAACGCAATCCACCGTTCTATGATCTATGAAAAATCGTGGGGCATTCTCTTAGGAATTTCCACGTCCTGAAGAGCCAAGTGCAAAACCAGGAGGAGCAGCCGAACGATGATGGCTGGACTCTGGTCCGCAGAAAGAAAAAACCTCTGGTTGCCTCCTCCGATAAGGATGATGTCCCGCAGAAAAATAATGTGAAATGGGTGAAAAAATCAGCCCATTAGGGAGAGACCTCTGGTGTCAAGTGGTCGGATATGGTGGAGGAGGAGGAATTCGAAGCCATTGATATCACATTAAGGGATGAGATCAAAAACGTGGTGTTGTCCATCCTTGAGCAGGCGAACATGGAACCTGACCCCCATGACTTGAGACACCCTGTTGATTTGTGTGATGGACAACAGGAAGAAACTTGTATTCAAGTGGAATTAGTTGTGGATGCAGGTAAGCATACACTAGCGATTTCAGGTTACTACTCATCTCCCACTTGCTGTGATAATAAAGATATTCCTACTTCAGTGAGTCTACAAATCATTGCCAAGGATATTGCACACTCACATGGGAAACATGGCCGAATTGATCAGCCTTAGTCTCTCTCAAAGGATACCCATTTGATTCAGAACATGGAGACTAACTCTACCAAAAATACTAAAGACTCCCCAGAGCAGGTGTTGTCTTCCAATGAAATGCATACCACCTCCAAGGTTTCATGCTTAAATGGTCAGAAATTGGCAGTGGGCCCTATGGGCACTGTGACTATCTCCACCAGCACCCTTTATATTCTCATACCTGAATCACCTCCAAAAGATTTCCCAACAATCTATTTGGAGGAAATTCAAGACGATGCTATTAAAAATGAATCTAATATCTCTGTTTCTTCTTCCTAGAATAAACATGGAAAACAATCCAGCCTAATATCCTATCATGGAACCAGAAGGTCAACAAGGAAAAAGAGCTCGGTTGGATAAAAAAAAGGGATTTCTAACTCCAAATGCAGGTTCAAATGAATTGTTTATTTTGGAATTTTCAGGGTATAGACAAACTTTGACACTTTTATTGTGCTGAAGAGAATTATCGTGACCCATAAACCAAAATTATTTGCTATTGATGAGCGAAAAACTAATTTTTATTCGAAATGTTTACACTTGTGCTCTTTTGTCTACAACATCCTTGGTGCGTGCAAGGAAGGATCGTCTACTGAAACTCTCTGGATTTTCTATCACTCTTCTTTACAGTCTGTTAAAATTGTTAAAACTTCTGACCAACTGTTTACTTGTGATTTTTCCTCTGATGGTATTCACACTTTCTGCACAAGGATATATGCTAAGAATAAATATCAAGAGCGAAGATCCCTTTGGAATGACCTTTTTACCCTATCTAGATCTATTCAGGATTCCTGGATTGTGCTTGGTGATTTCAATGCCATTCTTCTTCCAAGTGAAAATATTGGACCGACACACTCTCATATCTCAACTAGAGAATTTAAGGCCTCCATTGAGGACTGTGATCTTATTGAAATCAATCTCACTCGTGCTAAGTATACTTGGTATAGAAAATGCTTCAATAGGGTAGTATCTAGTAAACTGGACAGAGCTCATACTAATGCTGCTGCCCTTGATAAATAGAACTCCATTTATAGTATCACCTTACCCAGGATCAACTCTGACCATCACCCCATTCTTGTCAACCTCGTCGCCACTAGAATAAAATCTCCTCTCCCTATTAAATTTAACAATGATTGGACTGCAGACGCAGATTGTTCTGCCACAATACAGACTTTTTGGGATGGCATGCATCGACAAAATGATTCTTTTGCGTGAATTGCTAAATTAAAACTTCTGAAACAACATCTCAAGGGTTGGTACTTTTCTTAAACAAAAAGACTTGATGCAGACATATACTCTTTGGAGAATGACCTCATTCGCATTCAAAGCTCCAATAATTGCTCTGATTTCTCTCTTGATCCTCAACCTGAAATCACTACTTCTTTGATTCTTAACTGTCTTTTGAAGCTCAAAGACAACATGCAAAAACAAATCTTTAAAAACAAATGGATCTCGCACGGTGATCGAAAAAATAAATTTTAAAACTCCCTCCAAAGAATCAAGAAAATTGTTAGGCCTCTTTCTTTTCATCAAGCTGATGATATTCTTCTTGACACTGAGGATTCTATTTCTACCCATGTGGTGGATAACTTTTATAATTTGTTCAACAGTCTGGAGTTTGGAAAGAATCTTCTCCCTGACATCATCCCTAAAATGGTCACTGCTGAGGACAATTATCACCTTTTAAGCATACCTATGGATCATGAAATTAAGGACACTGTGTTTGGTATCAAACCTGATAGTTCCCCCGGACCTGATGGTTTCAACAACGGCTTCTTCCAACTTTATTGGGATCTCATTCAGGTGGATGTTTGTAAACTGGTTAAATCATTCTTCTCCAATGGTGTTCTCCCTCATGGGATAAATGCTCAATTTCTGACTCTTATTCCCAAAGTGGACAATGCCACTGAGATCTACATTTTTCGGCATAATTCTCTCATCAACACCCTCTATAAAATTATCACAAAACTCCTTGCTAACAGACTGACCACTATTGCTAATAAAATTGTTTCTTGGAACCAATTTGGATTTATCAAATGAAGACAAATTCAAGATTGTATTTTCCTTTCCTCGGAATTCAGGAATCTGCTGAATAAGGTTACTAGAGGAGGCAGTGTGGCAATCAAATTAGAAATTAGGAAAGCTTTTGACACCATGGATTGCGGTTTTATTTTAAAAGTTCTCGAAGGCTTTGGGTTCAATGATACTTTTATTTCCATTATCCGCACCTTACTTAATTCGGATTCAATTTCTGTTCTTGTCAATGGGACCCCGAAAGTCTTCTTTAAATACACCAAGAGAGTTAGGAAAGTTGATCCTCTTTATGCCATCCTTTTTTCTATTGCTATAGACTATCTATGTAGACTTCTTACGAGCCTTGCAAATCAAAACAACATTAATCCCATTCATGATTCTAGAAATTTAAATGTTCCTACAAATCTTTTATATGCTGATGATATTATTTTATTTTTAAAGGGTGATAAAAGGAACATCAAAAACCTCAAAAGTGCTCTGGCTCATTATGAAGACATTTTGGTTCAAGCAATAAGTTGGAACAAATCCTTTGTTTTCTTTGGGAAGAAATTTTCTCCCACTAGAAAAAGTCACATAATTAATTATCTAGGAATCAAAGAAGGATTTCTTCCTTTCACATACCTGGGTGTTCCCATCTTTTAGGGATGACCAAAATCCAATTATTTCCACAACATTGTTGATCAAATTCCCAATCAACTTTCAGCTTGGAAGGGTAAATCTCTTTCTATGGCTAGCAGAATTTGTCTTGTTAAATCTACGGTGGTCTCTAAGATGGTTTACTCAATGATGGTGTACAACTGGCCTGCCTGCCTTCTCAAGAAAATCAATTCCTATATTAAAATTTTCATTTGGTCTGGTAGTACGATTGAAAGAAAACTTGTCACCATTCCTTGGGTCACTTGTTGCAATCCTTTGGACAAGGGTGGTCTTGGTATCAAGAACCTTAAGCTTTTCAATGAATCTCTTCAAGCGAAGATAACTTGGAATCTGATTCATAATAACTCTGATTCTCTGGACTTCCTCAAGAAAAGATTTGTTACCAAGCTTCGAAATGGAAAATTTGGTCACATCAACTCTTCCATATGGCCCTCTATTAGAAATTATTTTCTTAATATCATGGATAACTCTAGATGGCGGTTAGTGTTAATTCCTCTTTGAATTTCTGGATGGAAAACTAGACTGGTGTCCCCTTAATCTCAATATTGACGTCCACCAATTCTCCTGGAAACACCAACTACACAATCATGGATGTTATTAACTCCCAAAACATCTCCCTTCCAAATCATATCAGTCACATTGTTGACAACTATCCTTTCTCTAACACGGACGATTTCCTCATTTGGGAACCTACTTTTAAAAGAGTCCTTGACTCCAAAAGTGTCTATAAAAACAATTTCAACAATTCTGTTTGTAATTTTGTTTGGTTGAAAGGATTTAATAAACCATGGATCAAGCCCTCGAGACTTACTCTTATTTGGAGTGTTTACTATAATAGGGTCCCCACCAATGTGTGCCTTCAATCCTTTGAGATTCCTCTTTGCTCTAGATGTCATATATGCAATCAAAATCATGAGGATGTTAACCATTTGTTTTTTATTGTGCTACAGCTGCAGCTCTTTGGAATTTCGATTTTGACATTTTTGGTTGCAGATGGTGTATTCCCGCTACTGTCAACTCCCATCTGCAGCTCTATGTTAATTGGGACTCTTCGAAGAAAATCAAGAACCTTTTTCTGACTGCAGTGGCGGAACTCCTCCATGTGATCTGGTATGACAGAAATAACTTCATTCATAATAATTGCGCTTTCAGTTTCAATGCAGGTAAAACGCGTATTCTCATTGCCATCAAGGATGCTGCTTCTCTTAAGAAAGATCATTGTGAAAACTCTGTTGGTGATTTTGAGATTCTTCGACACCTTTGGATTACAGGATCTTATAAGCAACCTCGATGCACCATTGAGTTATTCTGGAAAGCTCCACTTCCAGGATGGATAAAAGTGAATGTCGACAGCGCCTCTAGAGGAAACCCGGGTCCGGATGGTTGTGGTGCCATTTTCAGAGATTCCTTTGGCAGATGCCTTGGATGCTTCTTCGGTGGATGTGGCACGACCTCAGATTTGGAAGCGGAAATGATGGGTGTTATTCATGCGGTGGAATTTTCCAAACAAAAGGGTTGGCACAAACTATGGATTGAATGTGATTAAACCACTGTTGTTCAAGCTATTTGGAAAGGGGTGGTGCAACTCGCATGGCCGCTTACCCCTCAATGGATGAAATGCCTTGCTTCACTCATGGACATAGATTACATTGCCACACATGTGTTCCGTGAAGCAAACATGGTTGCTGATAGGCTTGCCAAAAAAGGGGTCAATCAGGATGTTACCTTTCTTGATGAGTTTCCTGATGTTTCGTTCCCCTTTTATGATAGTAATTGTAATAATATTCCGTCTTTCAGACTTTCTTAACTCCTTTCTTTGAGCAATAAATACTACATTGGTCTTTGACCAAGGCTCCACCTCAAAAAAATGGGAATTTTTTATCATTATGAACATAATCAATTTATTTGTATCAATATACAGTGGTTGGTTCATTATGTAAATATGTATCTATATTTTCAGAAGTAGTTATCTTCTCGACACCACATTAGAATTATATATATTGGTTGCATTCCATTCAATAGATAAAACATTTAATCATCCCCTTAAGATAGTTTCCTCTATGAACTTCCCAAAAAAATGAAGAAAAAATTAATTCTTATATTATTCTCTACATGGTTTTTATATTTTCATTATAATAAAAAAAGTTCTTATAAAAACCAGGAGATTTGATACATTAGTCTAGCCTCCATTTAATCCTAGATAGAATATTTAATAATATCCCATGGATAATAATGTCTTTTATGTATAACACCGTTTACTATCATGGTATTATGCCACCTTGGAATCGAACCATGTTACATTAAGGATTGATGAATTTACCATTAGGTCACCGAATAAGTTTTGTATCATATTCCTCATCAGAACCAGAAAAATAATTATAAATTTAATTTAGACCCTCAAAACCATATCTAGATTCTTATTATGAATATATTAATATACATATTGAAAAAATATGTCCTTTATCTCACCAAAATCTTCTGCTTCAATTTAATAATGTTCCCTTTTATTATTCATGAGAGTAAACAATTTTTATGATTCTCTTTTCAAATTATACACATCCAAATGAAATATTTAATGTTTCAAACACTAGATAATAGAAATAATTTTTTTAGTGTTATTCATCGATTTCTGATAAACTACCAAATATATTGGTCTACATAAAGAATTTGGACATTTACATTTGAATGAAATAATATAATTTTGTACCCTACATTAATATTTAAAAAATTTAGTATTGTTCATTGATTAATAAAATTTCAAAGGAAAATCAAGTAAATTTTTTATTATCTATCATATTAAATTTTTCTACTGATGGGGAAAAATATTTCCTTTCCCATTATACTCAAAATTTACACCATTTTTATCGCATAATCATGGAAAATAACAAATAATATGGAAAAATCATGAATTCATATCTTTAATCGATAAGCCTTTGGTTTATTTTAGGTATTTCACAGTGATCATCTACCTAAATCATTCATAATGGTTCTTAAGGATCTTTTGAATTCCCAATGCTTGTTTCCTGAGAGATTCATTCTTGTTGTGAAATAAGACATGTCGTCTCACACTAGGGGATGATTTAGTGGAGATCAATATACCATTAGATAGATATCAATTGAGGCACAATTGTTCTAGAGCTATAACAACTTGTAATATGACTAAATTGATTAAATTTCAAGGAATCTACATGATCTTTATATTATAGTATTTCAATGAAAATTTACTATAATTTAACTCACCATTAAATATATAATGAATCAAGTACATTGGTATATCAATATATTTTTAACATCATATATTCCAACGATAAACTAAAAAAATCATTTTATAGAACCTATAGTCTCCTTGGAATTTTAGAACATGATGTTACAACATTTTTTATGAAATTTCATCACATTAAAAAAACACAATACTTAGAATCATATAGGTGTAGTGCCCTGGGAAACGTCAACCATACATAAATGGATAATATGATAAATATATCATCTCCCACTTTTTCCATCATAAAAATTTTCCCCAATGGACATACCATATAATTTATATTTCCTTTTAACATGGGGGATGGAAAAATATGAAATTCTGACATCAAATTCTCAATAATGGTAAATAAGAGAGATAAAGAAAAATAATGAACAATGTTGTAAAGACCCGGAATTAATGTGGGATTTTTTTAAATATATGGGAATTTTATGAGTCCCCGAAAACTGTCTGCGAATGATTCTTGAGGCCTGTTATGCCCGAAATAAATTTTTTAAGTTTGTTTTAGGTATGTTCAGTAAATTTATGAGAAGGATTTTATATCTTTTTACCGGTGCACGAAATTGAAATCTAAGGGCATCGTTGAACTCACAGCGTCGATGATTTATTAGGGAGATCCTTATCATAGTTCCGTCCTAATGAAAATGGAAGTTAGTTTTTAGGGTTTTTAAATAAATGAAATAAAAATAATATTATAACTTCTTTTTATTTTGTGGAAGTTAAAATATCTAAGAGGAGGTTAGGGTGGGGGCCACCGCACTATAACCTCCCATGAGAGGTTTTGGTGATGGGGCCCACCCACACAAAACTTCCCATGGAAGTATATCCTTGTTGGGGCCCACCTGAAGTTTAAACACTCTTTTTAATTAAATAAGTGGGGACCACATGGTCTTAAAACCCCTCTTTTACTCCCCATGGTATGATTAAACACCCTTCCTCTTTCAATTGAAACTATCCACCTCCCCTAATTTGAATTTCAATCTATTCCACCCTAAATAATTAAATGAGTTGTCTCATTTTTTTAAATACAACTCTTTGAGTTGTTGTGCCAACAAATAATATAAATTTCCACTATTATTTTTTGTTCCCAACTTGGTGGAGATTGAAGAATACTTGGAGAAATATATCTCAATGAAGAACACGAAGAATTCCTCTTCATTGTCCACTGAAGAACGAAAAGTACATTCTTCGATCTTCGACCGAGCCAAACGAGAAGGATCTGACCACGAAGAACTCTAACGACACTTCTTCCTCGGTATCCAACCCCAGATGCTTCCAGACGTCAAGAAATTCGCATCCGCATTTTCCGTGTAATCGTCAATGAGCAACGAACTGAGGTAGGGGTTTGAGTTTTGATTTTGTTCTATTCTATGTTGTTCCATCTTGGATAATAATTTCCTGATTGATATCACCATAATGTGGAGGGTTCGTACTGCATGAACACGGCCCAACCCTCCCCCCCTTTGTTGAACTTGTTTTTTGGTAATGGAGGTAGAACAAGGGTGGACGACGTCGGGCCGAGCATAATTAAACCGGTGGTACATGGCCACCGGAAAGGCGTGGCACCATCATGCCGCACAGAGGAGCCGAGTGGCGTGGCCAAAACAGGTAGTAGTGAAGGAGGCATGGCACCATCATGCCGCACAGAGGAGCCGAGTGGCGTGGCCAAAATGGGTAGCGGTGAAGGAAGTGTGGCACTTTCACCCCACAAAGAGGAGCCAAGGGGCACTACCAAACCGGGCCGCGGCGGAAGAGTTGAAGCATCGAGACGTTGTCTTGATGACCAGCGGGTCCCGACCTGCAAGGGCAATGGCAGAGGTGGCGCGACGTCGTCCCGCCACGTGGTGGAGGTGGGCCATGGCCAGGGAAGGCCACAACGAAGTAGTAGGGGTGCAACGTCGTTGCACCATGCCGGTGGTGATGAACTGTCTGACCGCTTGGCCAGCCGGACAAAGCGGGAGCCTCAGGTCCCATTGGAAAACCAAACAGGTGCCAAAATCAATTTCCAACTAGGGAAATATGGGGTTGTAACCCCCCCCCCCACATGGCATGTCGAGCCACACGGCCAGCCATTAGGGCCACGTGGGCCGCTAGCCAGCCGGGCCACACGGGCTGCCAGCCAACGGGGCCACACGGGTTGTCCCCACATGTCGGGACACACCTTCGGGCTAGGTCAGACCCATGGACAGGGTCAAACCCTAGTCTGGACCCGGGTCAGGTTGGGTAGGTCCAACTGGGTCAGACCGGACCCAGACCCATCAGACCGAATTACACATATTTTCCCATAGCTTGGGCTACAGGTGTCTGATCGACAAATTTCCTACAGATACTGAAATCATTGCGATATAAGTTTCATTTGGAAAACCCATCATGAGTTTTGGATACAGTTGGTGTACGGTAGGGTCGGTTTGAACCTAAAATCCAACCGGGCCCCCAGAACAGAAATGTTCATAACTCACAGACCTGATTTCGATTAATGCGGCATATATGGCGTTGAAACCAATTTTTTGTGGAGGTCCATTGAGATACTTCTTCATGTGACTTCGTGATACATAGAGTATCGAACAATAGTTCATTGAGCAGATCCTCCCTGAGATGAGCGAGAAGAGTACGAACACAGAATAGTTGGCTGATACATGACGACTGCTTGACTGATTTGATTCTGAGTGACTCAACTAGCCCAGGGGGGAGTGCCCCTATGTAACGCAATAGACCCATGGAAGAGGAGTACATATGTGTAATCCGGCAGACCCATGGTACTCGATAGGAGAAGTACATCTGTAGGCTATTAGGGAGAGAACCTCTATGGAACATGGCAGACCATATGTGGGAAGCGTCTCTGTGTGACACAGCTGACCCACTATACATGACATGATAAATATCTCAGCAGTCTATGGATATTAGGAAGTGCCGTTTTGTGACGCGGCAAGCCCACTATACTCGATATAGGAGGATTTTTCCACCACCCATGGTTTTATTAATAAAAGTCCTGGTTTGAGCTGAGTCAGTATCTTTTGTTTTACCTCATGGTTGAGATGGGTTACTAGTTAACATAGGTATATCTATAGTCATATATTGAAGTAATTGTTATCCATTAATTACATTCTTGTGTTTTATACATTTTGGATTTAGTGAGACTTTGGGGGTCTTGGGGTCCCTAATGAGTATCGTTATACTCTCCCATGCACGAGATTTTCCCGGACCTCGTTGTGTTGGTTGCAGATGAAGGAAAATGTTGACATTGGCTTAGTGGACATGACTGGATGTTACCCAGAGGTGGACCATACGACGAGTTAATACACGGAGGATACTGATAGACGTGGAGTGCTGAGGAGACAATCTGTACATACCCATCAGGTAGGATTCGTGGTGTATGATCCACTAGATGATTTTCTCCTTCCAGTTGTTTTGTCTATTTTAGTAGTACTTGTACATTTAGTTGGTCTTCTATTTCAGGCCCCCTCTACATTCCAACACTACTCTTTTTATATAGTTTTACAGAGTGTTTTGCTTCCAGCCTACTCTACTGTGTGTGTTTCATCTTTATAAATTAATTTTTTTCCCAGTTTAAGGGATTTATGCCTTTGGTGCAAGTTTCCAACCACTGTCCAATGGAAGGCGGGCTTGGGGTAGTTACGACATGGGCCTCGTGGAACGGGTCGTGAAAAATAGGTATCAGAGGTGTCAGTTCCACCGCAGATCTTAGGACTCTGATATTTCATTATGTGAAGGAATAATGTTAAGGGTACTGAGATTGATTTTCAATTCAAGGAGTCCAGTGTTGGTGCGGCGGCCAACATATCCATACACCAGGACCATGACTACTGAATTCCTACTCAGTACACATAAACACTGATTGGGTGTGTGTTTTCAAAAATAATTCATTATGTCAGCTCAACCAGGTCAGCTCACCAGGCATTGTCTTTTGACCATGTCACATCTGTTTCTTTCAGGATGCCTCCTCACGGATGACCAGCTTGTGCCCTGTGAGTTGTACGTACATATAGCCCGCCCAATGACGATGCCTTAGTACATGGCCCTCTTCCTATTGAGGCTCCAGCGGATGCACCAGCAATACTACTACCTATTGGGCCACTGATGCCACCAGCCCTATAAGTAGAGAGTGAATGCCACTTTAAAACGCTACACGAGTTCCATCCCCAAAGGCCACCCAATTTCTTGGGAGAGACGAACACCCTGGTGGGTGAGGATTGGTTAGAGTCTATGGTGAGAGTCTTCAGACTAGTAGGGACACCAGCTGACTTCATTGTGTTCCTTACTGTCTGCCTCGTTTAGTAATCAGAAGGAAGATGGTGGATTTTGATGCCCAGATTCATGATGAGGTGACACTTTTATGGGAAGACTTCGAGATTCTATTACGGGTGGAGATTGTCCCAGCCACCCTTTGTGTGGTGCCGATACAAGATCTAATGCATCTACATATGGTTAGCATGACGGTGGAACATAACTCAGTGAGGTTCACCGACCTCTCACGAATCTCCACTAATATGGTACGAGACCCATTCTTTAGGGCCCGGACCATTGAGCATGCCTACATGGCAGAGGAGATGGTCGTTCAACTGGTGGTTGAAGATGCTTCGAGGTGTTTTTACCACCACCACCAGGAGGTCCACCACGACTGCAAGGAGTAGGTGGACAGGGCATAGCACAACATCAGGTAGTTGAAGCATATGACCATGGTGCTACAGAGATGATTCAAGGTATTATATGTGTCTACTCCACCTTAGATGCAGTTTTTATAGACACATGTTCCAGTCACTCTTTCATATCCACTTCCTTTGTTCGGAGCTCGGAGATTCCGACGGAGTCTTTGGCTCGATCATTACGTATATAGACTCTTAAGGGAGAAGACTCGAAGATTATGCACTGGTACCAGTAATGTGAGCATACTCTAGGAGGCGAGATCTTCAACTGGGATCTCCTCATAGAGGAGTCGAGCACATACGACATCATCTACTCTATGGATTGTTTATCTATAGTTCATGGTCAGATTGACTGTATTAGGCGAAAATTGTGGTGTGTTGGCATGGATGGGATGAGGTTTACCTTCACCGACGAGAATGGAGCCATGGAAGCACATGAAAAACTTACTCGGAGGAGGGTGTAGATGATCACTCATCAGATTGCATGCCTTACCCTCGGAGCAGTTGATGTGAAGAGTTTGTCTTATTCTATAGTGGTGGACCAGTACAAGTATTTTCTCCCTGATGATGTTCCAGAACAATCTCCTGGTATAAGGTGGAATTCTTCATTGACAAGTACCACAAGGCAACACTGATATCTACTCCAACATATCGGATGGCTCCCATGGAGATTCGTGAGATGTGGGTATAGTTGGAGGTCTTCCAGGGGAAGGGATTCATCCAGCCCAGTGATTCTCCCTAGGCAGCCTCGATTTTTTTTCACTAAGATAGATGATGGAAGATTGAGGATTTATGTCGACTATAGTCTCCAAAAATAGGTGACCGTGAAGAACAAGTACACACTTTCATGGATTAAAGACCTCTTTGATCAGCTCAATAGAGCATGATGGTTCTCGAAGATATAAATCAGATCAGGATATCAGTAGCTCAGTGTTCGATATGAGGATGTTCCGAAGACGAACCTCATATGTCAATACGACCACTATGAGTTCTTGGATATTGCCTTAGGCGTAACCAAGGCTCTAGAATTGGTCATATGTCTCATGAACATTATCATCCAGCCTTACCTTGATCTCTTTTTTGTGGTCTTCTTCTACTACATTTTGATATACTCGACTACTGAGTAGGGCCATGCCTACCCTTTGAATGTAGTGATGAACAAACTCTGAGAGAAACAGCTCTATGGTAATCTCTTGAAGAGTCAGTTTTGGATTTGAGTGGTTCACATATTGGGACATGTTATCTCGGAAGATGGAGTTGCAGAGGATTCAGTGAAGATTGAAGCAATACTTTCTTGGGAGCCACCTAGTATTGTGACAGAGGTATGATGTTTCTTGGGCTTGGCTGGATACTACCTGAGATTCGTTCAAGACTTCTCCAGAGTTGTAGCACCATTATCATCATTAATGAAGATGGGGAAAACCTTTTTATGGTCGGAGAGATGCCAGAAAATCTTCCAGGAGCTGAGGTAGAGGCTGAGTAGTTCCCCTATCTTCATACATCAAGAAGAATGCCTAGGGTATGTACTATATTGTGACACATTAGGGAATAGACATGGGTGTGTCCTGATGCAGAAGAGAGCTATGATAGCATATGGTTCTCGGAAGCTGAGGTAACATGAGTAGAACTATGCTACCCAGACCTAGAGTTAGCAGCATTGGTCTTTGCCTTGAATATGTGGCAGTATTATCTGATGGTCAAAAGTTTTACTGTGTAATGTCATCACAAGAGTCTCATGTATATATTCTATCAAAATGACCTGAAATTGAGATAGTATCAAGGGCTTGGGATCCTCCAGGACTATGAATTAGATATATTCTATACTCCTGGGAAGGGGAATGTAGTTGCAGATGTGCTCAGTAGCAGGAATGGTATACAACTATTAGGAGAGGCGATAGAGCAGCTTGCTGCCTTACATATATCATTTGTGGATAGGGATGAAGAGACCTATATAAAGTCTCTTACATTCACTCACACAATTCTTCAGTGAGTTAGGGAGGCACATCATGGGGATGCTGACTGTGAGACACGACGTGCTAAAATATCCATAGGGCAAGCACGTGATGGATTTTCTGAAGTTAGGGAGAACTTCATCCACTTTAGAGGACGTACTATGGTACCAGTTTCACTATAGGATGAAGTGTTGTGGAAGATACACACATCTCCTCTAGCGGTACATCCATGAGTGATGAAGATGTACCAGGACCATTTACGATATCAAGGGTGTCCAGGTATGAAGAATGTTGTAGGAGAATATGTCTCTTGTTTCCTCACTTGTCAGCAAGTGAAGGTGAAGCACTAGGTACCAGAAAGCTTGGTTCAGCCCTTAGAGGTCCCAGAGTGGAAGTGGGATGGGATATATATGGACTTCATGAGAGGTCTTCCATGTAAATCCAGGAGTCACGACATGATGTGGGTGATTG